>JAHXMQ010006307.1:4517860-4553199 GCA_020466415.1 Ammodramus savannarum pratensis | reverse complement strand
TGTAACCTCTTGGATGGAATAAACTGCATTTTGGAGAGCCCTGGATCTCTCATTTAGGCTCTTACACAGCACCCCTGGGATGGGCACTGCAGGAGTCAGGCAGCATCCCTGAGCTCTGGGGAGCTGGGTGGGTGTTTCAGTGTCTGCCTGCCTTCCCTCAAACTGCAGAGCCTCCAACAGGTGAATTGCTATGGCAATGAAAGGAAGAAATTGTCTGATGTTATGTAAATCACTGACATGAGGAGTAACCCTGACTGACTAAAGCCACAGAAACATGGCCATTTGCGCCAATAAGGACAAAATCTTTTCTCTAATCTTGCAGTCTGTGAACTAAATTAAGATGAACTCTAAGTGGTGTACTAATGAGAAACATGACTTACATGTTTCTTTTAAATTAAAAACAAAATAATTGGTTGGATCTGAGTTATTGCTTGATTTGCATCATTTAATGTGCATTATAAACTAAAACCATTTTTAAAATATTATTATATTTAATTTTTTTTTCACTCTCTGTACTTAATACTTTCACCTCTGTCCCAGGCTGCCTTCTCTTTGTCATTGTGAGCATTGCAGAAGGACAGCTTCAGACAAGAAATATTCCCAGCTTTAAACAGGACTCTGCTTAAAAGTCCTCTTTGGGGAAAAAAACATACATAGAACACAATCCTTCATAATCACATTAGCAAGAGACTGCAGTCACTTCTTTACACCTTGGCAAATTAGGATTTCGTTAGCACCCTTTTAATTTCTTCCAAAGCTTGTCTTAATGAATACTCCAATCTCAGTAGGAGAAAATGGTAGAAATGTTGTCAGATGTTGATTACACTCAGCAGTAAATATGCATTTGACAATAATATTTTCTTTTAACACAGGTGAAGTGTATATTGTGAGGTAGAAGAAAAAAAAAGGTTGAAAAATGCAGTTCTGTAGAGAATGATCTTTAAAGATTTGTGCATTTAAGAAATGTGGAGGTAGGCTGTAATTTTGCCTATCAACTGGGTCAATAATCCATTCATGAAATGATTTCAAATTTCTTTTACTTTGATGTTGATTTGGAGGGAAGAGGAAAAAAAGAAAAAGGACAGAGAACAGAAAAGAAGTCACTTTTTCATCACTACAGAACAGTAAAATAGTAAAATAGTAATTTTTTCTGCCTGTTGATAGACTAACAATCCTTGAATATTCAATAAAATTTCAAAAATGGAAACATAACAGAGAATCTTCACACTTTAATTTTTCTGAAGCATATGATTTATATAAAACTGCCAAGAGTTTTTTTCATGGCAAAATACAAGGCTTGTTCTAATAAAAGAAAAAAAGAAAGAAAACATTTACTTTAGAGGGAGAAAACTAGGTTTGCAATTTTGCAGGCATTAGACTTTTTAAAGAAAATTTCCCTCCATTTTTCCATGCTTTCTGTGTGTGCCAGGAAAGCCCCAGCAGAATATGAGAACTTAGCTAAGATTTTAAGAACTAATAATTTTGTTTTCTTCATTTGCCAGACATTGAAAATCACATGCAAAAACACCTTGATGCCCCAAATTTTTTAGGTTTTTTTAGGCTTTTTTAGGTTTTTTAGGTTCTTTTTTCTTCTCCTCCCTCCAATATGAAAGTTTCTCAGAAAAGTGCCTGTCAGTTTGCACAGGCAGATTGTGTTTCTTAAACGAGGTAAGAGGATTTATCAGCTGACAGTTTTAATTGGTGTAATTCTCCAGAGCAATAGCTTTCTTCATGTTGGTGTGGATCAAAGTTGGCAGGACTGGACCTTAGCACCACAGAGATATTTTCCAGCTGCCTAAAATGCAGTGGAAGGGGTGAAAATGGAACATGTGCTGGACATCACCAGGCTTCTCACAGACCTGCTGTGGGTTAAGCCCTTTTTTCTAATAACTTCCAGAGCCTGGGGTGATGATTTAGCAGTGATTTCCAGAAAGTGCAACTTCCCAAATCCCCAGTGTTGCTCTCTGCGCTGCAGCTTGTGGAGCTAAATGGGCAGAGCATCCCCTTGCTCTGTGAACACTTTGGAGATGCTGAGTTTCCTCAAATACTCTGTAGAAGTGTTTGGGTATCCAGTGCTTCAGGGTTGCTGCTTGCATGGCAGTAGCATGTCTCATTTTCTGTTGTTTTGCTTCTATTGGTAAATCACTACAGACTGAGGTAAAGTTATTATTCATAAAATTGGAAACTGAATCTTTGAAAGAGTTGCTGGCTAGGACTTGCAGGACATGCAGCTGAACTATGTTTATTCAAAAACGGAATTTAAGAGGTCTTTCTCTGTCTTTATTGAGTTTGGACCTTACAAACAAACACATCCCCCCTCTGGTGAGGCTTTGTCACAGTACACACACACCTTGCACCCCTGGGTGTGCTCAGAGGAGAGGGTGACACCTCAGCCACGCTGTGCTAAACTTCACATCCTCTGTATTTCTTCCATGCCTTTGTTACATTTCACTTTGCCAATAAATTTTTTCTCCTTTCTCCCATTTTTTTAATCCTTCAAAGATTTTCTGAATCTGTACTTCAGCCAAAAAGGTTTGTTCCTTTCCCTCTGTTTGCCTCCTCCTGGGAGTGCTCAGAGCCCAGGAGCACATTCAGTCACAATATTGCATCTGTAGGCAGATGTGGAACAGGATCAGTGATTAATTGCTGATGGGCTAATGGCTTTGCAGTGGCTTAGCCAGCTGTGCAGCAGAGTGCCCTTTGCACAGGGATGGGAGTGCTGAACTAAGTCCCTTTACATAGCATTTGTAATTTCTTTGCTGTGTTTTAGATATTAACATTTGGAATTAGTAGTAAGTTCAGGTCTGCTCATAAACATGCCCTGTAGATGTAGAGATACAGACATTTAACTGCTATGGTATTCTGGAATGAGGGCTGGGAGGAATGTTAGATTGTTATGAGCTTCTTTGGACACTACAGCTGGTAAAAACACTTAGTTTTTCACAAATGGAAAATAGAAATCAGAAGTGCTTTCTTTCTATGAGTGTCTCATTTGGAGCTTACCTCAGAGAAATGTGGAAAGTCAAAATAGAAACACTGCAAAAATAAATATAAATTAAATTGAAATTAGATACTATGCCAGTTTTTCCAAAAGGCTTCTTTTCAAAAATCCTCCCTTTCCAAAATGGGAGCTTTGCTGAAAACCCAGACACAAGGTGAAGGACAGACTGAAGCATGCAGCCTGCTGATCCAATGCTTCAGTGAGAACAGATGGTATTCTGAAACAGTCCATTTGTGATCATTCCATAATAAAGATTAAAGTTGCATATTCCCCAGCAGAGGTGCTTTGGGCAGCCTGCCAACTCACGAGCAAGTTCTTGGCCCTCCTCTTCCAGCATTTGACTCCTTTTTGTTTTTTTCCTTTTATCTCAATCATACAATTTTCCAATGATAAATCTTTCTATAAAAAGTCAAGCTAATGAAAAGGTTTTCTATTCCCATTATTTCCCCATTACAATAGTCTATTAAGTACAGGAGGAAATAGTTTAATTGTTGGAGCCCATAATCTAATGGTGGTGTTTTTAGTCCTACACGTGTTGGAGCTTTCTCTGTTTCCAAGGTGTGTGAGGTTGATAATTACACCCTGAATGCAGGCCATTCTCTCACTGAACGTGTCCTTGTGAGCTGAGAAGTGTGGGGGTGTTAGAACAAGGCAGCAGCTGGAACTGACATTCTAATCACAGTTGGGAGTCTGATAGAATTAGTATTTTTTAAGTTGGCTGCAAAATGTTATTTTACTGGTTACAGTGGAGCTATACCCTGCCAGGCTGTGGAGTAGCAAGCAACCATCTGATAACCTGGGACAGCAACACTGAAAAAATTTTTCACTGCACATAACTACCAAGTGTACAGGTATTGCATCACACTTGTTAGCTTAGTGTGGTGTGAATTTTGATGCATTTCTTGTAAAATTGATAAGTACATTTTCAGAGGTCCATTATTTTTTTATTTTATTTAAATGTTGTTTATTTTGTTATTTTTCATGTTACTATGCCATGTCAGTTTTAGAACACTTTCCATATATCACCTTAGTGGTATTACATTTCAAATATGTATGTGTGCAAAAAGGAAGTTTTATAAGCAGGGCCAGACCTTTGAATGCCCATCCCAGTGTTTACAATACTGCATTAACACATAGATATTCAGGCCCTGATTCACTCAGAGCTGCCTGCAAGGCACTGAGTTCTTACTGTATTTTGATCAAAGTAGATGCTCATTAAAATTGTAACAAATGCTTTGCTTTCACCTTTCCTCTGCTGCTTGTTGGTCAGTTACCATTCGGATGAGGAAGCTTTCTCTGCATTATGTAGTTCTTATAACATTTTCTGGAATTGTGCCAGTTTGCAATCTGTGGGATGGAGAATCCTGATCACACAGCAAGGATGCAGCTGAGGTATAACAAGGATGGATGTGCCCAGTGCTGTGTGCTTCCTTCTCTCCACAAATCCTGGTTTCCTTTTATGTTACATAACAAATGGAAATGCCTTCTTGCTGTAACTGCCATATATTATCTCTGATGAGATCTTCTGCCTTCCACTACTATTTTAGAAACCATTAGAGGAACCTTTTTAACATTTAATCCTTGGTTGCATTGCTGTGTCACTCACAGAAATGATCCCTCTCTCTGAGCCTGGTGGATGTGACACCCCTGTAGGGAATGCAGGGCTTTTGTAAATAGCACTGAACACTTCTTGGGAACATGGACCAGCATAAAACAAAATACCAAATAAATACATTTGGAGTAATTAATCAGTAAATAAGAATTCTATCTTTACTTGTCTTCATCTCTTGCAAGACATAAAAGGAAAGTTAAAAGCACTTGGATGCTTCCACAGCTTCTTGACTAGTGTAGCTTAAATGGTATTTAGTTATAGTGTATGATATTTGGTTATAGTACATGGATTTGCAGGGCCAAATGCTTATGTTATTGGTGACAATTCTGTAGCTTGAGTATACAGTGGCATGTTCACATCATCTCTGGGTAATCAAAAAGTAATCCAAGTAGGCCACAGCCTTAGAAAAGCAAGATCACTAAAGATTAAAAGGTCTTTGAAGACTAGGCTTGGGTGGAATTGTAATATTTTGTTCTGTTGAAGTAAATTCTGTTCAGTGCTAATAAGAGAGAATTGTAACCATGTTAGAAAAAATAGGATATGATAGTTTATTAGGTTTCTCTCCGTGTGCTGTCACTTTGTCACCTATAAGAAATAAACATTTCTTAGCTTAAAATGTTTGAAACTGTTCACAACAGGTACCAATCTTTGTACTTTGGCTGTCACAGCCTGGAGATCCTTCCCAGAGTCATTCTAGAACCAGTTCTCAACTGATCTTAACAGGTGAAGAAGTGCAAAAGTGTGTCTTTTGAGACCACGTCACATAAACTGTGCTGTTAAGCAAATTAAATTTTGATTCCTGATATCAAGATCCTTGCTGTAAGTGCAGCATCCATTACTAGTGCTCCCTTTCCTTTTTTTCCAAGAACTAAGGATCTCTACTAAAGTTGCAAGAGGCCACAACATAAAAGGATTTGCTAGATTTTTCCTAGCAATTACAATTTTCTTCTTTCACAGTGGTTCTTTGCAGACTTCTTTCCTAATAAGTTATCCATAACCCTCTGCCACACAAGCTTTGTTATGTATCCTGAAATACATCATGATCATCAGCAGGAAAGACAACTTTAGTGTTCTGCCATATATATCCTGACATAGCTAAGTTCCTCTGGATGCCATAGAATACTCTGGTCTACAGACTTAAACATTTAAATTCTTCATGGTTATAACCTAGGAGGAACTGGGAAAGTACCTGACAGCTCTGTTGGGCTGTACTTCTGGAGCAGTTAGAAAAAGTGTCACAGCAAGTTTTACAAAGTACATGAGCTGAATTAAAGAAACAGTAGATATACCTCTATTGTAGGGTGTAACTGTACATTCTTTTTGTTGCTAGATGTGAAACTAGGATTTTTCTTTTCCAGTGTAAACTTTGGCCTCTTTCTGCTTCCTCTCTGCTCTTCTTTCTTGTATTTTTAAACCACTGTTAAATTATAGAAAGGCAGCAAGTATTGTACTGCAGGATCTTTAGTGTTCTGCTAGCAGATAGCAGCATTCCCACTTACTGGGCTTGGTATTCTTATTTCTCTGTTTCTCTGTCTGAAAACATTTGCTTTTGGACATAAGCATAGTCATGTTGGTATCACATGAAATTTTAAGCATGGCAATATGCTTTGTGTAATTCCCAGAGGTGTGTGCTATGCCTAAAGCCAGCAGTGATCCCAACAACTGAAAGTGGGTAGGAGCGTGCCTTTGGAAATGACGTGTAAAGATAAATAGTTTGACACCAGCTCTTTGGTGAATTTAAAATCAGTTAAGGGGCAGTAGCAGATGTCTAGTAGAAGCAGGTCTGAAATGGTTTATATCTTCTGAGATTTTTAGTCTTGCATGTTTGATTTAGAGAGAGGGGGAGAGAGGCAGTCACTGGTGGCAGCAGCAGAATAAACTGACTGTGCACACCTTCACCTGCTGTTACTCAGGGGAAGGTGATGCTGTGACATCTTCCATGCCTCTGTTTTGAAATTCATCCAGGGTTACTCAGAAGAGAGACTACTTGAGTATCTGTATTTAAATCTGGGGAGTGGACAGTTGTCCTGTTGTGTGTGGGAGGAAAGAGAACTTCCACTGTCAGAAATAATTGTCTTATGGCCATGCAAAGCAATTACTGCTGCTCTCACACTCAGAGGAAGGCTGCAAGACCATCAGAATACACATAGTTTCAAGGCTAAGGGCCAAGAAAAACATTGCATAAATTCTTAACTATATGTTTGTTTTATTAATTTAATCTTTTTTCCCATTCCCTTATTTAGTATTTCAGTTTTACCTGTCCTTTTTTGGCTGATTCTTAATTTATATCCTGGTTTACAACACACATTTTGATATTTTTCTTGCTGTAAACCTCTCAGTTGCTGAGCAGAAGCAGATGTAAAACTGATACAAAAAACAGAAAGAGCTGCTGCTCCTCCCTGGATTTAGCAATCACTTAGGCAAACGTTTACATAAAGAGTACCTGGATTTCTTCTGAGGTTTGGATCTCTACATAAAATCTAGACTGGAATTTCCCTGTGCCTTGAAGTAGACACTGTTTAGCTACATTAAACAAGGTGTTTGCTGGGAACCTGGTGTGAAGCTTTCCCCTGTGTGCTTCTGTTGTTCCCAGAGCAGGGATGTGAGGAGCCTGAAAGCAAAGGGCTCTGCCAGGGAAGGGCAGCCCCGAGCTGGCAGTGGGAGATGTCCTTGGGGCAGCCACTCAGAGCACTCAACAACAGCTACAAATAGAAGGGTTTTGTGCCTTCCTGTTTTACACTGTTTGAGTGTTAGTTACTGCACGACAAGTGCCATTAGGGGCAAGACATTCCCCATTGCCTCTTTCTTTGGAGAGCTATTAAACAGCTTTTGAATGTGCCTGCACCGTCCTTGGTTTGTTTTCCTTTACCTTGGGCTTGTTTCTTTCATCCCTGTGATTTCATGACTACTGTGAGATCACTCTGTGCAAAGACTGATTTATTAAATAGAGATAGGTCTTCAGCTGGTGTAAATCAGCCTTTAATGTTCTGAGGTTTTGATTTACATCACTTTCTGATTCAGTGTTTACTTCCAGGCTTAAAATTTAAAAAGCAAAGAATTTAGGTTGCAACCATTCCACATGGGTTTACATAACAAAGCTTCTGAATATACAGTTCCCTTGGATCCTGATTTTGGGGTAAAGTTTTCAGTTTCATCCAGGCCACTGACCACAGTGTTATTGATTGTTGGTTTTTCCAGACAATTTTTAATTGACAAAGTTGCTTTTGACCAGAAGCACTTTCAAGAAGCACAGTGTTTGCTGCATTGTGCCTTGGGTCACTGCAGCTAGTTACCAAAATGTGTAATAAAAAAAACATTTCTGTGCTCATCATCCTTTCCTGTCTGTGATTCATTCCAGGTTGCCACAATCAAGAATTTGTAGCATCACAGTTCATTACTGCATAAGTGGATTTGATGTCACAGAATCATTGTTTTCTTCCCGTGCCTGTAGCTGAGAAGGAACAGGCTGTGATTAGGAGCGAAGTTGCTTCTGTGATGCACAGGCACACGTGAGAACTCAGAAATCAGAAGTCAATAAAGAAGAGAATAGACAAAAAGAAATAATTTTAAATAGAATTGTTCAGAGGCAATTTAAAGGAGATGACTGAAAAAAGAATATTCAAATGTGGTGTTATATGAAAGTAAAAGTCAATTTGCGCACCTAGGATGTATTTGTCCTAAAGAGATGAAGTAGGATTTAGAGTATTTACACCCAACTTGAATTAGTTGACAGCTTCACTACAGAATATTTTGTTGACTTATAGGTATATTCAAAGAGATTGAATTTCAGTGCTGAGGAAGTGCAAACTCAAATTCAAGAGTTAACTTGTAAGAAACCAAAGCACAAGACTCAAAACCACGTGGTGTTTTCAGAGGTCCCTCCCTGTTAATCCTTGATGAGTTGCATCATAACCATTCCATCCCCAGCTCTAATGGGGCCATTAATGCAAATACTATTTTTTTCAGAACCCTATGAGAATTGTTATTCTTTTCAATATTAGATGTCCAGATATTAACTTTGAAAATGTCAGGGGATACATATGGTGACTATTATTTAATGATACTGAGAAGCCACATATTTTGAAGGTTAAAACTTTAAGTTTGTTTTCATTTAATGCCAGTTCTTGTTGAATATGCACTAATTTTTTTTAACAGCATTCCCTGAAATTTTGCCAGTATTGTTGTCAAATGACAGTGACTTTTAATTTTAGAGTTTCTTTTTACAGTCATTATTTTACTTTTCCTTTCAAGAAAGTTGATTTCCATGGAAAACAAAACAAAAATCCCCAAGCCAAACCAAAGAGATGGAATCATGCTAAGCCTTTTTTTGGACAGCTTTTAGGACCATTGGTACCACTAATAAAGAGCATGAGGAAGGTTTCCAGTATTTTGCACACTAGCTGGAAGTTCATCAAGCTGTTTCCTTTTGATTCTACAACACTAAGGAGATATGTACTGAATTTTACAACCAGTTAATTGGGCTCCTGATACCATGTTGAAGCCTTGTCAGCACTCTGAGAACCATCCCTCCAAATGGGGTTTAGGCCAGGTTCCAGACCTGATGTTCCTGTGAAGGTCATCAGATGATTTCCATGGTGCCACAGGCTGGGGCTCAGTGGGCCCCTCTGTAGTTCTTGTTCCTGCTGTGGCTCCTTCGTTCCTTGTTTTGATTTCCAGCCCCAGCTCCTGTGACAGGGAGGATGAGCTGGTAGTTGTTTGTTCAGGGTAACATCTGTTGTGTCCAGAATTACATGGTGAAACCTCAACAAGTAAGAAATGAGAAAATCTCCACGTTCAGTTTGTGTGTGTACTAGTGTATTATATTATACAAAATAACAAAAAAACCCCACCACCACCAATTAGAATGATAATTAGTTTCTCCAGCTGTGCAGGGGGATTGGCCATTTGTTAAGGCATTAGGAAGCAGAGGAACATAGACACAGTCAGTCCAAATCTGCTGTTGATCAGTGTCCCTAGGATGTGCATTTTTATTACTGGATCCAGTCCCGGAATTCTTTGGCATCCCAGCTGCAGCTGGGCCCTCCTGCAGGAGCAGCCAGAGCGCACCAGGCTGTGTGGCTGGGGCAGAGCTCTGCAGGCACCAGGATCTGCTCTGTGCCTTTATCAGGTGTGGGAGGTGATGGGGGCACAGCCCGGTGTGGGGCCTGGCAGCTCCCTGGGGCTGTTCCAGGAGGGGCTGATTTGTAGTGGGTTGTAAGGTGGGAGCCGGCGCAGGGGGAAGGGGAGGGTGCAGCAGGAATTGAGCAGCAACACAAACTGGTTGGAATACAAATCAGCTCAAAGTTAGACCTGGGTAGAATCTTGAAAGTGATAGAGATGAACTCTATAAAAATTCACTTTATGTTGCAGTAAGGTTCTTTGAAACTTATTCTTGTGTAGAGGATATATTGTTAACACTTCACAGTGAGAGCAAAAGCAGAAACACATAGACTTTCAAATAATCCTTCTGAGGTCAAATTAAAAGATTTCTCAAGCTCCTCAACTAATCACACACTCATTTATTAAAAATCTATTTAAAGCATTCCATTGTTCTCTATAAATATTAATGTTTATTTTAATAAGTGCTTTACAGGTTTATTTCAATTGTATCTAAAACCCTCCAGTGGTTAGAAAGCTTTGTATTCAAGTCCAGATGTACAGACAAATCCAGAATGTATTTCTAAGGTGTGGTAGCACACTTATTAATACTATTATTAATGACAGCTATTTTTGTTGTCATTTTTGATTGCCACAAGAGAACACAGAAGCTGGCAGCTGGGATTTTTTGAAGCAACATTCCATTCCTTAGGGAGCCGTTATTTCTATAAAAAACAATGAAATCAGTTAGCATAGGTAATAAAATAATTATACTAATTTATTTTGGCTATTAAGTGTTGAATCCCCTTAGCTAATCATCCACTTGAAGCTGTTACTCAAACTGCCCTGGTTGCTTTTGCCTTAAGGTTAAACATCATGAATTCTTATTCACTGATAAATCTATTTTTAATGAATTCCTGCAGCGCTTTTCTTCCAGTGTTAATTTGAGCATTATCAATATACTGAGGTATTGTTACCCAAAACTAGTGAAGGATATTTCCCAGTGTCCCGTCAAAGCTAACAGCTATTTCTTGACTCGTTTTCACCTGGTTACAAATGTACTTGAGGCTTCCAGTTAGGAAGAGCTGGTTACTCACAGTGCTGTGACAGGAGAGTTTGTTCATGGGGTGTTGGGGAAATCATCTCTGAGCTGCCCCAACATCCTTCCCCAGAAGGGCCCATCTTCCAGTTCAGGGAGAGCCCAATACTTGCTGTATAACCAATGTAAATTGTTCTCTTTGATCAATTTAAATTTTGTTTAATTTTGCATGGTTGTGGTTCCCAATAAGCCCTTTAAATGACCAAATCAAAACAAAGGTCAGTTTCTGTCTTAACTCAGAAAATGTTGTTAGTCACGCTTAAGAGAAGAACTCTAGGTCTATCTTTATTTTATAAGGCAAAAGTCCAGGGAATCTGTAAAAACTCTGATTCCAGCTCTGCTTTACAGAATGCCTAAAAATTTAGAGATATCAGGATTCGATCATTCAGAATGTTGTTGCTAAAGTAGCATTGAATAAATTGACCATTTTATAAACTGACAACATTCAAACTCTGTCATCTCTAGAGAATACATAATTTTTTGTGATTTAACACCCTTTCCCTTGAACTGACTCCACATTTCCTCAGCAGACACTGATTCTCTTTGGACTGGATGTTTTGTGTGACATAGATGAACAGATGTATGTCTGTGAAATACTCTCAACCTGTCTATGTCTAAAATCATTTGAAATCATTCAAAACTCATCCAGAAGCATGAAGTCCATGTCCAGCAGGAGGTTTAAACATGACCAAACCCCCCAGGAGTGGGAATGGTTCCAGCAAGGTTTGACCTCGTGTAAAGCAGTCTCATTCCTTTTCTCAAAGTCAGAACCTTACAAGCATATGAAAAAATAAAAAATTTCTATCTGTAGCAGCAATCTATATTGAAGTTGGGACTGCAGTGGTAATTTTAGCTGCTTTACTGCTGTGTTTTATCAGTCAGGCCACAAAAAGCAACAGTTTCTGCAGTAGTAAATCCCCTCAAAGAACAAAGTTGAATTTTTATAAGTGGAAGAGAGATTCTAGGATTTGGGCAATCCAGAGTGTGGTTTCTAAGGTGTATGTGCTTCATGGTGATCATAAGGTTTAGGAAAGGTGTTTGGAATGGCAACTGTTGGGTTTCTCTGTTTGTTTCTGTGTTTGCTTGGATTTTGATCATTATGTTCACTAGCAGTGGCTGTTTTCAGGCAGTTTCAATGCTTGGTACTCCTGGGAAGTGCTGGGGCAAAATTTCCTTCAAGAGGCCTCTGAATCTAAGAAACCATTGTGCATTTTTAGTTAATTAAATGTAAATAAGGAACGGGTAAGATTTATTGGAAAAATAAAAAACTCTTCTAGTAATTAGTCTGCTTGAAAAAAGTGAAAATTTAAAGTCTAACCAGATAAACACAGGTGTGATTAAATTACAATAATTTTAGTAACTTACTTCACTTCATTGGAATTCATCAAAGGTTAAATATGTATACAATTGTTCATTGCTTTAAAGTATAAACTAGTTACTTCAATTGTTTACAAAATGCCTTCCATATTCTATTATTTGTAATTTTTGTTGGATAGAAGAGTGCAGGTTTTTATTTACTCTGCAGTAGCAGCACAACTGGGAAGAGAAAAGTTAATCATACATTATGGCACTGTTTTCTTAAAGTCTCTGCTGTGGAGATTGTTTGGTTATTGAGCATCAAAGCTTTCACATGCATAAAGAAAAAGCTTGAAAATGAACTCAAAATATTGTATGGGGGAAATAAATAAGATTACAAAAGGACTTGTTTAGAGGTTGAGCTTTTTAAAGAGAGTTTCATGTTGTCAAAAAGCTTGCTAATGGTTTTGACTGCTTTTGTTCATCAGCAGATAATTCAAGGTTTTCTTTAAATCCTAGACCTTCTTTATTTTCTATTTTGACAACTGAAGGCAGTGAAAAAATAAGTAGTACAAAAATAAGAGTTTTCAGGTCAGGGAGTGTGTTCATGTGGTGGCTAATTCAGAAATATCACTGTACAAAATCTTACATTAAATAAAATTAGAACCAAAGCTCTAAGCTCACAATCAAACAGTTTAGTGCCTACAGACTTTTTCAGTCACCATGAAGCTTTTCCTCTCTTAAAATGCAGTAAAATCCATTCATTTAGAAGCATGAAAAAAATTTCTGTAAGTGATGGATTTAACACACTGGATAACCTTTTCATTAGACAATTATGTGTTTCAGTCCATGGGATATGAAGTGTATATTTTTTGTAGTATGTTTTCAGATGTCAATGACCCTATTTCATGGAATATAAGTCACACTGTGAATTTAAAGATCTGAAGAAAATCAATAGATGAGACATTGAAGACTCTTATAGCAACTGATTTTCTTTTTTTTTTGCCATTTTTTTCTCTCTCTTTTTTAATCTTCTTGCCGAAAGCTCAACCCAAACATCAAAAAATCATTGAAAGACTTGGATAATAATTACTAGAGTCTTGGATTTTACTGTAAAGAGCTTTTGTGTCCTCTAAGTATTTGAAGTCCTAATCCACTAGGTACAATACCTTTGGGTAAGACACCAGTAATGTGAGAGAGAGTTAATCCATGGAGCAATAATAAGTATTGCTCCACATCAATATTGAAAATCTTCTCTTACCTCCACAATCAATAAAATCCAAACTGCTCAGACACAATCCACATTAAACCAGTAAAGACAATTACATTTTTAATAATGTGTGTGCATTTGGTGTTGATAATAGGGGAGATATTTTCACAGCCATTCCTTTGGTCAGAGCTTTAACCAGAGCTGAGGAAATTGGGCCATCCTTCAGCATCCTTCTCTCCATCATCCCCTTATGTGTGTGCCAAACTCACTCTGTCCTGTTTCTCACCTTTCCCACGGACTTGACAGTCCAGTGTTGGACACCCAAAATTTTAAGAGCCACCCCCATTCCCAGAAGGGTGTGATTAGGCATCTAAACACATATTTCTCAGAAAAAAAAGCCTGGATCACCATATGCACTGATTAGATGTAATCCAACAGGTTTAATCCTAAAAAAGATGCCATTTATGAATACTTTAGTGATTGTAGGGATGCAGTTTTATAGTCTCTTATTAAAGCTGTTTAGGATTTGCACAGAGTCAGAGCTCTCTGGTTAATTCTCTCCAGTGCATGGATATAAACTATGAAAGTCACTTTGATAGTGGAACATGAGAGGAAGTGAAGAATACAACAAAGTGGAACAACAGCCCCAATCAAACTATCAGAGATTTCAAGGACACTTACCCTGCTACTTAGTCAGAATTAATAATCATTTAACCTTTTTGAATGAACAAAACACCAGAAAAAAATGGCAATTCTCAATGCAGTATAAATTAAAACAGAAAACTAGGACAAATCAAGAGGTGCAGGTTTGCAAAGTAAATATTTATCAAATATTATTTGTTCAATTTGTTTCCAATCAAGTAGAATTGTGCAGAAAAAATTGTAAGATTTCATCTTCAGGCTATATTCAGTTTAATAATGCACATGAGAGTGATCATGCTGACAAGGCAATTAAAAAGGTAAAAAAATCTGAAAAATCAGCCACAGGTTTCAGACTGACTTGGCCAGCCTTTTGACTCCAAAAATTTTCCTAGGCTTTTCTTCTTCTTGTTTAGTTTGAAGCAACAATTCAGATTTAACTTCCAGCTTTAATGCAGTACTGCAATTTGGTTTTGTTTAAAAGTGCCATCCTTCCTTCAGGTACTTTAAAGAGTCTCTTAAATGTTTTCTGAAAGGCCTTGAGAGGTCCAGGCAGGGACTGATGCTGCCTCACAGGCTGTAACTATGTGGACAACATGGATTGCCATAAAGAAGTTGTTAAATACACAGATTTTAGTGCTGTGCATTGCTCCAGCTGAGAATTTATAATGCAAAACCTCATTTTGAACACCAAGTGGGAGAACAGGATAAAAAGTTGCTGTAGATTTGTGACAAGACCAATGTGAGCATCAGACAGATGTGGATTACGTTGAGAGAGAGTCTCAAACATGGCTGTGAAATCTGTGAAATCCTGACCAGGGAACATGAAGGAACTTCCTTAAGGTCACAGCAGGACCTGGCTCTCCCATGCTCCTTCTCTACGCTTCACCTCTCACACAACACTTCCTCAATTTTTTAGTTACCCAAGTTACCCACTTTTTCCTTACTTAGTTGATCTAATAAAATCTGGATACTTTTCAGTATTGATTGGTGGAAGTGTGGCTTAGTGGCAGAATCATTATTTTTTTAATCTTGGAACTGCCAGCCCTTACTAATCTAAACCGAAATTCCGTTTCTTCGATTAAGGCCTGCCATTACTAATTGTTTTTCAATGTTGCTTGGGTGGTTCCAGTTCAAGAAGTTTAGTTCTTTGGCAATATCTTATAGTTCTACACTCTTAGTAATTCATTAAACCTCTGTGTTCTGAGGCATGACCAAGCCAGGAAAGGGAAGGTGGTGGAAAATCCTGGAACAAAAGCTGGGTTTTGGAAGATAACTTCCAGAAAATAGTGGTTTAATGACTCCATGTGCTGCACATGAGCTGCATCTTTATGTCCACTCATTCTTTGCATTAAACTGATGCATGTCAGGGCTGGGCTTGCCTGCCAACCTCACATCTCCTCATGCAGCTCTGGAGGAAAGGTCAGATAAGGATAATGTGTCAAAAGGGTGTAATTAAGATTCAGAAAGATTAATACCTGTGGTATTTAGTGAAATTGCCTTCTAGTGGAATGCTCATCTATTACTTTGATATTTAACATTTCTGCTGTTAAAATGTTAGTGCTTGTAAAAGTACAAAATTGGCAGCAGATGTTTGGTTTATAAACTCTTTATTCCAAAAAGGAGCACCATAGGAGAAGCAATCAGCTTGCTGTTTTTTTAACCTGGAACTTTTCTGTGGAAGTCTTTCAGTATTTCCACTACAAATTTGTATTTGATAAGGTTATTTAAATTATGTCAGTCAGTTTGACAGGTGGTGCCAATTTGGGAGGGCAGAGGAGAGCACAGCACTAACAGTCTCTGAGATATGTGGAATGGTCCCCAGTGAAATGAAAATGATACATCTGTAGGATGAAGAGGAATAAATGTATTTAATTCAACATTAGAGAAAGATCTTTTTAACATGATTCAGCACATACTTAATACATAATTGAAAGCAGATGAGCAGCCTCACTGGAGTTTGTGGTACGTGGGAGCTACAGTTCCTCCAACTATTCCAGCTACTACACAAACACATAAAAGATGGCACACTTCCCAAAAAGTTCAATTAAGGTGAGAAGAATACTGGAAACTGACAACCCAAAGGAGTTAATGCTAAAATAGTAATTATATAGGTATGAATATAATAAAGAATAACTTTTTCTTTTCCCTATTCATTATGAACATCAAGAAAAGGGTGGTTTTTTCCCCCTTTTTACACATTTCCTTTAAGTTTTAATATAGTACACTGCTGAAAATTTTAGCAAAACAAATTGGGATGACAATGGGTACTATTTTCCTGAATTCTTGTCCATTGTTTAATCTTCATTTTCTAAAATAAATGGAAATTTTGCTTTATGGAGTAGGTCCTGCAAGACATTTACATGAATCATCGTTCTACAGATGAAGCTGATAATTAAGTGAGTCATACACAGAGAACTTCTAGATTTAGTCAGTAAAACTTCTTCATGACTTTGCTACAAGTTCAGCAAGTCAAGGTTTAGAGTTCTGGCAGTACTAAATAGCTGCATTTCTTGTTGTGACACAACATGTCCAGCCATTAAACTAAAAAATTCCCATTCATATAAAAATAGGATTTAAATTGCATTCAAAGCAATGGAATTCAGAACTGTCACTGACATCACCACTGGAGCAAGTCATGTAAGGATTTGCAAGATGACAGCCCAAAATTTCTGCAGTTCTGAAAATAGTATAATTACTGTGTCATTTCACTACTTCATGCATTTAATTGTGGGGGCATTTTATTTTCAAAATTACAAATATGTTTAGTTAATGTAATGAGAGTGTGTGTCTGTCTGTCTTGGCCTGGACCTGACTGTATTTCAGCTGAGCACAGAAGGATATTCAACTGTTTCAGGATATTTCTGTTTTAAAGGAACTTTGCTTTGATATATTCCAAAGCTTTGGGAAGGTCTTTGTACTCAACAATCACGTAGGAAAATAATTTATCTACTGGCAGAATTTTAATTCTTTTCTTATACTAGGAAGAAGTGTTCAGCCTTCTAAAACTGAAATACAATTTTTAAATTCTCTTGTGATTCTGGAAGCTGGATAAAACTATGATAATTACTTCCCTTAATCACGTTATAAGCCTCAACAATACATTTTTTAAGCAGCTAGAATGGATACAGGTTAGACAAGGCGAGGTAGGAATTCAGAAGACAGCATCTCTAGGAGTTTTTAAATAAGTGCATTGGTTGGCTTACTGGAGGTTTCACTGTGTAAATCTAGTGGTTGAATAGTGTGTGATATTTCTGATCATGGGAAACAGATGTGAAATCAGGAACCAAAACAATAACTTTGATGTCTTGTAAGATTCTGACAAAACTAATAACTTTGTATTCATATAAAAGACAAGGTTATCCCTCAGACTGTTTTGAGCAAAGTGCACCATTTGTTCACAAATGTGCTGTAAAGACTCAGGGGCCAGAAATACGGAGTGCTTTGGGGTTCCAGGTTTGTTGTTCGTGGTTTTTTCATGCTTTAATGCATACACCTACTGACTCAAATGATTCACAGAACAGTTTGTGGGATCAGAGCTAAAGGACTCTGCTGTTTTGTGCAATTGCTGTGGATGTTCCATTGCAGGCTGCACTTTATTCCTCCATCAATGACTTTATTCCTCCTTCAATGGCTCTTGCTGTGACCTGCAATTCTCCTGCACATGTTGGCAGCTGCAGTGTAACCCAGGAGCTGCACTCCCCAGTGCTGCTATGTGACTGCACCTTAAAAAGTGCAATATATTTACAGATGCCTCCAGCTGCTGCTTTCACAGAAGTCTTCCTGAGACCACAATTTAGTTGGCATGACTCATGAAAAGTTTTCATCGCTGTTTAGCATCGCTAAGTTGTTTGTAA
This sequence comes from Ammodramus savannarum pratensis, assembly GCA_020466415.1. NCBI lineage: Eukaryota > Metazoa > Chordata > Aves > Passeriformes > Passerellidae > Ammodramus > Ammodramus savannarum. The sequence continues at coordinate 4,535,388 of JAHXMQ010006307.1, read as the reverse complement.
CTATCAGGCACTGCTTTGTTTAAAATGTTTGGAAATTACATATTCATTTTTTATGCTCACTTGAAGAAAGTAACAAAAAAAATAATAGGAATTAAGGACTAAGAGAAGAGAAAAAGTAAAGAGTAAACTGAGAAAGGGGAGAGATGAAAATTTGTCTGGAATAAATACAGATGTGTTGGTCAGGATTTTTTCAGCTGGTTGTAATGGAGAGTTGTGACCACAGAGGCTTCAATGCAGGTCATGGCTGAGTGGGGAGAAAAAGGGGAAAAATATTGAGTGTGGGGTGGAATGGGGAATCAGCTCCAGCTGGAAAGGGGCAAGGCAATCATTAGAGCTCAAAGTAAACTTCAACTGATGGGTGTTGAAGATACAAGGAGAGGTAAAGGATTTGCAATTTCCTGCTGCCACATGTATTGGTGATTTTGGAACACAGGGAACTTAAAAGGATGGGGCTATAGCCTAGAAGCTGGACTGTTCTGGACTCTGCATCACCCCCAGAGTGTAAAAGGGCAGACATGTCTTTTCCTTTCTGCTGATGGCCAGCAAGGAAATGCTGGAGCTGGGCCTTTCTGCTCTAGACACAGCACTCTGCTACTCTGGAACTGACAAATAATTATTAAAAACGTTCTTGAATTTTACTTTAATTTGTCAGCATCTGATGGCAAAAGATAACTGCTCAGTGTCATAAGCAACTCATTTTTAATAATAAAGTAGACTGGACAAAATAGCTAAAACACAAAAGTTTAAAATTCACTCAGTCTCTACTCAAGCAGAATATCCATTTAATTGCCAGATATTTGCAGAACAAGGACAAATCCTGTAAGTACACCTGCTGGGATAATGGATTCTTTCACTCCACCTTTTTATGCAGAAACAAGAAATAGAAATACTAGCCCAGGCATCTTGGCCATTTAGAATCAGAGATGCTTTACCTGCACACACCCAGCTTTTCTATGCATGCAGCAACAACTCTTTGAATTATGTGAGTACTTGCTGCTTTCTCATTACTTCTGTTATCCACTTAATTAACTAGTTGTGTCTCTTAGCTCGTTATAAACTTTTGTTTTTTTGGTTGAGGTGGGGGGGGAACAAAGGCAATTGCATTGAAGACTTAAGAGGCAAGCAGAGGATTTTTTTGTCACTCATGAAGGCAGGATTTGCCTTTGTAAACTGCAGGTATCAAAGCAGTTTTTCTATTCTGTTTGGACACACCGCGTAGTAACAGGGGGATGAGAGGCAGCTGTGCTTCAGACCACATGAGGTAATTTGCAGACACATTTTAATTGCCTTTTAGAGAGCATGAAGGAGTTCCAAATAGTCTAATGAGTTCCAGCAAACACCTGTGAAATGCTTTTAGCCCACCATGTAAAACAGAAATTAAGGAAGAAATAAAGCACAAATCTAGCATGTGTGTTCTAATGGAGGTTGGGGAGGAAAAATAGCTTTTCTTAAGTATTCACCACATTCTCTAAGACAGAAATAAAGGAGACTACAAACTATTCTTTATATTCATGCCAACAAAAAGCTAAAGAGACAAATTTCAGGAAATGGCCTTTGTATACCAGTTAATATACGAGCCTTAGGAGCAGAGGCTCATTTGAGGTTGAATTATAAATGGTTTCAGTGCATAAGTCTATTTTTAAGGATTATGTTGTAACTCAGCAAAGCAATTATGGTCTGTCTTAACTTCACCTGTAAAGGACTGTACCCACTTAAATCAGAGGTGTTCTGGAGTGCTTCTGTTCCTTTGGGGATTAAAAAGAGCAGTGGAATCTCATTGCAAAGATCCTGCAAAGAACTTAACATTAATTATATTTATGCCTATGTAGTGTTCTGTAAACAGATTTTTTTGTTGGAATTGTGGGTTGAAAACCTCTGGTGGTAGTGCATTTGTTTTTTGTGTTCTATATTTTAACAGTTTAATAGAAAAAGTACATAAAATCCTCAATGAAGTTGCTCCTTGAGCTGGAGCCTTGAATAACACAAGTTATTTACCCCAGTTATGCCTCAGCTGTATGAAATACAACTTATCACCCAGCAAGAGTGCCATGAGATTTTGAATGGATAAAGATGAGGAATTTTTCCAAGCTGATTATAAAAAAAAAAAAAAGAAATTTTGGAAAATAAATATTCCAAATCCTATACAGTTGTAAGCCTTATAGGAGGGAGAGATTGTGGACATTGTTGTGTGGTGGCTTGGCTTTCAAAATCTATACTGGGACAATTTGCAGAAGGAAATTGTCTAAAATCTTTTTCTTTGACATTTAAGACATGCCTAACAATAACTCCTTTTTGCCCCCAAGAAATCCAGCAAGTTAATGGAAATTATATAAGTTGTACATTAAACATACAGTAGAAGAATATCAATTTGACATGAAAAAGTGAATGTTTAATACTTGGTATTTGATCATTTGAACTTGCAGGATTGATTTGTGGCATACAATAATGCTTCCTTAGGCCTCTGTGCAGATGTTGCACTTCTCAAATTATGAAAATGCTGAATATGTTTGGTTTTATAGGGAAAGGAAGGAAAGTTTGCTGTTTGAATGACATGAATGAAATGACAGTTCATCTCTAGAATTAGACATTGTGCTCTAAGGCTGCTGTATCATTACTTCCTTAGCAATGAAAAATTCCATTTAAAATAATCTCTATCACACACTTTGTCATAACTTCTTCCTCACTTGCAAGGACAAAACTCTTTAGGGCACATGAGTTGAAGGAAAAATTTTATATGTACAGTGAATGCTGTTAGCAGAGACACCAAACTGCGGGAGCAAGTGTGGGATATCCATCCCTCTCTTCTGGTTAATCCTTCAGGATTAATGTCCTCTGTTTTTCTGACCAAGTTCAGACATGAGTAGGAGATAAAACAATCCATTTTTCATTTCTGCAATAGAGGCACACTTGAGGGGAAAAAACTCCCTATGAAGTACAAATTATACAATGCATTCAATCTGGATTTTTTATGGAATTGCTGAAGTTTTCTCCCAAGGGGGTGCAATAGATGGCAGTGAGGTGGTGAGGGTAGAGCCAGCCTGCTCCAGGCCCCTGGAATGGGTGACACTGGGGCTGAAAGAAGGACATTAACAACGAGCAGAAATTAAAATTAACATTCCTGCTAAACAGCAGCAAGCTGCAGCATCAGGAGTAACCCATCATGGAACTGGAGGTGAGCCTCCACACCTCAGGTGTTGATCCTTCCAATAAAACTTAGAAAAGCCTAGCAAAAAATATGTATTTCTTCCCAAAGTAAAATGCTACATCCTCTTTTGAATATAAAAAGGTCTCTAAATTTCAGAATGAGCAAGGCTTCTTATTTTTGTGGAAAGAGAACAAGATTTACATTGAACAATGGAGATGATTAAAAGTGTAGGAGCCCTGTGGTCATACAAAGGAATTGAAGAATAAGTTTTTCAATTATATTGAACTCAAGGAATCTTTAAGTTAATAAAATTCTTTTACTCAGTGTTTTATAATGAGTAACTTTTTTGAAATTTTGAACAGAAATAGTTAATCTGGATAATTTACATTCTGTTTCATTTCAGTATTAAATATCTTCTACTTTCAATTTTTTTATATATTATGGCTTAGTTGTTAATATAATTGTTTATTTAGTATTCTGTGTCCTATTTTAAATTACTTCCAAGTCATTCCTGCTCAGCATTTGAGTCCTTTGATAAAGTTGATTGCAACCTGATTTTCTATGGTGTTTGCAAAAATACTGTCAATTATTTAATCATAAAATCTGTGCTGAGCAGTAAGTCTCAAATAATAAAGTAACATGGTAATAAAGATCTGCCCAAGAACATTGCATGTCATTTAAATTAAGGCTTTGCAAGGTCTGTACTTTTAAAACAATAAACTTCACTTGAAATAATAACAGCCAGGATTAATTAACATTTTCATACTCTTTCTATCCACATCCACTTCAGTTTCATTTTCCTTTCATTTTTATCTGCTTAGTGTGGTTTTTATTTCCTCTCTTCCCTTCCTTCTATGTGCTTTTAACAGATTCTTGTGTATGAAGACTCTGTTGTCTCTGTTCTTGGTTAAAAATTCAGGAACTCTTATGAAAGATTCCTCTCTTTCACCCAAGCATTTATTTTGTTTACCCCCTCCTCCTCCTCTGGCAGATCTGAACATTTTTCACCACCTTTCTCAGGATTTGGTAAAGCATCAGAGCACACTTTGCTCCAGCCACACCTCTTTATGTCTCCAAGAATTTTCATCTTCTTGCTCTTATGTGCTTTTAAAAGGGCTAAACACATTAAAGACCAGTAAAACCATTATTCAGAATTTCATTATACAAGTACCTGAAATAGGTTTGGGAGGCTGTTAGACTCTGCTTGTTTTTATTACTTAAATAAATATATATCTTTATTTCCTTGTATCTTTTAGAAGTGAGTGTTTTATCTCATTACCATCACAAATACACTGCAGTATTACCAAGCAGCATTCAGAAACATGACCTCCCCTTGATAATGGCATTACCACTTTTGAGGATAGCCTGAGGATCTCCCTGCAGCTGGAATGTGCTGGAATTCTAAGGAAAGATTTCCTTTGGTCTGTGTTTGCCAGCAAATCCTCCTTGCATAGGGTGACTTTTGTATTGTTTTCTTTAAGGTGTCCATGCCCAATACTTGGAGAGTCCTAAAGAGATTTAAGGGCTTTTTAAACAAAACAGTTGATATCTCCTAGTCATGTTTGTGAATAAAAATAAGAAGTTTATTTTGAAACTTAAGCTTTCCTCTAGTTTTTCTCTGAAATTACGGTAGAAACTCTGTCAAGCTTACAGTACTCTGCGCTAGGAAGGCATTCCTAATTTCAGAAAGAGGTTGTCAATGCTGCCTCTCTGGAGTCTGTGGACTGTGAAATTCAGTCAGGAAAAAACTCTAAGCTGATACAGATTTGATAGGTATTGCCCAGGCTGAAGAATTGCTGTGCTGGGAGCCTGCTTCAGCAATTCTTGCTCTGGTACCAAGTAGCAGAGGTGCCTGTTCTACTGCTCAGGACTCAGGAAAGGAGGGATTATTTGGCAGGAGGGGATACTATTCTGTTAAAGTAGGAGCTGAAGAAAGAAAAAGTCATCATTCAGAAAGCCCAGTAAAACCTTAAGTGATCAAACTTAGTGAAAAGTAATCAAGGACCAAGAAAAAAAAGATTTTAAATACTTTACACTTCTCTGCCAAAATTCATAGCAGCAAAGGATTTGTAGCATTTGGGTCTTACGATACTTATGCCATTATAGGGTGTAGAAATGAACAAATAGATGGAAAAACATAATGAAAAGTGCTACCCTGTTTTTATTCCATGTTCTAATGTACAGTTGTTAGTGATGGGTGCACAAAGCCAGAGGGGGAAAGAGAGGGAGGAGGTGTGAAAGGATCTAATAGTGAAAGTTGATCTAAATAATACAGATTGATCTAAACCCAGCATGCTCTATATATGCATCTTTAAACAGGATAAATATATTTGTGTGGAGAAAATAACTGCAAATAGCCGTAGCACAGTCCAGAACTTTGTGTATCTATGAGGTCACAGGAAAAAGCATGTTAGAATCAAAAATTATATCATTCTCCCTGAAATTTCTGATTATGGTAAACTAAGAAAATCTGTTACTTTTTATGCAAATGCTTTGCTTTACCATTTGCTTCTTTATTGTGCCCTACCTGTGGAGTTGCCCCAAAAGAAATATTAATAGGGTGTAGTAGGGAGGAGGAAAAGAAGGATTTGCCCTGCTTTGTCTTTGGATATGTGGATTCCCTCTGGCTAGAATGGATTATTCTTTCCAGGGTTAAAGCCTGGCACCAAAGATGAGCCAGTGTCCATAGTGAAGACAGGGGAGCTGAGTGAATTGAGTTCAGGATGCCCAGGGTGCCAGCAGATCTGACAGTTTGGCAAAGGCTGAGACAGGGACAAAGGCAGAAAATGAACAGGAGCCATCTGCTGCTGCTTGCCATGGATGAAACAAACTGGTGTGAGAGATAACCATCCTTGCTGGCCTTTGCCTGCTCGTGCCTCGTGTCTCCCTAATTGATATTTCTATTTTTGAGTAATGAATAAATAACATTTTTCCCTGAAGAGTCATACACTGCAAACCCACCAGAGGCTCCTGGGAGGGAACCCTCAAGGATGCCAAACCCTGAGTGCAAGTTGCTGTCACAGACACTGTGGGAAGGTCCTGTGGGTGCCAAAACTCCAACTGAGACAGTGTCACTGACACGGCTGGAAACCAGACAGGTGTATTCCTGCCTCAGAGAGGCCTTGGATCAGACAGATCTGTGCTGAGCACAGTGAAGCCAAGTGCCAGAATTACACTAAAATGGAACCAGGGAGAGAGGGGCAGATGAGACAGAAGATGCTGTTTACAGCCAGTCATAATTAGGAAAAGGACATAAATGTGAATTACTGTTCATCATCTTAAGAGTTCAATCATCTGACTTTTTAAAAAGTTACATGTTTTCCTATTAAAATCTATTTCTATTACAAACATGCATATGTTTATAGCCCAAATTTAGGATGTGAACCTTCTGCCTCTACAGTTTTTTTTAAGCATGCTGTCACTCAAAAGAAAGTAAATATTACTAAATGCTCCTAGTGAGAGCAGAGTAAACATAGGGCAAATATTTAGAGTTGTTTCATGTCCTTATCATGACTGCATGAAATGTTAAAAGTTATAGTAAATCTCTAGCACAAAGCAAGGTAAACTTTATTTTAATCAAGGCAGAAGATCTGAGCTTTCTAAATGACAGGGATAATACTGTAAGAAGTTTGTTAAAGTAGGCTGCTGTAGTGCTTGAATTGGAGTCAGACCTCTGCTGCTGGCCTTCCACCATCAGACGTTTGGAATGTATCATTAAGAATTTATGAATAATTAAGCCAAACCAAAATACCATCTTACACTGTCCTAAATAGGAGCCTCCTACTTGTATGGTCTTTATTTGTATAAAATTAGCTGTCCACATATAGTCTTCTACCCACCATTGATTACCTAATTACACAATCACTCCATCAGTAAATCAGCACAACATCTGTGACCCTCCATGTCACTGCAGTCCCCCTGTGATTCCCCAGGAGCTTTGCAGAGGCAGTTCTGCTGACATAATATATTCATTATCCATTAGATCTGGCACACGCTCTGCGGTGCTCAATTACAACACAATCGAGCGCGGGGCCCGGTGTCAGCCCATGTAATGACTTTCTGATTATCTGTCTTTAAATGATGAATGAAATGAAAATGTACTATTCAAACCCAATGGAAGATTGCTAAAGATGCTAAATGAAAATTTTACATAGAAGCTTTATGGAAAGAGGGATGAGGTTAGAGGGCAAGGGTTTGCCTCACATTCAAAAATGAAAGGTTGGAATCTTTTCTAAGGCACCATAAACACATCTGGTGAAATGGTGCTGCCTTTAAAGGTGTAGTCCTGTGCCCATGTATTTTCTGACCATCTCAGATGTTCTCAGTCTCACAGTAATTCATTGGTAGGATTTAAATGTCAATATTTTTTTTTCAATTTCTTATTTTCCTTTTTTGTTGGAAAGATTTAATTGCTAGAGTTAACTGTATGTAAGAAAATTTCTTCAGACTGAAGTTTATTATAATGAAGACCTGTGGAAGGAGTCACTTCCAACTTTAATTTGTGAGTTATGGGGGGAAATACTCTGCATTGCTGCACTGTAAAATACCTTTCTATGTGGAATTCAGAATTTTATAATTTATTCTTAAAGACAGGAGCAGCAGACTGGCCTCCATTTTATCTTCAGATAACAAGATAAATGTTCATCTTTTATGATGAACATGTGTATTGCTGTGCAGTGCTGTAAAACCTGAGATAACCAATAGTGTAGATCACTGCCAGATGTGGTTTCTTAAACAATTTCCTAAAATCCCAGCTTCCAACAGCATGTTATCAAGTCTTGAGGAGTAGGCTGTTATCTCATTAACTCCACATATCAGTGTGGGAAATAATACTTTTACTGAACAGTACACCTCTAAGTAAACCAGATCAAAATGAGTGGTACCTGTCCATGCCAGGGTTATCAATAGATGGGAGATTTGTAAGCAATCTGCTGTTCAAACAATTAGGAAGCAGATGTTTGATGGTACAATCGTTCATGTCTCTGTTTACATCTTCACTTAATTTGGTTATAATTGAAAATCCCATAAAGCCACATGTTAGAGTGTTCTTTGCCTCTTGCTTAAATTAGAGCTTCTCATTTTGCTCCCTTCAGTTGAATACTCCACATTTTTGAGTGGTGTGAAAATCTGATGGGAAATGTATCTCTGTTTTTTCCTCCACAATGTGGCCAGTGGAAGGGTTAATATTTTTGCCAGAATACCATGAAACTTCTTTAAGACTTTTCAAGTGCATCCAGATATGTTTATTATGATATCTCCATTCTAGCAGTACTCTTAATAGTAAATAATTTTCACCTGACACACACTGTGGACAAATTAATTTTACTCCTTGTAAATCTTGTGTGCACATTCTATGTATTCACTGAGACAGCAATAAATACAATTGCAATACACAAGTTTGTGCTGTACAAAAGCAAAGAAAGGCAGTGGCAACCCTCTGGAATTGGTAATAATGTCCAGTTCAGTTCTAAAACTTGTGCTGTAGAGCAGCTGAAATAAATTTGGGTTTAAAAATATTGTCCTGTTTGGAGAGCTTGAGGGAAAGAATCAAAAGAAATGGTGTTTAGCTCACTGGTTCTTCATGATTTTTGACAAATCTATGATTAAATTTCAGATGGAAATGAGTTTGGGTTGAAAGTGGCACCACTAACTGAAAAACTACCCAAAGATTTCATTGCACTCAGGAGTGTACTTGGGGTTGAGTCAGCCCATTCCAGAAGCAGAAGCTTTGAAAATATTTGCAGCCCCTTAAGAACCTGGAACTTTCTATTCTCCCCAGGCCCCAGGGTCTCATTTTGAGTAGATGTTCAATAATAGGCTTTCTGATAAAATACAGAGAAATATGCCAAGATAACAGGAGGTAGAGAGATGGTGTCAACAAAAAAAAGAAACTAAAAAACAAAATTCTCATGATTTACTATTTTATACTTGGTTGTAAAACCCAAAAACGTTTGAAAGGCTGAAATGTCTGACAAGTAATTCTTGTTTTCTTCATTTAATTTTCTCTACTCTTTCCTCACTGGGTATAATCCCCAGCAGCTCTGGAGATTTGTAGTATCAGGTAACAAAGCTGGGATAATGCAGCAGAGCACAAACTCATGGCTGTTCCTTAAAAAGAGGATAGAGATGACCTCTGGAAGAATAATGCAATTTAGTGCTGCTCCACTGGATTTACTCCTGTTTGTGCTTGTTAGTGTTAGAAGGCAAAAAGCCAGACAGCAGGGAGAAAAAAAAAAGTGTGAGAAAAGTCAAATCAAGGTAAATGCTCAGGAAGCTTGTAGTAATTTTAAGGCCTTCCTATTAGATTAGAAAATCTGCAAGTTTACAAATTAATTGGCATAAATACACCTACTAAAATAATTATTAATTATAATTATATTGGAGGCTAATTGCAGTATCTCTTTCTTCTGTAAATCAGGTACTGATCTTGTGTAAATAACTCTAGTGAAATCACATGAACAACATGTATTTAGTATTTGTTAATGTTAGACAATTAGAGTACAGATCAGAATTTTGTTGTTCCTAGTAATTTTTTCCTCACTCTTTCTTTCTCTTTTTTTTCCACTTCTCACTGGAGCTTTTCCTCACTGGCCCAAGGGGCCCCTCTGGTTGCCATGCTAGTGAGATGCTGGATAAAGAAATTCCATGGAATGAACTGAGGAAATTCCAAATACACGGGAATTTCACTGTCAAGCCCAGGGCCATTGAGTGATGGGGAGTGAATGGAGTGCAGACTGCAGCAGGTCTGTCCTGCCCTCCTGCTCCTGACACTGCAGCCACAAAAGAGCTCAAGATGTCACCTGTGCTTTAAAGGAAACCTTCCAATGCCTGGATTTATCCAAACCTGGGATTCACCTCCCGTTGGGCTTGGAATTACCTGCAGTGATTTACAGCTCCTGCTGAAAGGCTCCATTCTGTTCCCAAGCTTTGTCAGTGGCATGGCTGCATGATTTAGGATGGAGGCTATCAGAGGTTATTGTGTTGTCTGGATAAGGTGAGGAGATTTCTGCTTGTGTTCCCCACTTAACCTTTTATCTGCAGGGCATATAGACTGAGCTTTCAGGAAAGAAAGAAAAAGGAAATCCATTGTGGCAACCTGGTGGAAATGAGAGTAATCTTTCAGTAGTCACTTGTTATTTGCCTCCATTTTGTTTAACTAGGCACATGTAGAAATAGACCACAGGAGAGTGTGTGTGTGTGTGTGTATTATATATATTCATTTACTAAATATATTAAATATAAATAATCAGCTGAGGACCACCTTCTGACATCTTCTGGCATGTGATGCTGTGCAGACAGTGGGGCAGAGAAGGACAGCCTTCAAGGACACTCTGAAAAGCTTAAGATATCTGCTTTTCATGATATCAACTACAGCTGCTCAAAGATGCTGGGGTCTCAAAACAGTTTTTAGTCTCCCATGGGTAGCTGGAACATGGTGTTGGTGCATTTCTGTGGTATTGGACATCATCTGCTACCCCCATTATTCTGCTTGCTAGTGATAAAAAATATTTCTACAAGTGAAAACTACAACTGTAAGGTTTATCTCTGACCTTTGATAGAAAAGTGATGTTCCCATTCCTGATCTATGTGTGTGCACATTTGAGAAACCCAGAAAAATGAGTAGGTGCTTGCCAAAGGACATGTAAGCTTCTACTAAAATACACACTACTAATGCTAGGGAAACAAACAAGCTTTTAATTAAAAAATTGTTATGCAACTAACTGGAAATAGAGTTTCAAGTCTCTTAGTAAAAATAACTTTTCATCTCAAGCCTTATACAGTATTATATTAAACAGTATTTTAAATACTCACCAACTGGAAGGCCAATGTTTTTGCAAGCTGTGGGGGGTTTTTATGAGTGTCTGTTCCTTGTTAATAGTTGTTCTCAGCAATCAGAACATGTCAAAGTCAGGTTTAAAACATTGGGCAAGTGAGTCCAAACTTGACTCTCATTTCCGTATTTGATCACTGTTTCCCTGCAGACAAATGAGAAAGACAAGAAGGCCAAATAAAATTTTCTAGTTTCAGTTACGATCTTTGAAAACGATGCCTCATAATCTGATAAAAACACAGAGCACAACAGGCCTCAAGAGCTTAAGAAATAAAGCTGGGTTTCTGTTTTCAAAGTAGCAGAGATTCCAGCCTCTCTCACTGGGTTGTCAGGTTTTGATTGACAATGATTTTCCTACAGTTATCCCCTGCTTCAAAATGCCATGGGAAGGATATTATGCATTCCCAACCTGTCAGCTTTGGCTGCCTTACAGAGTGTTCAATTATGCTCTAATCGAATAGCTGCCCAGTGTAGGCCACATAATGACTTCCTGATTATCTGACTCTAAATGATAAATGAAATGAATATGTAACATTCTTTTCAAACACAGGATAGTCAGTGAGCCAAATGAAAACTGATTTTGTGCCCTTTTGTCTGAAAAAGAAAAAGAATTCTATTTTATTGTGATTCCATTCAACAAGTTGTTCTGCTGCTTGTTTTGCCTTCATTAAGATAAACAGGGAATGAGTTTTCTAGGAAAATGCTGGTCTTTTTGTTTTCAAGCAGATGCTGAAGATGCTAAACACTGTTTAGATTGTTCTCCTTCCTCTCTTTACATTGACTTGCTATAAAGAGCAAGGTCAGATTGATACGATCAGTTCCTATTGGGAATATTTCAATACTTGCTGGCACTGCAACAAGTCTGCTTCAAATAATGTTGTATAGACAACATTAAGGTCTGCATAAATTATTTAGTGGCAATAGTGCTAGATGTTCATTTCCAGTCTATGGTCAGCATTTGAAATCAGATAAGCCTGTATCACCTCATTGGGGTAGCACACATTTATTTTGCTGAAGTCAAAGCCTTGTTGGGGAGGTTCTTCAGCCTCTTTAGCCAACAGCCCATGGTGGGCAGCTTTCTGAAGCACTTCAGCTTAGTTATAGGCAGGATTGATTGTGTCAAAGTCATTTGTGAAAAGTTGCCCTGATACAAAGACTTAATGTAAAGCAGCCTCTGATTTTTGAACACAGTCTGATACTTGGGGCTTCTATACCACTGGGAATAGCATGTGATGTAATAGATAAAAAGAATATTTGTGTGAAGTGGAGCTCATTTTGAACTTTGTTAATTGAATAAAACTGGCAGCCCAGGCTCATCTCTTCAATAAAAAATGCACTTGGACCCCATTCTGAGCAATCCATCCCTAAGATCAGCTCCTGAATTTGCATTCTTTCTGATTTTCAGCCTAATGTGAAGATGCAACAGCCATGTAAAATTCTCCAAATTGTCTGCAGCAGAACTGTCTTTTCAGCATAATAATTTTACCATTATTTTTCTTATTAGGAAGATCATGTCTGGGAGCGGGATCTCAAGGGCCACTTAATTCTTGAAAATGCTGTGGTGATTGAAATATTTGAGAGAAACAACCTCTCTTCAGAGGGCAGCATTTTGGGGATGATCTTTTCCCTCAGAACTAATCTCTGCTGTGTATTGGGGAGATTGAGGATGGTCCAACCATGGCTGTGTGAGACACATTGTGGTGTTCCTCTGTGGCAGAGCAGGTGACAGAGGAGGCTGCACACCCTCTCACCTGCTGGGCTTTAATCCCAGGCACCAGGCATGGCCAGTCAGGCTGGCCTGAGCAGGAGGTCATTTCTGCAAACCAGCAGGTCTGCTTCTGAAATACTGCTGGATGTTGATATTGCCACCCCGAGAACTGGGGTGGCAATATTTATATATAATAATTCTATTGCCACAGTTTGCATTTCAGTAGGTGGCATTCACATGTTGCATGTTTTAAAATATTATAACATAGTCCTTGCACTATTGCATCTTTATGTCATGGGAGAAACAGTGGAAGGATGTGCTCTGGGAGGGAACCATGTCCATGGTGTGAGAGCCTGCAAGAGCAGAGTGAGGCAGGAGAATCTGGTCAGACAGAGGCTGTGGATGTTGGCAATAACTTCATCAAGTCAGCAGCCTGCCAATAAGAGATGATAGTCCAGCTCAGCTTAATTTGATGGAGCTAAACTGCCTTCCTGTGCTACACAGCCCTGTTAGAGTGTGCAGAGTTAATTCAGCTTTAGACTCAGCTGTATTCCTGTAATTTTTACCCAGTTACTCTGCATATTCTGTTTCTAGGGGCTGGTAATATGTTTTATCAAATACGAGAATTGAATTACCTAAAGAAAACTATTTAAGGTTTGAAAACAAAGCTTGCGGCTTAGTAGGTTGTGATTCAGGAGATCAGAACAGTTGTAATATTTTCTCTTGTGACTTGAAAGAGACTAAAGTGATTTTATATTAGGTATAAAATAGCATCTATTTTGAAGTGAAATAAGTATTCCTGAATCCTAGAAATACATGGGGTTTCTAATTAAACTTCCTAGGGATTTATTGTAACACTTCTCCTAGCTACTACTTCCCAGCTGGAACACACAACACAGGTGACACTGAGGGGTACCCGAGCTCTTGCACAGTTAAAGTACTTTCAGCTGCCCAAGTTCACTTGATTTTGTGCTGCTGTGCTTGTGATTCTTTAAATTAGCCACAGCTGAGCTGGCTGCAGCGAGCGTTGTTATTTCTTTAGTAGATCCGAAGCACGATGGTGGATATTTCTGGGTTTTGATCAGGTAAGGTAGCATTTATACCAACAACAAACAAAATTTAATTAAATAAAGTGTCTCTTTATTTTCTTCTAATTTATCTTTTGTGGTCTGTCTGCACTAATTGTTATTATTCCAAACTGAGGTAATTATGGTGTGTGTCTATACTGCAGCAGTGACAATTCTTAGGTACAATGCAGGCAGAGCAGGTCCCTGTTCCTAACCCCTGCACTCTGCACCTCAGCATGATCAAGTATCTGAGTGTCTGCCCTGGTAATTTGGGTTTTTGTTGTTGTAGTTTTCTGTCCTTTTCTATACTTCTGTGTAGCTGCTGTGTTTATTTTAGCAGTGCTTGAGCTGCTTAATCAGAAGTGATGTCTCTATGTTACACTAATACATGCACACTTTATCTAATTCTCTGAAATTCAGTAAAGAAGAAAGAAATATATGTGATTTAAAAGCTATTTTAAAAAACTAAATAATATGAAATTAAGAGAGAGTGAATTCACTTGTTTCTTAGTTCATCTCTTGTGAACAGAGCAAGAAAAACGATTAATACAATTCTGAAAATTTTGTTTTATTAAACAGATGAGAATAGGAAAACAATCAAAAGTGCTTTAATCTCTCTTTAAAAGTTGTTGTGGGAAGAATGTGCCAATATGTTTTGCTGTGCTTTATGAGCGGTACTATTCTCTCTCCTTTTCTTTCATTCCTCCCCATGTTAGCCACAAAGTCTCATGCACAGGTATTGCTGATTAATTCTTAAAGAGGCAAATCCAGCTATATTAAATCCTTCTGTTCTGAACTCAGGCAATAAATTATGAGTTGTTTTATAAAATGTCCAATTTTGGAGCTAAAGTAGAACATAAAATAGAAAGAAGGATAAAAGGTGGCAGCAGAAATATCCTTAACAGTCTCTCTTCCCCAGTTGTGCGGTATGAAAATCTCAGCTAGACCAGAATGGTCTTATTATCCTTCCTAGTTGTGTCACATTTTATTGGGCCCTAGAAAAGCTAAGTGAAAGTGAAGATCCATGCAAACAGGTCATCAAGACCAGTATGAACACAAAAACAGAAAAGTTTTTTCTGAACCTGCAATAGATTAGTGTGGCTCTGATGGTGTTCATCAGGTAGGCAACCTGAAATTTTTCATTTTTAAAGTCTGATTGCACAAGAAGCATAGTTGGTGCAGACAGAACAGAATGGAAACATCAGTAAAGGGAAAGATGACCTGTTGTTAATTCCCCAGAACAAAAGTGTGTTGCTCCTTGATTATCAACAGTGAGGGATCAGAGATGAGGGTTCTTTTGAGAGGATAGTTGCCCTTTTATTGACTCTCTGAATTCAGATGAATTAAACTAAATATCTAACTTCCAGCTGTGTCTGTGTCAGGACTCAGGAATATTGCTGGGGTAGGTGGCATAGTGACTGATAGGGCTGTGTGGGCAAGTTGTGCATTTCTAATTGTATCAGGATTGTTTCCTGTCAGGCTCAATTACTCCATGGAAAATTCAGGCACGAGCAGGAGTCCTGTGAGCTCACAGCAGCACTCCTTGAGGCTCTGTACTGGCCTGCAGCAGTTTTCCCAGCAATTAGCAGTTGTTGAATTTTTCATGTTTGTTTGTTTGAGGTTTTTTTTTCTTAGTATTGGTTACTCTGTAGCAACATGAAATTATTGATTGGTGTTTGTGTGGTTCGTTCACCAAGTCCTTTGCATTCAGGAGCAGGTTTTGGATACTCATTGGAAATTGTGTGTTGGTGAGCAGGAGGCACAGGAGGCAGTGCAGCACATGGAGTTGTGAGCAGGTTTTGAGGAATTTATTCTTGTGAAAGGAAAAAAAAATACTGGGGATGTCCCTGAGTCTTGATGTATATAGTATACACAAGTTTGGTTGTTTTCTAAAGGAAACCCAACATGTCTTGTCTCCCAGCATGGGGGGGGGTCTCTGGGGCAGTACCCACAGCAGCTCCTCCTGTGCTCCCTGCAAAGAACACACCAGCATGGGGACATTTGCTGCTGTTGTCATTCTGGGGTTCAGAACGAAGGCAGCAGCAACAAACACAAGATTTCAGTCCAGCAATGTGAACTCTGGGGTGTTTATTGAGGATCATGAGACTGGACTGTGAGTTTGGAGCTGGTCATCTGGACACAGAGCTGGGGGCAATGGGGCTGCTCTGGGGGCTGCTGCCCACCCACCACAGCAACAGCCCACGATGTGCAGCTGGCTGAGGGCTGGCTGTACACAGGCAAGTGTCAAAATGACCTTGCACTGAGTAGTGTTTAAAATCTGCTCTTTCATGTTAAATAAATGGGGAGGGGGGAAGGATGGGTCAGATGCTGTACAATGACAATTAGGATAATGGGTAACCTGTCATGCAAATGAGTCTAAAAGGCCTTTAATCATTGGGCCCGCAGGAGAAAGGATCTGAATTTATAACTACTTGTTATAAATGCATTAAGAATAAATACTGGGAAAGGGAAAAGGACTATTTAACCTGAAGGAAAATGTGAATAAAAAACCCTGGAAGGTACCATCTGGCCATGATCAAAGTGGATCTGTCCAGCTTACCAGGCACTGAGATTTGCCTTTGAAAACTTCCATGGGGTCAGCAGAGCAGGCTTATTTCAAGGCAGAGTGATGGCAGTTGGCAAAGGCTGTAAGAATGGGGGTAATTGCAATAGCAAAGCATTGTCCAGTTACCCAGAATCTTTTCCACACTATTTCATCTTTTTCCTTATGAAAGGATCCATCTAAGTCAAGAAATTCTGGCCCTTTCCACAAAACAGAAGTGTAGCCTTGAAGAATTAAATATGGTGAGAGAGTAGTGGGTGGCATCTTTGGGACCAGAGAGGGGCTATAAATAATCATTACTGCCTTGTGAAGCTCAAAGGGCTTGAAAAACAAGAGTGAGCTGAAATATTTACTTTTTTTCCCTTTAGCCCTGTCAGTGTTGACATTTGACATAAGGTAGGGGAAGGGCTCTGAGCAAAACATAATGATTATAACCAGCAGCAAAATATATTTCACTGCACAACAATGCTGATTGTGGATTGTTTCATCGTGTGCTAATGATAACCTAACTACTGAGAATAAGTAGAAGAGCCACTAGACATTGTTTTTCAAAGAGGAAAGTACAGCTTATTAAGGAAGTTTGTTATTTGATTATGGTAGAAATTTTATCTGAACCCAGTGCCAGTCAGCATTGCATTCAGTTTGCAATAAACACAGTTTTAAAAACCTTGCCCCCTTTGCACACTAACACATCACTTATCTGTACTCCTCTGGTTGTGCTCTCTGCAGACAGCACCTGTCAGATCAAATCAAATTCTTTGTCTTTTTTCTGATGGTCATTTGAAATATGTGTATTCAGGAATATATTTTGATCACAAAATAGTTATACTTGGAAGCAATTCATCCAGGAAGACACGCGAGCTATGGAACAGTTGCATCAGCAGCTGACTTTCTTTTAATGTGCTTCAAGTCATCCATGAAAAATGCTCTACTTAAAAATCAAAGAGAAGATATGGTTATTCTTAGTGGGATATAAAATTATCTGAATAATGTAGATTTATTACGGAACTTTTAAAAAAAATCTGAAATTTTCAACCATGTATGTTTCTCTATCCTGTCTGACTTTGCTAAGTTTGAAGGCTCCAATTGTTTCATTACCTACTTTTATTTTGATTATTGGGAATGAAAACCAATGAACTGCAGGGCTATAGACATTGAAGACTTTCTAGGCAACCAAAAGTAAATCTTCCAAAGCTAAATATATATAATTTACC
>JAHXMQ010006307.1:4506345-4517760 GCA_020466415.1 Ammodramus savannarum pratensis | reverse complement strand
AGACATGGTAAAAGCTTTTAGAGACTGTAAAACTGATTATCTCTTCTGTAGCTCTTTTCATCTTCAAAGCACTTAGCAACATTAACTAATTAATCCTCACAGCATCCCTCTGAATTAGATATCATTGCCATCATACAGATGGAGGAATTGAAGCAAACACTTTGTGAGGGGCTCCTGAGCTCCAAGACAGTTGGTGAGATGGAATTAAAGTGAGTTGAGGTGGAATTAGAATGCACAGACCTGTGTGTCCAGGTTCTCTGGCTGAACTGCCCCAGCACTCTCTCTTGAGAAATGTACCTATAGGTATTGGCTATACAATTTCTGTTAATGAAACCTTGCTAGGAATGGCTTTGATGGGAAATTTATTTATAGTCAGACACACTATTATCTTTTTTAATCCCTCTTCTGCTGTGTTTTCTGACTGGTCCAAGTTTGTTGAAAGATGAATGTCTCCTGTAGGATCACTGCTGACTGCAAACTTCAAAATTAAAGAGCAAGAAACTGTGGTGTTTGGGCAGGAAGTGGAAAATGGAAAACAAGCCTCATTCCTCTAGTCTGAATTTAGTGGATTTTATTTATCAAAGTACTTAGTATCATACAGTTGAACTTAAAAACATGCAAATTAAATAATCTACATGCTTTAATGAAATAATCTCCATCATAGAAGTCCTAAGTTTTAAAGTTTCAGTCGCCGTTGAGAGCTCTCCCATCTCCTTTAGGGGTGTGTTTTTAACCCTCTCAGAGGCTGATGAGCACTTGGCTGCATTTCTCTGGTGTCTGTGGCAGCCCTTGCTGTTTGAGGGACAGTTTGCCAGACCAGATCCTCAGGTCTGGAGCAAGCACAAGGGGTGGTGGGCAGAAATTGGGATTGCCAGGCTGCAGCTCTCTCTGGGCAGCACTGCTGGGCTGTGGCTGCTGCCAGCAGGGTGAGAGGATCCCTGTGCTCCCGTGGCATCACACAGAGCTGCTCTGAGCAGCCCAGGGCGGGGGCTCAGGTGCTGTCAGTAAATACTGCTCAAAGTTCAGCAGACGTGCTCCTCAATTAATATTTAACCAGATTACTACATTTTGTCTGCTTCATTAATTTTTTATTAATTTATGAAAATGCTGTTGATGGAAGTAATATTGACAGGGTGTGTTTTTTGTTTTGGATGCTGGGGTTTTTTTAATATCTTCTGGTAAATGGGAACTTATCTTCCTTATAAACACAAACCATCTAACAAGCCATATGGGGCAAATGTTCTAATAAGACAACAATTATTAGGGCATGATGTATTAATGTTTTATGTTGTTCATAACTCAGCTTTAAGAGATTAATAATGGAGATGGGAGGGGAATGCTGTCTTAAGTGTTTATGATTATGTTAATATTAAGACAGTCTAGGAGAGGAAATTGCTTTCAGGTAGTTACTTTTATTGTTTGTAGAGAGAGTATTGTGAAGGAAATGTTCTTTCTGTCTTCTTCCAATAATTCCTAAGCAGTTCTGCTGAACTGAAGTTACAGGAGTAACTCTTCATTACTACAAGTCTATGAGAACCTCTTATAACTAAACTTTCTTAAAAATAATTCTAAAACTGCCAGAGCTGAAACCCTTTATCCCCAAATTACTGGGGAGTAAGATTTCCAGAACTTGAATTAATTTTTGGAAATGTCAGTTTTTCCTTCTATGTTTGAAACAAATCCTAATGGCTCAGAAATCTGTTATGATCTCACCTGTGCATTTACATTTGGCCCATGCACTCAGATTGACAAAGCCACTGATGGATAAACAGCTGCCCTTTCAGAAGTTAGAGAAGGATGCTTGGAAAGTTTGGAGGTAGTATTTAATCTACAAGGATAGTTTGAATAAATGTAGTAAGGAGAAGGGGGGGAAAAAAAGAGATGCGTGAAATTTTTTAAAGCTGTTTAATTGTGTGCATAAAAAATATTCTGAATGCAGTTATTTTTTCTCTTTTTTTTTTTACTCTTAAGCAATTGTTAAGTATTCTCCTTTCTTCAAAAATTCACTGAAACAAAAGTGCTTTTTGTGGAAGAAGAGAATTCTTTGCTAGGTATTAGAAACCAACACACTTTAAAGTGGTGGTGTGTCATTTTGTTGCTGTAGGTAGAATGAAAATGTGCTATTCACACCTTTATGGAGCAATTCTGTGGCCCTCTGTCACAGAGTAAATGTAACTGTGTGGTCTTCACTTGGCTCCGTTCTTCTGTGTTGAATTTTTGCTCTCTGCCCCTTCTTTTCAAGTCTTTATCCTACTTTCTGATCAGAACCTGAACCCTGTAACAGCTGAGTTGAGCTCCTAAGATGCTGAAGTGAGACAGAAGTTGCGCAGTACTAGTTCACTTATGCAGAATTTCTCCTGCCCCCAGCACACCACACAACAATTTCACTTATGCAGGATTGTTCTTACTCCCAGCACACCACAAAGGAGTTCATTTATGCAGGATTGTTCCTGTTCCCAGCACACCACGAAGCTGTTTGTGTCTCCCTGCTGCTCTGGAGTGCCTGCACGGGGCTGTCACTGCTTCCCCCAATGTGTGAAACACACCACTGTTTATCACAGCCCAGCAGGCAGGATGCTGATCTTTTCAAACAGCACCACTGCACTCTTATCTCAATAGCACTAATATTATCCCCTGCCAGAGCAGACATGATATATTGAAGTATCTGTAACCCTTACAGGATCTCTGCATATTCCTTGAATTTAGCCTGCAGCAAGTCTATCATCCATGGTGATCCTGGTGTTGCAAGAAGCAGCTTAGAAACATCATCAGGGCATTGGTGCTGACTTAAAAGCAGCGTAGGCACTGCTGACCTGTGAATTGAGACATGTCCACTAAAACAGGCTGCCTGCTTTTCCTCTCTCCCTACTGCTTCTTTATGTGCTGGTAGTAGACCCCTGTCCTGGTTGTAACCCTCTGTCAGATAGAGGTGGAGTTCAGACAAAATAGCCAGAATCGTAAGTTATGTTATCTAATTTTTAAAATGTTTACAATAATTTAAAAAATACATTCCAATCCACCAAATTCTGTTTAAAGTTTGGAAAAAACTTACTTTATTTTTTGCTGACGGATTAAACCTAACACCATAATTTAGGGAAAAGGACAAGTCCAATACTGCAAACCTTTTTATATTTTATTATCTACAATATTTGTGCACAGCAGTGCTCAATTACACTACAACAATGCAGAGATCCAATCTTCCCAATGTAATGACTTCCTGATGATCTGTCTTTAAATGAGAAATGAAAAGAATATGCTGCCTTCTAGCTGCATATACAACAAAGTTTATTGTCACCCAAAATTGCTTTTTATTCCTTGGGTGGGTGGGGAGGTGCAGAAGAAAGGTTGAAACCAGACTTTTTCCTAACCAGTTCTCAGGTTTTATTATTGGGATATATTTCCTGTGTTGTTCAACCTCCCTGAAATGCATCTCCCTGGAATTCAAAGGGGAAAAGTGGCTGTATGGGGTTAATCTTGGGATTTTACAAAAGAGTTTAGATCAAATCAAAACCCTCAGCTATTGGTGAACCACAGGTTCTCCTTGATCATGTAAGTCCTTCCATCACCCACTCCAGCACGGCACTTCTGAAATGCAGAAATCTGTCGCTTCTGAGATAAAGCCACTAATCCACCTCTCTCCTTGACACTTTCTCTGTTCAGTGGGCAGATTTCTTATATGGATATTTTCTGTCACTTTTGCCAGTACTACCTCTGTGTCATAAGCTGATGGCTTTAACCAGTGATTTTCTGTTTTTCAGACTCGACGTGGAAATCCAAACACCTCTCTGTGAAGTGTTTTCAGAGTTCATCCCCTGCTGAAAGTCTCCTCAAGGTAATGCTTGTGAATGACAGCAGGCGTATTGTAAGCTAAATTCTTGAAAAATGTTTCTTGCTCATCCAAAGAGCTTCTGAATTCCATAGTCTGTGCTGCTCCTCTCAGTGTCAGCATCGGTCTTGCTGCTTAAATATCCATAATTGTCCTTGTTCTGATTATTTTGGGTTGATTTTTAATCGCACTTTCACTTTCCATGCTGTTGTGCAAATTTTGCAGTTTCATATCTCTGTGCTATCTTTTCATCTTTTGCAGTCACCTTATTTTTATATACTGCTTGATGTTTTTTCTTTCTGAGAAGTCAACTTGATTATTGCCTTTAACTGTTTTTAATTTTTGCCACATCTGCTCAAGCATTTAATCTATTTCTCTCTTAAAAAAATACATTTGGTGCTCATTGCGATGATAATTGTCCACTTTATTTCTGAAATAGGTCTCAATCTAGTTCCAGTGTGATTTTTATAAAAACTCATTGTGTGGGTTTCAAAAGGATTTCCAGTGAAATGGTTCCTTTTGGATCCTTCAGTGGAAGTTTTATATGCTCAAATCTTTAAGATTGTATCTGTGTAGATGTGAATGCACCTGAAACCCACTTCTGTATGTATATATAAAATATATATTTAAATGTATACATACTTGTGTATATACACCTGCAACTCCACTGCTGCAGTGAAAACAGAGCATATAGATGTGCCTATATCACTGAGTGAGGTTCTCTTTTGAGGAGAGAGGACACTGTGATGACTGTGAGGTTCCTTATAATCCATTGATCTGCTTCCTGAGCTGTGCTGATAGGTTTGTGCCCTGCAGAATGAACAATACCCGTTGCATTCCAGGCTGCAGTGGTGGGATTTGAGATCCCTACTGACACTTGCAGCACTCTGCTTGCCTTGTCCTGGGCTGCTTTTGACAGGAAGTCCTATGATTTGGGAAAATAAAAATGTGTGATATGTTATTCCCAGTGCTTTGGCTTCCTGGTGAAAATTCAAGACCTAGGATGTAATCAGGAATCTTTTTAAGTGCTTGCATTGATTGCTGTTACTGCCTTGCTCAGGTCTGGGTGCTCTCCCTGGTTTGCAGTCTGCTCTTGTAAGGAATGGCTCAGGAAGGATTTCTCTCTTCCTGTGGCTGCCCCAGCACTTCTTAATTACTTATTTCTCTGTGTTTAGAGGCCTGTTTTACAATATGGTTCTTCTCTCAGCAGAAAGATCTTGTCAGCAGAAGATTATGGCACATATAAATAAACTGGTGACATGAGGGTTGTGTCTGTCTGCAGCTTCCCTTTGCACTTGCAAGTCAGAGATGTACTGAAAGACCTATTTGTGAATTTTGAGAGTCAGCATAGCAACACTCAAGGGCGCTATTTCCATGATTTCTCTGTTTGCATAGCTAATGATCCCAGGGTTGCTCATACATGCAGGTTACACAGAACTGCCAGGTGAAAAATCTATAGCACAGACGTGGCACAGCCAGGTGAAATGTTGTGTTAGAAGACTGAGAAATTTAGACTGATTATTCTGGGAAAGTAGTAGTCAACTTAGAGAAAATTAACCCAGTTGGTGGGGGGAAGGCATGATCAACAACTTAGAGAAATATAAAAGTTTCACAGATTGGCAGTGGAAATTCCTAATCCTTTCACTTGGCATGTTTCACCTGCTGATTGAATGTTTTGTCCTGTTGCCTTATCCCCAGGACTGCCAGCCTCTGGCATTTGTGATGCTAATGCACCACAACCTGTAAGCAAGTTGTTGGATCTGATCTCTCACTTTCTTACCTGAAAGGTCATCAGTCTCTAAGCAGGTCTCAAATATTCAAGTGCACTTTTCAGCTAGGAACTCAGGTTTTGTGCGTGTGTTAATTATTCAGCACTGATAAGAAGGGGAGAAAAACAACCTGGGAAATTGATGTTTGTATCAGAGGTCATCCCTTCAACTGTATTAATTATATTTATTCCTTCAGATCCCTAAAATGAATTGGTCAGGTTGTTCAAGAGGACAAAAATTTGGAATAAAGAGTTCTACTAGTAGTTTTTTTAATAACAAATGTATTAAAAGGAAGTGAATGCAATCCAGATGTGTCCCAAACAACTGGATTAGAATATACAGTAGCAATTCAGAGGGGATATTTTTATACACCGTGTATCAATGGGGTGTATTAATCCAGATTTTCATGAGATTGTAATTACACTTCATGAAAATATACCATAAATTTCAGCAATTCAAAGCCACATTCTCTGTGGGGTTTTTGTTGAGATTCAGTTAATAGGAGAGCTCACAGTTTATGCAAAATTGTTACTTCACACTTTTCTTCTGCTAGGGAATTTTTTCTCTTTATCTCTTTATCTCTTTATCTTAAGTATCATTAAATGTGATCAGTTCTGTTTGGAACTGACACTTTAGTTTCAATCCCAAAGTTATTTGTGTTTTTTAGGTCCACAAACAACCTTGGAGGTGGGTTGAAGAAGAGATATTGGGTAGCAAGTTTCTTTTGTCTCAAAGTTTCCACTGCTTCTGTCTTGCTTTGCTGCCTCATATAATGCAAAAAAGAACACTTCTAAAAGTGCATGTTTGTGGAACTGCTTTAGAAACTTAAAGTACATTGTTTCAGAAACTATGGTAAAATAGCAGAAAATAATTTAAATACAACTGCAAATATTGAGGTTGGTACCTAGAGGGATTATAAACTAGGATTTTTCCAATCATGAATAAAAAACAAAGCTCCTGTAATTGCTGGTGTCCTGTGAAAACATTGGATGAAAAGAATAAAGAATTACACAAGGAATTTGGGCTTCTCAGTGGAAATTGATATTTACTCAATAGTGGTGTTGGGATAGGTTTTTTTGTTTTGTGGTGGGGTCTGGTTTTTTGGTTTTGGGTTTTTTTCAGATCCATCAAATATACTGTTTTATAATGACCTTCATCTAAGAGTGCTTAGTGCTGCAGATTCTATGATAAAGTATTTGTGGGCTTTTTTCCTCCTCAGAGCTCTTTTCCTGTCTGTAAATCTTTCAAAAAAAAAAATCTTATTTCAGTTTAGTTCCTGCAAATGTACTACCATTGTAGCACTTTCAAGAAATTTTGGCGAGAATACTTCACAGCCAGCTACAACTATTTATAAACTTGAGATTGTCTTTGATCCTAAATCAGCTTTCAATTACCATTTTAGTTATGCTGGGGAGAGAAAAAAAAAAAAGATTTAATCATATCCAGGATACAGCAAACTTGGGAGGATGGAGTTATTTTAAGGCTTGTGGTACTAATTATAGCTAACTCATTACCATACATTGTTGCTGGCATTCTACAATACTTGTTTGTACTTGTCTGGCCATTTAGCATGTTCTACTGTTGGTTCTTTCTTTAGTAATATATGAATTGCTTGATTACTTGAGTTGTGCTTTTTAATAATTGCTAAGATTTGGCTATTGAATGCTGTCAGATTTTCTTTTTTGTAAATGTTAATTGGAGAGGGTAAGGCAGTAATTGTTTTGGATTTTTTTATTTAGCTGCCTGGTGTTCTTCTTGCTCACTGAGTAAACAACAAAATATCCAACTTAATATTTTATCTTCCCCTATTTTAACCTTTTCATCAGTGCAGGGAAATTAATTGGAATAGTTTTTCTTCTCTCCAGTGTTACATCCTGTATTTTAATGCCAAATACATCTTTGTGCCAGTGTCTTTAGCAAAACAGAAAAGGGGGCTGTCCTTATTGCAGAATACTGAGCACTGATATTGTTTTTTGCCATTAAACCAATGGGCATCTTAAAAATAATGTTGAGGAATAGAATTTCTGTGACTCCTGTAGCAAAGCCTGCAGTGATCATCACAGCAATTCTCCATTGAGAGAAAATTCATTGTTCTCACATTAAAGTGAAGTCTCCAAAATGTTCACTTTTCTTCCTGTAATTTTCTAATGCAATAGTGAGGTATCGTTTTCATGTCACTAGAATGGGAAATTTATGATCAAGGGTTGCATTCACTTAATGTTAGTCTCTGTTTTAAGTATAAAGAGAAGAGACCTGAAGTAGAATATGAAAGTCCTGTGATGGTACTGAAATCTCTCAAGGCGTTAATCAGAAAGTGCCAGCAGAAATCTTGAAAGAGCAAAATGCAAATAAAGAAAATAAGGAGAGAGTTGTGTAAAATTACCAGAGGGTTGTGGGATGTTTTGTGTTGCTATTTTAAGTTCAGAGTGGATTTTGGGGAAAAGGTCTTAGAGCAACATTGCTTTGTCTGTTATGTTGGGTCAGTAGCTGTACATCTGCATTTAGACCCAAGTTCCTGAACACACTCGTTCTTCCCCTGCTCATCTAGCAAATATCTGTGATAGTAAGACTGAGTGCTAGGCAAAAACATGAATAAAATGAGGGTTAGTAGCACAGCAACTTCAGTGTGAGTATTTTTTCATCCTGTGTGTATCTGCAGTCACGAAGGTGACTGCACGACGCAGAGAAGGGTGAAGTGATGTGGATTTCTAAATCCAGTCAGCAACTTCCACATGCTTACAAAGGACATAATTTAAATAAGAAGGAAAAGCATTATACTCTTAATGTAGTATTTAAGTTTATTTTCATTTTAGTTCTTTTTTAGAAAGCTTCAAGTTTTCTCTAGCATCATTTACATATTTGGATATAAATGCCTTAATATATAAAATACTCCACATTTTCTACAAACTGAAGGGTAAATTCTGTTGTAATTATTTGCTCAAAAATCTTCCATGTATAGCTTGGCTGCAAGACTGGTCATACCCAGGGTTCTTTAGCGAATGTTTACATAAATAGTTTGCTTGCATATCTATTTATAAATATGATTTGTGCAAATGCTG
Source organism: Ammodramus savannarum pratensis (assembly GCA_020466415.1). Taxonomy (NCBI): domain Eukaryota; kingdom Metazoa; phylum Chordata; class Aves; order Passeriformes; family Passerellidae; genus Ammodramus; species Ammodramus savannarum. The sequence continues at coordinate 4,509,106 of JAHXMQ010006307.1, read as the reverse complement.
AAATAAATATTTGTTTTCCTTTACAGTATTGCTATTTCTACTTGAATTAGTAGAAGAATAATTAATGTGTAAATATCCTTCAGCTAATACAGCATAACTTTATACCTTCAAGTTTTAGTTTCAAGTGAATAACCCTCAGTCTGTGCAGTTTCTTTAAATATCTAAAAGCTATAGATTGTTGTTTTTGTATGTCACACCTTGGCCCAAAGTGAATGGAGAAGTGACACATGACTGATGCTCCCATATGCAGTTATGTTCTTGCCAGTGACAGAAACCAATAGAAACAAGGAAATACACCCCAGAGCTGTAGTGAAGTTTCTGGTTTTTGGGTGAGGATCCTGTGATTTATCCAAGAGATGTTGTACTGCAGCACAGTGTGGCTTTGAGAGACAGCTCATCATAATCTCTGGGGCCATGACCTGAGAGATTAAATAGAACAATGAGGTTCTATTGTCAGAGCAATTCTGTCTGGAGGACAAAACATTTTATTTAGAGGGTAGATTGATGGGATTAAAGCTTTGCTTTTATTTCCTTTACACACTCAAATTTACTGTAAGTTGTTTTTTATTAAACCAGACACTGGATTGATAAAGGAATTATTTTAGGACAGATGATTTCATTTAAATGAATGTTGAAGGATTTATTAATAAACTCAGTCCCTGCCATTCCTTTGCACAAAAGCAACTTAATCTTTTCTTATTTCATATTTATTTTAACTTGCAGACAATTTCAAAGAATTGGCGGCATGTAATTCAGTCTCTTCATTCCTTTTCAGCACTAAATAAACTTTCAAAACTGCAAGGTATTGGAATAATCAGAAATTCAAATAATTCTTAAGTCTGTTTTCTTTCAATGTTTTAAAAAATGGCACAAATAAATAGTATATATTATTTGTCATCCCTTTATGTAGCTACACAGCTCTGCAGAATAAACAGATGAATACACATGAAAGAACATAGTCTTTTCACAAATTTAATTCCTCACTGTAAGAAAATTACCTAAATGTTTAAATAACCACTTTACACAGAGAGCCTTTTCATTGTCTTTCCCTTTCCCTGTAGTTCTCAGCAGGTGTTTAAATGTTTTATTTTTTTCATTTCAGACTATTCGTGTAAAGGAATACAAAAAAATGTGTTAGTTTTAGATAATGCAAAATTCCCTTTGCTCAGCTTCTTAGTTCATAGTTATCTGTGTGAATTAGAAATCTATTACTGAGTGTTCATTTTTCACCCAAATATATTCACCAAGCATCAAAATTCATCAGTGAGATGGAGTAATGCCATTTAATTAGTCTTTGATATACAGTTAAATTAGGTCTTAATAAGGGGTAGTGCATCCTAAAATCAATTATCTCGCTCCTCTTAATAAGAGCAACTAATTAGTAGGTAAATCGCCACAGTTCCCCTTTTATCCTACAGTTTTTACAATCTTGTGGAGGAGATTAGGCTGAGGAAATTACTCCCTGGTAGCTCTGAGAAATTTTAGGGCATACCTTAGAAAATGTTTTTCTAAATTAACTGCAGTACAGAAAAGAAACAAAAAAGAAATGGGGAAAAACCCTCCACTTAATTTCTTGATAATTTTGCCCAAATTGTTTGTGTGAGGAACAAAACCAAGAGGAACAAGGTGTTACCATGCCTGATGCACCCTATTAATGTACAGTGAGTTTCTGCCCTGGCATTTCTTTCAATGCAGTTATCAGTACCCCAAATATCTGTTTTCTTCATGGAAATTTCTCCAGCTGCAAAAAAGGGATACTTCATGGGCCTTACACAGTCTTTACAAAATATGGTTTTATGTGGAGAATGGCTTTCTTTAAGGTAAAGAATCAGAACTCCAAAGCTGAAAATTATTGCCACACCATACAAATGTGGCACAATGCTCATGAAAAAAGCCAGATTTTATGTTTTACATGTTAAAATTTTTACATTTTTTACATGTTAAAATGTTTTACATTTACAAAATTTTACATGTTTCAAGCAAAAAATGCTGCTTTTGAGATTCCAGACTTTTACTATGGCTTCCAGCTTCCTCAAATGAAAGTTTCTTCTATTTTTAATTTTCTATTCCCAGTTACAACAACCTAACTGCTGAATAGAGAAGAGCATTTTGAAGATGCTCAGGTTTTCTCCACAAGATCCATCTGTCTCAAATTGCTGCTGGACTTAGTTACTGACTTTCACAGCCCCTAATTTCATCCAGTCATGTAGGGCAATACACAGAATATTGCTACAGATTTGTCAAATTTGATGGTGCCTTGTTGATGTTTCACTCTCAGAACATGGTGTCATTCTCTTTCCTTGGATAATTTTTTTAAAATTTTTTTGTCATGGTCAAAAGTTTGAAGGGAACTCAAGGACAAGCTTGTGATTAATCAACAAATGCAGAGGCTTATTTCATTCTTTATCTGCTGCTACTACATCCTGCATATACTAGTCTCTTCACACTAAACTTCCTTGCCAAGCATGTCAGAGAGATTTTATAGCTGTGAAAGTGTGATGTGATTGCTTCAGTTTCCCTTATGCTTATTGTTGCAGCTTTTCCAGACACTTTCTGGTGTTAGTCATTAATGACAACACAGTGCCCCCGTTCAGAGAGGGAGAGCTTGCCTTCTGTTCTTTGTTTTTCCTCCCTGCTGCATTACTCATACTTCTTGTGGAATGAAACGTTCTGCAGGCGACCATTCCTCCCTGAGAGACTTGGTGAGACGATGTGACACCAATTTGACACCTATTTCTGATTCAAGCTCTTAGCCCAGCAA
>JAHXMQ010006307.1:4492353-4506245 GCA_020466415.1 Ammodramus savannarum pratensis | reverse complement strand
ACCAAAAGTGTCCAATTTCCTTCTGTGTTCCCTGGGGGTAACCCCAGAATCTGTGCACAAAATGTCCCCAAGCCCTCACAGGGTGTAGGTACCCATAGCTGTGCTCTGTACAAGTGCTAATAACCAGCACAAACTGCCTGAGCACGCACAGAAAACACCTGTGGGGAGTGGGGTGAGGGGGCCAGGACAACACTCAACAAAAACCTCCAGTTAACACTACTGTAGACTTGCTTTGGTACCTCAGGTGACTTTTCAAGCCTTTTTATCTTTTCTGATCCTCTCAGCAGTGGAGAATTTAGGATGGGGTCGAAATTGTCATAATCTACAATCCAATCTAGGTGCAATTTAAGCATCTGTGTTAAACCTACTTCTGCTGAGGTTTCCTTTCCTTCTGTTAAGAGGACTGAAGGAAATAAAATGAATTCATAGTGTGGTTTCATGGCTGTGTTTTACATTTACATGTGGGTGTCAAGTTTCTGGATGGACATGAGTGGCAATTTTTAAGCTATTTTAACTCATATACATTTTTGGGTTTTGTTTAATGTAAGTTTAGTGTACTTGCTTTGGGTTTTGTTTAATGTAAGTTGGAATGGTGGATTAAAATGATATAATGGTTTGGGTTGGAAAAGACCTTAAAAATTATTTCATTCCAACCCCTTTGCCATGGACAGGGACACCTTCCACTAGAAGTTAGAATAACTTGCATTTTAGTAATGGAAAACTGTGGGCATTTGGGAAAAAGCCATTAAGCTTATCCCTCACATTCATTATTGTTTGTATGCTGAGTTTAGCATGTATGCAAATTCTTTTTAAAAAGTAGAAAAAGTCAACATGCTTCGAAATATAGTTGGAGAGCATAAAACATCTGAAATCCTTTCTTTGATCTCTGCAGATGGGATGTGGTTCAAAATGGGGACTCAGAGGTCATCACCTCCCACCCCTCCTTTTCCCCAGCTGTGCATTCTCTGTGAAGGGCAAGGTGGGGCCCAAAGGGGTCACTGGGGGTGAGCTGGGTTCAGAACCAGCTGTGCCCCCACACCCCAGAAGGGACTTTGTATTACAGCATTTTCTGAATTGCAGCAATAGGTTTGCACCAAACCACTGTCACAATAAATATTAACAAGCTGATTAAGCTGTAACAAGGTGCTTTTGCAGAGTGAAAATGAATGTTAATTGCCAGGTTTTTAAAATTTATTGAGTAGCAGGTTTATGTTGTATTCCACATCTCTCTCCTTTTCCTGTTTGCAGTGGATTTGTTCAGGTAGGATTCTTTGTTCTTGCAAAATTTTGAAGGGATGGTGGCCTGCCTGTTTGAGAAAGTGTCTAAGTCTAAGTGTTTGCTTTTAAATGAAATTAATTTTTCCTTAATGAAGAGAAATAAAATAATTTTTTTGTCCTCTTTTCTACTCCCTATTTCAGTAGCAATGCATCTTTTCCCTGCCAAAGGGCATGGTGGACTCATGAAATCACCAGGCAGCCAAAATGCCATCTCCAAAGGCCCTCCCTCTCTTTGGCTCTGCTTTGACAGCTTTTGTTGTCTGAGCCACAACTCAGTGAAATGAGGTGGGCTCTCTTCCTTGATAGTATTTATGTCACCAAAGGGATTTTATGTAAAACTGAAAAAATAATGGCTAAAATGAGCAACCTATGTTCAGTGTCAGGAATTGTCAACTGTGCAGGTCTGTTCTGTCCCCTGTCATCTCATCTCCTCAAAGGAGCTTGGACATTTTGCTGCTGTCACATTGGCATGGTCACATCATGATTTACATCTGCAGCGTGTAAACAACAGCACTGAGAGCTGTCTGACAAGTGGCAGTTTCCCTGGTAAACAAATCAGGGATGCACTTAGAGTGATTAGCAGGGACTGCCAGTGTTTGAGATGGGGCTGGAGCCTGAAACACTTTGCTCTAAGCAGATCTTCCTCTTTAGGATTGGTGGAAGAATGAAGGAACAAAAAAAATTACCTGACTTGAGGTGTAACACTTGTGTAGGGTTCATGTTTAGTCAGTATTTAGTATGAAATTATCAGTGGTGTTTGACCCACTGGCATTCTGTGGGTATTATTGCAAAATCTAAGACCAGGGATCTTTATTGAATAAGATTTCTCTGAGGCAGTCAGTTGTTCTGTTGGGTAAGTAAAGGAAAGGAAATGTCAGCCTGGCCATGAACCCTTGGCTGCAGTCTGAGCTGTGGCTTGGTGCACAAGAAGGAAGGATGGGCTCTCTGACATTGGGTGACAAATGTCACCCCATTGCCCATGGGTGTTTATTGTTATCCTGTCTTTGATAATTTGTAATATGGATTTTTTCATGCATTCCAACACTTAATGCTCATGTAAGTCTTGTCTGCTGTGATCTTGAGGTAATTCTTCAGAGCTTCATCCCTGGTGTCAGAGGCCTGTTTTAAGAGGAATACTTTTAAGAGCAATACAGGTGCTTCTTTTAAGAGTAATACAGGTTCTAAAGCAAAAAGAAATTTGAATCATTAGGTTGAAATCTGCCTGACATTAAGATGAAATGATCACTGTTGTTTATCATGAGCTGTTCAGAATCACACTCTTAACCTTACTATAATTCAAATTACAATGTTATTTCAAATAACCAGACCTCTATGGCCACAGACCAATGAGTTTCCTGTCCTTTTCCATATCTGATTTGTTTAATCCTGCATGTGTGTAAAACTCCACCAAAGAACAAACACTGTGCAAGTATTTAAAAATAACTTTCTGTTGATAAAAAGATCTACACAAAGAAACTGGTGACAGAAATAACCTGGATGGCTGCATCCTGGTATCATTTATTATTCATGAAGGGTTGCTAGTTGATCTAGAAATGTTCTTTGCAAGGTTTGCTGCTTCCCCACACATACCTGTGTGATTTGTCTTCTTATTCCATATCTTCTCCTCAGTGACAATGAGTTGTGCTGATTTGAAGGCTAAGATTGAGATCAGAACCAAAGGACATCACAGGTTGAATGTTTTTATGTATTCCTCCTTTCAGGAAGAATTTGATCCCTGCTCTCCCTCTCTACTTTGAGATAAAGCCTTCTAGCCTCTCTGGGAGTCTGGGGAAAAACAAAAATGTCAGCAGCTGTTCAACAAATTATAAATTTCACCTGAATTTAGAATTTAATTTAAAATAATCTACCTTGACTTTTTAAATGCTATTAAGTTTGATGTTTCCTTCTACATGAACTTGAATTTACTTTCCACATTGATAGATGCTAACAAATATTCTTTACTCTGTTGACTATTAATCATTTTATGTTTCATCTCTGTACTTTGGGTAAACAGAACCACGTAAAACAGTAACTGAAGAGCAACTTTCTTATCCTGTTGCTTCCTTGCTACTGCAAGTATTTCATTCCTCCGTGCTTTTTTTATCTCTTGTGTCTCCCTTTCCTATTGTTTCTCACAGATCTCCAGTTTGTCTTTGCTCTTCCCTCTTCTTTTAATTTCTCCCTTTTACCTCTCAATTTCTCTTTATTTTTACAGCCCTCTCCTCAAAACACAGCCCTGCACTAATATGAACATGAAGCAACACCCTTCTCTATTCACTTTTCTGCCCCAAGCCCTGGGGATTTGCCCTCTCCAGAGGGAAAGCTCATTACAAGCTGAGCATGTAATAGTCAGTGAATTCAAACCTCTCCTCAGCCCCTCTGGCTCTCACTCTGGGGAGGGTAACTCCAGCAATGCACTGCTTTACTCAGTGAAATAATAACACTTTGCCACTCTGCTCAAGCTCCCTGGCATTGGGGGGAGCAGGATGGAGGATGGCACAGAGCAAAGCAAACAGAGATGGCTGTGGCAATTCTCGAGTTGTTTTTCCACTCTCAGCTGCCTTTGTGTGTGCTCTACCTGTGGCTACAGCTGTCACACAGCTGGGCAAATGTGTAAATAGTAATTGACTCATCTTGACCCATTGTTCCATTTCAGAAACAGGTTATTTAACAAATGAATGTCAAGTGCTTTTCCCTGATTCGTGGATTGCGCTGCTATTGCAGGGGAAGTGTTGTGACTCTGAGGTTAGAGTTCCATAACAGAATCATTGTGAGTGTGTTACCATCCATTATGGCCGTGATAAATCCTGGCCCAATGCTACACACTCACCAGGAATCTTAGATTATCAGGGTTTTTTCTTTTGGAAACAATATTAAGGATGTGTTGTACATTGAGCAGTCCCATTTCATTGCCACCAGGATGGTGAAAATACTGTGTACAATTCCAATTCTTATTTCAGCCTGAATGCTACCCCTACTGTTGTGGTGCCTTTAGACTTTCATTTACAGAGAAACACTTATCAGGATAAGTAATTTATTCAGCACTTTTCACTTCACATTACAGTTATATTATCTGAAGACAGAATTACATAATGCACTCTCAGATATGAATATGGATTGTTTTGCTGCACAGTGTGTGTGTGTGCTTTGCCATCAGATATGGGAAATGCAAAAACAAATGTAGAAAGGCAAATGTATCAGACGTAGAGCTTTTATCTTGGTATGGAGTTCAGAAAAAAAGTAATTTTTATTATTGTAATTCATGTCCTTATTTTGGTATATTCCCATTTCAGTCAGTGGAAAAATTTTGATCCAAGCAGTGAATGTGTGCAGTCTTCTAAATGACATTTATTTAAAGCTCGATGCTCCTCTCCTTTTGTGAGCACCCCACAATATTACAAGGGTTCTGGGCTGTTTCACAGGGACAAGTCTCATATCAGGAGTTATTTCCCTCCCCAGCTCATGGGCCGTTCCTCCAGCCAGGCTCCTGCATCACCCGGGCTCTGAGGTGTTTTGCTGCCATTGATTTTGCATTAGCTGCACCACAGTAATACTTTAAGCTTTCTAGGCTCCTGCTTTTTTATCTTTTGAGTACAGATGCAGATTACACATCTCTCCCTTCTCTTGTGCTCACAGTCTGCTGCAGAGAAGGGTTATGCACACTTCAGCTAGTCCTGAGCTAAAAGCTTCTGTCACAGCAAAGAACTTTTTCACCTGCCTGTATATACCCAAACTCAGAGAGGAAACACTTTGGTCTTCCAGCTCTGATGACTTTGAATCACTTATTTGAATCACCTATTTGCTGAAGCTCTTTTTGTCAGTCTGTCCTGCATTGCCTGTTTCATTTTGAGGTCATTCTGGTCTGTGAGTGTCTGCAGTGTGGTTCCTCTGTGTGACCAAGTGATGTTGTTTATTCCTGTTCCAGTAATCTTTAGGCTATCATTGTGTTTAAAGGGGTTTTTTTACCCAAAGGGGAATTACAGTCTCATATTATAAGGCTCATTTGGGTCCTGATCCAAGGGAAATTATTATTCAGATGCTCTGAAGAACTGACAGATGTGACAGTATTGTTGTCCTCACTTGTACAAAGTAATTTTCATATATTTGCCCCCTGACCTTTGTCTTTATCATTGATGTTGGATTTATCCTTGCCAGCTGCCCTGTCTGGAGTTCTCAGTTTGCTTTAAATGTTGCTTGACATTTTGTCCATTCCTTAACCAAGTCTGAAAGGTCAGGGACTACTAACACATTTAAGCTAACATTCTCCATATTTTTTGGTCAGAATCTTTCCTCCTTTCCTGTTTTTTAAGTACAGGATTTAGTGAGACAATATCAGATCCTGCCTCTGCACAGATATCCTGTGTATTCAAATGGGAGACAAATGTCTATGAACTATATAGAGTTATGAAATCATGATTTGAATACTATGGATTTATTTCCTTTTAGTGTTTGAGACATAGGTGTTCACATTTCCAACTCATTCTTCACAACCATGATAACAAAACAACTTCTGTTTCTATCGGGCAAGTTTCAGTCTTGCACAGCTGTTGTGTAGGAGGGTCTAAGAAATAAAACCACTCATGTTGTGAACTTGCAATACCCTCATGTGGAACAAAAAACAGGTTCTGTCCTGCACTATGCTGTGGATTTTGTTTGTTTTACAAAATTAACAACATAGGCAGATTTGTGGCTTCAGTAAATTTGTACATTCATTCTAAGCTTACCTCTTGTTTATGTCAGTACTGCATGAGAGTTTCTCGATTTTTAAAGTATTATTATTTTTTACTCAAAAATTAAGCACAAATCTACTTTTTTGTTATCTATGGGGTTTATATTCAGCTCAGAAATTCAAATATTATTATGAATGAAATGAAGAGAAATTAGATTTACTATAATATCTTAAACACAACCTTATTTGTATTATTTGTGTAACATATTCATGTAAAACCTGAATATTGGAAATAATGTAGCCATATTTCCTTTGCTTATTGGTCCAGAAAGAAATTTATAATTAAGTGAAGTACTTAATTTAAATATCTCACCTTTAAAAATCAATTTAAAGTCAATTACTACTGTTTGCTGTTGGGGTAGTTTTTGATTATTGTTTGGATTTGAGCATCCTTCATAATTGTTCAAAAGAAGCCTGCCTACTTTATCTTGCTAAATTTTAGGCACAAATCTACATATGATTCTGTTTTCTGTGTATTCTGTTGTGGGATAAAGCAGCAAACTACAAAAGAGAAGCTGCATTTCTCAAATAATTTTAACTTCATGGCAGGTTTTTCCCACAGTTTTCCTGCAAAAAGCCATAGTAGTGCAAGTCTGTACCTTAGAGCCATAAAATGGTCCTGTCATATGCAGGTCTTGCAGTATCAGATTATGGATTATCAAAGCAATGTTATATGAGGAACTGAGTATATGCAGTGTGGTCATTGCCCATAGGATGTGGGAAGATTCCCTCATTCATTAGTCAGTGAACAATTTGAGAGAAATTGGTGAATAATGTCAATTAGCAATTAAGAGATTTTAATAACAAATTCAAGATTTAGAATCTTTAGCTATCTTCATCAGATATATCAAGCTTCTTCATAAGTCTTCTAAGGAAACAGATCCCTGGTATTCACAATATAGGCAATAATTATGCAGACATTTTTTTAATATCTTTTCAATGGATTAGTTTAGTTTAGGTTTTTTATGAGGTAGGAATATTCTATAATGTAAATATAAATATTGAGACAAAATTATTCTGAACAATGAGGAACAGTATCTCTCATGTCACTGTAATGAAAGCAACAATAAATTCTACTTGCCCTTCTGACTGGCTGTAATTACAGCATTGGCTGCTATTCATTTGAAGAAAATTGTTTTGGGTGTTTTACCAACATAAATTATGATAAAAATATTTATGAAACTACTTAAGCAGCTTGTCAAAAATGTGCTTCCTCTGATAAAGAGAAAAAAATGCTATTACATAGCTCACATGGTGATTTTTAGCCTCTTCCTTTTCAGCATCCCTGTTCAAGGAATTTAAAAAAAATAAAAAAAAGATTATTTGTTGCTTTGTTTATCTTGTTGAAAGATTATCTTAGTAAAATTTCATAACGAACACAGGAAAGTTCCTTGGGGAAAATGGAAACTCATACAGCTGAGAGGAAATGACTGTGCAGTAACAGCACTGAGAGACCTTGAGGCAAAAGTGGGAGAACAAATGAGATGTTAATCTGCACTGAGATAGATGAGAAGTGGTCAGTGCTACATCAGCAGCCTATATAAAACGTTCTCAGTTTGGAGCAGGGGAAAAACCCTTTCAGCATGAGCTCATGAAATAATAAACTGGAGATCCCACATTACTGATAAGTCTGATCAATTATAATCTGCTTAGAGGAAAGCACGGTAGATAAGAGAGCTGGAATCAGATTTAGAGAACAACAATGCTTGGGAAATAGCAGCTTCATTTGGCATTTTAAGGGATGTATTGTTCATCTACTCAACTAGCCTGCAATAAAACCACAAGCTTTGTTATTACAGCATGAAGATGCTGAAGGCCACAATTTCCTACACTTTGCAGGCAGACAGCTCCTTTGAGATGTATGAGATGAGCTGCATGGTAAATTCCATTTTCATACAGTGCCCTCAGAGTGCACTTCCATGCACAGGTATCTTCTCAGTTTTCCTTTGGTGTTTAGAAAGGGACTAAGTATACATTTAATGTTGAATATCTGGGCAACTTACCTGGTTTTATTCAGGAAACCATAATGAAGGCAACATTTAGATTACACATACGTATATATTTTGCATACCTCCATGCAAATTAACCTAATCATGCCTACATCATTAATGATTCCTGCATGCTATATGTATTTTGTGCCCTTGTTGGAAATCAATTTTTTCAAAGTTCCAGGGAACTAATTCCACCAAAGGAATAGGCACAAATAAACTCGTAAACTTGAATCCATAAAAATGAAAAAGTTACAGGAATTAAATCACTGAGAGTATTTTGAATCTCTTAATAAGGAATCTAAAATAAAAGGGCAACAGGCATAGTTGTCACCCAGAAAATAAAATATTTCTATAATCTTTTATCAGCAATCTCGTGAAGGTAACATTGATTTTTCTATGTTATTAACAAGAAGATTTAATCTCTTGGCACCATCTCTGGTAACATGTTGGGCATTTTATCAAGCAATAGATATAAAAGTGAATCTATTTGACTCAGTTTGTCATGTCCCACGTTTGACACACTGTTTGAATTGCCTAGTGCTGTTTTATTAATTATGTTCATTGAAATCCAGCAGTAGCAAACAGAAAGCATGTTCAGAGGGAATTCAGCTTCAGCACCATAAGCTGTTACACAAATGAAAACAGAGTTCAGGAAACATTAAAAATGTAGCTGTCAATTCAAGTTCTGTTCATAACAGAAAAATGCAAACTAATGAAACCGAGAGAAATTATGACCTATATGAGCATATCCATTTTAAAAGCCATCCAGAAAAGCTCCCACTCAGTAATTTCAGGAGTGATTGAAAGAAGTATGTATGGTTCAGCAGAAATGAAGGTGGTGGTAGCATTGTTTGGATAATTGGTTATGTCAGATATGAGGGGACTGGATATAGAAGAGGCTGTAAGCATGAACTATACCATTGATTTTTTTTTCTCAATCAATGCTCCTGAAAAGCAATAGGAAATGAAAATCTTAAGAAAAAGAAAGTATGAAAAGCCCCATTATATTCTGTGAAAATATATTCTTGTATAAAAACTCGTCATACAAGGAGCAAAAGGGTGCAGATTTCCTTTCTCTGTTTGCTGAAGTGATGTGCAAAGCTGTTAGATTAACCAGTAAGCAGAACAGTTTATAGGAATCATTACAGCCACAGGTGTTTCTTACAAAAATACTTGTTCAAAACAAGCTTGTTTTATAAAACAGACTTGTTAGGAACAGAGGGACTGCTTGTCAGGCTTTGTCAGAAAGGACCAAGGTAGCAATATACTCTGTGTTCACATTGTTCTTACAGGAACATGCTTTGTCTAGAGTTTGAATTTACGCTTTTTAAAAATGTGAATTCCAAAAGTATGGAAGAAAAGGTGGCAGCAAACACTGGAAATCAAGATCTAAATATTATCTAATAGTTTAAAATTGTATCTTTCAAACTGAAATGGGTTGAATAGGTTGTAAAACTAACACTCCCATCCTGAACTTTCTTCTTTTATGCAGTGTTTTTCTGTCTCTGGTGTGTTTCATTGCCTTTTTTTACAAAATTAATCATAGCCAAAACAAATAAGGCAGTCAATATGACAGAACTTCTCCCTCTTCTTCCTCACCCTTTCAAAAAGACAATTCTTATTCAGATTATCAGTCCAGTTTGGGACTTGTCCTTTTGCCCATTATGTTAAAATCTCTCAGTATCTATCTCCCTCAATAGAATGTCTCCCTGGTTTGCTTCATCTTCATTGACATCATCTGTAATGATACACCTTTCTTGGCCTTGGTTTCTCTTCAGCCTCTAACAAAGGCAACAAATAACTTGTCTGACCTGGCAATTCGTTGATATTATCTCAATTATTCAGATCTTAAACTGTGTGATGGCAAACCCAGCCTCAATTTTATGTTGTTCATGTATTTTTTTTCCCTTGAACCTACCCCATGTTCCTGCATGAATTTTTTTTAGTTAGTTTATTTGTTCCTGAAGTTTTGTCCATAATCTTCTCTTTTTGAACCCCTCAATGTAAAGGTTCTTCTTCTTGAATCTTTGAACAATAGCACCCAGATTTTGTGTAGACAAAGAGTTGAGTATCAATTCCAGTCTCTACAGCTCTGGTGCTTTTTTGGCAGTTTAAGATAGAAACGTGAAGAAGGAGATTGTCTCCTTATAGAAAGGTTCTCTGTTCTGCACAGAAGTGTTTTGGGATAGCAAATCATGTCCTGAGCACCAGCTTTTCATATCTCATTTCTATGCCACTGCTGTGGAATTTAACTTTTTTCAGTGTAGCCTTTAAGTCTCTGGGAAAAAAGAAAAAGAGTAGAGCAACCCAAATTGATCATTTGCACATTTATCAAAATGAAAGATTTAAAATTTATGCAGATTGAAATTGGATAAGTCAGTTTCAGAATTTCCAATGAATTCAAAGGAAATGGCAGCAGACTGCATCTAAGTAACCCAGAAAGCCTGCCTTTATTTGGCAGTTTGAGGCATTATGAAGGAAAAAATCTCGAATTCAACATCTTTTTGTCCCATTCCATTGACCCAGAGATGCTCTCGTTAGCTTCACTTTGTTATAGTTTTCAGCTGTTGTATCCATTTGGATTACTTTTTGACAGAGGTAAGGATGGGATGGGTGGGCTGAGGTAAGGTTTGGGTTCTGCCTGTTGAGGAGCCAATCTGAGTGTGGGACCATCAATCCTGAGCCTGAGTCTGAGTGTGGGATCAACAATCCCTTCCACCTCCTTCCTTTGAGGGATATTCAGCCTCCCTGTCATCTTCCACACCAAGCCCAAGGGGTCTTAAACAGTATTTTAGGTAACATACCAAGCATTTAATTTTCTTTAGAAGAACCCAATTATGCTAGAAATTAATAATTAAAAATTATAAATAGAATAAAGAAGAAAACATGAATATTATATCCTACGGCGACGTTTTTCAGCATGATGTGTGGGGAATTAGGTGCAAAAATCCCATTTATGTTAATGGATCTTGCATGTCTAATTCCTCATATAGTACAGTGCAAATTTACCCCCTGGTGTCTTTGATGGTACAGAGGACCAGCACAGAGGGGGAGAAGAGTGATTTATTTGATGATCTGTCAATCATAATGGCAACCACAGAAAATTGCAAAGCTGATTTTAACCTCTCTAGAAACAGCTAGTTAGACCATATGCTTTTTTTCTCTTGCCAGATGTCATCATTCATCAATTTCTCATTAAGAAAATGGCACTCAAAAAAAAAAAAAAGGGTATAGCTTCATCTTTTTTTTAAATTTTTTTCAATGTCCAGAAAACCAAACTACAAAACCCAGGATAAGGTAACCTGTTTCAGAAATGGAAGTGCTCTATGCCCTGTATGTTTTGCAACTGCAGCTCAGTTTGAAGTGCTTAAACTTTTAATGTAGTTTATTAAAAAGGTTTTGCATATTTAAAATATTTCCAAACTCAGAGACCATTTAAAAAATCTATTCATTCTGATGACCCTTAGTCCTGCAGAGTTATGTAGATATTCAGGGTATAATAGTTTATATTTTCTTTCTGTGTCACTGACCTGGAGGTCACGGATATCTACTTGAGCTCATTCAACACATGTGAATAATAGAGGTTCTCTTCTGCCTGCTGTTCTGTGTTTGGTATTTTAAAATGAACCAACCAATAAACAAAAACCACTGACAGGTAACAAAGATGTTGACATCAGAATAAGGCATTATTTGTTCCTATTTTCTTCAAGGCTATCAAAAGTCAGTGCACAAAGAAAGCTTTATAGCTAAGTAAGTTGTCATTTTTACTTTTACACTGGTTAAATTTAAATATATGTAATAGGGCTTTTCCCCTCCTCTCTCTCTCTTATTTTTATTTCTTTTTCCTCCCAAATATGTGCTTAAAGCATCTTGGAGAACCACAGGGAATCATTCGTCATTTTCCAGATATGACATACCCTCACTTTTAAATAACACCAACATGTTTAAATGTTCAGTAGGCTGCCGTTAAACAGCTGTTTTGTTATTAATATTTTATTGCCCTACGTTTTCCAAGATATTTTGACACTTGCTATTATTTCAAATGCAGCTTTTCTTGGAGTTTTTAATGGTTTGTGTATATCTCTAGACAGTTTCAAGATCTTGAAGCTGTCATAACATGTTAAGTAGGCAAATCAGCTAACACAGTAGTTTCAAGAAAGATAATTTTCTTTGCATAACTTCAATCTGCATCATTTTGCATGACTTATTAACAGGAGCTGACTCATTGACAAACAAGGCATATAGCTTATGGAATCAAGAATGGTTCAGAGTGAATGTCTTCAAAAAGCTAAGCACTGATCAAAATTGTGAATTTTCTCTTGCTGACAGTTCAGAATGTGCAGAGGCTGCTTGTGGTTAAGATTTGATTGGAAAGCTTTCCATGAGTATATTCCAGTTTTGATATATATAAAATGTTTATCTATACAACTGTCAGGCCTTTATGCATGCAGCCTCACTCACTACTTGAAATCTAAATTTCTAAAGGCCATGTATGGGATAGTAGTTGCTTCAACATTTTAATTTTCTTTTTATTTCTTCATTTAGTTTTTCTGTTCCTGGTGTGAGCAGGGCAGTGCAGGTCAGAGCAATGGTGAAAATAGAGTTGTGACTCTTTCTTCTTATAACCACATCCTGTGCATGTGGTCAAAACCATCATGATGTTGCATTGTGATTACTCTGTGCCCTTCTGCTTCACACCCATCCCAGGCTAAAGGAGGATTCCCAGCCTGTCAGAGCTTCAGGCTGAGTCTGATATGAACTGCTATCACAAAGCAGAACACCCAATTCTGGTTGTTTAGGAGCTTGTGTTAGACAAAACATCTGTCCTAGAGGTGAAAGGATTAATGGTTTATCTACTGAAGCAAGCCTCAGTCTTACCTTTTTCTTATAAAATGAATCACAAAGCCAGTAAAGACTGAAGAGTGTTTTCACTTCTTGTGCTTTATAGCAAAACAAAAGTTAGCAAGAACTATTGCTGTTCTTTTCTGCGTGGCTGTTTGTCAGGTGCTGTGATTGGGACTTCAGAAGAGTAACTGACTCTTCCCTCCACTCCAGCAGATGGTGGCTGTTTTGAAGCTTCATATGAAGCTTTATGAGCAACAGTCCTAAATCTGTGTTTGAGAGTTTTCATGAAAAAGCAAAGAAAAATCTGCCTGCATCATTTGAATGCAATTATGGAGGTAGAAGTTGATGCTAAGTATTGGTCCTTTTTCAAGTAAAAGTCTGCATTCATTTCAAAGAAAACATGCAGAAGTAAAGTCTTGAAGATTGAGTTTTTAACAAATAAAGATTTTGATATTTAAATCTTTCTAACTGTCATTTTGCTTAGTAGAAAGGAAGCAGTTCTTCCCACTAAATGAGATTTATCAGGAGGACTGAAGTTTAGAAATACAAATGAATACATTTGACTTTTTAAATATTTGAAGAACTAACATGACTTACAATACCTGGGAAGGGTGTGAAGCAGAGAAGGTTAATCACAATGCAACACAAGGATGGTTTTGACCACATGCACAGGATCTGGTTCTAATGATGACATGATGACACTTTGACCAAAGAGAGGTTATCTGATTTGTGTGTGTGCATTACAGGAACACACCCAGAGCCCAGCTTTTCCCTGCTGTCTGGGTGCAGTGCACTGCCCCAGTGACACAAAAACAGCCTTTTGGATGCTGAGCAATTGAAGGGCTTTTTGTTAGGAAAGTTGTGTTCCCTGGAGAGGAAAGCATCCCTCAAGCAGCACAAGAGTGATGATGGCACTGCCCTTCTCAGTAATCCCTGAGCCAGAGGGACCTTGCAGCCATCAGTCACTGCACCAGGTCTGCCTGGGCTGGGGCTCAGTCCTGCACAGCTCAGGCTCCAGCCTCCCCTGCCACCCCCTGTGCGCCCCCAGT
>JAHXMQ010006307.1:4477852-4492253 GCA_020466415.1 Ammodramus savannarum pratensis | reverse complement strand
ATCCTTCAGCATTTTATGAATTAAATCATTATTAAATGGAGTAGGCAAGAAGAGAGAAAAGGAGAAAAGCACAGTTTACTTTACTTGTCAGGCTCATTTAGAATCTTTACAGGGCTTTTAATAATCCACTGAATAATCCACATGCCACCTAGCATGCTGGCTCAGTGCAGTAATTGTTCAGTCTGTTAGCCCCCCTGTTCCTAAGGCATGCACCCCAGCAGTGATGGTGAGGTCAGTGCTTCATTCCAGTGTTGACAGATAAGCATCTGAATCTTGGGTTTCTTCTCTTTTGTTCTCATAAGTGGAGAAAAACCCCTCAGGTTTCCAATGGCTGTCAGCAAACCAGTTCCTCATGAAACTTTCTGCATGAATACAGAGACAAAGACTCCAGTTAGTCAATTTTCTTCTTTTCTACATGTTTATATGAGTAGAAAATTCATCTGAATTTGATTTTGTGAAATTTAATAATCAGCTTCCTTATTAAAACAATTTCTGAAAATTGAATGGGGGGGGCGGGGGGGGATAAAAGAGCAGCTTCTTTTTTCTGGAGTTAGATGTGCAGAGCAGTTGAGCATCTCTCAGATATATATGCAGCAGTCTATAGAACAAAGAACAGAAGGCTTTAAGTACTCCTATGTAATTTTGATGTCCTATTCATTCCACCTCCCTGCCATGCCCCACACCTAGAAATGCACAGTCCCTGCACAGAGATTAAAGCAGAATCAATACAAAGCAAACAGAATGGCCATTTTCATCTTTTATCCCAACTCTTTTCTGTTCTGCACTAATTTCAATGAATCACTTCTGAAATCACTCCTGAAATTATGTTCTTGAAAGCAAGAGAAATTTTTCCTCTCATATTATTTTCTGAAGTCCATTGTTCTGGGGAGGTGGAAGATTCAAAGTGCTATAGAGGAAAATACCACACCACAAGTTGTACATAGGTGTAGTAACCTTGAGTGATTTTTTTTTAATGCATTTTAGCTAAAGATATGGGGACCTGGAGCATAGGGATTACTTGGTGGTCTATCATCAGTGGCTTTTGAGAAACTTTGAGCAAATATATATTTATTCTTGGTATCCATTTAGACCATTGTATGATATGAATTATTTTTGACTGGAGATTTGGGGTTTAAAAAGTCCTTTGAGGTGAGAAATCCACATGCCAAGGGTGATGAAACATTCTATTCAAATAAATAATGAAGACATTTTTGTGGCTTGTTTACAGAGCAGTAGATGCCCATTCACACTGGACATTTTATACGAGGGTCATGATCACCAGACGTGTTCCAAGCACTTATGAAGTGTTTGTTAGCTGCAGTCAAGAGCAATTCATTTCCTCCTGTGACAGCAGTGGCTTAATTCCTCTAAGGAGGGGAGAGAAACACTGGAAATATTTACTATTTTTAATTGCCCTCTGCAGCTGAGTCACTCACAGATGGAGCAGTATAAACATGAGTTGACTGACTTAGAGCTGTGTTTTGCTGCCCAGCACTGGAAGAACTGGATTGACATAAAGGCAAACCAAAATGGGAAACAACCAAGGAACCTGGAGACACAAGGGCCTGTCCTGGGCCATGGCTTGGGACACTTTGTGAGCACATCAGCTTCAGTCGTTGCTTTAGCACCCTCAGCTGCTTCAGTCTTCTCTTTGTGTGCTGGGGATTGAGCCCCTGTGGCTGTGACCTGTCCCTGGTGTTCTCTGCAGGCCAGCATTGTCACCTGCTGCCACAATTGTCAGCTGCAGGCCAGGATTGTCACCTGCAGGCCAGGATTGTCACCTGCTGCCAGCATTGTCACCTGCAGGCCAGGATTGTCACCTGCAGGCCAGGACTGTCACCTGCTGCCATGATTGTCACCTACAGGCCAGCATTGTCACCTGCTGCCAGCATTGTCACCTGCAGGCCAGCATTGTCACCTGCTGCCAGAGCCATGGCTCCCCTGTGAGCGAGGGAAATATCTCAAATGTTGGCTCCAGATCCCAACACAAACCAGCTTAAGTGATTCTTGGGGTGCCCAGGCCTGGAACAGTCCTGTCTTACCTTTTTCTGCCTTTAAACTGTGTTTTCACCTTTTCTGTGTGGTGACAATCTCGTGTCTGGACATGGAGAGAATCGAGGGCGTGGATATAATCAAAGGATTGCTGGGGAGAGAGGCTATGTGATGAGGAGGATGAGCTAGATCACTGTGTGCTTGTAAAAGCACAGAAGTAGCCCAAGGGAAGGGCACAGGCAGTCAGGGAGGGTGTTCTGGTGGAATCCTTGCTCAAATTGACCAAAACCTCTGTGCAATCTCATGCTCAGCATGTCAGCCCTCGTATGCATCAGCCCCATTCCTTCTTGGAAACTCAAGGGTAATGCAAGGACAGAGCTGAGGTTTGCCCCTTAAGCTGCCAAATATCATTTCACACTATCCAGTATTTAATTACCACCTGCAGATGAACATTTTCCAATAAAGAGCCCAGGAAGGAGCTGCAATCCCAGTCCTGTATGCAGTGAGTGCATTGCTTAGAGAAGCAAAGCTGCTCTGGACAGAGAACATGAATCCCCTGAGAAAATGAATCTCAAGCTAAACTGTAAGCTACAAGAATAAACCAGCAAAGCTGATTTGAGTGAAAGTTATAAATAAATAAATAAATCTTCATTTCTAATTTGCATGAAGGATTAAGAAAAAAAAAAAAACAACAAACAAAAAAACCCCCAAAAGCAACAACAACAAAACCTTAAAAAACATGAGGCCTAGATGCAATTTTATATCTTGGGATTATAAAATAAAATACACAGTGGATATTCATCTAGAATTTTGCTTGCATAAGGTTATTCAGTGCTGTGTAATCCCTTCCAACTCACACAATCTTAACTTTGGAAATACCATACTCACAGGGCTAAGATGTGCAGGTTAGTATTCAGATCTCTTATGTATGTCCAATACTACATTTATTTGAGAGTATGGTAAAGTCCTCTTTTATTTTTCTTTTTTTCCTCTTTTTTTTTTTTTTTTTTTTTTTTAACAAAGCAAGCAAACAGCCTTTGCATGACTCTAGGGATGTGTGATACAAATGAAAGTGTAGATTTAAATGTCCCTCCACTGCAAGAGACATACTGTTCTTTTCAAGTCTCTGTGTGGATTGATCTTTGAAGGACAATATGAAAATTTTTATTTTTAATGCTTTATTTTCATCCTAAATTAACTTCTTCTTCTCTAACTCCTCTTGACTATTGAATGAACCCAAGGGTAAAATGCAGATTCTGTTTTAATCTTATTTTGCATAATACATTTGCACATTGTGAGTCATGGTACCCAGAAGGAAAGAAGCAATGTTTAATTATATAATTCCAGAATTCTTTCTGCTAACTTTAATATTTTGATTCTATTCATTTGTAGCATGTTAAAAACAACGCCATGTTTTGAGATATGTGTCGATTAATGGGCACTTTCACTTTGAAGAATACTGCTGTGAAGTGTTTGTGGTCTTTCAAAAATGCTGTGCAATTTTTGTTTATTTTTGTGGCAGCCAGAAGAAACAAATGACAACAAATACACACATGTGTGTTTTAAACAAAATTGTGCCTGCATATTCATATTTGTTGTGCATGACATCTCTGTGGCAGGTAAGATTTCTTAATACAGATATTTGGTTCTTTGTAATCTTTGGATCTTTGGTTTAATCAAATTTTGAGCAAGCACAAGAAAGTTTAAAGCTGCATGAATGCTTCTCTTTGAAGCTGCCCATGTTTCAGAATAGCCAGAGCTGGTGAAGTGCCTCCACAGCAAAGTTTGGCAGCACAGGGTGCAGAATGGTGCAGAATGGTGCTCAGTCTCTGCTGGGCTGAGTTTGGCCCCATGTGCTCCTCTTTGCAGCCTAAAGGCAGAGACTGATGTGACTGATGTGATCCAGGACAGATTGCTGAGGTTGGTGGCTCTTCAGCCCAGTTAACCCTGCAGCTGAAACAGCTGACTCTGTAAAAGGGTGAGAACTTGCCCAGAATGGTCAGGGTTCTTCATGTGTGCCTGTGCCTGAGTTTAAATGTGTTTATTACAAGCATCAAAACTGAAAAATCTAAATTTTGTTCTGTTTCATGGTGCATTTGGTGAGTGTTCTCTATTTTAAGGCTGCACACAGTTTTGAAGCTGAAAGTAGTCCTGAAAGACTTTGCTGAATGAAATCCTTTTTGTCTGGGGTTCTCTCCCACAAGGGTGTGTGTGTATAAAATTAAAAAGAATTATTTGGCACAATATGCTGCATTTCAATTCAGCAAGGGTCTAAAGAGTTGCTGTAGTCTGATTTATTGTAGAGGCTCTGAAAAACGAGGTTTATATTGTCCTGAGCTATTTCAATGGTGTTGCTGGCATGACACTATAATCCAAAGGACAGAATATCAATCAAGCTAGGATGTACAGGAATGTAAACAAGCTTTAGAAAAAGCATCCAACAGTTTGTTAAATAGACCACAACAAAACAAGTCCATTATCATTGCAAAAATAGCTCTGAACTTAGTATGTCTAATTATCTGAATAGCTTGGCAAAAACATAATTAATCCATCAGCAGTATAGGGTATTCTAATTCTCATACTGGATGGTGAGTTTTGAGATTATGCATATTTTTGTCAATATATTGGCATCTCCTAAAGATGAATAAACATAAGATTTAGATTTTTTTTTTTTTCTCCTTATGATATTCTTATTCTGGAAGAGTTTAGGAATGTAGTGCAAATCCCAAGATATCTTTTGTTTTATTAATATCAAATGTTCTTTTGATTTAATATTGAGGAAATATTTTTCTTAATCTGATATTGTTACCATTTTGGGAAGCCACCTCAGACTGTTTTACTGCATCACCCATCACACCTTTGTGTTGGATGCTCAATGTTATGT
This sequence comes from Ammodramus savannarum pratensis, assembly GCA_020466415.1. Taxonomy (NCBI): domain Eukaryota; kingdom Metazoa; phylum Chordata; class Aves; order Passeriformes; family Passerellidae; genus Ammodramus; species Ammodramus savannarum. Next base: position 4,487,377 of record JAHXMQ010006307.1, on the reverse strand, counting down.
ATTTTATTTACATTTCAATCACGCTGAGTGAGCCCACAGATGCTCCAGTGATTTGTGCAGGGCTGCCCAGTGCACTGCTGGTTCCTGTGGAGTGTGGGCTGTGTTATGAGGAGTTGACTGTGCTCCTTTGCAAAATCAGGGGGATTGTGCAGGCATTGGCCCTCTGGCTGGTTAACCCAGCTCTGAGGTCTCTGGGTATTGCAGGGGAGCAGGTGATGTAGCTCTTGAGCAACAGCAGCAGGGCCAGCGTGCAGCTCTCTCTGACAAGGTATGGTGTCTTTTCAGGCAGTTTATATGGCTTCCAGAAGCAGAAATTGTTCCCTGGATTTATATATGCACACCCATTAAGCCTCTTTGTAAGTGCTTTTAAATCTGGTTTGTATTCCAAGTGGTACATCCTTTCCCATTTGCTCTTTCTGTTTGCTGCCTTTTCATACAGATAGTACTGGAATATGCTCATCTCTTGAAACACAAACAAATGTCTTTGGAGTTTGCAAATCAAATAATATTGGGGAAGAAATCAATATTTATGTTTCTCCAAGTTACAGAAAATGTCAGTCAAACCAATGCTGAAAAGTAGTTTCATGTACTTTCTTCTATTTCTGTTTTATTCTATACCCTTTACTTTGCCTCTACCATACCTGCTATTGAATCTCAATTCTCTCATGGCACTGAATGAGCACAAGTGGAATTGTTACAGAAGTTTATGCAGATGTTGGTGTAAATATATTATCATTCACTTCATATTTGGCATTAAAGACTTCAGTTTGGCTTCCCACCCTGTACACTTCCATCTTCTGACACGACTGGCTCTGCTCTGTTTCCCCTGAGGTGTGCAAATTCCTGATCTCACAGTGCTGTGTGCTGGATAATGGAGAGACAGCTCAGCAGAGCAGCAGCTCAACAAGGCTCAGCCTCTCCAGAATCAGCCAGCCATGGAGCTGTGTGTGGTGATGACACTTCAACTCAGCAAAGTGTTTTCCTGGTGCTTTACAGCTCTCATATCAGTAGGAGCCTTATCTAATTGCTCTGCTCGCGGTATCTGCATGTGGATCTGTTTCCTTCACCCAAATACTGCACTAATGGCCAGTCCCTCTGCTCTCAGTGCCTGACACAACTGCACACTTCTGCCCTTTGCTGCTTGCCTGATTGGTTTCCCTGTGAGCTCCTGCCTGTTGTGTGTAAGATATCTTCAAGTGACAAACCTCCAAGAGGACTCTGATTTTCTGAATTTCCTGAGGGCATTAACATTAAAGCAAGCTTTTAAAATGGTATTTATTAATGTTATTTATTTGAAAGATTATTTAAATTTGTTATTTATTTATTTTAAAGGTTAGACTTTATTTAATAAATTTTATTTATTTTATTTATTTTTACATCAGTTCTCTCCCCTTTTCCTTTTATTTCTTTCCCTGTTTTTCCTTTTCCGTATGCCCTTTTTACTTCCCCCCCCCTTTTTTCCCCTTTTTGCCTGTTTTGTTTTTGATTTTCCAGAAATTATATATCTTTCTCTGAATTTATGACACATCTGCTTTTTTTGTTCATTGTCAGTGTGACAAGGGTGATCATAAAACAGAAACCTGTACTGTGAACTGAGTGGAATATTTAAACAACTTTCTTTATAATGAAGCAAACCTTGTTTTATTTTGATTTGCAATACTCTGTTAATAAGTTAGTTGAAGTTAGCCTGAATTTTGGAATAGAAAACCAAGTATTTCACTGAATATATTCCTGAGGGATTTGAGTCTGTTCTCCATTGATGATATTCTCAATGTATTATCTGACTTTTGTTTCAACCTGTGGGTGATGTCCTGGCCCCAAAACAATTAATTCAGGCATTTTGATTGTTGCCTTGTGAAATGCATGTGTTCTGCACATAGCCAGCTCTGCCAAACTCCTTCCAAAATCTGTACTTCATCCTGCATGGATATCTCAGTCACAAGAAAGGTCTCTCTTGCTGTATCTCCAGTTTTGGTTTCCAGCTTAAACTTGGCAAGGTTTTGAGTGTTTGGTTTTAGCTTTGGATTTATCAGCCATAAGCTACATGGTGAAAGTGCATTCCATGCTCATTGTTTTCATTTCTTGTCTCACATTGAGACAGTGACATCTCATCTAAAAGTGCCATAAATATAAACTGAATGTGCCAAATTGTTAATGGTGTGATGACAAACAGGAGATTTGTATGGCAAAAATCACAGGGCTTCAGGACGGCTTTAATAGCCAAGTTGTTTATTTGTTCCCATCTTAACTACAAGAGGACTTTGATTCAGCTCAGTCTGCTTGCTACAAACTTTATTTTCTGTAGACCCTGTTCCATGTCAGCAGCCCTGCTTTTGCCAGCCCCTCTTGTCCAGAGAAATGACCTGTGTGTGCACCAGTGCCTCCATTCCTGATCATGAGCCATTTTCCCCTTTTTTAGGTTATTTGTGGTTTTTTAAAGTTTAAAGAGTATCTCAATAATTTCACTTCCTTGATCAGCTGTTCAGCCTTTGATTTATTTTGTGGAATTGCCTCAATGGTCTCAGGCAGCACCTGGACACAGTCAGCTTCAGGTCCTGAAGATTCCCACAATCTTGAGTCCAGCTCTGGCTTTCAGAGCCTCTCACTGGAAGTTAGAACCAAAAACTGATGTAAAACATGCGGGTGTAAATATGGACCTGTAAGTGCTTTGTTTAAATGCTAAAAAATCTCAACTCCTTTCCTCTGAATGTTGCACTTGATGACCTGTGCCCAAACAGGTGGCAAACCTTTTTAAAGAGGCAGATTTATTATTGAGGGAAAATGTACTGATGTTAAATGTTGGGATAAGAATTCACAGTACTGTGGGAGTACTGGAAAATGGAAAAACTTTGGAAAACTTTTTAAAAATAACAATCAGCAGTGCTTAAAAGTGTATGGTTTATTTCCCAGTGATCTGATCCATGGCAGCAGTTTAAAATTGTGCAAGTGAATCTTTTAATCTAGATGGTGGATGAATGATGAAAATTTGATTTGATTTGATTACACTTCATTTAAGAGAATGAGTCACTGGTCCAACTATGAAAGCTCCTTTTTTTTTATCTGGCAGTGTAAATTGAGAAATGTGCAGGCTAAAATGTCAGCATTTGCAGACTCACAGAGAATGTGCAGGAAGTCTATAGGAGACTGTTCTCAGATGGTGCTTGACTCTTCATTTTCTAATCAGAGAAGTTCCTTTATTGTGTGCTTGGATAGTAACTGAACACAGATTTTAAGCAAGAATGCAGCAAACTAAGTTGTGGTTTTGCCTTTTTGAAATAGATTTGATATTAAGTTATTCCTGCCTTTTGTGTAGACATGGTTTGGCAGATCTGCATTTCAGATTCTGTAAAATTCATGGAAAACAAGTATTCCAGACTTTGGAGAGGTTTGTTTTTTGTTTGTTTTTTGCCCTGAATGACAGGGACAGGATTTCAGCTTGTAGTAAAACCAGAAAAAAATGGTGACAGGAATATTTATACTACCAGAGGTTTTAAGGAAAATCTGAAATTCTGCAAAGTCTTTTTAAAACATTAAGTCCTAGCAATACATTTTTCTACTGGTAAATTGATAAAAGTAGCAATGATACTGACTTTGCAATACATTTACAAGGAGCATCCAGTATTGCTTACATTAAAATAATTTGGTAAATTGAGTCTTCATGCTATGACTGATCAAAGCAAAAATACTCAATATAAACGTTTTGAGAAAAGGTCTGGTCCTTTAGTAGCCTAAATCCCATTAACAACGACTTTAGAATAAAACCTTGGGACTTTATCAATATTTTTATTAACTTTCCACTAAAAATATTCATAATATAACATGTACAGGAAACAGAACCTTTTTCTTGACTTTTTAAAACAAAAAAACAACAATGAAAAAGCAATATAAAAGGGCTATTTTTAAATTTCAACAAAGGCATTAAACAATGTATTCTTATTATGCACTATGCATTGTTTTATTAATTCTTCTGTTAAAGAATTTGTTTGAACACTGATATCACCTGCAAGCTAAAATTATGTTATTCCTGAGGATAACAATATTTTTTTTTTCTATTCCAGCATATGTGCAAGCTTCCATGAGACCAGTATTTAGATATTTCTTTTTCTGCTAGCAAACAGAATTAAAACAACTAAATGTCATGGGAAAAAAATGTCCATGCTAAATGGATCCAAAGGGTGGATTGCAGATCTCACTGCTCTGTGGGTGTCTGAAGGTACCCTGTCTCCAGGACTGGAAAGAGATGCTCAGCAACAGGATTTTCCATCTCTGGAGAGCACTGATAGCAGGGCTTTTGTCTTGTCATTTTAAATAAAATGTACCAGCAAACACAAAGCAAAGCAAACTGAGGCCAAGGGAGGAGAATGGAGTGAAAAGAGAGGAATGTGGGTCCTTATGGGATGAGTGATCTGGGGAATGTTTCCCCAATAACCGAGTGCACGTTTGTTTTATGTAGGAACAGTTTTTTACAGTCTTCTCCCACGTTTCCTGATTAAATGTTCATGTAATGATTTGCACAAAATGAGGAGGCTTGGAATTTTCTAGCACTTTTCCTTCACAGTAGACCTTTAAGTGCAGCTGCAGTTAGAAGAAGATTGTAAATCAATATGTTATTATTCCACATATCATGTGTTCTGCTTTCTGCTGCTCTCTCCAACCATTCAAGGGTTTTACCTGTTTGGTGAGATTGTGCCTATTGTGCATTGAAACCAGCACAATGCTTGGCTCTGCACTGCTCAGAGCTGCTCACAGCCACTTGTTGCTGTTCTGTTGTGCAAAGAGAAATCACATGAGCATAGTGTTGTGATATTTTTTTTCACAAAAGCATATTTTGCTATTCAGTGTAGGCTTTTTATACCCAATAATTATGTGAAAAGCATTCATTTAGTGTTATCCTGATTTTCAGAGCTGCTGAACACAGTCATTTTTTCACTGAAACTGAAGGGAATTATCTGTTTTCGTTATCTTCACAAGTATGGCCAGATAGGCACAGTGGAGTGATCCTGCTGTACACGAATGAGCTTTTCACTCAGATTTTCTGCAGTTCATAAGTGGCTCTTGCTGGTTTTTGTCAGCTGTTCTGGAAGAAGATTTGAGCAGTGATCAGTCTCTTAATTGCATTCTACTCTAAATTATTTACATCTTAGTAGAAGAAATCTTTGCTCTCTCTAAATATTGTGCAGGACCTGGTTTAAAATCAGATACTGTCAGAGTTGTTAAAGTGTAAATACCCTCAGGTGAAAAAGCATCAATTCACTCTCCACTTCATGTCCAATAACTCAGCATTTACTTAGGGAAAAAAAAAAAAAAAAAAAAACCAACAAAAACAACCCAAAGGCCCCAATTAAAAAAAAAAAAATTACTATTCTCCAGAAAACAAAGGAACTGTCTGCATTATCTCTAATTATATACTGTGTACTTTGAAAACCACCCAGAAAAATATCACACTAGAATTACAGAGAAACCAGTCCTCATTATCTCTCTTAGGAAATTAAAGAAATAGCAGTTTGCACAAAAATGTACAAATTTAAGGGGCATTTAAAATGGATCAAAAAGGGAGAAGCCAACCAACTTCCTGTATATTGCTATATTTAGAAATTTAGGAAAATGAAAAAAATTTTTTTTTACTTTTATAAAACTGTGTTTCATTTTCAAAAGGGACTTTTATTAAAAAATATCTATGCTGTGTAAAGGATTGGTTGGTGGATTCTCAGAGTTCTTATAGATTGAAACCAGTGCACCCTGGACCCTGTGATCACTGCTGCCTCTCTACTTTTCAAACTGGCTTGAAAAAGAACTGGTCTGTGCATGTTTAGAATACCCTGCTTCTGTTTTACACTCAGAGATTTGATGTTTGCCTGCTCTGGGAATATCATTACCTGTGGGAATTAAAGAAATAAAACCGTAGGTAATAGCCCCAAAAATTTAATAATTTAAATTAAAAGGGCTGTTTAATTGGGACATTTTTATTATTGATCTTTTTTTGGCAGCTCCTCTGTAATTGTGATTGGAAATGCTTCAGACTGCTCTTCTTTTGATCAACAGATTTTCCTGGGGAAACAAGAAATGCAGGTAGTTCTTCAGCAGAATTTAAAAAGCGTTGTATTCCAAGGAAACAAAATTACCACACCCTTACCCCCAAATATTAATGAGGGAAAAGTAGAACAGCCATTAAACACTGGAAAAGGGGATATAAAACTTGATTTTATTCTATTACTTATAGACTGTTGTTTAAAGACAATTTATTGATGAAAGAAATTTGCTTCTTTTTCTCTGAAGACATAGTTTTCAAGTATTTGTGATTTTCATCACTATGATGTATTCTCAAAAAGGAACCATTGTAAACTCTTTTTGCCTTTTTTTTTTACACACCAGATATGGATATGTTTGTTCAGAAATGCAGTTGCTGAATTTTGGCTCTTTATATTAAATACCATGAGGTTTTCTGATTTTCAAGCAATGAGCTTATTCAAAATTTGAGCAAATACTCCTCCAGTGTAATAAAGGATGTGCAAATAATGCAAGGATAATTCAATATATATTTGTCTCTGACAGCAATACTGAAGAATCTCTAGTCAGCACAGCCTCAAGTGTGTACATCTGTGATTTTTAAGTTTTCATCATTTTACTTCCAGTTTTTATCCACTTCTTTCCTCCCCCTTCTTTTTCCCCACTAATAAATATGATCATTTAGAAAAATCACCTTTCCTGTGGGTCCCACGGGGTTATTTGGTCATAACAAGTAAGATTGTAATTTCTGTTGAGGCTTTTTAGAACTAATGAAAATTATCAACATGTCACACAGCTGCATTTCAGTTTTGTTTGTCAAAGCCCAGAACAGAATTGATTTTATAAATAGATACTAAATGTGAGCACAGAACATGCATACTGATGAGCTCATGATAAAACTTTGTTTAGAAATACTTTTACAATTTGCCCATGAAGAGAAAAAAGAATTGTATGTCAAATAGAACAATATAAAGCAATTTTTTATCAAGTCATTTATGCAACTTCATATCCTTCACAATTTATCTTCCATAAGTGTTTTTTTTTTTTCTTTATTCTCCTTGATGAGATAAAAGAAGGTTTCATGAGTAGTAGAAAGGAATCACATGCTTGGAAAATAGAACATCTTGTTTGACTGTGGCACAGATTCAATGAGTCTGACAGGAGTTTTTAGATAAAGTTAGTTAAAACCAAATTGATCTAGGCACTCTTTCCCTACTTAAAGTGACTGAATAATTCCTACTGCTTGTAGAATAATTAAATTTCTATTAAGCAACAAAGGAGGAGAAATAGGTTCTTACCAAGCCTGGTTTCCAACACACTCTTCACCAGTCTTACAGACCTGCTGATTTTTTGGTATAACTTTCAGGTGTATCTTTAGCATTATCCAAATTCATCTGCTGCAACAACCTGGAAATATTTCCTCTCCAAACTTATTCTAATAATCAGACTTGTTAAAATTTATATTTTAACAATCAGATTGTTATTATTGATTATTGTTGGTTGTTGATGATTGTTGATTATTGTTGTTATTGTTATTATTAATTATTGTTATTGATTATTGTAATAATCAAATTGTTAAATATAAAAGCTGTTTGGACCATGATACTGTGGCACTGGTTAACAAAGCTGTTTATGTTGAGGAAAAAGAAGCAAATACCAGATCTAGCGCTCTTTCCATCAAAGCTGAAATGTGATGTGCTGTTTTGAATGCCAGAGCAGGTGTGTGCCCACTCAGTGACATCCAGCTGCCAGGGTGTGACCTCAGTGAATCCATAAAAATGAGTTTGGGCAATCTGTGCTGGTGATGGAGCTGCAAAGGGGCCCAGTGGTGTGGCTGGGATTGGAGGTGTCACTCTGGAGAGCGCTGCACTCCGCTAATGCTGCTGGCCTGACATTAAAAAGGTTGTTCAAATCACTGGCTCTAATAATCATCCTGGTTTGTGGTGTTTGGAAAATAATGTCTGTGCCACACAACAGCTGAGGATAGCTCTGAAAAAATCAACATCACTGATGGGAAAGGAAAAAGCTGCTCAAATTCCCAGGACTGGCCTTTTGCATTGAGCATAACCAGCGTGGCTAGTCTTGTTAGAAAAAACAACAGCAGCAAAAATTGAGATATTTAAAACATTGATCAGAACTGAAATAGCATTTGAAGCATGTATAAGTGAAAATAATTTTGCTAGGGGTTTTTTGTTTTGTTTTAAAAATTAATGTGTCTTGTTTTCTCATTAGTTTTTCATATTATATCAAGAACAATCAGTGATTCATTTTCCTTTAAGTTATAGTTTGCCAGCTGTGTTTCACCACCAGGTTATTTTGTCACTGCTGTGCTACATACCCTTCTTAAAGTGATTTAACTTAGTAGTAAGTACTCAAAAATAATATGCATGGCTGAAAAATTTTATTCAGCCATTCTGCAGAAGTGAGCATCATCCTTGGCTTTGATTTTGACAGATTAATACCTCTGCCTTCACTCTCTCTAAATATAAAGTTGACAACATAGCTGATAGATTAGACCTTTTCTTACGTCCTAAAACCTCCTTTCTAGCCATAAATTTATGTATTGTACAAAATTAATATGTAGAACAATGGCTGTCAGAGCATGGTTCAAGACTTAGGTCCTTTTACTTTGGAGAGATTAAAATAGATCTTTCATTTTTGAAGGAAAGGTATTTTTAAGTGTTAATCTACATTCTGTAATTTTGAAAATCTCATTCTTAGTAGTTAGGGTAAATAAATGTACTGATGCAAATCCATGGTTTGATTTCAAGTTGGATTGGTCTTTGTAATTCTGTGCCACAAATTTAACAGAAGGTGCCTTATACAAATTACATCTTGTTCGAAATGTAGCTGCCAGAATATTAATTTGAACAAAATATTCACAACCCACATTTTTCCCAACTTCTGGATCTTTTGCTGAATTTTCCAATCTGTTGATTCTGTGCTTCTGTGTATTTCCTGATTAACTGGCAAGTTTTTGAAAAAAAAGCCATCTTAGGGATTCCTTGTGTTCCTCTGAAGCCAGGCTGATTTCTGGCTCTTTTGTCATGCTCTTTTGCATATCTGCTGGTTAGTCCAGCACATACAAATGAGTGACTGGTGTTTATTTGTGAGTTATTTCATTTTGAAACAGACTGCATCAATGCATTCTGGCTGATACACAGGAGATTTTTCCAGCCTCACTTAACTAGACCTGAGAGCCTGACTTAGATTTTCTAAGGGATTGAAGTGCTTTCAAGTGGCAGGTGATGGAAGCTGATGTGGCTCTCACACCTGAGCTGGACATGGTCCCTCTTCCACATTCTCAGTGCTGCATTCTCCTGGAGAGCAGCTCTGAGTGTGGACCAGGGGCTGCATCCTGCCTGCCCCTCTGGCCAGGCTTTGGGATCAGATCCCTGACTCGTGGGGGCTGTTTGAGAGTAAACTGAAAGAGTGGAGAGGAGCTCAGAGCTAAAATATAACATGTGGGCATCTGTCATAGGCTGGCAGAGGGGTATCTCTGCCTGACATGGCAAGGGA
>JAHXMQ010006307.1:4427443-4469002 GCA_020466415.1 Ammodramus savannarum pratensis | reverse complement strand
TCTAGGAATGGGCCAGTGAAACTGGCTCAAAGTCAAATAGAAGAGAGAGATTAATTCATTTTTTGTCACTAAGGAGAGCAGAGTTCCAACCACTCCAAGGAGACAAAAAAGACTTTTTGCAGTGTGTTTAGCACGTGCAGGTGCCAGCAGGGAGGGGCCTCAAGGTGCTCTGTCTCATCCTTGGTTCAGGGCAGGATCACAGCCCTGAGCACAGGTCTGGGGGTTGGAACAGCCCAGGAGCTGAGCTTTGCTTGCAGCAGCAGCAGAAGTTAAAGTGCCACTGGAAAGGCACCTTAATCCCTGATTAAGGGATGCCACACCAACAGACAAACTGCTTTCAGTCCTATGGAAATTAACACTTCTTAATCAAATAGAATATTACAAAATGCATTTGATAGTTTTCTCAAAATGTTTGTAACACCTGTAGAAAGCAATAGAATAATTTTTAACTTTTTTTAACCACATGTTATATTTCTGTAGTATTATTAAATCAATTTATTAAAGCTTTAGAAAAAAAATGTCTGGAGATTTAATATTTTACTATTTTCCATTTTCTTCTGTGGAATATTGAAATAAAGGCAGAGGGCAAAGTTGTACTCTTTTTAGCAGCAGTGAAATGGCAGTTTAGAAGGGTATGTCAGGAGGATGTAACTGGATGGCATGAGTAGCAGGTGAGCTTTTCTGCAGTGAAACAAGGGAGATGAGGCTGTGTTTTTTAATTATGGCAATGTTAGCATGGGCACTTTGTGCAACACCTACACAAGATGTAATCTGTAATGACAAATACCTTTTAATACTCTGAGGACATTAGTTCAGTGTTGTTTCCAGAAAGGTGCTATTCTCTGAATTTATGTAGTAACTTCCCAGAACAGTTATTTTGGTTGAAATAAAAACTGAGGCAAGAAAAAAATCTGATTTTTCTGGTGAGCCACAGCACTAACTGGGTTTGTTCAGCTAAGGAACTGGACTGACAGAGCACACCAGCACAGCTGCCACCAGTGGTCTGTGGGAAGATTGCATGATTTGTCTCCGTGTTTTAAAACCAAAGATTCCAGTTCCTTAACAGCCCTGTAAGCACAAGCAGTATCTTTCATGCTAGTTTTGCATGTTGCAGACATGAAAGCACAAAAAAGGACAAATCTTGCATTTCTCTTATTGCAAAAAATGTGTGAGTTTTTTATCTGCTCACTGGTTTATTGACAGCTGTAGCTGTGCTTTGCTTGAGCTCAGCTCAGGAGGCTGTGCCCAGGCAAAGGACCCAGCAAAGCTCCCAGAACAGGGAACAAGAACATGATTTACTCACATGGATCCATCTCTCCTTTATTCTAAATACCTCTGCTTCTCTATTGTTTTCCTCTCCTTTGTGTTATATTCCTGTAAGATTCTTTGCCTGGACTCATGGAAGATTCTTTACCAAGTCTTTCTGGGATTACTTTGTTCTTTTAACTAGAAATGTCACACTGGGTCAAAAAAGTTCAGCAGTGACTCTGTGCAGGTATTTCTGATCAAAATTTTGCCTGCAGTTTTTTTTCTCTCCATCTGTTAATTATATTTAGTGACTTATGATGGATTACATTAAAACATTTAAAATAATTGGTATGATGGGGCTGCTATTAGTCACCATTATCACCAAGAGGTGATAATTTTCTGCTTTGTCCCTTCTGTTTGGGGATAATGCAGGGTAAGTCTGCTAATGGGGAAAGAAATGCTGACTAGATTAAAGAAATGTTGGACTTGATTAATTTCTTATGTGCTGTATCTCCAGTGGTTTCACAGAAACACTCTTCATTTATATCAGTGTAATGTAGAGGAAAATAATTTTCTTAAACTGAACTATTGTATGTGATTCCTCTTGTGTTTTATCAGCCTAAAATACATATATAATAGTTTTAATATTGATCTACAATGAATAATCACATATTCAAATCATAATCCCATATTTAAACTAAAATATTACCTGTTATAACAGAGTAGTGGTTTTGTATTCTGTAGGCATCTTTACGATATGATTTGGTCTTCATCCTTTCTGTTTCCTCTAAGACTTGATATTTTAAATATTTATATATATTTAAAATTCCTTGAGCAAAGAATTTTGTTCTCAGTATACATCAGGCATTCTAATTGATCAGAGTAGAGGTGGGGCCTTGAAAAGGTGTGGTCTAATATGCTGGAAAAAATAGAGCTTAATACAAATGTAGTTAAATGAAAGTAGTATTGTACTTTTCTAAAAGAATGTTTTCTCAACAGGGACAGGTTAGAAAGACAACTGTGCAATTTTCTTAAGATTCTGAAGTTGGTGCAAAATGTAAAAATTACATTTGTGGATAAATAATGAAAATCTAGTGCATAGTTTTCCTTAAGAAGAAACAAAAATGTTTATAGTTGGAAGGGTGGATGTGACCTACAGCTGTGGCTGAATATGATAATATGATGCAGAGGCTTGTTAATCAACCTCTGTTGCCTATTTCTACAGGCAACATAATTATTAAGGTGCAGTGTCCCACTGAAGAGCTGAGTACATAATGAAAAACTAGTGATTAATTCACAAATTCTGTCTGAGACACAAATTGCAATATTGCTGTGTGTATTTTAATGTACAGATGTTCCCAAATACTTCTCATGTTTGATGAAAAAGGTCTCCTGATCGTAAAAACACCCTAAATTTTAGCATAAACTGAAAGTATACATTAGCCTTGACCTTAGGCTATTTATTATTTAATCACTTGCTTTAAAAAAAGAGTCATATAACAGTGACTGTCACTTGCAGTGACTGGCAATTGCAAAGCAAGCACCCATAGTTTGTAAAATCATAAGCAATTTATGAGAGAGACAAAAGAAGGATGCATTTGTAATTACTGCTTTTCACCACAGAGCTTTGACAGCTACAGGGGAGGAAAGGAAAGAAGCCATATTTAGGGTAGGGGTGCACAGAATCAGTGTATTGTACTTAAATCCTCCTAAAATGCCTTCCTTATTCTTCTCTCCACCAAAAAAAAAATCTAAAAACACATAGAAACAAAAAAAAAACCACCACACAACCCCACAAATAACAAGCCCCAAGAAAAATTTTGGGCATCTTTGGAATAATAAAGCTGTAGCTGCATTAAAAGAGAGTAAAATTGCAGGAGGGAGGACAGGATGTAGGGGATGAATCTGAAGGAAGAGTCAGAAAGGTAAAGGCTCTAAATGAGGTACCATTAGTAAACCATGTAAAAGGCAGGAAGGACATGCTTTTAAAATGCATAAGAGGCCAGGGAATAACCAAAGGAATTGTCAGTCCTCTGCTTAAGAGAAATGTAAGTAGAAGAAAAAAGATATGTAGAGAGCTGAAAGGCTTAATAGCTATTTTGTGTTAGCCCTTCCCTAAAATGATAGTAGTTAAAGGCTTAATGTGCTATTAGTAATAACAGAGGTGAGATGGAATCAGGAAGGAACAGGTTAAAAAGTGCCTACCAATTTAACATGGAACACATTAAAATAATCTCTGGAGAGCCAGACAAAATTCTCCCTGGAGTGAGGTGGCATCAGTATCAAAGCCACTGGCAATTTAATTAGTGGATTCATGGAGGGGAGGGAATTTCACAACGGCTGGAAATGAATGTCATAGAAGGAAATCAGGCAGGTATGAGATCCTCATACTCAAATTTCACTTTTTCAATTCCGATCTGTGGGCCCAAAGGAATAGTCTGTGCTCTGCAAATCCATTGTTGAATGTGAGTATGGCCCTGCCTGAGCAGCCTGTGAGCCTGATGTGCTGTTCTGTGCCTCCTTTGGCAGTGGGAACTGCGTGGCCACCAGCCAGCCTTGGGGACACCTTCTGCAGAGACCTGGGCTTGGGCTGCCAAATGTGACATGCTATCATTTCCTCAGTCAACCTCCCATTGGCCAGCACTATGATCTGGTTGATAATTCACATTATTTTTTAAAGTTGAGGGACTCAACAATATTGTGCTAAACACACATGAAGAGCAAGCATGAAATCACTGTGGTTGCTGTCCAATCTTTTCTTTATAATTATTTCATAAGCTGCCATCTGTAATTAAGTTTAAAATGTCAGTGGTTCCATAGCATAGTGGTGTCATTGATAATAACATGTACACAATTATATAATCCTTTCTATTGGGAAACATGAAAAAACCATGGCTGGGAATGCATAATGTTTTTGGGTTTTTTTCAAATGAGAGCAGATAAAACAGAAATTTCAATGGACTTCTATAACTGCATATTCTTATTGTTGTTTTCCTTCCCTTTTTTCATTTTTGGCTTCTGCAAATGGGATATTTTTGAAACTAGAATATTTCAGCATTTTCTTTGTTAAAGAGTCCTCCTCAGATAGGTCAGGTTCCCATTTTAGGCTGAGAAAGCAAACAGCAGCAGTGGGCAGTTACGGTTTTGCTTTCAGAATAGCGCATGGGTCATTTCCTCTGGGAAAATTTGTCCAGGTAGTTCAGTCACCTGTTTACACCCTTTCCAGTTTTCATGATGTGGAGGAGGTTGTCAAAATCTTTCCTTTCTTTGGGGGCAGCTTATGCAACCGAGCACATGATTCTTCTGAACCTTCAGGCTGTCGCTGTTAAAATGTTCCATCAAAGCTGAAAACAGCTGCACATCAAGCCATGGCAGGAGCACAGCAGCAGCTCGAAAATGTTGCAGGCCCTCCTCAGAATAAAAGAGCATGTTCAATAAAAGGAGAATGACGAGTTTCTCCAGGCTCTGCTCTCCCCTGGGGCCCCTGTGGGAAGCCTGCCATGCAGGAGTGGTTCTCACTCTGTGGGCAAATCACCGGGTTCACCAGCCAAGCACAAGAGGAATGAAGTGCCATTTGCTTCACCCTGGTTCTGTGAAAGATGATGTAAATAGTCCTGGGTTTATAGAACATACATAGCACGCTCAATTACCATGCACGTAATGGTATGGGTGGGTGTATATCTGTATTTGTACAGAGTAAATAACTGCAGGCCTTTATAGTTTCAGTTGGAAGAACCTGCATCACCCTTCACTCTTCCCCTTCCTCCCCACACTCCAAGTTGCTGGCCATGACTATTTATTTCCATCTCACCCACCTTTAGAGACCCCACATTGTCTCATCCCTGAGTTGTGCTTCTGCTTGTACCTGGGAGAGTTGCTGCTCCCTGTCCAAATGACAGAGGAGGCAAAACTCTCTCTTCTAGGTGACTTCTCAGTCTCGTGTCCTCTTCTCAGCAATAATTTCTGAGAGCCTCTCATTCTGTTTGCGAGCCCACCTGGGATTAGGTGTTATGTTAACCCACAGTTATGTGTCTGCCAAAGCCTTTTGAATTTCTCTGTAAATGATACAACAGGTCTAGAGCTGTACAGCAGCACCATCGGAATGGGTGGGGTGAAGGCATGGTGTGGAGGCTGTGCCATTGCCAGGCTGCTGTTAACTGTTCTCAAAAAATTGTGGTGGATGTGGAAAGTTCTTCATTGTAGGAAAAAGCAAATGTCACACCTGATTTGGTGAAAGGCAAGGAGGGTCCCCCAAGGAGAATCTGGGTGTCCTGGTGGAAAAGAACTTGACTATAAGACAACTTAGCCCTCCTTTTAAAGGGGGGATTTGTTAAATGACGTCAGGGTGACCTTCTAATATTAGCTTTTCTATGATTTTTTTATTTCTCTGATTTGGGTAGGCATAGGATTCCCAGCTCTGGCCTCAATAGTTCATCCATTTTTGTGTCCCTGTCCAGGAGCACTCCCAGAGCTGTCCATGCACCATGTGGGGAGCTCACTGGATTTGTGCCTTGCTGCCAGAAGGGCTCTGGGGTCTGTGGAGTGGGCCCCAGGAAGCTGCCTGGGGTCTGGCTTCTTTGTACGGTTGTGCTGAAGATGCTGAACTGTGGCATTTTCTGTCACCTGTGTATGGAGAATCTGTGCTCCCTGCAAGGGGACCTGGAGACAGAGCAGGGTGATCACTCAGGAGCTGCTCTGGTTGGATTCATCTCTTATTCTTGTTTGCCAACACCATAAATTGTGGCTGCAGCCATTTGGCACTTGCACTGCTCCTTCAGTGGGCACTTGTGTCGTGTCAGGGGAGTTGGACTCCAGAACACATTTGAGATTAGTCTGTTTAATGTGTGCTGATATTTCTGCCAGCACTAAGCCATTTTGGGCTAATATTACAGAATATTTAGGAGTAGTGCTCATCTTTTCTTTTGAGGAGGTAAAAGCAAGAGGGCTTGTGTATCTCCAATATATAATGGGCATTAGATCTGTGAGTTACATGTAGTATAGATAGCAATTTCCCTGGAGGCACAGTGGGTGACAGTGAGGGCAGGGTGGCCTGCAGATAAGGACTATCTGCTATCTTGGCATGAAATATTAGCAGCAAACATTCAATGTGGTTTTGGTTCTGTACTTTATTTCAAAAGCAGAATTAAATGGGTTTTGTTGCATTAAAACAAATAAGTAACCCTGTCAATGCTCGCACTTTATGTAACTTTTCTAGATGGTGAACCACACCAGCGAGGACAGATCATTTTAAGAAGCTGCGTTAAAGAAAGCAGAAAAAGAAACCTTTGTAATTATAAACCCTGGTTATGTAAAGCACTCAGATATGGGCTTTTGGCTTGGTTTGTTGTTTCTCTTTTAGAAGAGACTTGTTTAGAAGTCCAAGTGTTAAAATGGAGGATTTTCACTTAGCATTTAAAATTAAATCACCCATCTGATTCCTTGTTGTGCAGAGCTCTGCCTGCAGTGTTCAGGTTCAGCTTGTTTAGCTGTACAGCAGCATTCCTGTTTGCTGCTTGGGTCTTTGAACCTCAGCGCTGCCCCTCCTCATTTTGTTATCATAAAATTCAAAACACTTGACAAGGAAAAGGACTTCACAGACTGCAGCACAATCATACTTCCCCAACATCAAAGTGAGGACAGACTGTGAGATGAGCCATCTTGACCAACATGAAACAAGACTTTGACATTGTAATGCATTGACATCACTCTCGTTTAATCTTTTTTTCTCTTTTTTCTCCCTTCTTTTTCTTTCTTTTTTTTTTTTTTTTTTTAATTTATCTAGGACAGTAAAAAGAGAATATCCTAAGGACATTTTATGACACATACAACCCGTAAGTGGCAGAGCTGTAAAAAACATCTGTATCCACAATTTTTCTTTAAAAACAGAATCAAATCTATCAAACAACTTAAGGGAGTGCCTAGCTGAATCACATATAGGGCCCAATGATCTGAAGTTTCCTTGCTGGCTACTAAAATTGATTTATTATACCAGTTTACAGCAAATAAATAGCACTGGTAACACAATGGAACATGAAAATACACAAGCTTTATAGGGTATGTCAAATAAATTCAACTCTGGCCAAAAAATTATCTTTAATAATCACAAAAAATTAAGAACCTCTTCTTTGCTATTCCAAATTCCCCTTCAGCGAGCTAAGATCTTTACTACTGAAAAATATAGGTCCTTAAAGATGAGTTGGAAAAAAGTTATTAGAATCATATTATCACTATAGGATAGTGGAGTTATTTAGCACCCGAGAAATACCTGTGTTTGATGTGGAGTTCAAGGAAGGCAGGCATTTACACACAGGAAAACTGAGAAGTACTTTGTGCAATAAATGTCACAATGTCTCAGTTCCTGGAAGATTATCACAAGTTTTCTATTAGGCTGCCTGAGGACAAGATCTCTTTGTTAAATGCTAAAATATTTGACTTATTGTGCTTAAATATACGTTGTTGTGATTATTCAGTAGACAAATAGACACAATTCTTTATCCTTAGTGTGACACTCAGAGTCTGTGGGTTACATTTTGAAAGTGTCAAGAGCAAAATACTGAAAGAAAAAAATTTAAAAGCATGAAAAAGAAAAACTAAAGCATGTTGGGGTATTTTCCAATGCTATCTGCAGCACAGCATGATGTTGTGCTGTTTAGGCTGGGTAAGCAGGGCTGTGAATGAAAACTAAGTAATTGCTTCTGAGGAAAAACCCCACAATTTGAGGATTATTGTAGTTCTAGTGTCTTGACTTTTTTAACATTTAAGAAATAAGTTCAATGAGCAAATGTCTCACTGACATCTTTGAGCTAATTTCTGTATTTATGGACATAATGAATTTGTGAAATATTGGGCAGAATATATTGATGAAAATAGTATGACCAGCATTATGATTATATGATTAATAGATGATTGTGTTTTATTTCTGTAGGCTCCTCATGTGTTTTATTAAACAAGTATTTATTAATGGCTTAATTAGAAGTTTCTTTTAAATACAATACAGTTTGCTGTGTATGGAATGTGAAGTCAAAACTTCACAGAAAGACATCAGCCCTTTAAATAATGTAAATAGCCTCCATAAGTCAGCTTGAACATAAGTCAGTACAACTCATATCAATAACTGAATTTGTTTTTTCCTTGACTGCTTTGTCTCTGGATGCATGAGAACATCTCTAGCACTGTTGTGATAAGTAATTATCTGTTGAATCATTTAGAGCTTGTGCAGTGAAGGTGGCACAGAGTGTACACCCCTGGCAGAACTGATAGGGAATGCTGTAGAGAAGTAAGGCATTGCACAAAAGTAATGATATTTATGTGCTAGGGTTGTTTTGGGTTTTTTGTTGTTTTTTTTTTTCTGGTTTTTGTTTTTTTTTATTATTTTATGGCAAGCAGCTGCCTTTATCTCACCATCTCGTTGTCAGAACATTTATTTTGTATTATTCTGTGCTGTGACTTAGGTGCAATGCTGTGCATTATGACAGGATGAAAAATATACATTAAAAGAGCATGAAATTAAGATAACAAAGTGTTTGAATTGTTAGTAAATACAGAAAAGGATCTTGCACCTCCTGCTCTCTCTGATGTAGCCACAAGCAGGCAGGTCCTGCTGTATTTTTCAAGTGTGCTGAGGGTGTGCATGGAGAGAGCAGGAGAATGCTGATGTACAGATAAGTGGTCACTGGTTCTGCTTTAGAAAGGACTTGGAGCAAGCAAAGGAGGGAAGACTTTTCCTGCAGCAATGCAGTGAAATCTGTTGTTGCTATGGTCTCAACTGGGTGCCTGGAAGCACTGATGTACATGTGAAATGTTTTCATATCACAAACATGTTAGCAATTGACTTGATACCAAGCACAGAAATAGAAACCCATACTGTTCATGCATATCCTTGTTTTCCTCTTTTGTGCATGCTGCTGTAAAGGGAGGGTGTTGGCAGCCAGTTTGATGTCAGGTCTGTGTGTGATTCTTTCTTTGTGCCCATCAGGGTGCCCACAGACTAAAGCCATCCAGCATGAAGAGATTCTTCACATCACAGTTGCAGAAGCAAAGTGCTTCTTGCCAAGCAAAGAAAATACCAACAAACATTACATATTCACATTTCCCTTTTGTTGTTTAATAAGGGAAAGGTGTCCTGGTGATTGCTCAGCCATCAAGCAGGAAAAATCACAACTCCTTTTCTTCTGTTTTTGCTCTTTTGTCAACACAGAGTCTCCTTCCCTCAGCCTTCTGCTGTAAACTACAGAGAGCCTATGGAGAGTCTCAATAGGAGACATAATGGGAAAACAGGAAATTGCCCAGCTCAGTTGCCAGTCACAAATGAAGGCTCTTCTCCTCTCGGCTGCATGTGGGTTCCTTTGTCAGCCAGAATTGTTTCCCTGATGTTCAGAGGCCTGTTTGTATATTTGGGATGCATCTCTTTCTTCCAACACTCTGCTGTAAGATTTATTATTGAGTTGTATGTGCGCAACCTGGATGTCCCCCTTGGTCTTTTTTGTGGGGTTGTTTTGCTGTGCCAGCTCCCACCTCAGAGGTGTGGGGGTACAGGGCCCTGCCCTTGGAATAACCAATCCACAGAGGGTGTGTGTCAATAGATCTCTTTGCCTGAAAGTCAGATTTGCCTATTTTTAGTGCTGTTTTTCCTCTCCTCTCTACTTGTACTGTGAGTTTCTGCTCATTGAGAAAAACAAAATTTGTCCTCTCTTTTTTTTTTCTTTTATCCTTTTCAAAATGACAGAATCCAGATCATGCCAAAATATTTATGGAAATTCCTCCTTCTCTAAGTTTGAAATATCTTTACTAATCTTTGGGTCTACTAACTTACTCTGCCTGCCAGCATGAATTTGGCTCAGTTCCTTACATGACACTAAACCTCACTAAACTACTGTTACTATCCTAATCTTTTTTAGTATACCAGTAGTCATAATAAACCAGCAATAGAAATACCATCAGTAGACACAAATATTAATGATTTTCTATTCTGGAAATGGGGGTGTTTGTTTTTGGTGGGGTTGTTTTGATTTTGTTGTTTGGTTGGTTTTGTTCTTTTTAATTTTGGGGGGTGTTTTTTGTTTGTTTGGTTTTGGGAGGGTTGGGTTTTTTTTATAATAACCAAGAATGGAAACTTAAATATTAATTTAATATTTATTTATAATAATGTCATTATTTTGGACAGTTTTGTTCTCAGCCTTTGTGCTCATCTCAGTGGTAGGTGTGCACTTTTACTGCTTACAGAAGTGAGCTATAGTGTGCTGCAAATCTGTGTATATATATATATATATGGGTTTTTTCCTTCAAATAAACTCCATCTTCAAAGGAGTTGTCCTTTCAGGCACTTGCTTATTTTTCAAGTATTTGGAGGTTAATTTTTTCTTATAGATAAAATTATAAATGTAGAAAATCAGGCAATGTTTCAGCAGTGCTGTTTATGGAGAATATCCCAGTATATTAGCAAATATCCACTTCTATGTCTCCTTAAATGTGTAAGTTGGGCACAGCCTCCTTTGCTGGCAGACCTTTTACATGTGAATGCTTGTCAAAATATTCTCATACTTGGACTTCTTTAGTAAATATAATATATAGTACTGTATGTAGATAAAATTAAACCTTTTTTTTCTAGCACCTATAACAGAAGTATCTAGGAAAAACATAAGAAACATGTAGATGAACTCTCAGGCATTTTTCTCAAATTGAAGTTATTTTCCCAGTAAATTCTGATAACAATTTTGTTTAGTATGTTAATTTAGAAAGTATTCATACAAAGCTAAAATATATATTAATTTATATTTAGGGTACTGGGAACAATCCTTATGTAGCTCCATATTAGACTACAATGTGATTTCTGTTTTCATTATAAGATATGAATTTATATGACTGGCTGCTCTGGGAAGTTCTGGTAAGAGTTTTCTAATATATTGCTTGGCAAAATAATCATACTGTATTGAATGAATTCATACATTAGCATGACTCACATACAAGGCTGAGCAGTTGCACAGTTAAGCCAGCCACTTCCAGTAAATAGAATTCAAAATCTCATGTTTATTTTAATTTTATTTACTGTATTGCATATGCATATTTTCATGTTTTTCCAAGTAAACATTATTACTCCCCCTGCCTGCACCACTCTAATTGGAAGATAGGAGTGGCACCTCCTCAGATGGCTGAAAAATAACTTTCTCCAGTGGAGTCATATTTTCCAGAAACTACAAATCTTTTAGAAAGCAGCTCCCTACATGTAAATCAGTATGGAATGGTAATGCTGAAAACCTGCCTGGTAGAAAACAGTTAAAGCTGTTTGACCACAAGGTCTGGTCAAAATATAATTGTTCTGTACATATCTTTCCATTTAAAGAAAAAGTAATTAAAAGTTACCTGAAAAAAAGGGAAATACTTAGAGAGAAATACAAGCACAAGATACCAATGCATTTGGAGTCTTTGAAACTCTTCTGTTCTCTTTAGGAAATAATTAAAGTCTTATTGAAAGAAGTGCTTTTCATATCACTGTATGCAAAGAGGATTTTGATTTCAGATGCTGGATTAAAATCTAAATGTTTTTCAGGATACAGAGTTACACTGAATCTCTTTCAACTCTTTTCTACATCTTAAGATTTCAGATTTAGAAAATTATTTTAGAATTTAGCTTAACCTTTGGATGTTCCTCTTTCCATTGAATGGAGCCCAAAAGGTTCACAAGCATCTTCAAATATCCAATTTTTTCAGCCCACTCTCCTGTATAAGGTGGGATACTTGTGATCATCCACTCCTGCCCTGGGAGGTGTGGCCAGAATCTGACAATTCCCCAGACACGGACTTGCACTGTAAAATTATATTATATATTATTAAAATTATATTCTATATCACAGTCTGTAATTCTCTGGGATTACAGCCATGCAGATTTATGCTCAGGGGTTTAGTTTTGGTAGCTGAGGCAAAGGGCATTAAGGAGGTGACTTCTTGCCTTCTGAGAAGCCTCTCATTTCACGCTGGTGGGATTCTTGCATGTCACTCTTCTAATGGACTGTCCCTGCTGTGCTCAATAGCAAGCTTGTTAAATAAGATTATACACAAATACAGGACAAGTGGAATTCATTCTGTAATTTTTTTTTAAAGTGATGGGTAGGGAGAATCTTTTGCTGTAGTGTGTTAGAAAAGCATTGTGGAGTTTCACATAGTTCCTATCTGATGGGGAGGTGCAAGAAAAAACTGCAGCAGGGATTTTGTAACATTCAGGGAAGGAGAGATTTCTGGGATTAATGTGTCATTGCTGGGATTAGAAACTTGCATTTTTGTCTCCAATCACTGCCTTGTTTTCAGTTCAGCTGAAGTTAAAGGTAATTTGGGGCACTGAGTGTCATCAAAATCTTGGGTTGCTTAAACTTGCTTCTTGTTAATTTACCTTTAGCTATAATGTAGGGGGATAGAATATAAGAAAATAAAGGTAGTGTAGAAAGTAATCTTAGCCCTAAGGAGTTGCAGCTGGGCCAATTATCAAAGATTAGGAACAGGCCTGACTTTACCAGGCCACAGCTGCAAGCAATGAGAAGAAGATGCTATAAAAGAGTGGGGTGGCTGGGTGAGAGGGGAACTGAAGTCAGTTTGTGGAGAAGAAAGAGTCAGTGCTCTGAGGAGGTGCCCATGAGAAACACCAAGAAGGTGTGGAGCTTTTGTGATAAGGAGACAACAGGCTGGAACCCCTGTGATAAGATGACAACACTATAATATCTGACATCTTGTAGGACTTTTTTTAAATCCATCATTGTATCTGAAAATAGCATCATGTGAGAATCTGGGCTGGCAGGGACCTCAGGATCAAGTGCAAACCACCTGGGTGGAGCAGGGGCACCTCTAAGGTCTGCCCCTGGTCTGGTCTTGCAAAATTCCAGGGACAGGCACTGCACAGCTTGATCAGAGCCTGAACATCCTGTGACCCCAGCAGGTTCTGCTCTCCACAGTGCCCAAGGGGAACTGAGCTCAGCCTGAACTTTGCTGAAGGTAACTTGAGTTACAGTCACCTCCAGGGTCTCAAACGTTACTTAGGAAAACATTTGTATCAGGAAAAAGAAGATCCAGGTGAAAGTGACAGAGTCTGGTAAGAGCAAAGCACATAACAATGAAATCAGTGTCTGTGAGGGGTCAGTTTGCAGTGTGGTTGTTTCATTGAGCTGAATTCTGTGGGAGTTCCTCAGATCACCTGGAGTTATTCAGACCATCTCTGTAATGAGGTTTCACCCAGGTGATCAGTCCTGGAAAATCCAAAAAACAGGGACAGAAGGGAAAACGCATTCTCTGAACGAACCGGGTGTATTCCTCCATAGCAGGAACTCTGATGGGGTTTTTTGGTGGCTTTTGAGTGACTGACAACTTCCAAGCCTTCTCTTATCAGCCAAGTTAGGAACAGCTCAGTAGTCCCTAAAGGAATTTGTCCTAAGAACTGATAACTTTTGTAAAGTATTTGGACAGTTGGGGAAAAAGGAAGAAGAGGAAGAAGCAGTCTAAGAATGGTGCAAACAAAATTTATAGATGAGAAGGGATTTTCAGGCTAAGAATATAAAAATTATTTAGGATAAGCTTGTAACCTCATCTTAGGAATTTTTTATTTGTTATCCTATTATATTTTTTGTGCTCCCAACTGAAAATGGATGGATGAATTTTTTATAGCAGGGCCCACATCAGAGTGGACACTAGAAATAAAATTTTTGCGGGGTATCAGTCCTTAACTCCAAGTCCCAAAATTCACTCAA
Source organism: Ammodramus savannarum pratensis (assembly GCA_020466415.1). Lineage (NCBI taxonomy): Eukaryota > Metazoa > Chordata > Aves > Passeriformes > Passerellidae > Ammodramus > Ammodramus savannarum. Next base: position 4,455,026 of record JAHXMQ010006307.1, on the reverse strand, counting down.
GGTGATTTAAATTCACTCAAGCTGCTGCAAACCCTTCCTGGGGGTCATCACTGCTGTAGCACCAGTGCCAAAGCACTTGTCCACGCTCCTCTCTCAGCAGCCAATGCTTCTGCATTTCTTTCATTTTCAGACATATTAAAAATTTATCACAAACATTTAAAGGAGAAAAATGCATTGACTTTTCTGAAAGCAATTTGTTAATTAACATCAAAGGGATGAAATTTGCCTTGCATTGCCTGGTGAGTGGCATTCTTCCATCCTCCTGGTTGCTATGGGGATGAAGGAAGCTCTTGTTCCGGGTCACTCCTAAATTTGCACATGAAAGCATTAGAGATTACTGCTGTCTAATCAAGTTATATGGAAAAGTTTAAAGGGAGGTACAATGTTTTACAGCCAGCAACCTTCAACAGAATAAAACACAATAGCTGCGAAAAAGGATTATCTCCTGCTTTTAAAAATATACTAGGAAAGTTCAAAATGGTATGAAAGCTTTTTTAGCCAAACATCTTGACTTTTTTTTTTAATGCTATTTTACAAATGAGGAATGTAGAATAACATTTCTAATAGAGAATTAGTGTATGCATTGCCCAACTCCAGGGCTGTCTTCAGCATAATGAAGGAGGGATGTGCTGTGCATTCATTAAATGGTTTTACTTTTGAACTTCAGATTCTTCTGTGTCAAAGTCCTTGATATTGTCACATCAGTATTGAAGTGCAAAAAAATTTTTACTCTGAGTATGAAATAAAATCTCAAAAGAAAAGAAGTCAGAACTGACACCAAACTTCCAAGAGGGAGCCTCAGGAGGAGACCAAATCCTGTGCAGGTCCTTCCTGGCAGGGCTCTGTGAGCAGCACGTGCAGAATTCCTCCTGCCCATGAGAAAGGGGCTCTGCAAGGCTTTAGGAGATGCCAGGTGCATTCCAGGGCAGAGAAAATGGGTTTGGGCACGAGCTTGTATTTTTAATTTCATGTGTGGATTAGAGTTTTTCCTCTTTTTTTTTTAATTGTTGTTTTGTGAATTTGTTTTAGGGTTATTATTTTCTGTTTCTTTATATTTTTTTTTATTTTCGTGACTTGTGGGTTCCAAATAACGTGGCAATCATTTAAATGCTTTCTTAATGGAAAAGTCTAAAGCTTTAACAGCAGTTCTGTAAACAGCTCCATTACAGAACAGAACATGAAGTTACCTTAATTTTGAATATTTAAGATTTAATAGTACTGCTCAGAGACCACAACTGAAGAAACATGATGAGTTCTTCAAGTTATCTTGTAAATTCAATATAAACAAGCATATAGTGTCCTTAATTATATATGAGGATACTCTTGCTATAAAATAGCATTGTTGTCATGGAAGCAATCAAGACTCAGCAACAAGGAAACTGTGTTTGATTGACCAAGGCTGATTCCAACAATACAGTGAAAAAATATCCATTTTAAAGTGGCTGCTGAAGGAATGGATCTGCTTAAATGTTGGCTTAGTTTCCAGTACTAAACTGGCATTTCTCACTGGTAAACAAAAATATAAGATGTTTTTGTGATGGTACAAGTAAGTACCACAAAAATGAGGAAGGAGACTGTGCCTGCCCACAGATGCTCACCAAGGAGGGCTGGGCTGCAGCAGAGGAACACTGAGTTATGCACACACCTTTGCCTGGATGGGAGGAAGGGCCAATTAAGAAGGATGTGTTAGTTACATACATTTAGTAATCTGCATCTTTTATTGTCCTATACTGCCAGGAGATTCACATCTAAACCTCTTGATTCTCCTGATATTTGCTTCTCAATTTGAGAATTTTATGAATGATTCTCCCCCCATTGCTTTCCTATGGAGCAAAAATGTGCTTATTTTCCAGATGAGTCTATCTGATCTATTTGCTGATCAATGACCTAGGTCCAAAATTATTTGAATTTAGAGAGTTCCTCTGTTCCTTGTTTTATTGGCTGTTTGTAAGCTGGGTTTATTTGTGGAAGGACTGTTCTTTGTATGAATGTGGCCCCAACCACTTAGAAGCAAAGAGATTCTGACATGAGTAGGCATATTTGCTGTTCTTCCTTTTAGAAGTGTTTTGTCTACACCAGGAACAAAAGTGATACAGTGGTTTTAGCTGACCAATTGCACATCATGAATAATGCAGAGTGAAATGAATAACTCATCAGGAACTCTGATGCTGAGATATGTTCTCACCCAGGGTCCACTAATTGTGATCTGATTCATATAAAGTTGTCTGCTTATAAATGTATTGTGAACAAAAAAAAGGAATACAATCTCAAACAGTATAGTCAATAATTTTACCAGTCACAACTTTTCATTTAAATTCAAAATCTTGTTCTTATTCTGTGCCCTATTTTGATCTGAAATGATAGAATTAATTTTTTTCCATATTCAGCATTTAGGAACCATCCATTTCCCAGTTCAGCTGCAAAGCAAATCCCACTGTTGGTTACTTTTTAAACACACAAGCAAAAACTACTTCATGAAAATGTATCAGAAGGACTGGATGTTTACTGCGATTGTTCTTCCCTTTCTCTGAGTTGCTGAAGAGAGGAAAAGAGAAAAGCATGTTATGTTCCCTTTAGCCCTTTTCACGTCCTTGAAATATACAATTCTATGTAATAAGCAATTGGTAATTCTCAGAAAAAGCTGTGGTTATGAATGATGAATAACCACTGCATCATGTTGCATTTTCATTTTTATTTTCAAATTGTGATTCTACACTCAGAACTGAGTATAGAATGGATATATTGATAATGTAATAGGAGATGAAAAGAGGGTTGTTTTTTTTTTTTTTTTCTGTTTTAAATCAGTGCAAGTAAGAAAGAATGGTTACTTAAGGAATGACTTTTTTAGGAGATGCATTGTTAAGAAATGGAAGCTGAGCAGCTTGCTAAATACCTAGAGAGCAGAAGAGATGGAAAAGTTATTGAGAAAGAAGATGGGCTTTAAAAAGCAAGGGACAGAAAGCTGACAGCTGAGGGCCCAGGTTTCCCTGGGTATTTTTCCCAGTGGGTTCTGGATTCTCATGTGGGAGAATGAGCAGGTCTTGAATTCCCCTTCCTGTGCCTTTTCCACAGTGTCAGGATATGGGGAGGGTCTTGAGAGGTAAGGATGGCCTTTTGGGGATTGCTCCCAGCAGCCAGCAGGGAGGGACTGGGCTGAGGTTTCCCAGGCTGCTCAGGGATCAGTGGAATTAAGCAGGATGACCCAGAGGTCACTGGGAGTATCAGTGCTTGGTTCCCCTTGCACTCAAGTTGGGTGATCAATACATATCTCTGTTCACAGAAATTGCTTAAAACATTTTAAGCTCCTTTCATCCCTCTTTGTTCATATTCAGAGCAATTTTCACAATGGCAGAATTTCACAGGATCAGAAAAGGAGAGAATGTGGAGATGCTGGTTTTGTGCTGAACAGCACCAGCCTCTTCTGCCCCATCTTCACAGCCCCTTGTCCAGCTGGGGCAGCTCAGAGTGCTTCATTTCACAGTAATGCTACCCATGCTCCTCCCAGCCTGAAGAAAATTAACCCTCAGTTAGTTAATCCCACAGTTCAGGGACCTTGGTGATTGTGGCAGGTAGAAATGAGAGCACTTCTACTCTTATCAACATTGTTCTAGAGCTGGCACAGGTTTGCAGCTGTGGGAAAGTTCATTGCTCATGGGCAGGGGCTCACATCCCAAGCCTCAGGCTGCAGTGGGATATTATTAACACCCTGTGACAGTCTCAGAAGGGAGTGCAAAGACTGTCTGAGCTGGGGAGGCTGAAACACCCAGATTCTGCTGCAGCTGAGATCTTCAAGCCTGAGGAACTTTGCTGAGAGCGTTGAGAAGTCAGCCCTGCTGCTTTAGCTCTTCTGCTGATAGTCTGGATATTGGGGACTGGGACTATGGAATCCTCCACTAGCCTAAAAACACCTTTTCCCTAATATTAAGTAAATTATTATAATAATAAAAATGTGGCATGTAAGTATGAAATGCATGAGAACCTTCACAGCTAATAAAATTAGTTTTGATCCTCCTAAAAGGAAAAATAAGGCAGAAAAAAATTGAAACAGCACTGTCTTGCAGCGTGAAATCTTTCTGGCATTGGTGAAGCAGGCTGTGTTCCACCTCTCCCAGTACTCATTGTTTTTTTCCAGATTTGTTACAGTAATATTGCTTTTTCCAGCACTATATTGTTGTGATAAATGCGTGCGTGTTTTCTTCAGCCCTGAGTTTTGGCTTCAAGGAATCGATTCACGCTGGTATTTTTCACAAATAAGCTATTATAAGAACTTCTGAGAGAGAAAATAATTTTAGCTTTCAAAATGAATTGGCTGCTGAGATGAGGAGCTGGAAATGTCAGGTGTGGCCCCTGCAGTTCCCTTGGACTCTCAGGGTCATGTGCAGGCACAGAAGTCAGAAAGAGCTTGCCTTCCAAAGGTGCTGGAATCCCTGAGAGGTCTTAGCATTTCTGATTTATTTCTGGTGGTTATTTTAGGACTGAATCTTTAGCTTCTGAAAATATTTTATATGCTGTTTAATTGCTGCAAATAGAATGTAGCTTGGCTGTTTGTTTGATTTCCCTAGAAGGTGATGAATTTTGTGTGACATGCAAGCCTTTCCAAAATACTCAGAAAATGAAACATTCTCTAGTAGCTCCTTACCTTCTGAAAGGTACCTATTTGCTTGCCAAAAATCAGATAGACTGTCCAGTTTTCTAAAGGTTTAATGGAATATAATCACTAATGATTTGTTAATTTTTCTGCTAAGTGTTTGGTCATATGGCAGGCTGTGAGAATTAAATGGAAACAGAAATGCAAGGGAATGCTGTGAAGTAACAACTGTTGCTACACTATATTACACATCCATACAGCATGTGTTGAGTTTGCTGTCTCTGAATTTCCTGGCAGGTTCCATATTTCAGTTATTTTGCTTTCCTTAGTTCATTGGTCTGAAAAAGTAGAAGTAAAACTTCCACCTTTACACAGTGGGAACAAGAATCATAAGTTGCAAATTACTGCATTAACTTTTGAGTTACTGCAAGATATCAAATATACACACATCATTTCAGAGGCATCCCCCTGGTTTTTGTTCTCTGAACACTTCTCAACTCTTTCCAAATGAAAGTGACTTGGAAGTACACTTGTGAATAATAATATAAAATATAGTATTAAGAGCTAATCCAGTTAAATCTCCATCAGAGTCTGTAATTCTACCCATTTGTCATTCATGCAAAAGCAGATTTTTCAGGCACAGCCTTTAAAATGCCTCAGGTTCGTTTACCACTCTTCCTTAGCTTGTAGCCTCAGAATAAAGAAGGAAAAGTGCTGGTAATGTAGACAGAAATGAAATGTGTTTGTTTCTCTCAGCTTTTTTCTGTGCTGCGTGGCTCACAAACTGCTGTGTACTTGGCACTAAATCCACATGAGAAAGTAGAGTTATATTGTGAAATGGCAGCAGTTACTGCAGCATGGTTTCAGGACAAACTCACAGCTGTCAGCTCTTGGATCAGTCAAGTGTGGAGTTAGTGCAGGGAAAATGTTTAGCCTCAAGAGGGAGAAAGCCAGCTGCCATGTCCATTAGCACCCTTTGTTGACCATCCAAGAACACCAGCAGCATCCAAGGCAGCTCTGTCCCAGCTCTCTTTGCTGGAGGGAATTCTTGGAAGATGCCCAGTGAGTGAGCAGAGAATGGCACGGGTGGAAATGCATTCATATTTTGAGGTATAGGTTGTTTGATTCTTTGGGCATCCTCAAGTGAGACTTAATCTGCACCTGTCCTGTCAAAGAGAAAGGGATTGTTGAAACACAAGACAGGAACAGAGAGTCCCTTTGCCCTGCCTGGCAAATGCAGAAAGAACAGGCCCCTCAAAAGGATAATCAACAGAATGTGCTAATGTTTGAGCCAGCACTTTCAAAATCCTCAATTAATTTTGGGGCTGAGGATATTGGGTGCTCAATCTGAGCACTCCAGCTGCACTTGAATTATCTGAGAGCATAGATGCTTGGGATCTCCTAAAATGAGATCCCAGCTGTTTCTGGTTGATAAGTCTAAAATTAGTAATCACTTTTGTCAATTTTATTTTAAATTAAAAATTAAGTGCTTTCATTCATTATTTGTGTTACATCATAGCACTTGGGAGCCCAGTCACAAATCAGGACACTGCATTATTCAGTACATACAGGCAAAGAACAAAAGATTGTTCATGTCCTAGAGATCTTACTCTTTAAGGAAAAAGAAGTAAAGAGTACCAGGATATATGAGACCTGATTCATCAGGATTGTTTCAGCACAACCACAGGACTAACCAGTGGCCATCTCATCCTTTGTAAAATTATGTTGTTGTTGTTTTGGGGTTTTTTATGAGTCTTTTTTGTTTAAAAGGCAAAAGTTTAGGGAAATATTGAAAAGAAACAAACCTCTTTTTGATTCCATGCCAAGCTGTGCATCTCTCATCCCACGCACACATTGCTGCAGTTGGTGTGCACAGCTATCCTCATCCCTGCAATGGCTGGATGTGGCTGGTTTAATTTCAGTACTCTACCAGTCATTCTTTTGCTAAATTTTTTACAGTCTCCTGGTTTTTTTTTTCTTTTTTTTCCCCCCACAATTCTTCCTGGAACTATAATCAACAGATGAAACATTATTTTTGTATAGATTATAGTTATTTAGTTGAATAATAGCATAAGGCAAGACAGTGAAATTGCTGTTGATGTCCAGATAAATATCACTTAACAGCAATTCTCAACTTTAAAAGTTAAGAGAAGTTAAGTGCTGAGGAGAAAAGGGTACAGCTGTGATCACAACTCACATATTAATGCAGTGCATTTGTATTCTGTACTAATTTCCTCTAGAGAGTGTTTGTGTGTGTGTCTGTGCATGGAGTTGTGTTTTCCTGGATTGTGTGGATGGATGAAAACAAAACATACAGGGAAATATCTGAGTACTTTGTTCTCCTTTTGTGTAGCATTGCTATTATTCCCCAACTAATTCTTGTTATAAAACTGAAGCTTTGTATTTCAATCTGGGAAAAAAGAAAAGGCATTGTTTAAAAAACAATGTAGAGGCAGGAATTTGAGTCATGACAGAATGCTGTAAACACAAAGAATGAAATCCTTAGCAGGTTGCTTGAGTGTGGTTATGTCGAGGATGGTGCATCCTCACTGCTCTAAGTACACACTAGATAAAGAGTATTTATGTGTGCACTTATAACAAAAGGAAAAATCGTTTTGACAATGTGGACAAAGAATTTTTGAAGAGTTGTTTACTGTTTGCTGGAGTAGAGGAATAGTACAAAACCTCCTATAGAATATAAATGTGTATAGTCACCATTTCTTTATCATTTTTACTTTTTAATTAATTTTTATTAATCAGACCAAGCCAAAATTCTGAATCTGGTCATCATATTTGGATGAGAGGAGGCAACAGATGTGAATTTTAGCATTCAAATATGTCCTGGCTATCTGACTGGCTCACTGCTGGCTATTTTTTATGGTTTTAATCACTTCCTCAAGTACATGACACATTCTTGATCTGGGCCACCAACACTTTTCCATCTTGGCACAAAGCAATAATGAATTATTTCTCTGTGTAGGTGCAGGTGCAATGCAGAATTATCCTGAGTGCTCATGGCTTTCTAATTCAAATGAGACAATCACAGAAGGTTGTACAAGTCCACTAACAGCTGAGAACACCCCTGAAATATCCAAGTAAACATCCTACAAGAAGTGTTCCCACATTGACCCTAAAGGCACTTTTATACATCTGAAAGTTTCTTGTGAAGTTCTGTTTAAAATATCCTCTTTACTTCAGACTTTCTTGTCTTCTGCAGGACACTCTAGCCCTGAAAAGCTTTCTTATCCTCCTACACTCCATATTCAGCTTGCTCTTGATTACAGTTATTTCACCCCTGTAAGGATTCTACTTCCAAAAATACATATAAAAGCTTTTATTTCTGTGCTATTCAGCAGAAAATAACCACAGCATGGAGGCCACAGAAAACTGTGGATCCTGTTTCCTGCCTGCATTAAACAGTGGAGAACTAAAGCCACCAAACCATTCCCACCCACCTCTGTGTGTCTGTCCTCTGCAGACCTGAAATGGAGCTTTCTGTCTCTAATGAGCTCTTGGAATTTATTTACAAAATCTGATCTCCATACTCCAAAACAACATTTTGTCTGATTATTCAGAAAATTCCAGACTCAATGTCTTTTACAGTGAGGGTCTTGTCCTGTCAGAAGGAAAGAAAGAAAAGGAAAAATGAAGTTCTGGCTTTAAATCCCCGCCCTAAACAAGATGGTTTAATAATTTTAAAATAATTTTCTTCTAGAGTATCAAGGCTTTACTTTGAGTTTTAGGTGGGGATCCTTCAGCCAGACTTAAAAATACATTTTCAGGAAGGTTCAGCAGTGTCTGATTTGGTCAGTTCCAGAACTTTGACAATACAGCAAACTGCCAAATGGTCAGGCTTCTTTATTTGGACTTCTTTTCTTTTTCCTTCAGGAATTAGAATTCCTAGATTATCTTTAGCTGGTTAAGCAAGAAGGGGCAATGTTTGAGAATCTCTCACCTTAGCTGAAAGGAGACATCCCACATCCTTGATTTCCAGACAGTGGTTGTTATTATAAATAAAGCAAGTTCTATTAAAAAATGTGCAATCAACAGGGCAGTATCAATAGTTAGATATGGCTTTAGTGATTTTTATTTCCCATTAGGTGATTTGAGTACACTTTAATGGAATCAGACCTAAATATTTATTTTGAAGGTGCTGTCAATATAACAAATGTGAGGAGAATCAAACTGCAGGAAGATGTTGCCGTGTTCCTGCTAATTAATGGTTTTAGAAAGTAGAGACACAGTAAGGGGCTATGGAGGGAGGGGAAATTTTGGCCATTCAACCAACCCTTACAGCAAACTTATCTCTTTTAAAATTTTTAATATATTGACATTTTTCAGCAGGAAAATCAAAGTGATATATTTCTCTACGGAGTAGAATTTTCAACAATTTCCTACCAATGGATAAAATTTTTCCCTTAGCATGGATGTTGGTCATCACTGTAGCCCAGTTTTGAGTACAAGGTTGATTAGTGAAATTTGAATCTCAATGTATAAATTTTTTTTCTGTGGCATCATTTGATTTTTTTCTGCCTGCATGGTGTTTAAATGTTCCCACTTGGTCACCTCTGCAACATATTAAGGAACTCTCATTTTCAGAGCTGAACAGCAGCTTTTCCTGGCAGTTTATTTACTCAGCAGCCTCACCCCAGCTGACAGAGCCCTCTCATTCTCTGGTCTGTGTGTCCCAAATTAGCACCAGAACCTCCACAGAGCAGAGGAGGGTGATGCATGAGGCTCTCTCTGGGTTCCTCTTTTCTGGATGCTTTGTTCATCAGTTTGATGGAGTTAGAGATGGGATTTTATGTCAGAAGGGTCATGTAATCTGATTTCTGCATCTTTGCACAGAGTAAGTCTTTATCTAATTATTCCTGTATAAGAGGAATGACTTGTTTTTATGAGTTTTTATGAATAGTATATTTTGGAAATCCGTTCAGTCTGGGTGTAAAGATTTTAGGAAATGAGAATGTAAAAATTCACTTGGTCATTTTTTTCCAGTGATTAATTGATGTTAATGTAACATGTCATTGGAGTAGAAAAAGAAAAAAAAATATTCTGGCATGACTATAATAGGAAAATTCTCAGCTTTAGAAAAATGAGATATATCATTGTGTTTAATTTTTCCTTTTATTTATTAGTTACTGGAAATTTTTTTATAATCTGAATTGGAATTGAAATAGGTTCTAGTAATAAATTCCATTAACTATTCTGTTTGTTATCTAAATAACATCAGAACAAGATTTTGTTGGTTTGTTTTGAGGATTTTTTTGTATATTATTTCAGGATTTGTTTGGGTTTTTCTTCAGTTTTGTTCTCTGTAAAGGAAGCGATAGAACTAAGTGATATCCATGGGGGTTTTTTTTGAGTTTTTTACAATCTTAAAACATGTCCTTCAGTAAAAGAGTGCACATATAAACCAACACAAGATGTATATTTAGGAAACAGCAGTTACTGCAGAGCAGAGCCCTCTGAGATTTCAAAATCTAAGTGGGGTGTTTCAGGTAATATTAAGGTTTTGAACTAAGACTGCATAGGATGAATTTCACTGACAGAAATGTACAACTCCAACAGGAACTCCACTGTACACCTAGGAGTGTTTAATAATAAGATTTAAAAAAAATACTTTATTGTGTCATTCACAGTTCAAAGCCAATCAAAACCAACCCGCAGTATCAGAAGAGTTTATTGGCTTAAATTTTATCATGTTTTCTTTACAAACTGTTGGTTTTTTTCATTAGAGTGAAAAATACCATCATGTATTCCCCTAATTCAAAACTTGTGAGACCAAGCAACTTTGTGGATTTTCTTCATCTTCTCATATTTTAATAATTTTCTTGCTGCAGTAGAGAAGATGGTAATAGAATGGGCACAACATTCTGGGAAAAGCATCTACAATTTCAAATGGTGGTAGGAAACCCCTGAGGAAAAACATTTCCATCACAAAGTGTTCTCTTTTCAAGGAATCTTTGAAGTCTGTCATAGGACTCCACATACAAAAATCTCCCTGCTTTGTTTCTTTTTTAAATTAATCATTTGAACATTTTGGGGGCTTCAAATGTTTACTGGTGATTATTAAGACACTGAAGTACTGCAGAAGACTCATGAGGCTGCATATTTACCCTCATAGCCTTTTTATATTTTATTTTGACAAACCATCAATTGGAATTTTTAATTCAAACTATTCTCAAATGTTGCAGCATTTTTACACAGTACATTATCAAAGTATCTAGCCCTTTGATAAGGGTAATTAAACATGCCAAGTTTGTTTCCACAGCCCTAAGTCTGCAATTGCTCCGTCTTTCGTTCTGCTCGTGGCTGAATTCAGCTCTCTCTGTTTATTCCCAGCAAGGCCAATGGCAGTGCTCCATACCACTAAATGGGGGGATATTTATATCAGAATTCATGATAAACAATTATTTTGGAATAGATAATAAAGCAATGCACATTAGAAAGTACAATCACAGATAAAAAAGGTCTACATTGATTATTGATGAGAGCTGTCTGATGAGAACAAGAGTGTTGTTTGTCCTTTACTTGGGGTGATGGAAGAAATAAAAAGAGCATCCCTATTTATCTGGAAAAAATATTTGAATAAGTTACATGAAATTATTATTTTAGAAGAAATTAAATGTAGTATAGACATTGTGCATTTTAACCAAGTTTAAATGTAGGTTTTGTGAGGTTTAACATACTCATACTTGCCAAATAGTAAGTGGTTGTTTTGAAAGAAATTGCACTTGGAATTAGAACTCAAATGTTATGCTTGTGAGACCACTTTCCCTGTCCTTAAGCTGGCACTGAGTAAGGTGGTTTTGGTTTGTTTTTTTTCTAGCCAGGGAATGGCAAGGAACTCTCTAACATTGTGTAATTGTCTTGGTTTCACAACATAATATCACCTTTGTGTCACACACCCTGCCTGATGCTTTTTATTTTCTTTCTCTTTGGGAGTGCTGGGACGGCAGGGGCCTTGGATTTGTCATTGGAATACATCCTAACAGGAATTTCAGTTCACAGATCAGGGTTCTCTTTATTTTAGATTTGTGTGGAAGCAAACAGATTACAAGTATTTTAATAAAAGCAGTGGTGATAGCTCAGGAATAAGGTTCAGACTTCGTGTCTGTGCCAGGGAGTACATTAGTGAAAAATAAAAGCATGTGAAATGGCATGCTACTGACATGAGCTGATTATGATAATGCCTTAGTACAAATTTTTGAAAATCAGATACCACAAAAATATACCATTAACTTTATGTTAATAAAATATTTTGCTTGATGCCTTTTAAATTATTCATTTGAAGTAGTCTAAAAATATAAAAGAACTCTTATTATCATTCAATTTACATGATTACTTTAAGTTCACTTTTTTGGTTTCACATAAACAGAGGATAAAATCCCCATCAAGGTTTTAGATATTTAAAATGTATCATTTTTATGCAGAAATTGGAGTCTGTTAGGATGTTAAGGTTGTCATTAGTACAAATATAACTCCAATTTCTGATTTGAAACTATTTTACACATAGAAATTACTGCGTTTGCTGATTTGTCTCATTATTTCTACTTTGATTATTCATATATTCTTTTGAAAAACACAGTTTTACAAAATAAAAGCTAAAAATCTATAAACTGAATTAATACTTCTAGGAGCCTTTCTTGTCAGTAACACAGGAACCAAGGGAGCCGGGGAAGGAGACATTTGGCTTATTGAATATGAGAGTTGTTATTTTCTAGGTAAGCTGAGCTTTCTCTGACAGTGGCATCAATCCAAGTGTGGCTGAGGCACACTAGGACTCACCAAAAATTTCTAGTGGGGCAGAATTTTATTTATTTTTTAATAAGGAAGACCTGACCAGCCCTAGCAGGGAGGCTGAGAGAGCTCTCTGCATCATCTGTGATGGCTGAAATTTGGAGAAGGTGTTACCTGACCCTCTGCTGTCTCTGACAGTGTGAGATCACAGACTCAAACAACTTTCTGACTTTTAGGATCACTGCTGTTTCCTAAAATTGGTGACAGCTTCTAGAGGCTCACATGATTTTTTTTTTTTTGTTTTCCCTTCTACTTCTATTTGACCGTGAAGTCTATTTCCTTTGGCTATAAAGACAATTTTAACAGCACAGACTTGTCCTCGGGCTCCTGAGTCTGGTTTGTCCATCTCCAGGAACACTCAGTCCCTTGAACACCAAGGCTCCCCCAGGCTCAGCAAGGGGTGGGAAAAGGATGCTGCTTGCCAAAGCCAACTCTCAGCACTCAGCTTTGTAGCCATGAAGAGAATTTTATTTGGGGCTTCCTGTGGAGAGCTGTGTGCACAGAGGATTGCAGGGCTGGGGAGATAAACCTTGGCCCTGGAGTGCGGCCACGAAATGAATGAGGCAGCTCTGCAGTCACTCACAGGGGATCCAGCCTGAAATCAACTCAGCCTGCGTTGCCATCAGCCAGCATATGCAGGGGATTCTCACAGCTGCTGTGCTCAAGCCTTGTTTGTTGGAGGAGGTCACAGAAAATAGATGGTTTCATTTCTTATTTCTGAGAGTCATCTCTGTTTTCTGTGCTACAGACTAAATCCCCACCAAAGCCACTCTGGCTGAGAAACACTAGACAGTGTTATTTCCCTCTGATTAGCACTTTTTCCCAAATGGTTGTTTAATCTCCATATCTAGGTTAATTTGAAATAGCAACTGAGAACAGAGACTTCCAAGAAGGAAGGAAATATATTGTACTGCTTTGCTAAAAAATTATCTTCACAAAGTAAAGCAGTTGGATGAGGGGTTCACTATTAAAAGGCACTTTCCAGGTCTGCTACCATTCACTAGATCAGGATTTATGGACAGAAAATGTAGTAATTCCTAAAGGGAGGTCCAGAAGCAAGATCTTTTCTTTCTTTAAACTCAGAAGTCATCTTGTCTGCATCATATCAGGTCATGTCAGCCAAACAGGGACTTGATTTAGTGATGGCCTTGGCAGTGCTGGGTGAACATTTGGACTTGGTCATCCTAAAGGTCTTTTCCATCCTAAGGGGTACGATGATTATTCCCTGTTAGACCAGTTTGGATACATCAGCAACTTTTTAAAAAAAATGACATCAAAGGGGAAAAAACCCAAAACCTTCAGCATTTAATATTTATTTGCACATTCAGTTTTCGTCTTGCATTGTACAACTGTCTTAGCTGAGAGTAAAATATGCTAAATTTGGTGCTTGTACACTACATAACCTTACTAGCTGGAGAGAAAGCAGGCTGTTATGCAACAAAGAGTGATTTTACTTTGTGCATTATCTTCTAGCTTCAGGGGTTTTTTAAAAGTTTGATTTCTTTTTTAGCTCTTATTTTCTTTGTTACCTTATTCTCCTTTTCTTTTGGTCAGCTCTCACAAGGCTCATGCCAAGGTGTGAAATGCTCAGCATTGTTTTGCAGCAGGATTTGTCTCTCTGGGAGGAATCAGAGTTTGTTTCACTGGCAACTCTGAAATCACCTCTGGGTCTGTCATGTGTTTAAGCTGCAGATGGTTTGCATGAGCTGCTTGTTTGAACTGCATGAAATGTCCCTCTGGAGTCTGCTGTGATTCTGAGGAATATATGCACTATCAATCACATGAAAACCAATCCATGTTTTACTTTTCTGTGACATTAATCCTCACTAGCCATAGGTTTGGTTGTACAGTTCAGCTGCTTCTTCAGGTGAGGGGAGAGGCGCTGGTGGGATGCCATGGGGAGCTATAACAAACCTTTCACAGGCATCACAGCCTGTGGAAACCTCAGGAGATACCACTGCAGATAGTCTGGGATGGATGGGGAAGAAAATTCTCACAAACAAGTTGATGTCAAGTATCATATTGGAAAGGAAACTTTTTCTCCCTCAATGGATTGCCAATACAAGGAGGTTTCAAATAAACACAATAAGTAGTTTTCTCCTTTGCAGTAGTTTTTAAAGGATGAATTCTCTTTTTCAGAGGAGTATATATAAAACAGATGCTGTGGTGGTCAGGCTGCTTTTCTTCAGCACAGTAACATTTTTATACTCAGCCATGCTTGATGTGAAAGCCACAGGCAATGCTGCAGCTTGCTGTTGATGGTTTGTCACTCACAGAGTTTCCCTGGCACAATTTATGTATATGCAAATACAACGCTTGTCATGCCGCTAGATATTTTAAATGTCAAAAAACTCTGGTTACCCTGTACAACAGCAGAGGATTACAGCCTTGCATGGCATTGTGGCTCAGAGAGAGATTACAGAGCAGCTGAAACAATAGTCATGCTTCACTTTGAAAATACAGAATACATTGAGGAGGAGAGGGAGAATTCATAAATTGAATTTGTGAATTTAGGGCTTATGAAAGGTGTTCAGTTATCATTTCAGGGGTCTCCTCTCTAAATATTGTTAACCTAATATACAGCACATTGTGATTAGAGACAGCAAGACAGTGCCTTCAAAAAGTTTGCTCATTATTTAAATGCTGAATGACCACACTTTCAAATATTGTCATTACATGAAAGATTGACCATTTTTAAAGGTCTGGAGAGAAATTCCAGAAGGGAAACACCTTGACTGCTTAGTCCTTCTGAAAATCTTCCATTTATTCTTATCAAACTTCAAAAATCTCAAAATACACAGATTTGTTACTCAGATTAATTTTTTGGCTGTCTCACTGATTTTCTAATTAAATATATTCTGTGCTATTTCAAAAATGCTGATTAATATTTTAGATTCCAGAGGCTGTAACTCTAACTGAATACTGGAATCCCACTAAAATGGGATGTTTAATTTGACATAACATCAATAGATGGTTGGAACAGGAGCGCAGAAGTCTAGGCTGGACAAACTCCAGGTAAATAAGGTGATAACAGAACTACAAACATTTCTAGGTCAATTTGACTTGGAATTGTCAGTCTTAAGCTGTAGATGAGATGCAGGAGTGTTTTGCTAATGATTTGGTTTCAAGAAGAAGTAATGGCTTTGGTGTGGAAATCTGGAAGCCAGCCTTGTTGCAATGGCTGGCTTTCCTACCTTAAAAATGTTTACTTTCATCCTGTGGCAGAACACTCGAACTGCAGGACTGAGAGTTGGATTTCTCCTTATTTTCATGCAAGAACCAACCCCCTGCCTCAACTGTGTGTACCACAAGGCAAACTGTGGTCAGCAGTCACACCTCTGTGATGCTCTGGTGACAGAAGGTGAAAACATGGGGTCTACAAATTACAGGATCCATACAAACTTTGCCTCTTCCTTATTTCCTTTATCTCTTCTAGGAAATTGCAAATTAAAGAGAAAAGAAGAGTTTCTGCTTTTCAGAAGCTCACAGCTCACTCTGACTCTGGGAGTCTGGAACTGTTTGCCAATGGCAGCTTGGTTTTATTTGTGTGGAAATTGCACAGCTCTGACATTTGTAGTGTGATTGTTGCTCTGCTCAGGTCCTTCCCTGATATATTGATCTGTGCTTTCTTTCCTGCTAACAAGATATTCCATCCTCATTTATAAATCCTTGAAATTAGCAAAAGGCAACACCATAATATTTTGGTGTAAACTGGGGATTTGCAAATTGCTGAAAGGTCATAATGTGTGCAGGAAAAAATGTGCTCTGGCTGCCAATCCTGGCAGTGTTCACCCAAAAGGAGAAGCACCTCCCATGCAGGCCCAAAGTGTGGGCTCATGTTCTGAATTTGCTTTCCCCTCTCATTAGTAAAGTTAGAAACAACATCTTTGGCAAAGAGCTGCCTTGCACAGTGCTGGAGAGGGCAGGTTTTGATGCCATCCCACACTCTCCTGGGTGTGAAACATGCTGGGAAATGATCCCACACTACCTGTGACCAGCTGGGGAGTCTCCTGTGCTGCACCAGCACCAAAACAAGCTTAGGCAGGTCTGTCCTGAGGGAGGAGCCCTGCACCTCCCTCCTCTGCACCATACGGAAGAAAAGCAGATCATGTAGGAATTAGACTGGCAGCTTATCTAAAATATTATCTGTCTAAAAATCATTAAATATTATTTTTATAGCTAATATTGAATAATATTAACCAAAACAGTAAATCCCAAGTCAGCTTTTAATTTGTAAGGAATTGGTTAATGATATGTTGCAGAAGTTGTACAGATGCAGGTCAAGATGGCAAATTTTTTTAATTTCAGCATTCATGAAGTTTAGTGGCAAAATGTTTTGGGAGTTTAGTCCATCTGTCAATTGGTGCATGTTTGTATTACCAAAAAAGATGCATTTTTTTTCATATTTTCCAAGGAGAGAACCAGAAAAGCACTCAACAGTGAGTGAATGATTTCCATGCTAAATCCCATACATTACCCTTCACTTCATTTGGAGGAGTGAAATTTCTCACTCATGAGAGACCAGGCTGTTGGGACTTACAAAATCTGTGCTGATCAGGATGAAACAGACTGTGCAATACATGGAAAAATATTTTGCCAAAAGCTTCACTAGCAAAAAGTTTTGCTTCATTTATAAATTTCAGACATAAAACACTACCAATGTTCTCTTAAGAGAAGAGATCCTGACTGAAATGTAATATGGATTTCTTCTAACAACATAGAGGGTTAAGACAGCAGGAGAAAAGAGAAGTTTTACAGGAACTGTTTATTTATTAACCAGGGCACATAGCTGGGAATGGAAATGGATTAGGCATGCTGGCAGATCATCAAGGATCATACAGGAGTTTAACATGGTTTGACATTTTTCTATAGGATTCTGTTTCATAACTATTGAGAAGTAGTTGTTGATAGCTGCCATAAAGGAAGAATCACTCCCCAAGCAGCAGAAATTAACAGCAGTATGCAAAAAATATCAGAATTCATTTTGGATGTCAATAAGTAAAAATAACAAAAAATGAGCATGAATGTATGAATACAAACTTCTCATTCTCTTAAAAAACCCACAACTTTTAGACACTTGGAAATGTAGAGAATAATAGATGAGCTGTTTAGATGTAAAAAAGAAAAACTATTTTAGAAAAATATTCTAAAAGTAATTTTCAACATCTTAGATTATCTCCGTTTGAAAATTAGCTATCAAACATTTAGCTACTAAAAAAAAAAAAAGGACAATAGCTACCTGCTTGCTTTTCAGTATTTTTTACCTTTCCTTTCTTAAACTGTGACTGAATTTCTCATGGTTTATTCTTCATCCACCCCTAATTTACTTCCATTTTTAAATTCATTTAAGGCTACTAAGATTACTGACTTGCACAATAGTCAGAATTTTTAGCTCAACGCAGTGAGCAAAAGTCTCTGCTTGAATATATGACGGAACATGTGCTGCTAAACCAGCAGCGCTCAGCTGAGTGTAATAGCCAAAAATGACTGGTGCAGTCACAGTTCATGAAATCTTGTTCATTTGATGAGGGAACCTTCATCATGAACTTAATGCAAGAGAAATCTCTGCTGTTTAACATTACAAGTCCCTTAAATGCACTCTGAGGCAGCATCTCATTCTTTACTGTCCTACAACCTGTACCAGGCTCAAATTGCTGAACTCACATGTGTTCAGTTTCTGCTTAGTATTTTCACTCAATAAATATATATAAACTGTTTAGCATTTATGTTTGTTTTTGACCTTTTTTTTTCAATTTAAAATTCTTAAGTGTGTTGAGGAAGAAAACTCATGAGCAGAGTTACTTGAATTTAATTTTCTATTGTCATCTAGTTGCCTCCAAGTCCATTTGCAAGAGTAGTAGTTTAACTGTGAACTGAATCTTTTTAACAGATATATGTATGCTCTGTGTGTGTATTGAGATAAAAAATGCAAGTCCTCATCCCAGTTCTTGGAGAACTGTTGTAAATCTTCATCTGACTCAGATGGCCAAATTTTTCACATGTAAAGGTCCATCAGAAACCTCATGTAATCTCTAAGTTCCTCTGTAAAAATGTCAAAATTATTTTTCCTACCAGAAAAATTGCTGATCCAAATCAGATTTTCAGATATTTATCCTTAATAAAGGAGCACTAACAAATCCATGATATTAAAATATTGTGACTTTGCAGGGGGTGATTATTTTAATGAGGAAAAGCAGAAAAAATATCCCCTGCCTCCATGTTTAGTTTACAGGCTCTCTTTCCTTAGATGAAGTATTCTGCTCTGTTAAAAAGGATAATTTTTGTAAAAAAATCTAGGAAGGAAAGAAAATGGTCAAAACCTCAGCTATTATTATATGGGTAGCTAGAGAGAGGAATCAAATTCCTGCAAGTGCCCAAGTTTTTATTAAAACTGCTAATGTCCTTTCTATTTAGATGCACATAAAATAAACAGCACATCAAATTTAATACACATATATATAATCGATGATCTGAGATAAAATGTACCCTTTATTCCAAATTTGTAAGCATTATTCTCATTTATAATTGCATTCTCCATTGTGAGGCAAACACAATAGAAATTCTCATATTATTAAAAAAAAAGATATAAAATCTAGAGGACAATTATTCACTGTAGTTGCCAGTAATCTTCCAGAATCTTTTTCCTTTTGTTCAGATACTCCCTTAAAAGTACATTAATAAAGAGTAAATCTAAACAAGATAAGAAGAGATAATTAGAAGCCTTCTCAATACATTTTTCTTCCCCACAGCCGGAATTACAAAATAATTTTGTTTCTTTTTTCCAGTTCTTTGCTGTTGCCCAGCCAACACCTGAGGGATCACGAACAAACCTTGGAGTAAGTAATTAAAATTCAAAGCTCCAGCATTCAGATACTCTTTACGCTTTCTTTTGCTTCCAACTAGCAAGGAATTTTCCAGACAAGCTTTTAATTAACAGGTGAGCTTAACTGATATGTGAATTTTCTTTAAATGGAAAGGATATCGGTGAGAAGTATGGCAGGACTCTTTCATACTCACAGTTTAAGACCATTAGTTTGTTTGCATGTTGATGAATGTTTTCCTTAGTGAATAAATAAAACCAAAAATACAAGTATTGGGAAGAGGTGAGGCAGAGTTAACTGGAATTATGCTGATTTTCATAGCACCTCCTCAAAGGAAACTCTACCTCAGCTCTGACAGATTAGCCTGTGGTCTGGAGTGAGAAACAAGTGATGGAAATTCAGGCACCATGAGCAATCTGCTTTGCCTAAACAAACTTTACATAATTTCCTTTGGTTGGATTTAAGTTCACCTAAGTTTTCCATCTAAAACAGAGGTGACCACTGGATTTGTGTTCCAACAAGAGGAGATTCAGAGTGGTGAATCCACCTGAAAATAAGAGCCATATTATGTACGTGGCCAAAAGCCTGGCTGCCATGTGCCAGGCTTTATACCTACAAGTATTTATTTCTTTGGAATTAAATGTGAGCAATGACTGCTACAACAATATTGTAGTCAAATACATAAAATTTGGGGTTCAGACAAGAGCTTCAGAACTCAGCCACACATCTAATTACCAGAACACCCTGTGTCTCTGTGCACTGACCAGCCAGGGAACACGTTGCCTGCCTTTTCTTCTAAAACAGATGGTGCTTTCAGCGTGCTGTAAGGTCACCAAATTCAAGCTGTCACAAACCAAAAACCAGCTCCAAAGTTCTGCAGCTCTCACAGAGATGGCTTTGCCAAGCAGCCCACTCTGCTGCAGTGTGGAGGAGCTGGTGCACTGGGCACAGTGGTGGCAGAATGTCACCGAGCGGCCGGGAGGCTGATCTAAGTCACTGCCTGGGACTGATCCAAGGATTGCAGAGCAAAGGCTTAAAGCCACCTTCAACTTCCCAGGAGCTGAATTTGGCATCATAATTCCAGCCCAAAGAGCTGGCTCAAAGCTTTATGAAATTGTAGAATATGTGAAAGCAAGCTGTGAAGATTTAATCCAGATAATATCACAGTGGTATAACGATGGGCTGGGGTAGCAACTGGGAGATTTGGCAGGGGCTGTGTTGCAAAATGGCCAGCATTTCCTTCCTCAGGATTATGATTTCTTTGTTAAAATAAAGGATAGGTTGTTAAAACAAATATTTTCAAAGTATTTCACCGTATACTGAACAGTGAGCACTGCTGTACACTGAGAAACAAATTAATGAATCAAACATTGCAGCACTATCCACAGGGGCTCGTTTAAAAGCAAATGCATGACAGAGCTGGAAACCAGCTTAAATGCAAATGAGCGAATGTGATGAAATCTGTAATGTTTGATTCATTAATTTGTCTCTCATCGTACAGCAGTGATCATTGTTTAGCGTGTGCTACTAATGAAAGACCTTTATAGGCAAGGATTTCCAAATTTATAGATGAGCTTTAACAGAGTTCTGTCACAAAATCCTTCATGGCCATGAGATTCTTGCATCTGTACTAATTAGTTTTTTAACATAAGAATTTAATATATATATTAGTTTTCTTATTATGCAGGCTAGCAGATGGAAAGAAGGAGAGCCAGCATTATCTGATCCTCTAATTTTCATAGACCATGAGCAGCTAATATGTTCAAAGGAGAAAAACACTGGAAAAAATAATATCTTGGCTATGAGATGAAAAGAAAAGCCCTCCTCCCACTCTTTATAAACAATTACTTTCCAGATTTTAATCTACTGATGAAACATGACTAAATCCCCAAAAGGGGTGGAGGAGGGTGTTCGGTGTTATTGTTTCCCTTTTATAGGAGTTAAACTATGAAATGTCAATCTGACAGATACAATGGTAATTTATGTTTAGTCCTGCACAGCAGCAGCATCAGCCTCTGTTTGTCTGCTCCCTAACTCTCAGCCTGTAGCTGTGATTCCCTTTGCACTTGTTCCCATGATTCTAAACTGGGCCAGACAGGACAGAAAAGAATTATCAAAATAAACAGCCACTGTAAAGCATAACATGAAATTCATCAATTTAGGTTCTAATGACAAACAAAGTTCTACCTCAGTATCAGCATTTGCATCCTCACCTGCAGGAATTTTTATAGGTTCCTCCTTGTTTGTTTTTGCATTTTGCTGGGATTCATCAGTGTGATGATGGCTTTGGTTTGTAAGGATCGCCACGTGGCATTTTGAGGGTTGGGTGGCACTAACCTCCCAGTACACCAGGAAAAAAGAAAGAGAGAACTCCTTTGTAGCATATCAGCAGCACAGAATAAAAATTTGGCTCAGTGAAGAACCACATTTCCAAGATTGCTGCTCCAAATCCAAACAACATGCACCAGGCCAATCTGTCTATTTATTTCCATTCTGTATTTACAGTGTGGTGACATTTAGGCAAGTACAGTGCTAATTGCCTTGCAGGTACCTCTTGGTATTGACATCTGCAATTAATCACTGAGCAGGCAACTCTGGATTCAAACATTCTGATTTTGATCACGTCGCCATAGAAATGTGATATATTTACCAGCTTCTGGAGCCCTTGTTTTCTGACAGGACACTTTCTGTTCTCTTGGCTTTTTTCTGAGATTGCAAACCAAGATGTCAAATAATGTCTGCTAGAAAACAGCTAGGTCTTGGGGGCAGCTGGGGGGGGTTGTAATGTCATTAGTAATGACATGTAAAGGTTTTTCTGTGAAAATGACTGTCTAAAATAATAGAAAATCTGGTTCTGCTGTAAACAGAATTTGGTTTTTACAGCTTGCTATATACTGGAGCAAAACAATACACACTTTTTCAATGCTTACCAAAATTATTTGAAAAAGAGGATTGAAATAGGCATTTAGAAGTGTATGAATCATGACAAATATTTCCTCAGTGAAAAGTTTCTGAAGCCTACTGTCTGGAAGTCTTCTGTCTTTTCTTTTGTTGGCTGGGAAAACAGCCAACAAAAGAAAATAAATCTGCGTGCAAAGATATCAAAAAGTAAATTGCATGAAAATTTTATTTCTGTTTTCTTATAGCATTAGACTTCAATCTTTTTTGCCTAAATCTCTTTCCATGTGTAGTTTTTCATGGCAGTCAGTTAGTTTCCAGCCCTATTTAAACTTCATTTCTCCAACCTATCTTACTGCAGACCAATGGCACTGTGTATTCTCTCAGGATTCAAAATTATTTTCAAATTTTTAAGAAGAAAACTTTTAGCCCATTACTAGCTAGTTCTGTTCTGCTAAAGCCAGGGGCAAAGATCCTCCTCATGTCAGTGACTCAGAACTAAGACACAAGAAAACTGCAGTGTATTTTGCATGAAACCATAGCTTTAGCGGTTGTTTTCCTTTAATCTAGTTAAAATTTTATTTTGTACCTGTTTTTCACCTTAGAAAACTGGAATTCCATATAATGCTGCATCTTGTACCATTGGACAACTATGACATGAAATTAATTACCTATTGCATGCCCCTCTTTTGAATATGTTGTTTCCTAATGTCAGCAATTAGAAATACAATATATAGTGGGCTTTCCACCCAGGGCACAGTGATTGTGTGGCTTCTCTCTGACACACCAGTTGTGCATTCCCTGGCTGGGGCTGGGAGCAGCATGGGAAGGGCTGAGCAGGGGAGCTGCAGTGTCCTGCAGCCAGGGAGGGCAGCGCAGGTGCTGCAGAGGCGCAGCGAGGGATGCAAGGGTGCAGAGCAGGCTCGGGAGCTGAATGTGCTGCTGCAATATTTATTGTCTGTGACCACTGAGATGGTTCCACAGAATTGGCATCAAAGGGTTAACAGGGTTATAGTTGATCTTGGTCTTAGTAGGATTTTTTTTTTGTCTCTCTTCTTTTGCAGTTTTTGTATTGTTCATTTCTGCCTGTTGCAGTGAAGTCTTTGAAGTCCTACCTGCCGTGAGGGGCTTTTTTTCTTCAAAACAGTTTTTGCTCATTTTGAAATTCACAGCTCCATTGTGGCTCTTATGTTGATAAAGCATTTTCTCATGGTTATGTTTATTTCCATTTGTGGATCTATTGCTTCTCTCCTGAATGTTGTTCCATTTCTTAGCGGCCTCTTTTCACCATCTCTTTTAGCATGTCCAATCCTTTACATCAGTCTTTTGGAGGGTTTAATTCCTCAATTCTTCCTCTGATGGTATCAGACCTGTTTATGTTACCAGGCACAGCCAAAGAATTATAACTTGTATGCCCTGTTCCGCTTCATGCACATGTTTATAAGGAAGCTGGGAATGTTGTGAGAAGTTGCAGTAGCCATTGCCTGGTGCAGCATGCAAAAATTACAGTGTAGTAATTCAAAAATGTGTTATCTCAAAAGGAGGTTGTTCTTAGGAACTTTTCCTTGATTCAAGCTACGGCAGGTGGTTTTAGCTAGTTAGTGAAAACTTTTTAAACTTTCTTCTCTTAGCTAATTTTAGGTATTGTAGCAGTTTTCAAATCAAAAGGTGGTATTGCTAAACAACTGAACTAAATGCTTCACATGCCACTAGAGATTTTATTTTAGCATCATCCACAGTGTTTCCACTGAACAACAAAACGTTGCACTTTTCTCTTTAGCGACATTTTATTTCAATGTTATGTAAAGTAGTTTTCAAAAAGGACAGTGACCGCTCCTAGTCCACAGTCTACATCCAAGGACATTTTTAGTTTTTCCAAGTGTTTATGAAATAGCTTTGTAGCTTATGCATAGGCATGAGAAAACAAAGCAGAGCTAACAAAAGACACTTCAAATTTAAAAAAAAAAAAAAAAAAAAGAAGAAGTTAAAATTCCTTATAAGTGTTTCCAAGGCCACCAGTCTGTATGTTTAACACCTTGGAAGGTATCTGGGAGGGTTTGCAGGCTCTGATGTGATGGTTAGTGCAGAGTGCCCCGTGGGAGCAGCATGGCACCGGATCTCTGGGCTCAGCCATGGGTGTCCTCAGGAGCTCAGGGTCCTGGCAGGGCTGCAGCTGCCTGTGCCAGCACTGCCAGCCTGCCCTGGGCCCTGGCTGGTGTCAAAGGGACTCTGTAACGCTGCCCCACAGGGGCCCAAGTGCAGAGAGGTTTGTTAGCTTTATTGTCATTCTTCTTAGGGATTCTACACTAAACAGACCAAAGTGTATGAAGAAAGGTTGAACAGGTAGTTTTCTCAGAGTGAAAATAAAACTGGAATAAGTTTTAATTTTAAAATTTTTTTAATTGGAGCTGACCTGTGAAAGATGATGAATAACATCTAAACTCCAGTGAGAAATTCTGCTGTCTTGGCCACCTTCTCCTGATCCATGAGCCTTGACACAAGGAAAAAAATCTGTGCTCTGGGGGTAGTCCAGCACTAGGGCAGGTTACCCAGGTAGGCTGTGGAGGGTCCATCCCTGCCTTCCTTCTGGACTGGAATGACCCCTGTCAGACTGAGGGAGTCCCAAGCCCTGTGTTGAGCTCAGCTTGGGACTCCCTCAGTCTCCCCCAGCCTTGGTTGTTCTCTCCTGTGTTTGTAATCCCACAGAATGTCTGTGCTTCCTTTTCCAGCAGGGAATTGCTCAGAAACAGCAGCACAGCTCAGCTCCCAGCCAGCATCTGCCCATGGATGAATCTCCAGGTACCTCTGAGAGGAGATGCAGGTGCTTTGGGGAACAACTAGGACAGGATGAGCTGAAAGCCCTTGTTAAAGGTCACCATGCAGGCACTTGCAGGGCTGGTGACAGCCAACAAATCTGCTGCTCCCCAGAGCTGCTCCTTTTACCCATGACACACTCCCATGGGTCTGCAGAGGGGCACAGCCTGGCTGGAGGAGTGTCCCTGAGCCACATGGTATTGGGCTGGAGAGCCAAAAGGAGAGCAGCTCCTAAAGGATGATCCTGTGGCTCCTCAGCAAGCCTGATGGTTTGGGGACAGCATCAGGCTGCCACAGGCAGACTGGCTCCTCTTCTAGGCTGGCTACTGTTCTGGTAACTGAGCCCACTGCACCATCCTCAGTTCTGTGTCCTGGAATGCCTGATGCCATTGAGTGGGGCAGTGTATTTTGTGTTCCTATTACATATTTTTTAATTATATTTTACATAAAGATTTCTGAGAAACCCTGGAACCCCCAATACTAAAGCTCTCCTGTCTGTCAGGGAAAGCACAGGAGCCAGTTCTGGTCTCTGAACCAGTCATCTGAAAAGCCTAAACTGCATAAAAGAAACCCTCACAGTGAAGTTGACTGTTCAGTACATAAAACTAGATGAGCTGTAGCACCTTATCACAGTATTCTTAGTGCTTCTAGATATTTCAGGAGAGTGCACAGGAGCTACCCTGGGACTGTTCCCAAACTGAGTGTGTGCTCACAGCCAGTGCACCTGTGTTACAGTGAGTTATGGTTGGTGTGTGGTGCTTCTTAGAAGCTGGTTCCACCCTTTGTGTAAGTTATGGGTGTTATTAGCACCAGAAATTGATCCCCTGAAAGCAGCAGAACATGAATAGATCACTTCTGAAGACTCATTACCAGGATAAGAGAATACAATGTATTATGTTTTGTAATGGATTCTGTTATTTAATTTTTAACTACCACATAGTTGATCAATCAAAAAGCACTAGCCCTGTCCATTTTCCTCTTGTGTAAAATTTAATTTAATATTTGTGAAGAATCTTTAAGAAATAACATCAGGAATTGCAGTAAATGTTAAAGACATTGTAGAGAAAAACCTCAGAGACTTTCTAGTTAGTGAACTGGTCTTGAGTTTCCCCTCTTTGTGTTGTAAAACACAGGACTAAACCAATTTGGTGTTTAATCTCCAGAACAGGCTGTGAACCTCACCTGTCTGTTTTTGTGTCAGTGCTTACTTGACTATGACTGCAGATGGGAAAAATTGAATAGTAATAAGTCTCTTGCCTCTGTTCACTATGTGATTTTTCGATGGTTTGTGCTATTTCCATATATACATTTGCCCAGAACTAGTCTTTAAAATTACTTTTTACTTATCTTCGTGCCTCTAGACTTTGAAGTAATACTTCAATGGCAGCTGAACTGAGACATTTTACCGGGGCCTGAACTAACCTCTCAGTATTCTGTGCCATGCTAAAGAACTCCTTTGCTCTTGGAAGTTTTATCATGTAGGAGGTCTTTAAAGGCACGAGTTGAGGCAGGAATAAATCCCGGCTCGTGCTGATGATGTCATTGCAGTGGTCAGTAAAATACATGGAAGCAAACTCTTCTCATGTTACTGAGATCAGCTAACCAAATCAGGATACACGAGCAATTAACTCTTTAATTAAGATGAATGGATGACATTAGCCCTCCTTAAACCCTGCTCGTCAGCATTTGCAAATAGAAAAAGACGGATGTCTCCTTCCCCAGAAATCCAGCTTTTATTCTTCATTCTCTGACAGCATCTCATTCTTTCCACTTTGTAAACAAATTCACTGATGAACACTGCCAACCACAGAGATTTAAACAGCCCTGCTCAATCAGGGCTATTGCTCACAGGTGATGTATATGGATTTAATCTATTTTCTTGGCAAGTTGAATTGAATCTATGTTTCTAATTAAGAAAATATAAAGGGCTTCTGATGCCCAAATATATAGGATCATAAGAATTCAATGAGCATGACGTGTTAGAGGCCACATAATTAGGTACAATGAAAATTCTTTCCTTTGAATTGTGTTATTATTTCTGACAGAGGTGTATGTGTAAACTGAAGGAATAAAGTCTTGGTTTTCTGTCCTTGAAAATCAGAATAATCTGTCTGGAAGGAGATAGATTACCCCTCCCTACTTTTAATGCATATATTGCAGTATGTTTTCAGAATCATTCAAATTTCCCAATGATTGAAATGTTATTGCCCTTTTGTTTTCCTAAAAAATTGTAGTTTTCCCACTAATAAAGTCATTTTCTTGCTACTTTCTACTTTAATGACATTTGTTGCATGTATAAATTCTGGAAAGGAGTAGTCTTTTTTCCTGGTCCTGTATTCAAATAGGATACCCTTACATGTGGGACTCAGATTGGAACCAACATAACTGTAGAAAATAGGACTTTATTAGTGTTGGTACTAAAATCCTACATGGGTATAATGTTTTCAGAAACAACTTTTATCTGTATCAATGTTACTGTTGGTAATTTTTGTGAAGTAGAATTTTGTGAGAGAGTATTAGGATATTGCTTTTTAGTTCTGTAGCAAGTTCTTTGTTCAGAGTCAGAAACGCAGAGTATGTATTTAAACCCAGCTTCTCTAAAAAACAGAAAGTCTGTGTGACATTTCCTCCCACAGTTGCATTGTCAACTGAGAAAAAA
>JAHXMQ010006307.1:4410164-4420895 GCA_020466415.1 Ammodramus savannarum pratensis | reverse complement strand
TCTGAGGTGGCCTTGCTTGAGCAGGGACAAGATGATCCCCAGAGGTTCTTGCCAACCCCAGCCAGTCTCTGATTCTGTGTGACAATGACCAAACTGACCAGACATGGGCAAATGTGGTCAGAAGAGCTGATGCCACCTTTCTGCTGACATGTGTTGGGTACCTATGACTCCCAGTAAAATATGGCCACACTGCAGCAGTTAATTTGATAAAACACCTGTGGCTAAAATAGCATTTCTAAAATGCACATGAGAGATGTGATGTATTGTAGCTAAGAGCATGCAGAATTCTTTCACTGGTATCTAAATGTTTCTTGTTACTGAAAAAACCCTTTTATCCCCTGATACCAGGGAAGCAGGGAGGCACTAATAAACAGGATTTGAAGGAGTTGAAAAGGAAAACTGCAACAATAAGTGGTCTGAGGTTTTTAAGTGTTCTATTTATTGGTAGTTACTTGTAAAGAATTATCTAAGAATTAATATATTCAGCAAGTAACATAAGTTATGGAATTATACAAGGATCAAGCACTGATTCATCAAGGGTTGAAGTCCATGCCCACTGAATGCAATAGCCAGAGTCTCATGGGCTTTAGATCAAATACCAAATAAAACAGTTTGATTAGTGCTGTTTGACCAGTATAACTGCAAGTCTGTGTGAACTCAGCCTTATGCTGTGTTGCCAGCATATTTATAATTATTTTAACATAATGCTGACACGCTATAGAACTTCAGACTAATGGACTCAGTGTATGTCAGTTTTAATTAAAAAAAAAATAAATTTTAAACTTAGGTGGATGTTTGTATCTCCTTTCCAATTGACATGATACAAATCTTTATCACCTTGCAAACATGTGTTGTCCATGCTAGCCTCACTGGGTAAGTTGTAAATGGCATGTAATGGGACATGTATTGTCACAAATGCAGCTGCTCAGGGCAGGTACAATTCCCAGCCCTGGCAGAATGAGGAGAAAATCCTGCAGGTTGTGCCCAGACAGCAGCACTGACCACACATCTGCAGCTCACAGCTGTGGGAGGGAAAACAACCCCAACCACTGACAAAGTTTATAGAAAGATTGCAGGGATAGAAGCCTGAGCTCCCTGTGCTCTGGCAGCACTGCCTGGAGGGGTGGAAGGTCTCTGTCTCTGGGAATCGTCCCAGCAGTGAAACCCTGCAGTGACAAACCAGGGCATTTGGTGCATTTCTGCTCACTTAGCTGTGTTGTTTCTTCACGTAGAGAGGAGGGACAGCTCACCTCCCTCCCAGAACCACTGCACTCCAGCTGGCAAACACTGCCAGAGCTGAGCAATCCTGACAAGTATTTATAATAAGCTATTGCAGCTGTTCCAGCTCATTCTTTGCTTTTGTAGATCAGATTTTGCATTTAGTATTTTCTTTTATGATTTCATCTGTTATAGGAGCTAGATTACTCACAGATTCACTCCAAATAGTAACAACAAATTATACTACCATTAACAGAATTGTTTTGTGTTTCTACTAGTAATGAAATATTTTTCCACAATTTAGGCTACATGAAGTGGAATAAACAGAAATTCTGCTATTCCTTGGTGGCCCTGCTTCTTCTCTATAGGAGGCAGCGAGTCTTTCATTTCAGCTTGCTATCCTCAAAGTTCATGCTATTTGGAGGCAAAGCTGTGGATGACAAACTACAAAGCTGACAGGAAAACATGCAAGGTTGATATATAAAACAAGCCACACTGCTCGTGCTTTGGCTGTCATCACTGCTTTCAGGAAAATGAATAATACTGCCTCAGTCCAAGGCTCCTTAAGAGTTTCTTCAGCTTCCATGGGGGATATTACAATTCCTTCCGTCTAAATTTGGAACCTAAGAGCTCAGTTTTCTAAAACAAATTCAGAAAATAACTCTTTTTTTTCCCCCCAACCAAATTCATAGAAGAAAATAAGCTTGTATAACTTGTTCCCAAATTGAAGAAAGCTAACAGAAATTGATGGTCCCTTTCATGAACTGTGAAAAATGCTGTGGATATTTCTCTGGCTTAACAACTGAGTGAAAACATTCTCTGTTCACCACTTTCTCTGCAAATTTTGCTGCAAGCACCAACAGCTTTACACCAAGAAGACCCAAAGGAATTTTCCATCAAAGCAAAACTGTGCATCACATGAGCAGGTGAAAATGTGATGGAGGAAGGTGTGATGTCTCTGTAAATTTAACCCATGCCAGCCTCCATCTAATGTGCAGTATTTTGTTTTATTTTCAAATTCCTGTGGATTTAGTAATTGAACATTATTCTTGTGGGACAGTATTGTTTGGCATTCATGTACATAATGATATGCTAATATATCCTTAAGAAAAAATAATCAGAATTCATCTTGTCTGTTAACATGCTTTGAATCGTGCATGTAATAGAAATGGATATTTAAAACATCTTTATTTCATTATCTCATTTATTATATTGTAGGTTGGCAACTAATTAGTATAGATATTTGAAGTTATAGATCGAGGAAACTAAATTAGTGCTCTATGATATAATTAATCATGGAAAACTTTTGTTCAGCAGCTAATCTATCAGCTACTTTGCTTCTTGTTGATACTCATAACTTTGATTAAGATTTTCAGTACTTTATTTAACATCATAGCTTGTTAATATGAAATTCAGTGATTATCTCCTATCTCTGAATAACATTCCTGGAAAAACTTGCAATGAAAATCCTCCTGGTGCTAGACATCAACAAGAAATAGCCTATAGAGAGCACCAAGGGCCACTCTGCCAGCAGTCCCTCAGCAAAGGACGCCTCAGGGTGTCAGAAATGCTTTTCATTTTTGTCCTCCTCTCTGGTTATGTGCTTTCACATGTTCCAGCCATGAGGTATTATAGCACAGCTGAACGTGCTGGAAGAAAGCAGCAATCCAAACCAGGACCAAGATTTTTGTTTAGAAACCACAGAGGGCAGGGCTGGGGGTTTGTGAGCATCCCTGGAGTGCTCCCTGGTGCCTGGGAGAGCAGGACAGGGGCTGTGCAGGCACTGGGTTCAATGGGCATGAGACATTTCTTGCTTTTCTCTTGGAATTGCCATGCTGTTCCTGTCCTTTCATCCACCTACTGAGAGGCAGAAATACATGGTAAGATGTCAGAATTCAACATTAATTATCCCTTCATAAAGTTCAGAAGAATTGTCCTGAACTTCTCTGATAGAGTGAATACATCAGTGAGCAAGGGAAGGGCTACAGATGATATTTATGTGGACTCGTCTAAAACCTCTGGCACACTCCTCAACTTCTTAAGCAAATACTTGCTGGTGTAACCAAAGCTACTATTTCAGAAACTTAATTACCCTGCCTATTTTCATTGCTAGTATAATTGTAAAGACTTATTAAACTGTGAAACTAAACCTTAAAGTGCCTAATCTGAACACCTTTTACTCTGTAGGATTTTATCCAGTCAAATGGTTACCACTTGCATCTTTCAACATATGAATAAAATATCTGAGCAATCCTTTGGAAATGCCAAGTAAACAGAATGACAGGCTATTGACCAGTCACTGGGAAACACTGTTTAGTTCATTTACTGAATGTTAGAATATTTAAGTGAGTTGTTTTTACTGTAACATGGTGCTACTTAGAATATGCCAAAAGAAAATAACTATTTTTAAAATGGTACTTTTTGTTGGGGTAACATATTGGTAAAGTTCTAGAATCCCTAGTGGTTGGTTTCACTGAGTCTTTTTTGTGAGTCTTTTGGTGCATTTTGACACAAACATAACCTATCTTCATCTGTTAACTGTGTATTTATGTTTGATAGTTACTTACAATTCATGCCCCAGTGGTCATTTATATAATTTTACTTATCCTGTCAGCTAGCTTTGACATTATCATATGACTCCAATTTATTTGCTTTGACTAATGAACAGCAAATAGGTGAAGACTAAGCAAAGCCAAAAAACCTTTTTAAGAACAACAAAGCAGAAACTGATAGAGCAGCAATATAATATGTATAGCAAACATTTTCTCTTAACCAAAATCCCCTTTATGGAAGGTTTGAAAATCTTCTGGACAGATTGCCTGCTAAAGCAATACTTCTGGCTCAAATAATGATATTAATACAATTGAACATGGATATTTGTTAAAGGAGACCATAAGTCTTTAGAAAGTAAAACTAGTTTTCCTGACTTTATTTTAGTAAGGGGTTAGCCTGCACTCTTGTACATATTTGAAGGCTTTTTTTCCTCTCCTATATCATTATACTGTGTTTACTTATTGAAAAAAAAGTGGCAAATGGCCTACAAATAACTATTGTATCCTGGTGAACAGCTTCAGGTATCTTTCAGGACTTTATTTTGAAAATTAGATAGTGAGGAAAGTCTGTGAAAACACCCAAAATATTTGTAGGAGCAGAAGGTTACACAAGTATAAATGCAAGATTTTCCCTTCTGTATATTCACATGGATTTTTAGTTGCATTGTGTTATTAGCAAAGATTAGTATTTGATATTACAAGTTTGTATGATACAGATTTCTTTAAGCACCGGGTTTGTATTGTGCATATGAAGTAAAATGCACATATGTGAACAGTAGGCTCTGCAAGGCTGCAATTATTTAGAGTTAGGTCTCCAGGATATTTATACTGCAATTTACTAGTTTTCATTTTTTTTCTTAACGTTGCTTGAAAGCAAAAAGCCAACTGCCTTGTTTTACAAAATACACATTAAATGTCCATTTTACAGAGTCAGGAATCAGAACCAGAAATAGGTGAGCTCAGAACTCTGGTTTTACTTCATGACACTGCTTGATTTCTTTGTAAAAATTTGACTTGCATGGAGATCATCAGTAAATCATCATGACTCAGCACATGAATGGACTTCTCCTTGTGAAAATTCCCAGTGACATCAGGAGTGCCTCCTTGGAGGGAGCTGTGATGTGAATGTTAGCACACAGCACAGCGCCAGTTGGAGGGCTCTGAAAAAACCCACAGAGTTTTGATGTTACAGCTCCTGGGACTTTTCTGTTCCAGCTCTTTTATTGCTGCAGAGAAGCTGCACTGCTAATACCAATGGTGGGAAACAGTGAACAAAAATGCACTTTATGCTTTCCCATTAGGAAATTAATATGCTTGTTCTCCTCCTTAGGCCTTGATCTCGCCGTGAAATTAAAAACTTGCAAGTCATAATTCTACTTAAACACATTTTTACTGACATCATTTGTGGCCAAATGCTGTCAGTAATCAGCACAGGTATCATTACTGTGTATGGGCTCACAAATAAATCAGCAGAGGTACAGGAATTACAGACTTGGAGCAGGATCAGCTGCTGAGGGCCAAAGGGGATCATTACACTGTGTAACCTGACCTTCTCTCCAGCATATCTGTCATTTCATCCATTTACTCTGTTCTGAGCCCAGTAACTTCTGTTTGACTAACACAGCTCTTCTCTATTTGCCTTTATATTGAGTTTCTTGGCCAAAAATCCATTACCATTTTAGTCAGGTCTGCCATCACCTGAAAGAACTTTTGGGGATTTCTTGTACTCTATTAGAAAGCTGCCATTGGGAAGGTGGGACCAGGCTCCTTTCAGGAGCAGTGATTATCCTGGAGTCTGCAGCAGGCCATGATCAGCAGTGTTTGTGTCAGGATTTAGGATTCTTCTGAGTGAAATATGCATCAAAATACATTACTGCCTGCCCTAGTTTCTTATTTGCAGGTTTCTTTTAGGAAGCATTAACTGTATTTTAAGAAAGTGGTCACATTAGTAAAAACTCAGTGGTTCTGCAATTTTCAAAAGAAACATGAAATACTCAAAACACATTCTGTCACCATGCAGAGCCTTCCTCCCAATCTTTTTTATTTATCTTATGTAATTCATAACAACATCTGACAGGCTCCTGCTAGCTTCAGATGATTTGAGAAGGATTTTTAAACAGGAAAGGGAGATTTGGGCAGGCATAGATTTGGACTGTGTGGTTGCTGCCATTGAGGTGGACATTGCCAGCATTCTTCAGCTTCCCAGATGTATATTGGCTCATGAAATCACTCTTGTTTAAAACAGCCATCTCCTCCAGGCTGTTAGAGAATTGCATTCCCAGAATTTATTGTTTGTCTGTAGCGAACTCTTCTTTAATATGTATTTAGGAGAAATGTCTTTACATCACATATATCACATAATCTTTTTTTTTTTTTCTCCAGGGGAATTTTAGACTAAACAAAAATATTTTTGATTATCAATATATAAACTATTTCATAAACTAAATTTAATTCCTGTAATACATTCCCTTAAGATATTCCTTATCTTCCCCATAAAAAACCCACAAAATAATAAAGCAAAGAGCAGATATCCCTCTTGTAACTGGAGAGAGGAGGCTTTTATCTTGCTGGCTGGCTTAGAGCTGCTCTTTACTCCCGGTAAAGGTAATGAAGACTCAAAAATACAGCTGGATCTTTTAAATTAGGAGTCTCACTCTTCCTCACAGCACAGTTTGTGTTCCTGCAGACACTTGAGCCCACTGGTGTGAGCACCTGTGGGGAGCCTGTTTGTGGATGCAGTGGCAGAACCCAGCCCCAGTTGTGTGAAATACACTGAAAGCACCAAATTAATCCCACAAACTGGCTTTTTTTTTTTTTCTGAATTCTTTACACACTCACTCAACAGCAGTAAAATATTTTCAACAGCAATAAGGAAAACAATGGCACCTTCATGCACAGACTGGGGAAGGTTTTTATCTCCACAGATGTGCATGAGAGCTTCAAGCATCTTGGAAAATTAATTGGAGGGGAGCTAACAGTTTGTGCACGCTGCTCATGCCTGCCATCACTTCTGAGAAGTTGTTTTGTTGTTTATTTAAAGGTGATCGTGCCTTTTTGGCAAACCCACTGCTTTCAGGTGTTTTTAATACATTCAGGGTACAAAGTATGTGAAGTACAGAGATGCTTATAATGAGCAGCAAAACCCACAGGTATTTTATTAGGCTGTGTAACTATTGCTTGATGATTACTTTTAATTGGTGAAATAACTAATTCCTGGTTCATTTCTCTAATAATTTAACCTACTAACTGCATGGCTTTTTATGAAACATCCCTTTTGGATGCAGCTAAAGCCTTTCTCAGTGGTTTTGTTCACAAACTTTTAAATTGATTTCTGGTATTAGTTCAGAGAATCAGAGAATCATCACATAGTTAGGGTGGGAGGAGACCTTTAAAGGTCATTTAAGGCCAACCCCCTGCCCTGAGCAGGGACATTTTTGACTGCAGTAGACTGTGTAGTTAATATACATCTCTAGCAGTGTACTTATGAGTCTCCAGTAACATGGTCCTGGTTTTTTGCAGCTTTTTGTGTGATTTTTTCAAATGAAATATTTTTTTTCAACCAGCTCCTAAACACCAGTTCACATAGAAGCAATTTCATTATTATGGTATCTATTATATACCTTTTATACATATATATATATAAAACACCTGATGGACCTGAGAGCAGTTGTCTCCAACAATCTGAGAAACAACTAATTGATTTAGTTGGTTTTTTTAATTAAATGTATCACTGTGAAGTCAGACCTAATGAGTTACTTCTTCAAATTATTTTCCCTTCTCAGACTGTTAGAATATTTATACAGAATTTGGTATATTTTCTTGCATCTAAATGAGACCATTCTTATTCATAACCTATTTAATATGAAAACCTATCCTCTGAAATTGATTCTAGTATAGAAAGGTGTACAAGTGCACTGATATCCTTTCCTTGAGCAAAGCAGAAATTATCTTATTAATCATATTCAATTGTTATGGGCCTCCACTCTGAAAGTTAACCCACATAGAAAACTGGGCTTCACAGGAATAAATGCCCCTGTGGAGATTTTCCTGGCAGGGAAAAACCACAGCTGCCTCACTCTAAAAAGGTTTTGGTAGACCCAAGAAGAATGGATTTGTATATTGGGAAAAAACCAAACTGACCTGAAACCTTTAAAAAGCAAACAGACCAAAAACCACACACAAATAACAACAAAAAATCCACCTTGAAGGTAGTATTTTGGTCAAGCAAAGATTAATCTCTTACTTTACCCAAGTAATCTCTACAAACGCAGTAGAAGTTCTATGGACAGAGGCCATTACAAAGTTCAAGAATCCCACCCATAAAGCACTGGCATCTGGTTTTAGTCAAGTGATTAATTTAATTTAAATTACTAATTTAATTTATAATCTAATTTAAATTATTTAATGAATTTATTTACTAGTACTTTGAAAGTATCCTAGGATTTTCTTGTAGAAGTGCTCATTCTGAGGGAAGTAATGCATTAATTTGGAATCCATATGGACATTAGTCTGCTTGTATTCTCTTAGCAGAAGAGAAATATTGGAAATAGCAAAAAAACCATGAGGCCATGTCATCAACTCTCCCTCATCTAAAGAATATAATTAACACAAAAGGACACCTGGATATTTTTTAATATTTATTAACTCAAGCTACCATGCAACTCATTACTGAAGAAATAACTGCGGACAAATTTTGGATTTAATGAATGGAAGAGGGATGCTTTAAGGAAAAACAAATAAATTGGGTATCCCTTTTGTTTTGTGGCTTTTTAAAAATAGAAACAGGTTTGCTGGTTTGTCAGTGCTCATCCTCCTGACTGGCCCCTCCTTGCCTGGCCAAATCCAGCCCTTGGGTCAGAGATAGGGATTCTTCCATGTGAGGAGATTGCTCACTCGTGTGGAGCTGCTCTCAGCTATGCTGACCTGCTTCCAGCTTCATGTGATGTTTAAGCTGGAGACCAAAACATCTTATTGGATGGTAACACAGACAAAAATAATCATAGGAAAAATCCTATTATCAGATAAATATTTTTAGTAATGAGAGAGCAGGATGTAGTCATGCAAGATGCTTAATCTCAAGGCCAACAACTCTTCAAATCACAATGCAGTTGTAACATTTTCCATTTCCAAACAATGAGCAATCAAACATTAGCTAATTAAATGCTTTCAGTGGTGAAAGAAAATATAAAAATACATGAAATTATCAAATAAAAAAACCAAGTGACTAATTTGTCAGCCTCAGCATCACTTTACAAATAGCAGCAGCCAAGTTATCCCTACACTGCATATCAATCAATTTTACTTTTTACAGCTGATAAGATATTCTCTAATTAAATTATGTTTTAATTGCCTTTGACTTTCAGTGCAAGGAAAATGACAATATGCTTTCCATGAAAGTAATCCCTACTCATTTCTGTATGCTGTGGCTGTCATTATGCAGTTAACTGTTGTTCCACAGAGGTATCAAGACTCCACATTTCCTCCTGAAATAAATGTGATTTAGAAAGGGTTATTTTCTATATGCTAATATAATTCTTTTAATTGTTTGCAACACTGAGGTCTGCCCACTTATGGTCTATTGCCATTCTCAGAGTTTTTCAAGCAGCATCTCCAGAGCCATTTGATCCTGTGTGTGACTGCATTTACAATGAGAATGCCAGTCCTGGAAAACACAATCTCCTGGTTTCCACACTGAGTTCCTTACTAATTACCTTTCAAAATATTTGGTTTTTATAAGGCTACCATGAAGTGCATAGATCGAAATCATGCTGCTGCTTTATGATATGATAATTAAGTTAATTATAGCCCAAAAATGTGTGTCAGTGAGAAGGTGCCAGAATTAGGGCAGGAGACCCAGCTCAGGCTCAGCTCTGGGACACAGGGGATGCACTGGCAAACAGGGCAGGCCCAGGAGGTCAAACACCCTTCTCTAAGTGTCTCTTCTGCATCTGCAAAGCAAAGGTGGGGGAAAGAAGCAGCAAATGCCTTGATTGTTCCCCCTCTTCAATTCTGAACACACAGGAGGGGTTTGGGTGAAGGCATTTTGGATGATTCAAACCAGACTTCATCTTAATTCAGCTGAGAAGGAAAGGAAGGTATGCAAGCTGTAAACAAACACTGCTGCAAGATATGAAAGCAAAACCAGAAAAACAGTAAAGAAGGACAACTTCTTTCTCTGGGCTTTGTGAAAAGCAGAAGGAAGGAAAATTTGAAGTGCAGCCCTACTGCATTTAGTTGGGTCTCTCACCCAAAAATTAATTTCTACACCAGTTACAAAGAAAACATCACCTCAGAGTTGTACATGAGGGCTTTGGTCACACTGTGACACAGTTACCCGACATTTCACATTCACCTGTTGCCATATGGAACTGATAGATGCTCCTTAAATGCTTGATTTACAAATAAAGTCAGAAGTTGTATTTTCCAGCTATTCCTCCAGTGAGCAGATAATGATATAGCCAGTGCTGGGGTATTTGATGTAAGTAGTGGACATTTCAGTCACTGCATGAGTCCTTAATCTCCCTAGGATCCAGGGGAAGAAAATTATTTGATATGAGAGCGTTTGATATTACAAGTTGTATTTAACATTTCAAGGCTCATTTGAATCAGCTCAGCTCACTGAGCTGCTAAGGCATACAGGACAGCACATCCTGTCCTGAGGAGAAACCTATAGATGTGTTGAGTAGCCTAAAGGTATATTACAAAAAAATGAGTTGCTGAAGATGAGGCCCAAAATTGCATTGGTGCTGCTCATTTCAGATGTGATCTGACAGCCAGGCCTGTGCATTACAGCACAGAAGGGTGGATGGATCAGCAGCAGAAAATAGTGCTGAGCTCTGTGGTGCACTGGGAACTTCTCAAGACAGAAATTCTGTTATGACCCACAAATACCCGTAGAGCACAAGTTAGTGAAATTTCATATTGATGAAAAAATACTGTATCATAACACAATATCCTGAGT
>JAHXMQ010006307.1:4377805-4399486 GCA_020466415.1 Ammodramus savannarum pratensis | reverse complement strand
GTTATTATTTATTTCTTCGGTGTTTGCCAACAGTGTGGGAAGGTATCGCTGATTCAGAAACTATTGTCCACAGTGCGTCTCGCCTAAGAACAGGCAGCAATAGGAGAAGGCAGGCATTTGTATTCCGAAAGGGAATTAAAAAAAAAAAAAAAAAAAAGCTGCTTTGCATCATTGCCGCAGATTTGCGGGGAGCACGGAGGGTCGGTGATATTTTGTTGTTTGCGAGGGTAATAAGCAGCGAAGCGCTTTGGCGTTTGACGCGTAGCCCCGCGGTTGAGCAGAGTGGGAATGGCTGTGGATGATCCATGCCGGGCTGTGCGGGCAGGGATGGCCGGCACGGATCGCTCACACCGTGTACCGGCGTGCGCTGACACCGGAGCGCGTCCCCGCTGCACCTGCCCTGGAGTGGCACTGGGACAAGAGGCTGCTCTGGCTCCTGCACGCACCCAGACTGAAATTTAAATCAGGTGCGAATTGAGCTCTTGACTCTCTGTCTCTGAACCGGACTCCTTTTTCAGCACTTCTTGTTAGGGTTCTTGTGTAAACATCTATTTGTAGCAGTTTCGGGAGATTTAATAGTGCTGATGTCCTAATATGTGCTTTCATGTCTTTTTTTTTGTTTTACTTCATGCTTAAGTGTTCTGTCCTTCTAAAAGGCTCAGAATGAAATGGCAAGTACTGTCTGTGTGTGTGTATATGTGTGTGCATAAATATTTAAATATTTATATATAATGTTTGGCTTGTTCTTGTTTAAATTTACAGATTCTTGCATTATATGGAGGAGACAGGTATTATAACAGAATTAAAATGCAGGAACACAGAATTAAAGGAGACTTTGTTTGTAAGGTTTAGTTGTGTAGTTAGAAGATTATGTAAGACCAGAGACATTCAAAATGCATGTGTCCTAGAGAAGTAAAGTGCAAAAGGAGCAGCATTCTGTCAATTTAAGAATATAAAGCTTTGCTGTAACAATACAGAATGCAGACTGTCAATAAGTCTCTGTAGCCATCCAACATCCTCACAGGGCACTTTATGGAATGCTGCTTAAAATGCTGTTGTAATTAAACCACAGTCTCTGTTAAGGGCAGAGTTAATGAAAGAGCAGCAGCACCTGTTAGTATGGTTACTTGAGGTAAGTGTAATAGCTTACAGTGGCTGAAGAGACTCAAAAGTTTTTCTTCAAACTTCAGAGGAATTGAGAAAGATGGTTCTTTCTGTAAGATATTTGTATTTGTCATTCAGCTGTACAGAACCACTGTACAGAATAACAACTGGTCTCTTCTAGGGGTGAAATCAATTTTTACAAGGGGATGACAACCTATGATAAGGAACATTTCTTGCTTTTTCAAGATTTAAAATATATACAAACAATGTATTTGAGCATCAGTTTCAGTGCCTTGGCAAATCAGGTTGATGATTAATTTGGCTTGGCCCATATGCTGAGTAATAAATAAAAACTAGACTTACATTACACCCATATAGACTGTGTGGTATTCAAAAAACCAACTGTGAGGTCTGAGTTTAATTCATTTAAAGAGGAAAATTTTTCTAGCTGTGGTTTCTTAGTGTCCTGGCAATGCCTGGGAACTCAAAGAAGTAATTTTTAATCCAATTATTAACAGGTCTACAGCATGTTTTTAAAAGAAAAAGTTTTGGTCCAGATAATGTTTGAATTTTTATTCTGCTTTTAAAAAAACATTTCTATTACGACAGTGCTCATAGGAAACAATAACATTTTAGTCCTCTACATGCTCATTTTTAATAGGGATAATTAAAATAATGGTCTTTCTGTGTCATTAGCTTTTAACTGCTTGTGTAGCATGGGGAGAATTCACACGTGAGCATCACTAGTAATGTTTTCCTGTAATTAAACTGAACTGTATTTTCACTTGTAATATTTCACACTAAAAGTCAAAGCTGCAGGAAAGAATTGAGGAGGTGCTTTCTCTTGTTAGGTCACAGACATTACCATAGGTTATTGATTTGAGGGGGCTAATAGTTGCATTTCTTTGCCTTTTTAAAGAACAGTTTTATTTCTGATATATTTATATATGTACATCAACTTTTCATACATGGACATGGTTTTGGCATTTTTCTGGCAAATACTGACATTTTTCTTTCTGCAGTCAGAGTACATTTCCTGTGAACAGCTTTACTGTTAGAGTAAGTCAGGTG
Organism: Ammodramus savannarum pratensis; assembly: GCA_020466415.1. Lineage (NCBI taxonomy): Eukaryota > Metazoa > Chordata > Aves > Passeriformes > Passerellidae > Ammodramus > Ammodramus savannarum. The sequence goes on along the minus strand of JAHXMQ010006307.1, from coordinate 4,397,311 downwards.
CTAGCTGTATTAGTGATTGTGTGCTTAAAATTATTTAGAACAACATAGGAAAGGGGAAATGTTGAGTTCAATCAAGTTCAATGTCTAGACTTTGTTGTCTGAGAGGTCAAACCAAACTGAAGGTCAAATTAGATGAAGACAAAGCTCTAGCCACTATTAGAGTACTCAAGTCAATATACCAATGTTTGTTTTGTGTTTGTTTGCATTTTACTGTGAATTTAATCCCTCAGTCCTTAATGTTTTTGGCACAAGATGCACATAGGAGCACCACTGAACTCCATGCTTAAAGATAAGACCAAAAAATTATTAGGCTGCTCCTTTAAACAATAATATTCTTTTATATAAATGGATAGTTCTAAAAAGTTTGCCCTTCCTCGCCCTGGATCTGTAATAGAAAATACAACCTTACAATATAAATTAAATTCATTTCTACTAAACTAATTAAGATAAGAGATGTTTTAGTCCTTACTTGCTCTTTCAGAAGGTTAATATTTAATGGAAATGGCAAGTTTTTTCCCAGGCTTTTTTTTTTTTTTTTTTTTTTTAACTGTGCTTTAGTTACCATTTCACAAGATCCTTATCAGGAAGAACAGTTTAATCTAATACTCACTGTGCTACAACAGAAAAGAAGGGATTGCTGAGACTCAGTACAAGCAGAGCTGGTCCCCACTTTGTGACCGGAGGTGTCACATCCCAGAGCCCTCATGCCAACTGATGGTGACTCATCTCTCTAATTCCTTCCTGCACAAAGCAGCCCCTGCACAGAGTGCTCTTGGTGAGGTACGGAGTGCCTCTGGCTGTGTCACCCTGTTCCAGCCACCACAGGCTGCTCCAGCTCTGCTTCCTCCTGTGGCTGCAGCCTCGCACAGCCCTGCTCCTGCTGCTGCACTGCCTCCCCTCATCCACACAGAGACTCTGGGCCATCCTCTGATAGCTCAGTTTTGTCTCACAATTATTGCTCTGCACTGGGATCCCATAATGCTGCTGAAGTTCAAATACATTGGTTTAAATCCACCTGGCTGGCTAACTCAATATAATCAGATAGACTTCTGGATAAGCAGGAAGCGTGCTAAGCTTAGATATTATCCATTTTTTATTATTTTTAAATAGGTTCTTTTTAGTTGAATTGATTGACATTCAGTGCCAAATAGTAATAAATTGTCTACTTTCATCTTTATTGCTGAGCATTAATAACCCAGTAGTCATCCAAACAGGGATGTAATTGTAAAATTTTTAGTGACAAGCTGCACAACATTGGATTACAAACTTTTGTGTTTAGCTGAGCAGGTTGTGAATGGATACATGGTGCACACACTGCTTTACACCAGTGGCTGTATTCAGACTCATTCTGGGCAATAGTCAGGGAAACAACTATCTTAAGTTGCCTTTTTCTTTCCCTCAGGAACAGGTTTTACAGAGGATACATTTTTATCTCTGATGAATAGACATAAAGTTTCACTTTGGAATGGTAGTTTGGTTTTAGGGGTTTTTTGGTTTTGTGATTATTTTCTTTGAGTTGTTTTGGTTTTAACTATAATGCAACTCAATATGGCAAAATTTAGAACTTAGTGTCACCCTTTTTGGTTTTGGATAATAGGATCTTCATTCAGAACTACAAATCTGTATATACAAATATGTTCAAATAGTATAAAATACATAAGTAGATGCTCTTGGAGGATTTTCTTAGTAGTTTGGGGCACCCTGCCTTTACCTTTACAGCAGCCTTTAAAGCTTTGAATCGGTCTCAGTTCTCCAGATTTATCTGTTGCTTCTCAGCCCACACAGGCAAGGAAAACACCAGGGCTTGTTCAGAGGGGTGGTGCAAGGCTATCTAAAATCCTTAATGAGCATATCAGTGAAACCCTTGAGGAGGATAGAAATAGCTTTGGGTGCAGTCTGTGTGAGGAACGTGGACAGAGGGCCAGGCTGGACCTGTGCACTGGCAGAGGAACAGGAGCTTTCAGGTGTGTTCCCTTAACTCTCAACAGGGTTCTTTCTTTTTTTTTTATTTACTATTGCTTTTGGGGATAATTTTTAGGGAAGTCATTTTTCCTAAACAATGGATTTAGGAGTGTTGGTTCTGCTGTTGTTTTGAGTGGCTGTGTACAGTGTTGTCAGCTGTGTTGTAGAAATCTGTCTTGCATTAAGTTTAAGAGGTGTGGATAACTCTATGTAAGTGGAAACTCTAAAAATTCTTTCATGAACCCATTGTGTAGGAGTGTAGGGCTTAGATGTAAACCAGCAAAATATAGGAAATCCTACTAAATATAAAAATAGATTTTTCCAAAGCTTTTTCTGAGTGTAATTGCCTAGTGACTTTTCTAATCTCTCTAAAAAAAGGAGAATAAGTTATCATAATAGTGTGCTCTAATATTTGTACCACATACTAAAGCAATGGTAAGTACCTTTTCCAACAATGACAACAAAAAAAAAAAAAAAAATTAATATTTAGAAAGGCAGAATACAAGATATGGAAATATAACAATGACACTAGAAAGAAGCTTTCTGGTCTTGAAAATAAGGTTCACTTTACTTGCCAGTGTTTCAGTAAATACTGTGTTTGCTTCAGATTCTGGAGGTAAAACGAGTCTACTGAAATAAAGTAAATATTAAATTCATCCTACTGTATAAAAATACATTCCCTGGGGAGAAGTGTTGTACACTTCATGCTTGCCACATTAAATGAGTTTTCTGAACCAAATAAAACAAGTGGTATGCAGTTCTGCTGTCACTGTGCAGATACCTAATTGGCCATTATTAGAGATTTAGACATTAAATATATATATATATTTATATCCTTTTCATCCTAGTTCCTGATTGCAGATGCTGTACTGTTGGATGTGCACATGCAGGCTCTTGGTGTGTTTGGTTTTGGGTCTGTGCTCAGGGACATTCAGAGGGTTGTGTTCCTTCAGGAGGTGGTAAGAGCATAGCCTGGAACATAGACCTGTCTCTTATGAGATGTTTTCTAGGGTGGGAACTTCTCCTCACTTTGATCCATGTGCTTTTTACACAGAAAATATTTTCACATTGTCTATGGTTTTAGGGACAATGAGCTCTAGCTGGTTTCTGGTTTCCCATCAGAACTTACAAATGTGAGCATCCACAAAAATAAGCCTTGAGAGGGTAGGGAAATAATTTTCTCTCCTACTTCAACATAGCTGACAGCATTAAAATCAAAAGGGTTATTACTGGGTCTCACAAAAAAGGTTTTTTGTCAGACCCCTTCTAATCACAGTAAAATTTTAGGCAAATCTTATTTTATAGAAGAATATTTGAATGAGTTGAAACTTGATACATCTAACTACAGCTTTGAGTAAACACAAAAGTACCATGGAAGTGGATTAGCAATTTTAGTAATCTTGTAGCAGTTTGATTTGTTTGTGTTGTTTCTATAATGTGTTCAGTTACCTAAAACATGACTGAGTTTATGTAAACATACATGTGACACATGGGGGTCTAGCTTGCAATGAAGATACAGAAAATTCCCATAGTGAGTGGCTTTGATCTGTTCCTAAATATCAGCTAAAGAACACACAAAAACACTGTTAAGGGAAACTGTAAATTGCTATTTAGAGTGAGGCAACACAGAAAAGGTTTTTAAAGAAAGTTTACTGTTTAAAGATTAGTGGGTGCCTATAAGATGATGAAAAAAATCCTGTTTGCTGTAGTCAAGTTGAATTCTTAGTGTCCTTCTGGACTTGGTCTTGGATCTCTGGCTGTGGAAAATCCTTGAGAAAGAAAAGCACTGTAAAAGTATTTCTGTCAAATCACCTGAAATAAATGCATATGCTTGGTAGTTGAGTCTTTTCAGGAAAGATTTATGGGAAGTGGACTGTCAGGTAGATTATTAATAATCTAAAAAGCAAGGATAGTAATAAAGATTTGTGTTGTAGCCTTGGCTACAAAAGGAACTAAACCTTTTTTGTTTTAGCAGAGCAGTCAGCTTGCTTTCCTTCTCTCCCTGCATTGAGACTGACCCAAGTCTTCCCTTTCCCCATCTCTGCAGCTGCTTGTTGTGGCCACAGAGCAGCCTGAGCAAAAGTCTCTTAGTGCAGTGCTAAATTTGGAGGTCACAGCTTTATTAAGCAATTCTGAAGTGTGTGGTATTGCAGTGCAAATCCTAGCTGACACCCCTGGCCTCAGCTGTGGAGTAAAGAATAAGCTGTGCTGCTGTCTTTTCTTTCAGCTTTTCTACCTGCTAAGGGATGCTGACTGAAATCCAGAACATTGTCACCTTCTTTCCTCTGTGCAGCACACCTGAGGCTGAGGGATGACACCAGAGTGGAGCTGCACAAAACATATTTCAGAATGATGGCAGTGGCCAGGACCAGTGCTGAAGCACAATTTGCTGCAGCATTTTCCAGGCTATCAAAGTCACATTATTCCAGTGCTCCTTATAAAGCAGGCCCTCTGGAAATATCATCATGGCACTTTGTTTGAGCCTTGCAGGGCAAAGGAGAGACAGAGATCACCATGTGCATAACCAAAATGCCTTGCACAGGAACAAAGCTGAGATAGTGACTCCTCAATGGCTTGCTGTCATCACTCTCTTCCTCCTGCTCCCTTCAGATCATTCCCCAGCAAGGTGCCACCCCTTGCTTCAGCAGCCTGCCTACAAACAGCCATCTCTTTCCCTCTGGGGCATGGAGAAGGGGAGAAGGAGAAAAACACAGGGATAAAAGTAGCCTGGATAATGCCTCAGTGCCCTGGGGTGTGTGTTTGTGTCTCAGGTGCCCTTGGGGCCGTGGCTCCATCAGAGTTTGGCTGCTGTGGGTGAGCACCTGCAGAGCCCTGAGCTGCCCTGGGAGCCTGCAGGGAGAGCTGCAGCTCCTCTGCTTCTGTGCCCCTTGTTGTGCTTCCAGGGAGGATTGGGAACTGATGAGCTGAGCGAGAGAGACTTTCCCTTGGCTTTCACAAGCAGATGTCACTGCTGGAGAGAAGTGGTGAGAGGTGAGGAGAACCTGTGGATTGCCTGTGGAGTATTTATCCTTCTACTGAAGCTCTAATTACCTTACTGCAACTCTTCTTCCATCTCTCCAGTAATCCCAGAGGCCTCTGTAAGTTCCTCTAGTTCAGCTGGCATTCTGTATCAGCTACCCCCAGGCTTAAATTGCCTTTCTTTTTCCTTTAAAGGTGGAGTAATCACTTCCCTCTGTGTTTCTTAGTCCAAAATATAAGCCCTTAATAGATTTCTCTTACAGAGCAGCTTATGCATTACCTCCATGCCTGTCTCTCTCCCCATAACCTTCACTGGCTGTGAACATTGGAATTTATGCAGTATCTGTTCTGTAGATCTTGTGTTAAACGATTAAAATTTGCAGTTGTACCCCAGTTAACTTTAAGCCAGCTTCCAGATGACCTTTTCCCACACAAGGATACTGGGATAGTGAGATCTGTGCCATTTTCTTTGTCTCAGCAGTCTGCTTGGGAAAATCAGAATTGGGAGTCTGTTGATACTCCCACATCGATGCTCATTCCCTCCTTGCCTGGAGGTTCCTTGCACAGGAGACAGCTTTTCTCATTCCTCTGCTCTTGCAGAAGAGAACACTATGAAGTCTGGGGTTTAGATTCTTTGTAAAGCTGCAATGATTGCTGCTTTGTTCTGCCTCCATTTACCAAAGGTTTTCCATCTAGCCCTGGACACAAAAGAGTCTCTGATTATTGTAAATTTCCTGGCCTCTGGAATGAAGGGTTAGAAATCTGATGTGTCATCAGACTGGGTTAGTCCTTGTAAAGAGGAAACCTGGTGGGTATTCAAAAAATATTTAAGCAGCTTTCTTGAAAACAAGTAACTCATCCTTTGTATTCTAGAATAGGAATGTCTTTAAATTTGCAATATAAAAATAATTTAATAAAATGACAGTTAAGCCTGAATTAGATAAGTTTAACTATCAGGGTCTGATCCTGAAAATAGTCATTATTGCCCTGCTGTTGTTCAAATGAGTGTGCATTGGAAAGGATCACCTGCTTAGGGCAGCCTCTACTAGAACATGTTTTTCCTATTGTTGTCCATTTGCAGTTTAATTTATACATTTCAAAGAAGGACCCTTATAAGATGGTTAGATGCCACTTCAATTTTTCTAATGAAATGCTGTTTTGTACTTAGTAGACCATAATATTGGCAGAGCAGAACCTATCATTTATAGCTAGTAGGTATTATTTTCAAACTAAGCAGCAAGAAACATATATATGAGCTTGAACTTGTGGTAGTTGGAGTTTATTTATGCCTTGCAGTGATTGTAGTGACTTAAGATCAAATCTTGCTTATCCATGCTACAGTTTTAGCTGGGTAGGGAGGCTCACTTCTTGTTTCTAGGTTTTTTTCTTTATAGAAAAAGAGAAACAAATGAGGCTTGGCACCACACATTGCAAAAAGAATTGCTGAGGTTAAAGAAAAAGGTGCTCAATATTTGGTTTGAGATTGCTTTCCATTTAGGCAGTGTGAGCAGAAGTGAAACCAGGGGCTCTCATGGTAGCTCAGGAGCAGCTATGTGCTACTCCATCTGGGTCTTGCCTTGTTTGCAAAAAAGGATCTTGGCAGGCATGGCAGATGGAAGCACTGTGGCTGGTGTGCTGTTTCCTGGGTCCAGATAGTAAACTAGCAAAAATGTGATTTAAAAATGTCTTTATTATCTTCCTTCTTACATCACTTATCTACTCTACACTTAAGTCTGGCACAGCTGGGTGTAAAGCTCCAGGATCTAAGCTCCATAACCCAAGGTTATCTGACTTAGTTCAGTCAGTGCATGAATATTTTGGACTGTAATTCCCCGAATTTATTATGAATGCATCTGTCTGTGTCAGAAGTCATGGTCACCATACTCCTGTGTATTTTAACATAATGCTTTCTGTGGTGATGGTTGGGTTATTTATTTTCTGTGTCAGATGATGGTCATTTATGTCATGACCCTAAAAGGAATCTCTTTGGTTGGATGGTGGTATTTTTTCTCCCTTCACCTTCCTTTTTCCCATTTCCCCACCCTGCTCCCCTCAGCCATGACATTGCTGGGGAAGGTTTTACAAGAATAGTTTAAAGTTTGGAGTTGACTAGTTATCTTATTGTCAGAAGGTGTATGTGTACTCAGTGCCATTTCTTCTGTTTCTATGGACTCTTATTTGTGTCCACTACCAGTAGATTATAGCTAAATGCTCAATGTTAGGAATTGATGTTTTTTCCCACTTTGATTACTTGCAGATCCATAGAGCTGTTTATTCATCTTCTCTAGTTAGCAATTATTTAACATCCCAGCTTGCTCACACAGTAAATCTGTAATAGCTTTTTGTATTATGGAAAACAATCCTTCCTTGGGTAAGAAAACAGTGCTTCAGGATAAGCTAATGGATTGAAAAATAAGTTTATTCTCCACTTAGAAAAAGGGCTGTTGCAGCCCTGCAGATAAGGGTCTGCATCTGCTGCCTCTGAACAGCAGACAGAATTCTGCTGGTCCCTTCACACACTCAGCTCACAAAATGTGCTGTCCTTCCAGCCCTGCCATAGTAGGTGCATTTAGGAACTGGATTTACTGCCTGAAATGTATCAGTTTTGTGGAGAGATGTGTGCCTTTGGGCTTGCTAATTACACACCTTGTGCAATTGTGATTTTTTTTTCGTTTGTTGCTAATTGCGAATGTTTCAATTAGAAAGTGTTTTGGAAGATGATAGAAATTGGATGATGTTCTAGTAGTGTAGGAGGGAAAAAATTAATCCAGTTTTTAATTTCAGATAAACAGCTTTATTATAGAGGCTATCTTTTCTCTTTGTGATTAGTCTGAACATGGACAAGAGTATTTAAAAAAAAAACAACAAAGCTGGCTGTATTATTTTGGAAGGATGTGGCAGCAGGATGGCCCATTCACTGATTGCTTTTAGCCCATTATGGAACCATATTCCTCTTTCAATTGCCAAGGCTCAGGTTTGGTCAAATAATGTTTAGCCCCTCTCTGTAAAATCCTCCAAGGCTGAAATCCTTTGGTCAGGGGTTTGGATGTGCCTCCCTGCTGACCAGGGCTGTGCCATACAAGTGCCAGAATCTCCTGTACCTCCCCCAAATTAAAGCTGGATGACAGCACTAAAATCCCATTGTCACCTTGTTACCCATGTCCTTGTCATCTCTGAAGTCCTGTGTTGACTAAAAGCTGAAATTCTGGAATACAAGAGCTGAGCTTCTTTTAACTCCTGGGAGACACCTGACAAGGAGTATTTCAGTCTTCTCTGACTTAATCCATTATCCCCCTGAGTAATGGAATACAGGGGAATAATGGAATACTGTGGTTCACAGTGAAATATGGGGTCTCAATGGGAAGCATGTTTTTGGGAGAACTGAGTAAGTTAGATCTTGGAGCTGTCTGCTTTTCTTAAGTGGTTTATTTATAGCTGTCTCTGAGTCTGTTGCCTGTGAGTTATCAAAGACTTTGCAAGATTAATTTGCAGTTTCATTGCAGAGAGTAGCTTCTTTCACCATGAGACAGACTTTTTTCCCCCCTCCTCCTTCCTGTGTCTGTGTATTGCAGTTAAGGACACTCTTATCTTCTCTTTTGAGTGTCATGACTTACAATGGCTGAGACATTATTCCTACATGGAAACCTTAGCCAGAAAAGGAATGCTTAACCTGGCTGCTCAGTTCCCCCAGCTACCATTTCACAGCTTTTGGGTTCTGTTCACTACAGTTTTGAGGTCCACAGGACTTCTCCTCAGACCTTCTTATCCTTCTTCTTTTCCCACTTTCTTGCAGGAATTGCAGCCCAGAAAGATAATTTGTTCTTTACCCCAGTTGGCAGAGTTCAGTTCGTGTACCCTTTGAGCAACCCTGCTCTCTGTGGGACTTCCTTAAAGCCTTCACCAAGTGAGACTGAGGTTAAAAATTAGAGAAAAGAAATAAACCCCAAACCCCAAATCCCCTTTCAAATGATAATAGCAAAGCACAGTGCAGTGGCTGTGAAATCCTCACCATTACTGATATTGCAGCACAGACTAGCCAGCCATCCATCTGGGATGATAGCATTACCATTGATACTGTCCTGCATGAAGGGGTCACGTTAGAAAACTTTGCAGTGGGGATCTCTCCCAGATGTATTTTTCTGCAATGTACTGGACTAGCACTTCATAATAGAAATAGGTAGATTTAAAGAGATGTCTACCAAAAAACCTCCAACTTTTTTCAAGGTGTATTTCTAAAGTAATTCTCAAGTGACTGAACTGGAATTTTGAGTTAGGACAGCTGAAAACATGGATAGAGAAGGGTAAAAATTTTGTTCCTGGATATAAAAATCCTTGCAATGACAAGGTAGGATATTGTGTTGTTTCCATTAAATTGTTTTTTCCTGTTCAGGCTCCCTATCTAAGCAAGCACTTACTGTATGGAAAGAAGCTGAGATCATACGATAACTTTTACTGAGCTGTTCTGTTCATGCTGCAGCATGGCTGAAATTTTGCTGTAATAAGTATCTGTATATCCCAGACAATTCATTTGGCATCATGTACCTTAAGAACAGCATCCAGATAGCTGCTGAGACTTCACCAAGTGCCATGTAAATACAAGGGCAGTGTCCCTATTTGGTGACAGACCTGAGGTGAGAAACAAAAGCCCAGAAAATCAGCTCATGATTTACATCATACAGGACACTGTGAGGAGAGGATAATAGGAGCAAAGTCTTCATGGTAGTCCCTGGAACGCACATGAAATGGAGCCAGATGAAAGATTTAAGCTATAATAGCTTTGTGAGGGAATGCCCTGCCTCTCTCCTTGTTTCCCTGCATTGCATCAGTACTGATCTTTTTAAAAGTGGAAATAGGTGCCCTCTGTGACTACCACTGTATCAGTACTGCAGAACAGCTCCTTGAACTCTGAATTCCACTGAGGTATCCCCAGATGCCCTAGATACTGCTGAGGCTTTCCCTGGAAAACAAAATAGCTCAGGAAAAATGACCGATTACCCAGGCTGCCATAACCTTCCCACATACTTTTAAAATATAAATTACAGTGGAATTAGCAAGTAAAATATTGGATACTGTCTCTTTTAATGCTGTCCTTTGAAATTAATGGTAATGATGATTCCCCAGTTTGGAGTACATGGCAGTGGCTTTCTAGTGACTAATTGCCTCAGTCAGTAATGTAATAGATTTTTGCAACATGATAATGAAGGAAATTCTAATGAAGGTCAGATAGCAAATGGCTACTGAGTTGTTACTTTAAAAAATCTGTCAAAATGTGTAATAATTTCTTCAGGTTTTGTTAGGGAGGCTTTTTGACCCCTGGTGACAGACGTGTGATCATTAAAGGTATTTCAGTGATTTTGTGAGAAAACCAGCCCTGTTCTGTCAGGCTCCTGAAGAAGGGAATTAATGCTGCTTAGCTTGATGCATGATGTTGAGGTTCAGCTGGATTTTCAGACCTTTTAGGGGAGAGGCCTTTTTAAAGCTGCCAGGGCTGTGAATTCTCATTTTCTGTGTTACCTGCTGGCTGAACAGCCATCGTGGGCAGCCCCATGGCGTTGCAAGGGGAGAGATCACTGTGGAAAAACAAATGTTTCCCTCTACATGTCTTCATTGGAGATGACTAAATCAGCCATTTAGTGATGCAAGAATACCTGCCTTTTAGACACTTTTGGCTTTGCCAGTTTGTAGGGTTTTTGTCTGCAATATTGTGAGCTGTTCCAGCAGTGGGATTCTGCAGGGGGTTGTGGCAGTGCTGATTTGGATTAATGGATGAGGCTTTTCTTGTTCAGGTAAAGGACTTTGACAAGGACATTGGAAGGAATGTGTCATGTCTTGTAAACAATCTTGGAAATGCATTTCTAAATTGTGGCTAAAATCAAATGTGTTATTGTAGAATATTTTCCCCTCATTTGCATTTGTGAATCATTCATCTGTTTATCATCAGCTGGTGGTATTTCTGTAGTAAGTGAGTTTCCATTAGAGAACTCATGATGAAGATGCCTTTTCCTGTGATTCACTAGTTCAGAGTGAAGGTAATACTACAAAAGTATATTTCAAGTGAAGATTTGGTCAGCAATCCTCCATAAAACCTTTGCTTCTCTGACTGTGTTTTGGAGAAGCACAACACCATCCAGGCTGTTATTTTTTCTTGTGCTGAGATAAATTTGTTTGGCTTTTAGAAGGATATGCATGTGTGCATGTGATTTCCTTCAAAAAGAAGTGGGTGTGGGAAGTTTCTGATTATTGGTTCTGTGAAGATGGAAAAGAGAGTCTCATTTTTGTGTTAAGAGGAGGTATTGCTTATAAGATTATCATTGAATTAAATAACTCCTATCATATCTATTGAGCTTTTTAATACTAAAATATTGTTTCCTAGTTTCAGATTGGTATCTGAAAATTGGAAAGGAATACAGATATTTTCTATTTTTAAAAATACTCTAAGTCTTCATCAGATACTAAGAGACTTCTAACAGTGGATTAAAAAAGAATTATTTTTTATTTAGTGTATTGGAAAAGAGGGTTATGCCTTACTTCCAGATATAAAACAAAATCACAATATAGTACAAAGTACTGTATAGTACTTGATTGTACTATATGTGCACAATATTGTATTAAGATTTGCTTTTTTCAAATTAAAAATAAATCAGGTTAGAGCTGCTGCAGAAAAAATATCTGTGTACTTCAGTACATTTCATTTAGCAATATGTTTCATTTTGTTCTAGCAAAACTAGGCAAATGAATACATGCAATCTGCAAGTCTTAAATAATTTTACTATGTTAGAAAATTTAGAAAAAAACTCTTAAAACTTTATTAATTTAGTTGCTCATTTTCTAAAGCATTTCTTCCTTTAATTTGCTTCTCTGTTACACTTTCACAATATGCATTTTTGGGGCAAAACCCATCTGAACAGATTTCTCATACATCTTCTGCGTAGTGATTATTTCTGCACAGTGACTGTTAAATCCTTGATTATGCTGTGGGAAAAATGTAATAAAGTCACCAAGTTCCTTTTCTGAGAAGGAGTAGCTGTTGTGTTCTGAATAAGTTTGGTGTGGTGCTTATGGAGCTTTCTGAGGTGAGATGTAAAGCAGGAAATTTATATATTGTTTAGCTGCTGCGCTGAAGGTTACAAATTCGTTTGCTTGTTGCAGCTATGCAGAGTGACAGGAATGCAGGTTAGAGGGCACAGAGTTAATGGTCCTGCTGGCTCTGAATTGGTTATGGTCCTAATCTCTGTGATTTTTCTTGTCTGTGATGCAGAAAACCGGAGAACGTGTTTTGTCTGTTGAGCAGTTCACGCTGCTGCCTGATGACCAAGGCATGTCAAAAGCAATTGCATAACATGGTGCTGTCATCTAATATTTACCTTTTGCTGGTGCAGCGTGAGCCTGGCCTGGCTGTTGGCAGAACTGCTTGGGTCAGTGCTGTACAAGAGCAGGAGCCACTCCAGTTTAGTCCCTGTGGCCTTTGGAATGCCCTTGGTGAGAGGAATGGCTGCCCTTGCTGGGTCTGTGTTTGAATCACCAGGGCTGGAAGAGACCTCCAAGGTCATGGAGTCCAACCTTTGGCTGGTCCCTACCATGTCAACCAGACCAGAGCTCTGAGTGCCACATCTGGGTGTTCCTTGAACATCTGCAGGGATGGGGGCTCCCCCACCTCCCTGGGCAGCCCATCCCAAGGCCTGAGCACCCTTTCAGTGAAGAAATCCTTCCTCATGTCCAACCTGAACTGCCTCTGGCACAGCTGGAAGCCATTTCTGCTTGTCCTGCTGATGGTTCCCTGCAGCAGAATGAGAAGGTGCCCCCTGAGCCTCCTTTTCCTCAGGTGCCCCCACAGCTCCCTCAGTTGCTCCTCATGTACTTTTGATAACTAAAGCAGAAGTACTCAGTGAATGGATTATGCTGGTTCAGAAGGGTGGGAATTCTTAGATTTGGTATTGAGGTGAGCTGTTTCTCCTCTCACTTGAAACAGTGATGCTGTTTTATTGTTTTATTGGCATGGTACCCAGTGTGAGAGGCTAAAAGAGTGGATGGCGATTCCTAAGAGGAGAGTTTTCATTTTGTAATCTGTGACAAGCTGACAGAACATGAGAAAACATGATGGCCTTTCTCCCTCAGACATATCTCTCTGTCTGGGGGTGAGTACACAGCCTGTGACAGCAGCCTGTGCAGATAAAGTACATGTGATGATTGGATACACAGGGATATGCCTGGCCATCTCCAAATTAGATGTATAAAGTATTGTGGGTGAACTTTTTAAACCCAAGTGTGTTGTCACAGGTCTTTCTTGCACACTTTATGAACTTTCATACTTGATCTCAATCTGCTGGCACTTTGAATTTTGTATGGAATGGTGAAGCAAGGTTTATTCCATTTTTCTCACTGCAACATTCTTATTTAGTGGACTTTTCATTTGTTGTGTGTGTTTGGAAGTGGAATATTGAAGCCCAGACAGTTGTACCCTGATACCTTCCCCCAGCTGAAAATGCAGGCTCTGCTCTTAGCCATGATTTCTCTCTCACACAGGATGTGGTAAGTGCAGCAAATGCCATGAATGAACTTAAAAATCTCATCTCAGCTGCAGCCAACTCTTTTGATAGATCTGAAGAAAATAAGGTATTCCTTTATCCTGGCCACTCGAAAGTATCATCTATATCATCTGAAATTTGCATAGTAGGCACATCATTTCAGGGGAGCTTGGTAATAAAAAGTGTGTGGTTTATCACCTTGGTTAAAGGTGATACAGTTCAGAAACAAGGAGTACAAGAAATAGGAATTCTGTGCGTGATTCAGACTGCAAGTACTATGGATTTCTTTCATTCTTTCACACTTCACAGAAAATATATTCTCAAAGAGACTGTATTTTATAATACTAAAAAAAAAAAAAACTGCAATAGCTATATTGGATTTTTAAGTCAGCTTTGATTCCTGCCCTGCTGAATAGAAATGAGCAGTCTGATGTGGAGTCTTCAGAATGCTTCACAAGTGACGGTCAAACACCTGGTGTTACATCCCAATGTATGGCAAATAGCTCTGCCTCTGACAAGTGCTCATTATTCCACCAAAGAACCTCATTTTGGGTATGGTCTCTTATGCAGAATTGTTAAGACACATGAGAAGAAGCTTCTCTTTGCTGTTTCCTTCCCAGTATTTGAGACAGATGATGGAGAAGCTAACATTTCATGGTCTTGCTGCACTTTCTGTTGCAGGAGATTTGAATGATTGCATCCCCATCTGGTCATTTGATGGGAACATTCTGAAGCTTTAACAGTCTGTTTAGATTCAATGACATTTCACAGCTTGGAGAGATCTTCCCCAGCATTACTGTGCTGTCTGATTGAGTCTGCATTTACCAGAGATTACAGTTGTGATTATATAACCAAGAGATGCAGGCAGATAGATAAAGATGAAAATCCTTTGTATTATTTGGCTTTGATTTTGTTTTGTTGTGGATTGTTTTGTTTAGCTTTTCCCTCGCAGATTGGAGTTGAATGTAGAAACTTGAGAGAAAGAACTAGAACACAGACTAGGAAAAGGAAGGCAGCAAATTGCTGTTGGAAACCATATAAATTAGGGGTTTTGAGAAGGTGCATTGCCTTTACTATATACCAATATATATCTATATATATTTGTGTATGTGCCTACACACATATGTGGAAAAGCTTACAATGCAAATGCCCTTGCTGTGATTTAAGAATATTTTTTTCTCTAGAAAATGTTTTTTGTTAGCTGTTAATTTTTATCTGGCCATTTTTTATTTGGGTGAAGATGGTAGGGTAAGTAATTGTTTTGCAGTAGAAGAATTCAAACTTCATTAGGAAAACATAAAGCTATCTTCTTTGCCATCTTATTCTTTATGGAAGCAGGATTTTTTACACAGCCACATTAATTACAATTAACTATAGCATTTTAATTTGTTGACTTTATTTATTCAGAACTCTATTAGTGTTAAACAATTAATGGTAAGTTGAACTTTAAAGTGGATGAGAACGTCATTCTAAGCTGTAATAGCTTAGTGGATGAGCATATTGTCCTAAATTGGCTTAGCTGCATCGTTCAATGGTTGTTGTATACAGGCTGTGTAATTATATGATGACTGAATGCTATTAAACCTATCTCTCTCTCAGGCACACACCATGATATCACAGCAAATGCTCCCAAAACTTCCAGCTACGAAAAAATGTTGTTGTTAGCACTATCTTTAAATGTTCACTGGATTAATTCTAGATCAATTTGCAAAAACATACAGGTCAGAGGATTTCACTTATTCCCTAAATCTGGTTTTGCAGGTGTGTTTACTGTTTGGCAGCATTGTTTTCCAGTTGTGCTGGGAGAAAAATTATTTTACCATTTGCTCAATAGCTTTATTCTTTTTCTATACGCTTTCACTTACAGAGGATTTGCATTTGTAACACGTTTTTCCATTTAACATGCTTTATATTATTGTAGGAAATGGAGAAGAAAAATTGCCAAGCTGTTTAAAAATTCAAATAAATACTTGTTTGTCCTGTGAGTTACATTTGAATTCATATTTTTTTTCCCAAACTGCTAAGTGCAGTGAGGACACAATCCATTGATGAAGTAATCAGTTTTCTAAAATAAAAATATGCTAGCACACACAGTTTAAAATAAATGTCTGTAGGAAGGATATTTTCTCTTTGCATTTGCATTAATGTGCGTGGGAAGGATATTTTCTCCTTACTTTTGCATTACAACCAGATGCACACACACACTCAGACAGAGCTATTTATCTCTCTGTATTTATAAATATAGGCAACTCCTTTCAAGCCGTAGTAAGGCAGTGTGTGTAGTGGGAGCAGTCCAAGGCAGAAATAGTGTGACTGAAAACAGCTGTTGCATCCTGGCTCCCCCTCTTGCTCCCAGGAGAAATAAAATGTTGCTTATCTCCAGACAGTAGTTGATTATTTTCTCCTCCGCGCTGCCTGGCTGTTAGTGGGCTCGTGGAGGAGATGAGCAGAATCACAGCACCACATGCTCTGCTCAACTCCAGAGAGGGAATTGTGCCCTTTGTAGGCTCTTCTTTCCAGCAGTGGCCTACACAGGAGAGTGACTAATTCATGCTCTCTGACCTTCTGCATGTAAAACAAGCAATATTATCATCCTCATTTGCACTTCTTTATTATTTGCTCTAGTGATAAAACCCGAGGTTCGCAGATGGGTTTGAAGCGCCGCTGTCCCGGGCTCTGCCTGTGCAGGAATTGGCAGCGGCTGCCCAGGAGGATGAGGGATGATGCAAACAGAGTCCCGAGGGATCCAGGGGCTCAGGTGTGCTCCCTGCTCCCTGCTGCATGCCCCAGTGCTGCTGTGCTTCCCTGCTGCTCCCCTGTCCCCCGGGATGGCAGCACCCCCCTGCGCAGCCTCTGCTCCCCTGGCTCACCCTGTGCAGTATCACATACGGGGGAGTTCAGAGCTGCCTTACCTCCTGCCTCATTTCATAGACTGCCACAGCCTTGAGAGGGGATTATTTTGTGTTTAACCTGCTATCTGCAAATCACCCTTAGCCCAGGTCAGGCAAGGGACACAATGCTGACTGTAGGCAGTCAGTGTCCAAACAAAACAGCAGTGTTGATACAAAGGTGTAAATGATAAGATTCTTAATTGCTTTTTAACTAAAAGATTTCAGGAAGTTTTCCCTCACCTTCCAGCTGTCATCTGACCTGTAGGTTTTCCTGGCCATCTTTCCCTTTGCATCTAGAATCTTATGAGAGCTGTTGCAGAGAACAACTTGTCGGTGAAACAGCATTTACTGCCTATCCTGTTTGTCCTTGGCCTTAAAGGAGAAAGTTGTTTTCCTTCTCTCCAAAACTAGTTTATTTCTTATCCCAGAAAACAGTACAGCTATTCTGTAAATTGATGGGTTTTGTCACTTTCTAGAAGCTCCCTGTCTGTTACTCATGTTGTGTTCCCTGTACTTACCTGCCTCTTGGCGACTCCTCCCTTCCCCTTTGGGTGATTCAATGTTTGTTTCCCAGCATGAACTCTGTTGTTTTTTTTGAGTTTTTTTTCTGAATTTAGGATTTTTCTGTCTTCATCCTTGAACAAGCACAGTTGATACAAATGTCAAAAGGAGGTGGGTGTAGGTGGCTCCAGGTTGAGCAGAGCACTGTGATAATCACCATTCTGTGAACACCAGGGCTTGGAGCAATTGACCTCCATTATCACAATTTCAGAGTACAGAAACACAGCCTTTCAGAGGCAAGGCAGAAGCACAAAACAGAAGGTCTTAATTAATTGCCATTTTAAATGACACCTTTCCAAATTTTCTTTTGACTCTGGTCCTCCCTGTTCTTTGTTGAGCAGCTCTCCAGAGCTCTCTGTCAGTGTGACTAAGGATGCTGAATGTCATCTTTATCAGATCACAAGATCACCCTTACCATGAGTGTAGTTACACTCCTTTTTCAGAGTTCTATCAAGAGCATCTTCATCAGGAAACCATTGTATCGCAAGGTTTTAGTGTGTTTTTCTTTTTTCTGTCTGTTTACAGCTGGCACAACAGCTCTGCTTTTCTCTTTGGACATAAATGGCATATCATGTAAGAAGTTACTCCTGAAGCTCAAGATGGAGCTGGTTTTGCCACATCACAAGTGCTTTGTGGTCCAAAATCAGGCTGTGTTGCTCCATAGTCAGCTGGTGGGTTTTCCCTGTGGATTCAGATTTGGAGGAAAAGGCAGGCTAGATGTGGCACCATGACCCCACACTCCTTTATTGCATAAGAGGGAAAACTAAGCATGTGTGCTCGGAGGGAACAGATGTGGACAGTTAATTCTGTTGCCCTGACCAAGTGATTAAGGGAATTAAACCTGGCCCATTCCATTATGCTGAGTGTCCTTACACCCACTCCTGTTTAGAAGCAAAATGCTGCTTAAAGTGAAGAGTTATTGAAAAGCAGAGCACAAAACAAACATTATCAATCACACAAGTGACATCTAACCTCTGTGCCTAAACACATGCCTTGATGAATACAAGATTTCATTGCTGTGATCCATTGAATTAGACTTTTCAGAAAAAGAATAGAGTGAGACACCCATTTGAGCTGTGCTTTGTGATTAGACTTCATGAAAATTGCATCTATTAAAAAGGAGTAGGGGAGTAAATGCACACAAAAATTACAGTGTGTTTTCTTCTTAGTGTTAGGATATATTTTGATACTGGTTTTAAAAAGTATTGCTCTGTACTTTTCTATCAAGTTTTGTCCTAGGGTGATGGTTTAGAATTTTGAATTTAACTTTGTCTGTCATGACAAATTTAGGGAACTAGACAGCTGGGAAACTGTAAAGTTGGTTTGGGAGGGAATTGCCAAATACTTCGACTCTAGTCAATTTAGCAAAAAAATTTTACCAGCATGCCATTGATTCTGCTTGCTGAAGTAAAAGTGTTTTTTTTTTTAAATATGGCTATGCTAATAATTTGAGATTTTTCATAATTAAAGGACCATAATATTCCAGAACTACTCTCCTGTAATATTAATAGATGATTAAAGATGGGCTGCAGCCTTGAACTTCAAGCTTTGACTTCAGTCTTTGGAACTTTGTATAATGTGGTGAATATAAAAGGAAGGGTTACCAGCACCTTGACTGGCTTCTCAAAACCTGAAGTATTTTTAGTTAAACCCCAATTTCTGACAACTGTGTAACTCATGAGATGCTCTTATTTATTAGGATAGAAAATTGACATTCTCAGCCAAAAAGAGATGTAAGGCAGGAAAAGGGTGAAAGTGGATGGCAGGTAAGATCAGCAGCAGTTCTTAATTTACCTCTTCCATCAGAAGAGAGTGCTGTGGTGTTTCTGCCCTACCACCCCTTGGATGTACATTATGCTGTGCAGCCACCCCAGGTGGTGATCAAGGAATGTGGTGGTTCAAGGAAATGGCCTCAAAATCAGTGAGGATGCACAACTGCTGTCATGTCTTCACCCTGTCTTCAAAGCCTCCTGCCTGTAGGTGATGGCAGCAAAAGATAGATATCCCATTCTCTCTGTTCTTCACACTCCCTGCTTCTCTCAAGGAAATATTGGAGTTCAGCCCTATGACTTTCTGAAGCTGTAGCTGCAGCATAAAAAATAAATTGCAAAACCTCCCACATGTTTCTGAACAAGAGCTGTGAAACCTGTCTTTGCCAGTTGTTTCATTCTAATGCTCATCAATATCCTGAGCTGAAGGAGACGTGCTGGAGCTGCCCATAGACTGAGCAGAGGAATGCTGCAGCTGTTAACTCCTGAGCTCTTAACTAAGTGCTGCCATTGAAGCTCTCTGGATGGAAATGTTGGTGTTTGAATTTTACAGAAGCTGATAGCTTAGACCACTGCTCACTAGGGAAGCATGTTCAAGTGTATTTTTCAAGTGTTGATACATTAGACTGCTTAATTTTATGGTCCTGTGACTGAATGTAATTAATAATTTTAAATTAATTTAAAGCAACCTACTTAGCATTCTGTTTTAGTAGGAATTAATGCTAGTACCTATTTTGTTTTTCTGTGCAGAGTTACTTTACAAATACTTGTTTTTGTTGCTGCTGTTTGTAAACAACATGAAAGCCTTTTATTTAAAAT
>JAHXMQ010006307.1:4343964-4377705 GCA_020466415.1 Ammodramus savannarum pratensis | reverse complement strand
AGTGATGAGAGGCCTGGGTCCATACACACTGTCTGTCTGTCTGTCCTGCCATGTGTCTGAGACCCACAGGCAGCTACAGGAATTCTACAGAGAATTGATCAGAACAGAAAAAACATGAAGTGAGATTCAGAAGTATGACTTCTGTTTTTCTAACCTCTAAAGCAGTATGGACTTCTTTTCCTTTGTCATTGTGCAGACTTTTAGGTAATATTCTGGTTTATGACAGAGGCCAAAGGGGCACATTCCTTCCTGTGTGCTTCTGTGGGACAGTGAAGCTCTGTGGAGTGATGAGTTTGGAAGGATAGAGAGCTTAGGAGGGTGCATTTATGTGTGCGTCCATGCATTTATTTCTGGTAACATGAGTTGTAATGGAAAAGGTACAATAAATTCTGGGGGTTTTGGTTTAATTACCGTGTTTTTCTAGTTTCAGGACAATTTCACTTTGAAGTGTCCAGCTGATGTTACACATGGGTGGTCTCTCCTAACTTGTAGCTGCTGTCTTTTGCCACATGAATTTTTGGTGTGTTCTATTAATCTTGCAGTCATTGCCCTTCTGGTGGAATGCTGTTTGATTTGTATCCTGCAGGATGTTGGAAAGAATGGCAGAAGGAAAGACAAAATGCAAAGTTAGAAGAACGAGATGAAAGAAGAGTCTTGGATCAAATGCTGCAATAGCAAGCAGCATTTTCTTTTCATGTCATCCTAAGTCAAACACAAGGTAGAAATACCTGGGATACTTCTTGTCTAATAAACTAAACCATGAAACCGCTGTGGATCTATTCATCTGCTGCAAAGAATCCTCTCTGCTGGTTATTGTTACTGTACTGGGGAAAGGAAGGAAAAAGAAAAGAGAAAATGCTTCATTTTTTTTTCACTGCTGTCATCACTCATCCTAATGAGGACAAAAAAGGTTACCTCTACTAGGAGCATGATGCTTTCATGTACTCTGAAACCCACCTGCTCACTTCTTAATGAGAATGTGAGGTTTGGAGATGCTGTGATCGTGTTAGGTTATTTCTGAAATACATTACACAAGAAATAACTGTCAGCTGCCTGTTTGGTAACCAAGACTTTTTAAATTCAGACATCTTGTGAAATGCTTTTGAAATAAATTTTGAAATCCTTTATTCTTACTGGTTTAGACCTTGTCAAGTGTCAGGCATCAGCAGTATTTGAGTCTTGGGGATTTACAAGTTGCATTTTATGCAAACATTTTTCAGCATCTGCACATATAATATGCAGTAGATATGTAGGTATATGTAAATAAATATTCAGATCAGCATCGTGGTTTGAATTTAGAGAAGATGTGACATCTCTGAGCTTACAGAGATTATTAGTAAGATGAAACAATTTTTCATAAAGTATTTTGACATATCTGACCCATAAATTTCACCTGGTGTTCTGCTTCTGAGTTTGTGTATGTACCTTGAAGTGTCATCACCATGCTGTGCTTTACAGCTGGGGTGTAAAGGGGAGTCTGAAATTATTAAGATGAGCAGGATGTAGTTTTATTTTGAGACTGAAAGCTGTGGATGAATTTAGAGAGGCTTTTTTTTTTTTTCTCCATGGAAGTTAGGGCATACTGCACACCATATTTCATACAAAACAAGACAAACAGCTTGTTTTTATCTTGCACCTGTGTGTTATTCCACTTGCTGCTAAGTGTAGAAAACATAAAAAGTCTATCTGTAAACTTCAGTGGTTAAAACCGTCTCAAATCTGATAGAAACGATGTATTATAACCTCATTTGTGGTCACTGAAACCCAGCAACTGTGTGAAAACTTCAGCTTTGGAGCTTTGTCAGTGACCATAAAGTTACCCAGCTCTTTCAAGTCCTGACTGAACATCTTTGAGCACAGGATGTTTTGCTCCACCCTCTCCATGTTGTTCATGTGGGGATTGCTCCTGGTAAAAGCTGCACACAGAGGAGGGAGATGCTCTTCAGGCAGCTGCCAGATCCTTCCAGCACTTGAGGGGAAAACCCAACTCTTGGGCTTCCTCAAGCACTTCTGCACAGAGCAAATCCGAGTTGGGACCAATTAGTATCTTTGTGTCTGTAGGTCATTTAGATTAGGCAGTTCACGGCTGCTTTTAGTGTTTATAGTTTTGTTTCATTTAATTAGCCTGCTTTATAACTTGACCTTCTGACTTCCCGTGAAACACAAGGGTTTTTTCAGCTTGCTTGATAACAGATCTGGCTGTTCACACAGCACGAGGGGGTTTGTTTGTTTGCTTCTTGGTTACTTACATGGTGTATGATAAGAAATCAGCTTGCCTGGGAGGCACAGGTTTACTGTAGCAATCAATTGCTTCCTCTAACACAACACAGTTAAACTTGATGGAAGAATTGCTTAAGTTGATTTGTGCTGAATAGCTGTCCGTTGTCAAAAATTCATTATGGTCATTGGCCTGCTAATAAAAGCAGCTCATAGAGCAAAGTAATTTTGAGTTAGAGGAGCAGATGTAGGCTCATTAGTGTCAAGGAGTTCACCATCAGGAGTTCAAGCTGAGTAATGATTAGCCAATGGAAAGTATGACTTAAAATCTTAACATTCTGTTAACCCTTGCACATACACATCTTTTAAGGGCCAGATTGACTTGCTAATTCACAATGCAGCCTGTGTGTATCAGACTGAAAGAGGTGCCCGGTGGGGTTAGTGGAAGCTCAGAGAGAACAAGTTAATGCTCAGTGTGGAGAGAGGAAAGTGGGGGCACATCATCTTGCCCCCTCCTCCCCCATTTTATCAAGGATTTGGGAGGGGGATTTGTGCTCTTTGTCCCTTATATTTTTTAAAGATCCCTAAGCTGTGGCATGGGCTTCACCCTAACTGAAAGTAGGCAGTGTGCATAATCTCTTCATGTGCTTTTGGATTATTTTATGTTTCATTTGAAGGGAGTAGAAGGAACTGAGGTGACATGGCAAGATTGGGCTGTTACACTGTTGTAAATCTGCCCTCGCTGTGGCTGCTGGTATTTAACAGATTTTGAGGCTGATTTGAGATTCTTCACCTGATGTTTCTGGTACAGGAGTTCTTCTGTTTCCTCTGAGCCTTTTACCAGCTCTCCAGCATTTAGAAAGAAGCACAGCCTGGAGTGCAGGGGCTCCCACCACCTTTGCTGGGACCTTGGAATATCAGGGAAATGAATGCACTACTGCCATAGCTTGCTCCAGAGGGTGCTCACTTCCTCCAGTGAGTGACTTGTGCTATTGCTCTGTGTGGGGGAAGTACAAAGGCCATGGCATAATTACAATAATTCTTTAGTCATTAAATTGTGTTTAAACTCAGACATCAGCTTAGAGTCTCTGAATGAAGAAACACATGAAGATTTCTAATATTATTGCAGCATATTCCCCCAGGTCATAACAGAAAGATTAGTGTTACATAAAGATTTTCATAACAAAAATTCATATTCTGATGAAAAATAGATTGTGTTCATAACGTGAAACTACTGGAAGAGAGCCATACATATAACAATCATATGTTAGAGAAGTGTAACATTTTATCCTTCAACCTATTTTTCTTCCTACTGTGTATTTTTGTTCACTTTCACATAAGTATTTCCTGTATCTGGTAGATAAACTCAAAAGAAATGTTTGATAGGTGTACACAGGACAGAAATGCTTCTACTTCTGAAGCATCAGCATAGCTGTATCTTCTCATTGCCTTTTAACTGTGATTTAGCTGAGAGCTGAAGCACAGTCGCTTCCATTAATCAGCCCTGAATCAACTCTGCAAGCTTTAGACTGAGATTTAAGTGGAGAAACCTTTATTTTGAAGCTTGCCAAACTCCACCCCTGAATTTTCTTTCTCTTGTAGCAGCTGATAACATCACTTAACACCTCAGGACAATTGGAACACTATTTCTAGTGGTGATTTAAGTGATAGTGATAATCTCTCTTCCTGCTCCTCTGAGTGAATGCTCTAAGCTTAGGTCTGCACATAGAAGTAAAAGGAATATTTCAAATGTCTTGTTTGGAAATATGTGTCTGTTGTTTAAAACTTTTCTTCTATAAGGATTTAATACAGCTTTTCTATAAATAGAAAGTTGTTTTGGGTTATCTAGGCTATGAAGACAGAGAGGGACACAGCAATGGGAGGTTTAGTTGTTGTTGGTTGAAAATGGAAATTATCACAATTCCCATTATTAGAAAACTGCAAAATGGAGCTCTTATATATAGCAAAATACATTTGAAAAACAAAACAAACAATAACCACACCAAAAAAACCCCAAAAAACCCCAAAACACTCTGGACTGCATAATAGATAAATATTCAGGATAGTTATAGATGAAATTTAAGGTCACATTTTTGAGAAAAACATTATCCTTTTGCTCAAAGATCTGATAGATAACTTTATTCCTCCCTTTCACTCAACTGTATGTCTGTGTTTATCAGTATAAGTGCAAATATCTTATTTCTTAATTAACTTCATTGCAGAAAATATGCTTTAGCCATACTTATATTCCCATATGGTCACCTAGGTGCCTTTTTGTGCTTGTTGTGCCACTTCTGTGACAACCACCTACACTGATTTATGATAAACAAGAACACTTACTATTAGATGATGATTTTGCAAGAAGTGTCTTTTCTTCAGTCTACTTCATCACTGTGTTGCAACTTAATTTTGCCTTTCAAAAAGCCCATTTGTTGGCCCAGAATAAAACTGTCATGAGCACAGACAGTGAAAAGCATCTCTGAAAAAATCAGGCAGATCTTGATCTTTTCCACCTAGGCAGTGAGAGCATCACTCATCCCATTCCACTGGGTCTCAGCTCCAAGGGTGTAACAGGATGGAAGCTCTACAGGACAAGGAGACCACAATTTTTATTTTTTCCTGTTTTGACTTTTGGGTAGGCAGTGTGGAAAATGTTAAGAAAGAGAAATCATGGGTCATTGGAGAAATTCCTGTAATAGGATTTTGTGACCTGAGGAAGTATAAACCTATCAACTGCCAGGCATAACAAAAATGGGAAGATAAAATTAGCTAGTAAGACATTGCTTTATTCTCTCCTCCATTTTTAATAATTTTTCAATTGTCATCCCAGGCTCTTCTGTCTTACACATCATAAACTGTTAAATAAAATGAAGAATAGCATTAATGTACACTATTATTACAATGTGCAGTAATACTTGGCTCAATAAATGAACTGCTATCTGTTACAGTATCTGTCAAAGATAGGGACAAATGTGTTTCACCCACTGGTCTGTGTATGGTGCTCTGAAGAGAATTTCAAATATGCATGTGCCCAAATTTATAATTCTCTATTTACATGTCTGAATTAGTAAAAGAAAAAGTGCGAGTACATGAGTATTTTAAAGATATTTTTATAGAATAAGCTTTCAGCACTCAATCAGGCTAGAATTCTATATTCAATTTTCCAGTTTTATTGAAGCAGGGAGATCTGTGTAAATCACAGCTAGATCCTCAATTTACCCCTGAAATGCACCCGCTCTGGGCTTACCTGCTGCAGCTGCAGTGCTGGCTGGGGTGTGTGCCTTGCCTGAACTGTTTTATTTCACCCCCATCCCTGCTGAACTCAGCTTGGGGCAGGAGTCATTCACTGGCTGGATCTTACTGCAACCATGGGCTTGTTTAGGATCATACAAAAAGCTTTATTTTTTTTTTTTCTCAGTTTCTTCCTTCTTTCAGCAGTCTTGGTAATACTTCCCTGAATAATTTTATGCTTGTCAATTGTACTGTGCTGCTCTTTCATTAACAGAGAAATGAGTATTATTCTTGTTAGAAAAAGAGCTGAAGTCTTATATGGGTCACAAATCCTGTTGCAGTTTCTGGAATTCAGACCTGCTTGTCAGATCAAAGCATTTAAATTCCACCAAGGTACTCCTCCTTAACTTTGACTTTGTTTTTGCCAGGGCTGCATATATAGCACAGTCATATGAGACTATTTGGATATTCTCTCACTAAATATTGGCAGTGATCCATGGTGGCTGATATTTACATATTTGTATTTAAATGTTGGTGAGAATATGTCTTGTTCTGTTAACCTTTCTGCTAACTAGTGGTGGGATTGTAATTTAACATTGCTTTTACATTACACCTTATTCAGCTTCTGATGTTTATTTTAAACAAATCCTTTCTTTGCTTCAGCAGCACTGCAACAGTATCTGCAAAGTTATATTAAATATATATATTTGTATCTATATATATAAACTAGTTAGGTTAGCACAGTGCAGTAAGACCCATGGAAGTTAATTCTGACCTCTGAAATAGAAGGTGCCTTTAGGGCTGTTTCAAAGACACAAGTTTATTTGCACTCTTCTTTCCTCCACTCAGAGCTCTTTCTGAATTAGTTTAGATAGTGCTTTCTGAGGAAAGAATGGGATTTTTAATATTATTTCTGTGGACAATAATTTTTTCATAATTAAAGGATTTCATTACTTGATTCTAAATGCCGTTTTCCTCTTGACATTAAAAGGGATGAGTTGATCTCCAAATGAAGGAAAACTGTAATTTGAAGTTAATATTCAGTTCACTTCACATTATTATGAATTTTTACTTTTTATTTTAGTGCAAAAAACCCTAAAATACTTAATTACCGCTAAAGTCAAGACTAATTTCTTCCCACATGATTCAGACACTGGTCCCACTACCCTGACCTTCATTAAGGTGTTTTTCTTAGACTTACTCATAGACAGAGCAGTGGTATCAATTCTTGCTGGCTGATCGGGTAGCTGTGATTGCCAAGTTTGATTTTTAATTTATTTAAAAAAAAAAGTTCTTTCTTGGTTGGTCATTTTTTCCATTACAGGCAGCAACTACTGGAGGGTGTTTTTCCAAGGCTTGCATTGGGGTGATCTCGAAGCATGAGATTTGGAGTAGCTTTAGCCACCACTGAGGATCTTGCCTACCTCATTTCTTCATCTCTGTGTTTCTCCAGCCCTGGAGTTTGTTCTTTATAGAACTTCCAGCTGCTGGCAGCTGAATGCCTTCACCTCTTCTACTTTTCCTCGTGTTTTACTTCTTTAAAAGTCCTTTGATCAAGAGAGCCCAAGGTTCAGAGTGTGCTGCAAGCTCTTTCTTTCCCCTTATGGAGGGAGCTGCCTGTCCCTTGGGGAGGAGGGTGCAACTCAGTCACATTTTGGAGACCTGGTGTAAAATGTGACTCTGATCTGTTGTCTTTTATGTATAATATAATACCCTGTTTACACAAATATTTTGAAGTTAGCTCAAATAGAAAGGTTAAAAATTAAATAGATTATTTATGGTTAATAATTCTCCCCTGTGTGTAGAAGAATATTGACATCTGGTAGTGTGGTAGCAAAGAAACAAATGATATAAATGAGCATAACAGGATTGATAGTGATGCTTATCTGGAAGTTGTGGTAATATGAGCAGATTGCTTTAAGAATGAAGCTTTTTTTCCTGAGGAGCTAAGATGGATAACCAGATTTCTTTGGGATTTAAATTAAGTATCTCACTATTTCTGTTAACACAGTGTGCCCAGTTCTGCTATGATAGTTTATCATGCACTTCTCTTGTGCTGAATATTTTTCTCTGAGCTTCAACCTTGGAACATGGGTCATGCTGTTATAATTTTCATTATAAATGATTATGTAGAGCTGCTGATATTCACTAATGAAAAATCAAGTTCTTGAACATCCACAAAGTAGGTTTAATTTACACGTCTTTCATATATACATGTCAAATTAATACCTATACATTCCTGTCAAATTATACCTATACATTAATGTGCTCATTAATGACATCAAACAGAAATTTTATATTTGGATATTTTACATTCCTAGAGTTTTACTTTGTATTGTTGTCTGCATTAACCTTGTTAAAAGCACTGAACTTGTGCATAACAGTTCTGTCACCACACTGAAATTCTGTTACTGAGAATTTCCTGGCTGTTTGCCTTAGAGAAGTTGAACTGCTACCTGTAGGTAGCTTTTGAGGCTGGATTTGCTGAGTACCTATGTCTACAGCAGTGAGCCAATGCACAGCCCTCAGCTGTGTAATTTTAGAATTTGGTGTCTTAATAAGATCAAATGAGTAATTGCACACAGCTCAGCCTGCTGCCTTCACTCATGTTGAGTTGCAGTCTACCCTAGGATTGATTATAGGGGAGGGAAGTGCAGTGCAGCATTCAGAGAGTTGGTGTGTTTTGGGGTCTTTGTTTCAAAAACCACCAGCACTGGGTAATGAAAACTTGTTTGTAGCTATTAGAATCAATCAAATCAACCAAATGTGGATAGCTCCATGGTATTTTTTTTTCTTTTAATACCTAATGTTTTCACATAAAACTCTTTGTGCTGTGCTTTTGCTGAGCTGGAGGTATGTTGTATTTCTCTGGAGAGGTGGAAAACAGCAGCTTTGGCTCTGTCCCAGGGCACCTGGGTTTGTAGACAGGGGTTGTTATCGGGGTCACTGTTATCAGGGTCACTGCCATGACCCTGTGGTCAGAGATAAAGAGCAGGGCTGAATGGGCTGGGGTGGCTGGGTTTGTCTCCTTGTTTGCAGATGGAATGTCACCTGAGCTCTGTTGCTGGGGTTTTGGCAGATGCACAGCCCTTTGGACAGTGGGTACCCACAGCCACAGTGTTTGATCCACAGCAGCTCTAAACATCTCCCTGCCTTCCATCAGCTCTGGACTTCAGCAGAGGTTCAGGTGTTCACTTTTCTTGTGTTGTGGTTTTCTTCACCAGGATTGTTACAGCCCAGAATGAAATACACTGGCAGGAAATGTGTGAATGGTACTGAAAAGCAGTATTTGAATGTTTTTCAGCATCTGAAATTCAGAAAAATGAGGAACAGTCAGACTCGTAAAGAAATCATTGCTGAGTTACCACAGTCTCTAAAGACAACTAAGGATGTTAAAATTCTATAGTTGCCTCTGTATAGGCAGAATCAAAAAAAGTTGGGTCAGAAGCAAAGGAGAACCTCTGTTGTCTGCAGTGGATTTAAATTTGAAAGGCATTTTTCTGTGTCCTAATATCCTAAGAATTAAAAAAAAAAAAAAAAAAAAAAAAAAGGGTCACTAACAATGTTAATGCATCAGCACTTACACCATGAACTCATCTTGCTGTGTCTGTTTCACAGTTCTGGAGAGGACTTGGCATGTTCATGATAAGGACATGGTAACATCAGACATTCAACCCATAATTAATTCCAAGACTTTCCATCTCTGCTTCTATAGAAAAATCTTCTGTTCTGTGTACAGACTTGAAATAGCTGCAGGTTGAACATCCAGACATCAGTGCTGGGAAGGATACTGTGAATCTTTCAAAAGTATCATTTACAAAGAAATAAGCAATAGGGATGTACTTCTCAGTATGTGCAGCTTTACAGGAAATGAATCATGAGCAAGCTTAATTTTAGTATTTAAAGAAGTTCAAAGGTTTGGCTGACAAAGGTGAAGGTGTAGCTATAACAGCCCTTTTAGTAAGACAGTTCTTCACATTGCATGACATTCCAGTTTGAAAAATAGCACTGCCCTGTATCAGTGAAGCACAAGTTAAAAGGATTAAGAACTGGCCAACTGACAAACCTAAAAAATTAGTCATAATAATAGAGTGCAGCTCCATAGGGATCAGCACTGTGCCTGACACCATTTAACAGTTTCAGCATTGATCTGGAGGACATGGAACTGTGGTAAAATTTGCAAATGACTCAAAGATTACCAAAGCAGTAAATAATGAGGGCAGGGAGTAATACAGAATTATCTGTACTGATCCTGCCTGTATTCAGCCATAATTCTGATTCAGTTACATGCTAAGCTTTACAGCTAAGAAGAAAAGGCATTTTAAGTTACCATTCCATCCACTATAAAAATAAGAATAATAAGAAATGAAATAATGAGAAACTTCAGGACTCAGGAATGACAAATCAGCAGAAGTTTTATCCAATTGCAAGAAAGGGCCCAAACCATCCTTACCTGGTTAGACAGAGAAATGGAGAGTGCTGGACTGACCTGTAAGCATTAGGATCAAGTGCCAAAGGACAGGTGTCATCTCTCTGAATCCTCACATCTAGAGTAGGAGTTTTGCCATTGCTAAACATGGATTCTTGGCCTCAAAGCAGGAGTCACCAAATGCCACAGCATGTTAATGTGCAGGAGGTCAGGCTGTGAACTAGAATTGCCCCTTGACCTTGAACTGCGACTGTAAAACTGCTAAGGTGACTCACAAAATTGTTTGAGACACTTCTCCTGAGAAGCTGTTGTATCTAATGGGAAATTATTTCTCCCTTTAATTTAAGGTTGAAGCTTTATTTTTAGCTCCACTAAAATGTGCCTTTCCCCACATACTAAATTTAGACAAATTAAA
The DNA here is from genome assembly GCA_020466415.1 of Ammodramus savannarum pratensis. Lineage (NCBI taxonomy): Eukaryota > Metazoa > Chordata > Aves > Passeriformes > Passerellidae > Ammodramus > Ammodramus savannarum. The sequence goes on along the minus strand of JAHXMQ010006307.1, from coordinate 4,367,413 downwards.
TTGTCATTTTTTCTGGCACAATAACATGCTCGTCTAAAATGCTGGGCATTTTTTTTGTTTTGTTGTTTGTTTTTCCTTTTAGCTTTGAGGCAAAATGTGTATACAAATTAAAGGCTTTCCAGAATGAGATATGGTTTTCATATACTTTTGTGACTTGTGATAAGAAGACATTTTGGCCTAAGAATGAAACTTATTTTTGGCACAGAGAGTGAACTTCTTTCATGACATGGAAAGTAGGAATATTTATTTCAAAATGTTTTAAGAGCAGATTTAGAGTGGAAGCCTGAACACCTGTTGTCAGGCTTATACTAATCACCTGTGAACTTTTAAGTAGGGTGACAGAGTGCTGTGTTGTGCTGCTCACGTTCTTAAGTATCTTCACAGGGACTGAAATTCTGTCATGGCAGTACTGGAAATGTGGAGGCTCTTGCCAGTCTTTTCCAACACGTTTTGTGGTGGCAGATACTCTGCACAGTCCCTGGTGTGTGGCATTCACATTCTCTGAAAAAATCCCTTTGCCCAGGAATTTTCTCCTGGGAAGCTGGAAGCCTCAGAGAAAAGGAAAACAATTCTTATCTCATTTGCTTCTCCTGTGTTTTGTTCATGTGGAATGTGTTTGGAGGTTGTTTACCCACAGGTGATTGTTCCATTGGTTTCTGCTGTGAGTTGTTTTGACTCATTGGCCAAGCTGTGTTGGGACTCTGGAGAGAGTAATGAGTTTTCATTATTATCTTTTTAGCATTCAGTAAGTATCCTTTCTATATTCTTTAGTATAGTTTAGTATAGTATTCTTTCATATAATATAGTATCATAAGGTAATAAATTAGCCTTCTGAGAACATGGAGTCAGATTCATCATTCCTGTCATCGTCAAGACATTCCCTGCAGATACAATGCTGGTGTATCAGTTTTTTATCTTTACCTTGGAATTTCTGTGCCTGAGCCCCTGCTGGGAGCCATCACAGCAGTGGGGACGGAGCAGCATCACGGAGGGACTGACAGATCCCTGCCAGGTGGGGCTCAGCCCCAGCAGCATCACTGCCTGTGCCAGCACTACTGCCTGCTGAGGGCTGCAGACCAGAACCTGCTTCCCCTCTTCCCACAGCTGCTTTTCCCTATTTCCCTGCTCAGGCTGCTCAGAACTGGGGGGCAATCGTGTCCCATAAATAGGAAACTGCCAACTTCACTTGCTGGAGGTTACATTTTCTCCCATAGTCAGAGATATTTCAAGAATGATTCAGACTTGGATGTAGGTTAAGGAAATATTCTTTAGAAGTTTTACAAGGAGTGTAAGTGCCTATGGCTTGTCTGACTTTAAATTCCTAACACTTGTGTTACCATTCCATCCACTATAAAAAGTTTTCTATAAAGTAGTATTTTTAGATATAAAGATGAACTGATCTCATCTCCGACTTGAAATTTTTTTGTAGTCATTGAATAAAGCAAAAATCAAGGCTCTTTTATTCACCTTTCTACATGTTTTGTTTTGTTGTGAGCTTTTTTGAAGTATGGCCTGGATTTTTTGTTTCCCAGTCCTGACAAAATTTTAATTTGCTTTTTAAGTTAAATTGCAATGTTCCTTCAAATCACCTTCCAAAAGAAGGTTTAGTTAGAAAGCTATCCAGAGAGCACCTGCATGTGGCAGTGCTGTTTGTGCAAGGAGGGAATGGCAGGGTGGGAGAGATGCTGTTTTTCTTGTGAGTTAATTTTAATCTTTGGTATATTTCCATTAAATGTGATGATTTGAGCTGCTATAGGGAAAAAAAATGCTGTTCATGTATTGCAAGACAGCAATGAGGGTGTCCTGCTGCTGAAAACTACAGGTGGAATATTGCAAGGTCATTACCTCAATAGCCTTTAAATGAAGTGCACGGTAATAAGATGTGCTTTGTTTTCTATAGACTGCACAAAAAACCTATTGGAATCCATAGGAGTGACAGGGCAAACACATGATGAGATTAGTATTATGTTCAGAAGAACAGTAAAAAAAAATACATTCCCTCAGGAAAATTGGAGTTGCGTAGTGTGAGATTGTAATACAGCCATGAAAGAGCAGAGCCAAGTAGGAATTTTCTGCTCTCATTGAATAAGGCTCTACAGATCTTTTATCTTGATTCAGGCTCACATATGGTTATTATGCTGACTCACTTGGTAGTCCTATGATGTGAGGCCTGTTCATATGAACCCAGACTTGTAAAAACACTTGAGCTTTTCTTTAAAGAAAGGGGGAACTTGGGACAAAGAATTCGATAACAACAAAGCGCCAACGGTACAACGAAGGTGTAGAATTGGGTGGCAAAGGTCAGAAGAATATTCTTGGTTCTCTTGTATGAATTAGGGCAAAAAGAAACATCTTGGAAATAGGACACTAGGAAGTATTTCTTTAAGAAGAGGCTTTTTATGGTATTCCAGTGCAGAGCATGAAGTAAATCTTGCTTGGAATGCTTGTGTCAACCACAGCACCGTGGAGGTGCTTGGAGTGTAGTCTGAGAAATTTGTAAAATTCACACCCAAAGTAGGGTTTTGAAGTCCAAGTACACCTGAACAGCTGAAAATAAAGTGCACAGCATGAGTATGAGCAAAGAGGAAGTTAATTTCACATGTGGTGACCCCAGGTGAAGAAGGCAAACGAGCTCACACAGAACTGTGCTGCTGCAACACATTCCACAGCTTGCAGTTCTGGCCAGTGAATCTTGTCAAAACCCAAAACCTCATCATTTCAATGCAAGGGAAAAGGAGAAAATTCAGATTTTTGGAAACTTTTTTTAAGACTATGTAAGATTCAGTCTCTGCATTATTCCCTTCATAGCTGAGAGATGTGTGATAAACCTTCAACCCCCTGCCACACAAACACCCATGCAGTGCTTTGAGATGGTATAAAATCCTAAAATGTGCTGAACATCAGCATTTGACTATTCCACCAAATCAGGACTGGTCCAAAAATGCACAACAGTGCATTTTACCAGCCAGCACCATTCTCTGAGTTTTAGGATGTGACATCAGTGGGTTTTACACTGGACTTTACCCATTAACCACTCTCTGTACGAGGAATGCCACTGGTTTGCTGGGATTCAGGGCATGCTTAAATGACATTAATGGCTGGAGACTTGCTGTTGGAGGGGAGGGTTTTAATGACAAGGAATAGCAAGCAAAATCAAGTAATAGTTGCAGTTATAGCAGTCATACACCATTAGATAACATGGCCAACTCCAGCCAAGCAGAAATGATAGCATCATACAAAAATAGGACTGGAGATGACTCTAAGAGGAATTCTGGTTGGTTTCTTGCCTGAGGACAAGATACAGTCTCTTAATGGCATTGGCATCAGGTATTTGGCTAAGCCATTTTTAAAGGCCTCAAATGATGGTCAATTTATGAAACCTCTGTCCCACCTATCATTCTGTGTCATTAAAAAGTATTTCATAACCTCAACCTTTACTTTGGTTTGTGCAATTTGCATGCTGTTGCTGGCTTCATGAATATGAATAAACCTCTTCCTTTTCTTCTTACTCTTGCATTATCTGCAGTTGAAAGTGTTTTATCTTATCCTATTCCCTTCTTCTACCACATCAACTCCTCTTTAAACTAAACAATCAAGATTTTTTCAGTCTGGTTTTATGTAGGTCATGTTTTGTCTGATTATCTTTGTGGCATTCTTCTGGACCTTGTCTGGCTTTCCTTGTTCTTGAAGTGCAAAGCTGAAAACTGTGCAGAACTGTGACTGAGCAGAGTTGGAAGGATTATTTCAGTCTGTTTTCTTGTTTATACAGCCCTATATAAATATAAACATAGTATATATTTAGAGAGTGAGGAATAGCATGATATTGTTGATTCATGTGCAGCTTGTGATCTGCCACAGCCAACAGCTTTTTTTTTTTTTTTTAACTGCAGAATTACTTGTTTCTTATCTATTTGTGTGCAGTTGAGTATTTCTGCATAAAGGAAAAATCTTGCCCATTTTCTCACCGTTGTGGGTTCTTTTCTTCTGAAACATTTCGACCATATGTCAAGATGAATTTTAATTTGAAACCTGTCCAGTAGCACACCACCTCCTCATCTTTATCTTGCTTCTAGACTCTCCATTTTATTCTGTATAATACTAGAATAGTTTAGTTGGAAGGTTGTTTGTGCAAGCCCTTGCTGCAGGTGCTCAGTGAAGGTGTTTGTTGCTCTAGATCCAGCACACATCCCCACAGATCCCAAACCCATGCATTGTATTTGGACTGTGGCCCCTTGGAGCATTCTGGAAATCACTTTCTCCCTTTTCCCTGTACTTGGGAAAAGGGAGAAAGCACTTCACTGTGCTTGGTCAGCTTGTCCCTACTACTGTCAGTTAGGAGGTCAAACTGTGAGATTTGCAGAGAAAAATCCCTTCAGTTTCTCAGTACAGCTTTACTTCAGGGTTAAACAAAAGCTTTAGGTAGTCCATGTAAGCATTAACTGGCTCCTACCTGGGGGGATTTTAATCTGGCTTTTCCTAGAAGCAGTACCTGGTTGTGAGCAGCATATTGTCAGGGCATGGCTTTGCTATTTAGGATATAGAGTAATGCATCTTCCCCTAAGTTGGGAGAAATCAGCTCCCTTCAGACTGCCAGGCTTTGATGTTGTGGGAAGAAGGGGCAATGGGAAAAATGTATTATTGGCAATAGTAGTTGCTGTAAATCCCTTGTTTTGATGAAATGCCCATCAGTTTGAGGTCAGTGGAGCTGCCTGATGAGCTGGGGCTCAGAGGGGCTGGTGCTGAGCTCTGTGGGAGCTGTGTCCAAGGGGAGGCAGAGCTGGCATGACAGGGGCTGCAGTTGGGCCAGCCCAGCAAGGAGGGGTTCTGGAGCTGCATCCTGCAGGAATAATGATCCAGGACTGTCAGGGACTGGATGGAGAAGAGCCTTGGCCACGTGTGCTCTGATGGGCTGGGTCAGGGCCTGGGTTAGGATTCGGTCCTGAGGCTGTCAGAGACTGTGGGACAGCTTCTGGTGCTGACATTTGGCTGGATAAGCAAACTCATTTAATATCAGAGTTACAGATTTCTTTAACAAAGAGCAAGTTACAGCTACTTAATGGATTAAAGCAATGTCTGCTGCTGTACATTTTTTTTTTTGATACAAAATGTTCTGTGTGCTAAGCATGCAAAAGGAGCTTAATGGCAAGGTTTGACTTAAAAAAACCCCAACTTTTTAATAAGGTGTGATTCATCTTTGCTATTCTCTAGTCTAATTAAAGATTAAAAATCCACCACAGAATACAAAATTGTAACATCATTCTACAGTTGCATAATTTTGTAGCGCTTAAAAAGCATCATTTCTGGTTCCTTCACTACAAGTAAAGTATTTGGATGAGCTGAAGTATCCTGCACTGCCCCACATTGCAGCCTGCAGTGCTCATACTTTGCTCAGGTCACATTCCCTGATAACCCTGCTGCCCTTGTCTCAAATGGAGGTCAAGGGGACTCGATGGAAACGATTTGCAGTGATTTGGGAAGTTTGGGATCAGGAAAAGCACAGCGTTTTGTCATGTATGTTCCTGTGTGCTCAGAAAAAATGAATGTTTTGCTTTTCTGGGAAGCTGGTACATTGCTGCTGATCTGAGGTGATAAATACTGCCTTGTTACCAGGTGATTTCACTGGGACACAGAAGGCAGAAGTATGAAGATCTTTACCAGTAATATCTGCAAAGCTCACTATTGGTGTGTTTTGGGGTGGGAGAGAAATGCTGAGGAGATAAAAGCTAAGTGTCCTAGGGAAATTATTCCTCTTTACAGCCTGTATCTTTCTCTGAAAGACTGTTCTGAGAAACTTAGCTGTGTTCTGTATGCTGTGTTCTGTTGTAGCATTGTCTTTTGGGAGATCCTCCCTTGCTAATAATAAAATAAAACAATTGCAGAGAAGGACATCAGTCCTTGTAGATGAAAAGATTTTTTTTAAATACCTGAATGGGCAAAAAGAGCTGGATTTTTTTTTTTAATCTGGTTACAGATAGCAGCGTTTATCATTCAGCCAACCAGAGAGCCTTTCTACAGACATCCTAACAAAAAGCCCTAATAATATTTTTAAAGCAGATTAGAAATAATCTCGCTGCATGCCCTTGCCTCAGTGACCTGCTGGTTTGGTGCTTTCTGGCTGGGCTGTGATCAGGGAGGCTGTGGTGTTTGTGAGGGTCCCCAAGATGAGGTGAGGGATGAGAATCTGACTCCATGGTCTCAGAAGGCTGATTTATTATTTTATGAAATTATATTATATTATATTATATTAATACTATACTTAAACTATACTAAAGAAAGATACAGACAGAAGGCTTAACAAGAATGAATAATAAAAGCTCGTGACTGACTCCTCAGAGTCCGACACAGCTAATGGTGATTGGTCATTGTAATATTTATTATAAAATAATTTATGCTAAAGGAAATTAGAAACCACAGCATTTTGTGTACTAAAGCCAGTGGTGGGCAACAAGCAGTAATTGGCTAAGTGATAAGGATGGAGATTCAAACACCAGGAGGACACTGTCTCCAGAGATGGATATTCCAAGGGATTTTTTTGTCTGACAAGACCCCAGCAGTTATTCACCAGTTCTGAGAAATGGGGTAGCAAGAAAGAAAAAACTACAATAATGTGCTAAAGAAGGGCCCCTTTCAGAGCCCAAAAGACTGTATGAAATAACCCCCTTAGAAATGACATTTGGAGACCCACAGGGACTTTGGTGTGATAGAGGCCAAATCCTGGGTATCCCCAACTCTGATTGCCTGGCTCAGAGTCAAATTGCTTGTGGCTTTTTCCAAATTTATACTTTGATTATTTAATAAATTTCCTTGATCATTAAATTGGAGCATTCATTTAGAACAGTCATTAAGTAAAAACAATTCACATGAAACCAACCAAACATCCACCTGTTGGTAAACCATGTCCAGACCACATTCCAAAGCAGCCAAACACACGAGAAGTGAACCAGATAATGATTATTTACATTTTTCTCTGAGGCTTCTCAGCTTCCCAGGAGAAGAAATCCTGGTGAAGGGATTTTTCAGAAAATACCACGGTGACAGGAAGCAGCATTTTGGAGCGTGTGAGGTGGCCCAGTGCCTTTGTGTGCCCGTGGTCACACAGAGCCAGGCGGGCAGAGCATGGAGCATCCCTCTCACTGTGACACTGCCAGACAGTGACAGGCCCAGGGACACTGAGAGAAACTCAATACTGAGCATCTCCAACACTTCTTTTGCTTTAATTTGATCTCAGTGTCTAATTATTTAGTATGATTCCCTTGTTTACCAAGTAATTATAGCTTTAAAATCTGTTTGGGTTAGCATTTAGATTCTCTCCATCCAAGGGGATCATAATATTGATGGAATATGTATTAGCCTGTTCTTGTGAGCAAAAGTAATTAAAAATATATCTTTATTATTTCTCAGTATGATAGCAACCTATAATAAATTTTGAAATGAGCTGTTCAAACAAAATATCCAAGTAATGTGCTTCTCTTCCTTTGCATATAGAAAATGAAGTCAAACCTCTTTATTTTTACAAGATTTTAATTAAATTAAGGACTTCTAAAATGACATAAATTACAGAAGTGAAGCATGAGTGGTTTAGTACTGGGAAAAAAGTCTTGACACCAAAATTTAAACAGTGTAACACAAACATTAAAGTGGCCTTCAACAATGACTTGAGGATTAGAACTGTGGATATCAAGAATTAAAGGATTTTAAAGGAATAATCTTTCTGTTTTGATTATTACAAGCTAGTACTGATATATTTGACCTACAGAAAAGCTTTTCCCTTTAGCTATGTGCCATCTAATAGCTTTTATTGTTATTCTCATTATAAAGAGAATGTCTGTAAATGAGTGCTTGAATGTTTGCTATTTTTCTCATTTGGCTGTAGTATCATTGGGAGATAAATACAGAAAAGTAATTATTATTGCAACTTAATAATACAAGCTTGTTTTTAATGTACACACTTCCTAGATTGCAGTAGATGAAGATTTATATTCTAAAATTCTGATTGCTGTAAATCATCTTTTGAGGCTTCAGACATGGTACATGATACATAGACAAAGCAGAAGACACTTAACAGTGCTCTAACTCACACTGAAGGTAACTGAAGTGATAAGGTAGATTCAGAGATAATTCTTATCTTTCTAAGCTCCTACAATATATGGAACCCTGACATTCTTAAACTGACAGTTATTGTTTTACAATATCATTTATATTAGGCTTTTTGAAGGGAAGTATTTTATTACCCCATACTTGTATATTCAGACACACAGCCATGCTGCAGGAGAAAATTTTAAATGCAAATTCTGATGATTTTTTCTTTATAGCCTGGAAAATGCATGAGGTCAGTTTCTGGACTTTGGGACTGAATGTTGCTAATGGAAAAAAAATCTTTCACCTGAATGTCATAAGATTTAGTAAAGCAATACTTGTTTCTAGTGAAGCAGCAGTTAAAAATATTTTCAGCTTTTTTGTTGGGTTTTTTTGGGTTTTTTTTGTTAGTTTCTTTTCTCCCTTGGTGGGAGGTAGCTCAGACATGGGCATTTAATGGTTCTATTTACTGGGTATGCAGCACCCAGAGAGAGGAGTGCTCAGTAGCTCTGCTCATTCTGTGCTTCCCCCTCGTCTGTCCTCAGTAATGATATTCAGCCTGTGGAGGGGTTGAAATATCAGCCTCATATCTGAAGACAAATTTACATTTCACTCCAAACACCTTAATTTAATGAAGGTATTATGCTGTTGGTGGGTACTTAATTATGCTAGAGGCAGAGCTGAAATTTAATACTGTTCCACATGCAGGGAAGATTTACTAGTAGCTTATTTTCAAAAGTCCTCTAAAAGACTAATGCTTATGCAGTCTACTCTTGTTTTTTAAAGCAGATTAGAATAACCCAAACTTTCATAAATAAAATTTCATTTTAATTGCTCAATGAAGATAATGTATGTCTTTTTAGATTATGAGTTTTTGAGGAGATATCTGGATTAGCTGGCTCTGCAGCAATGATCAATGCAACATTTGCTGCCCTTAGCATATAAACCTTGATGATTTACACCTAAACAAATATAATCATTCAGGACAAGTAATGCTGGATGTGCTCATCTTATATATAAATCAAAGTGACAATCTGAAAATTATTGCAGAGCACACCTGTTGGTTTCTCTGTAACAGTTCCTCTCCCACAGCAGAATTCTGCCTTTTTAATCTCTGTTTACCGTGTTCTTTCTAATAAGAGGACACTACTCTGAGATATCATTTCTGAGCTTCAGCAATCACAGCATCAGAAGTCACAGCACCTTCTTTTCTGAGGCTGTGGGGTAGAGGTGTGGTGGCTGCTGGAGGGGTGTCACTGTCATGGGACATTTCTGAGAGACTGAGACTCCAGGAAAAGTCAGACAAGCATTTGTTTATGTACAAGTACTAGGAAAGCTCTCTAATTACAGTGAAAAGCAGCCAGTAATTAGGAAATGAGCCCAGCAGGGCTGAGCTGTGCTGGCCCAGGCTGGCTGGGAGGGTTGCTCAGTTTGGGATGCCCACTGGAGGCTCTGTCTGGGAGGGAGGGCTGTGGTGTCGGTGCTCCACCAGCCCCAGCTGTGCACATCAGCCCAGCTTATCTCTCTTTATGGGTCAGCCAGGCTGCTGTGGCACAGCTGTTCTGCCCAGAGCTCATCCCAGCCCGCTGCAGCCTGAGGGTCACAGCTCAGGGCTTTGGGGAGTTGCAGGCTGGACATTGTTGATTTGTATTTCCTGTGTTTCTACCCCTACACTGAGGCAGTTTTACTTGTGGCACTGAGTGAGGCTGTCTGGAGATATGTCTGGGTGCAGGGCAAACAGAATGGCTTAGAATATGCTACAATACACAGATTAAATTTACACAGGACAGCAATGTGAAAATACAAGCTGGAATGCTGATGGGAGATGTCATAGTAGGGTTTATTGATGACAGACAGGGTAACTGAGAACTCAGTGAAACAAAAAATTGCTGTAATTAATATCAGCTAGTAATTTTATCTTAATTACAACCAACAATTTCTGCCCAGTGCATCAAGATACTGTACTGGGGGTTTGAGTTTTTTACTGCTGCTACTCTGTTGCCCAGGTAGTGAGATGTCTTGTTTGCCTTGCTTTGTTCAACTAAACTTGACAGAGCTGTTTCTTCAGTTCAGACCTTTTCTAATGAAGCCTTTAAAACAAAATCTGCTGCCATTTTGGGGGTACAGTTTTTTATTCAAAGCTATCATTTCATTTAAACATGTGACAGTTTCATGCCTGACAACTTTCCTAGCACTAATTCCTTTTCACTGAGAACCAAAAATGACAGTTCCTGAGTCCTAGATGTCCTGTTTCTTGTCACTGGGCAAGAGAATTAGACTGAGTGACTTCAGCTGGGGAAACAGCTGCTGTAGTTCTGAGCTCATTGCTGGCTTTTGGCTACCTCAGCTGTAAATCATTCTGTTGTTAAAAGAATCCATTTTGGAGTTTTACAAGAGAAGTCCTTACAGCAGCACCAAGTCCTAAAGCAGAGATATTTTTAAAAGGTGAGAAAAAACTTTCTAGTAATTTCAGATATGTTTCACTGTTACTGGAGCTATTTATATTTGGGAGATTTCTTGGTAGAAGGAATTTTTCAGTACAGCAGAACTTGGAGTCAGTGTTTCTGAGAGAGCTCACAGTGAGTTTGGTACAGCAAGGGAGGTGCTATTTCATTTGGGCTGCTTGCCCCTTGCTGAAAAACACGTTTACTTCCTGCCTTCAACTAGGTGGGGAAGGAAAGAAGTTTTGGAGCTGTCTGGCTGTTGCTCCAAAGCAGAAGGTGTGTGCTGTGTGTTTCAGCTGCAAGAAGCCCTGCAGCAAAGATTAGTCCCAGGAGGAGGCTGAGGGTGTCATCATTGTGCAGGGACAGCAGCTGAGGACAGGGGACAAGGGACAGTGCAGGCTGAAACTGCAGTGGAGGCTGGGTGTGCTCCACATCAGAAAGTGCAATTCCACATCCCTGTGAAATAGCAAGGATGTGGCTCTGCTGTGCAGAAAGAGGAGAAGGTTGCCTAATGGCATGTTGGGCTTTTAAGATTGATTTAATGCTTTTGCCATAATAACCAAAAGACTTAAGCAAACAGCTTTGATGTTTAATTCCTTCTTTGCTTTGAGACAACCAGTTGTTGTTTCTGGGCTTCCAGCACATTTTACTTTGAAACAAAAGAAATTAAAATCCTAAAGAGACTTAGTCTGGTATACTTTTCTTTTCCTGTGAAGCATATCCCTTATGTAAACAGCTGAGGTGAGAAGCATATTATATTGGAGTTGGGACCTCAAAAATTACACTGGAGAAGTGGCAAGTCTCAAAAACAATATTGTGTACATGATCAGCCTCGTAAACAGTGAGCTCAGGATTCTGGCTCTGGGTTGCTGTTAAGCATCTTGACAAATCAGGGCTGCAGAGCCAGTCTACCACTAGTGGAGGAAAAAAAGATATCAGCACATTGAGGGAATGCTGCAGAGAGCAGGAATCTGGGGAATTTGGAAGAAAGGGAAAGGTGGTGGAATAAGCTGAAGGGGCAGAGTAGCCAGCTGCTTATTTTGGAAGCTAAGAGATGTGCCATTTGCCAACCATGAATATTATCTACAAATCTGGGGAAATATGGAAGGATTTTAACAAGTCACAAAAAGTGAGATGAAAGTGCCGAGGTAATCCCTATTTAAAACTGCATTTTGGTATATTTTTTGTAAATATTAGTATTATCGTACAGATTGCTGGAGCATGTGGCATGTTTGTTTGCTTGCCACTTGTCTAAAGCAGCATACTCTTCAAAACATTAACAGCATATTTCGAGTTTTTAACTGTCATAAAAATGGTTTTGAGCAGTTTAAAACAGGGAATAAAACAACTGCAAGATGTAATCTCTGTCCTGTTTAGAGGAGGCAGAAAGGAAAATAACTTTAGCCACATTTCCCTGCAGATGTTCCACTTGACTATTGAATTGATATGGTGCACAAGAGATGCTTATGCAAGTGATATTTGACAGTGCCACCTATTGCTGGAAAAGCAGAACTCAAATGAGTATTTTTGTTATAAGCATGCCTAAATTGAGCAGAAAAATGAATTAATATTTTAATTATTTCAAGGTCATTTAGCCATGTAGATATAAGCTTGCCTTTGTCTTTATGTCTATGAAATGGACTGCACTTTTGAAGACTGGATTTATCATACAGTTGTATCAGATGGTGAAATAAATTTCTATTCCAGAAAACTTGCAGCTATTGGCACGTGGTTGAATGCCAGTGACTGTATTTTGGCTAAATCTGTGAAGCCTGATTGTTCCTCCCCCTTTAATTGATAACAGAAGATTGATCCTAAAAATCCTCAAACTGCCTTAGATTTAGCAAAATACAGGAAGTTAGTTTTTTCCAATGCTTGGAGTTTATGTTAATGTGAAGAGAATAAAATGTTTTTTTAGCATGCTTCCAAAATTTCTATGACAAGTAACTGGCTAGTGATGAAAATTCTTTGAAGACAAAGACTTAATCATCTGGATGCATCTTAATGCTTCCTATCCTTTATCAGGTCTTTCAGTTAGCAGGCATGAAAGCTGATTTCTCTACCTGCCCTTTCAAGGATGGTATTTGTTTTATTATAGAAGTCTAACTAATGCTAATGGTAGGAATAATGAAAGATTTATAGGGGCAGCCTGAGATCAATTTTAAGTTTTAATTGTGGTTTTTATTTCTAATCCTTCTTACTGCCTCAGTCTTGTTGCTCATCTCTATTAGAGGGACACCCAACCCTAAACCTCCTCCTGATTTTTGCTTTGTAATCTTTAATGGAAAGAAAAAAAAAATTCTCGGTGTTCTTTTTTTCATGATGGATCTAAATGACAAGGCAAGAGCAGGAAATGATGGAGCAGTAGTTTGCTCTTTCTCAGGTCCAGGCAGGAATCTCTGAGGAGTTTATTGCAGCTTTACATAACTAATATTCTTTGGCTGAAGCTGTCCTCCTTCCTCAGAGATAGACCAGGCTTCTGTTACCCCTGCTGAGCTCCTGAAGAACTGGATTGCTGCGAAGCTTGGGGGAATCAAAGGAAGCAGCTCTCGAGTATATGGGCATCTGTAGATTTAGAGAAGGTTCAGAAGTGAAAAATAAAGTGTCACCTGCCCACTTCCTGACCATAGAAAAATGGTGTGGAGAAATCTGACTCCATCACTCTCGTTAAGTTCAGGGCTGAAATCTAATTCAGCCAAAGGGAAAATGGCTTATTTATTTGGTGGATGGATTTTTGCATGCTCTCTCTTCTCAAATCTCCTTGCTGAATCTCCCCTGCACTCTGTTCCTATACATTTAATCTACTTTGTCATTGCAGCTACCTGCTCTCTTGGTGTTCTTCAGTTCACCTGTTTGGTCATCCTCTTGTTCATTCATCTGCTGTCCCCCACCCACATAATCAGAGCATCTGAGCCAAGCCAAGAGACCTGATTTTTTAAGCTTTTCTAAGCCTTCTGATGTTTGCTTTCTTGTACCGAACTTTCTCACACACTTTCTGTAAATAACTTATTGTTTTGCATTCTTTTATGGAGGAGCAGAAATTTGATGGACTGTTGATTTGTCCAGTGTCATTGGAGAGGTGGTACTGTGACCCTCCAATCCACTGTCACTTTTGGGAATCTATAAATGCTGGAGTGAGAATTTAAACACTCTCTTTTTTGCCTTGGAGAGCAGCATGTCCACGTTGTTTTATTTCGTGTCCTATAGTGACAACCTTCAATTCTAGCTGTGAAGTTTAAACCCCCTTTTAGAACTTTCCCTTATGCAGGTTACTCTGTAGAGGTAAAAAGGAGAACAGCTCCCAGTGATTAAATTCGGTGTTTTTGGAGGGTCTGGGTGCCGATTGTGCTGAAGTTTCCCGTTCCAGTCCGAGTGCGGGGCCAGCAGAGGGCACTTCAGCCTGGGCACGGGAACGTGCTCAGGGATGCCTTGGGCTAAAAATGGGATTTTTTTTTTTCTTTTAAATATTTATGAGAGGCATTTAGGCAAGGGGTGTTTCTGTCTGATTGGTGTTTTGTTGGCACTGTCTCCTACAAGCTATCTGTGGCCTAATGCTGTTGTACAGAGGAAGAATTTGGGAGCCAGAGGGGAAAAAATGTTCCCCATTTAGTTTAAGGTGTGACTACTGAAAGAAATGACACCTTTGTTGTTGACCTTCTATCATCTGAAATTGAACATAATGATGGGTGTTAAAACCATCCTTGAAAAGCTTTTTTTCCCCAATGTAAAGCTTCTAATTTCTTTTTAGTTGTGATTTGATTTACTCGTTTAATTAAAAAGCAACTGAAATTAGAGAACACTACAACCTACTAACTGATTTTTGTGGATGATGGTGAGAGTTACTTAACAACAAATCACAATCTATTTCCCCTTCCAATCCAGTGCCGATATTGTTATCCTGTAATACAATACTAACAGATGATTATATCTGCCAATAATGCATTTAACAGGAGATGACAAATTTTATTATGGTAAGAAGCACCTCGTGCTCTTTCATTTGTCCCGGTGTAAATCAGAAGTTACTGCCTTGGATTGAAAAGATTTGTTCTTGTGTAAGAGCTTACTGGTGTAAATGAGGATAGTCAAGCCTGACATGTGGTGATGTACCAAATTATATTACAGGATATTTAAATTCTGTCTCCCACTGTGAACAGCAGGATACCGTTTTTATCCTTCCTGTTGAATGCAGAATCACTTTTCCATTTATAAATCGAGCCTGAGCAGAGTGCTCTTGGTATTGGCTGTTCCTCTGTTACTCCACATGCAGAGTATATTGAGACACCTGTTCATTCTTGTAAGTCAAACCACAAACAAACCAAAATACTTTCCTAAAACAAATTGTTCTGTGATTAGTGGAACTAATGAAGCTTCACTGCCTGCAGGTTTCTGTCCTTTATCCCCAGTCCCCTCAGCAAGCCTCCCACCAGAAGGCTTTACTAGTTTATCTTTGCTCATATTTACTATCTTTCATGGGATCATATTTCATGGGATCTTCCCTTTGTCCTGTTTGCCCTGCAGTAATGCCAGTTCCTGTTTCCCTCTATCCTGTAAACCTTCCTGAGGTTCCTCCTGCCCTGTCACCAGCAGCAGTTCTGCTGGCCCTGGGGTGCTGGGTGGGAGCTGCTCAGGCAGCCTCAGATATCTCACAGGGGAGGATAATTCAAGGCTCTTGTTTTACTACTGAACAGACTTTCCCAGCACTCAGGGCAATTTAATATCTTCAAGGTGATTGCCCTCTGTTCAGTTTCATAGAAATGGACCAGCAGATATTAACAGTTTTTATTCCTTAATCCTTGTTCTGGTGGTTGTTCTTTGGGAGACTAATTTTGTTTATGTTAAATTGCTGCTCTTTTCTGTCTTTGTCTCTTGTTTTGCAAATCAAGTGCAGTGGTTACCAGTGATGTTGTTAACTGTATAAAAAGCAGGCATAGATTAGGAAAGGAAAGTTTAGCCCCTTACTATTTTTAAGGGCAAATATGCAACTTAATGTCTTGCAGCTCTTGCACTTGAGGCCAGTGTGAAATGATTGGCTTTAAGGCATACCAAAAACAAAAGTGGAAGATGAATGCTGAAAATTTCAGCTGGAAAGAACTTCTGGAGTCCTGCCAGTTCCTTGTGCTTCCAGAACCCCCTCTGGAGTTTTGGTCTGGCTCCCTGCCCAAGCAGGGCCCAACAGAGGTTGCTCAGGACACATCCAGTTGGGTTTGGAGCATCTCCACAGATGAGACACCAGAGCCTCTCTGAGTGACCCGTCCAGTGCTGGACAGCAGTGTTTGGGTGCTGTTTGTGCCCACTGCTCCTTGTCCTGTCTGTGAGCTCTGTGCAGCTGCACCCTCCCTCCAGGACTGTGAGATTTTGGTACACCAGGCACCATGCTGGAATTTTTATTTTTTTTTCATATTACAAATGGTCAGCCACTCTGTTTATAAAGTCTTGTATTTCATCTTGTTTTTTTGGTTTTTTTTCATCAGAAACATTTGTTTGGATTTCTGAACATCTGTGTGCAACTCACAGTATTCTTTTCTAAACCAAGTATTTTTCAAAATATTGAACTTCATTTGAAATTCTGTACATTGAAATTTAGACACTAATTACATTTTCCAGGGGTTTATTACCTAGAAGTTGAGCTGTCCTTGTATGTATGAGCATTTAAGATTTTTCATTGAAAAGGGAAGCCATTCTTGCCTATTATTAAGTTAGCAAAGCCAGGAGCAATTGGTGTACTTTTAAGCTCTGCTTCATTCAGTGGCTATGTATAGATTCACTATCTCAGCTTTTAATGCTTGAAAATCCTATCTGAGTGTATTTATGCTCACTTCAGTGCTACCCAGCAGTCAGTATTCAAATACCAATACTCTTAAGCTCGTTTAGTGCATTGAGTCTTTTCTGTTTTGCAAAAATGAAAACATGCACAGTATTTTTTTGTCAATATGTGTTTAATGAAAACACCTGCAGGTTTTAAAATTGTCCTGTTTGCTCAGTGCAGAGTGATAGAGATGGCTGGGAGCGGAAGAATTACACCAAATCTCCTGGTGGATATCAAATTTTCTCTTTGTGTTACTTTCCCAAAGGCTTATTAAAAAAACAAACCAAGCAACTCACCAGCCAAAAAAACCCCAAGACAGACAAAACAACCAAACAAAAGCGTCTTGAGAAATATTTTTTAAATAAAAAAGATTTTTCGATTGCAACAGTTACCATATAAACGTACTGAAAACAAATGTTCTGCAGAAAAATAAACTAGAGTCAGTAGTTGGATGCCAGCAAAGAAGGTGCATGTGGCTCTTCAGAGATTAATGAATAAATATAATTATTTCTGTAACTGAGGGACTGTTGATAAGCCAGAAGCATTTCCACATGGCACATTTTATTGCTGTGCTGTATCAAGGCCCTAAGCTGAGGAGTTGACAGGTTTTGTAAGAGGTGAGGACAACAATAAACAGAACTTACATAGACAAAGTAAATCTGTCTTTAAACTGCAATTTATAAAAGTATGTTACTTTAGTCTCATGCCAAATAACCCTTATCTAAAAGACAACTGGCAAAGTGCTGCTTAATTCTCTGAATATTGGGTACTGCTTACTTTGGGATCATTTTGGAAGCAATAGCCAATACGTAGGCCAGATTTTTTTAATCATAATTTTGAGGGGTTTTAATTTTTAATTAACAATGAAAGCTCTTGCCTTTTCTCTTGCATAGCTGAGAAGTGATAGGACTTGAAAAAAAAACTTAACACTAAAATATTTTATGATTTCAAAAGGCTTTATGTATTTATATACATCATTCTGTAAAAGTAACTCAATAAAAAGACCCAATAAAAATAAGGAAGACTTTCTCTAAAGTGCTTAATGAGGCCTAATAGAAATCTGAATTTCAGATCACATTAGGGTTGTCATATGCCCTAATTTCAGATGACAGCTCTGGCTTGCCATGCAGTTGGCCTTTTATTTTGTGTCAGGAATTAACCAACCGTGTGTTCTTACACTGTTTTATTAGAGCTGCACTTAAAAGATGGGAAAACTTCATTAGAGTAGTTATGTCAGAACACGAGTTACACAAGGGTGAATAAGGGCAGTTTCAGACCATATTTTGATATTTCAAATATGGATAAATGTAGAGGAATTAAAAAATCCTTCTAGTTTTCCTGACTTCCTACCCATGCAGGGGAGTGCAGGTGATGCTCATTAGCAGCACTGCATCAGCACCAAGGGGCTGTGCTGCTCTTGCAGCTGCTTCTGGTGATGGCTGACTGATCCTGATGAGGCACAGAGCACATTCACAGGTGAGACAGTTCTTGGTAATGTGTAGTGTTTGTGACACTTCCTAAAACAGTGTCTGCAGTCTGGTTGAAGAAAGGGGATCTACTAAAAATGTGAAAGGGTAAAAAGCAGCTGTGAACTTTGCAGGACTTTTTATTGGTGGAGTTTTTGGTTGGTTTTTTTATTTTATTTTTGGTTTTGTTTCCTTTTAAAATTTGCTATTTACTGAAGGGGATTAACATCCTTTTTAAAAAGAAGTGCCTTTTTTTCAGTGCTGTGGCTTGATTCTGTGCCTTTGAATCACCCTATCTTGTGGGCCTAAATAAATCAGGTGATACATAGTGCTTGAAGTACTGACAATATTCTGGGGTTGGATTAACAGCTTGAGGAAAGGTGAAAATATCACTTCTTGTCTTCATTTGCCAGTGCAGGAGGCATTATCAAAATGAGGTGTTAGTTATCAGCCCAATCATTGCTGTCTGTCTCTGTCTGGGTTACAGAGATGCCAGCAGGGACTGGCAATACGAGATGGGCTGCCCTGGCTGGGATCGATGCCCTAAGTGGATGCCTGGGGACAGGACAGGAGGCAGTCATAATTGAAATGCCACTTAGGCTTTCCCAGGCTTGCAGCCCTTTTGGTCTGGGGGCTTTTGGAGCTGGATGTGGCCTTGGCTGCTTGGGAAGCCTCAGTGGGGCTCTGCAGGGAGCTTTCTTGCCATTGCTTAAATCCTTGTAAACTTGTGGCCTCCCCAGCATTCCCTAACAAATGTGCATTTGCTGTGTAAAGAGCTGTCTCTTTTAAGGAGAGGAGAAAAATGGAAAAAAGAAGAATTTAGAACCAGATCACTGCTAGTTCATGTCTCCTTATTTTTGTATGAAAAGAGTCAGGGAGGTCAAATAACGTGCCTTGTGGCTTTCTCTGTGGTGTCCCTGCCTCTGATGGTGGCATGTGGTCAAAGGGAAGTAAATTCAGTGCACTGTTTGTTTCAGTGCTCTCTGGGGTGGGAGGTGCTGCCATGGGGCACAATCCTTCCTGGAGGCACCCAGACAGGGCAGGGGAAGCTGGGGCTGGTGTATTGCTGCTCCTCTTCTGATCTAATCAAAGCACACTGAGGCTTGGACCATTAACATAAAGGGCTGACCCACCCGGGTGGAGTTGTGCTGCTCTGGACAGTTTGAAGAATACCTTCCTGTACAAGGCTGCATAAAGCCAGAGGCACCTTTCCCATGCCTTCAAATGCACCTGCAGCAACTCAGTTTAGCTGCCCTTCATCTACAGAAAGGAATGTGTGTTTATACATACACACAGTTATGTCTCTGAATGAGAGAGACTCTGCTGATGTAACTTTATTCATCCCTTTTAAAGAGACAATATACTGCTCATCTCAGTAAGCCTGTAAATAATAATGCTTCTCCACAGACTGTGGTTGGAATTGCAGCTACTATTGATTTTTCATAAAATACTGTTGGAATAGTTCTTAATTTAGTGGAATGTTAAGCTTTGCTTATCTCCAGCCCCAATTACACTTGTACTTCAGTGGTGTCTGGAGATGGTGCTGTGAATGGGTGCAGAGTTCCCTTTATCCCCTCTGGAGAATGTTTCTAATGCTTGAAGCTGCCTCAGGTGCTTCCACCGTGGGGTCTGGTGCAATGTAAGGAAGGAAGAGCAGGACTTGACTCGCTGGGTGTTTTGTGATTCAAGGCTGCAGATCCACCTCCAGTGTTGCTCCCAGCAGCACTAAAGGACTGATAGGGACAGTTCCTATCCTCTGGTGAGCTCTGTTTGGCCAAATGAGATCATCCCCCTTGTCTGTTCCCTCTCCTGATGTTCCCATTTTCTCCCCAAGTGACTCTCTTGCTCTTTGGTTCTGGTTACCATGATGCCCATCTTTGAGGCTTTGCAGTAATTCTGGAAGTTCATTATTCTCTGGCACTTTCACTGTAAGTTTTATTGTTTTCTGTTTTATTTTATCCTTCTTTATTGGAAACTCTCAGAGTAAAGTAAATACAGTTATATTTATTTTCACACTTACAAGTGGAGCTCCTGATTAATTTCTTCTGTTTATTATCTACTTGGCTGTTTGTTTCTATAATTTCTTTGAATCAGTAATTGCTGAAGTTTATGCTGTGGTCTGTAGTCTGCTGAGACATTGATTAATGTTTTGGTTAGCTGAGCAACTTAAAAAGAAAATCTAAACCAAAACTCAGTATCAAGAGAGAGTGGCCTGGGGCCCCACTGGGTCACCAGCCATGACCAGCTGTGGTGGGCACAGCCCAGGATGTTCTGTGCTGCTCCTCTGCCCTGTGCCTCTCATGCATCTCACTCACTCATTTCCTTCCTCCTTCCAATGTTTATTTTTCCTCTTGAGAAATGAATTAATTCTTCATTGTTGGCCTCTTCTTTACTCTCCAAATTATTGATGGATGTTTTGTGTTTACATGATGCTTTTCCAGTCCTTTGTTTGTTAGTAAACAAGAAGTATTATTTGTAGGTGTTAAATACACATTATACCTGTTCTGGGAAAAAAAAAAAAAAAAACAACAAACAAAAACCACGTGCTTTTCAGACATATTTATGTGTATTTAAATACCTAGAAAAGATGTAGTTTAGTCATTTCTCTTCTAGAATACTTAATGCCTTTTCCTTTCAGGTTCTTCCTGTTGCAGTTTTAGGAACTCCTGATAGCCTTGAACAGGACAGAGCCTTTGAGGTTTGTTATCCAGGGGCTGTGGTCTGCCCAAAGCTGTGGTTTTTACCAGATCCAGGCCATGGATGAAGCACCCAGCAGGGGTGGTGAAGGATGCAGTTTCTCACTGAGCACACTTTTGCTTTGTTAGTGTCAGCTGTCCTGATTTGTTGGTGCAATGGCTTCTTCCTACAGCTGCTGCTTGTTAAACACCAACATTTACTGTTATTCCATTGCATTATCTTTAATTTCTGTGTGAAATCATGGTCTTCTTTGTGTTTGGATGACCATGGTGCTTCCCTTCAGCTTGTGCATTCTTTCCTGGTCCTAGGATACATATTTCAGTAGACATGTCAGACTGGTGTATTTTTTGGTTTTACTGCTTTTCTTTTTATTTGGATTAAGGTTGCTATGTCTCTGAAGACATTACAAAGTTACTTCTGTGGTGTATTGGGGTTTTTTGTTCTGCTGTGATTCAGCTGATTTTTTCTCTCTGCCTCTTGAAAGCAATGCTGTTAGATGCTTGCCATGATTTTTTTTTTCCTGTTGCTGTCATTCCCATTCTTGCTGACGTTATTCAGAATTTCTCTTGAAAATATAAAGTGTTGCCTTCAACTATTACTAATATTCATTAGAAAAAATGATGCTGATTTTAAGGTAGACATTTGGAAGTATGTCTGTTATGATACTTAATTAAGAAATTGATAGTGGCTTCCTTTTTGTAATTTCATCTTTTTTTTGTTCTAAAGCTGTAATATATTGAAAAAACTTATGTTTACAATTTCATGGCTGTTAAAAGCTTTATTATTATTATTTTTCATTACCCAGAATTCACTTAATTTCCATTTACTAATCTGCCACGTTCTCTTATATCTTTTGCTGCGTAATAGGAAGACAAAATATTTTTTTGCTTTCAAGTTTGGCCTACAGCTCATAAACTCAATTTCCATTATATGTATTGATGTCAAGATGAGGAAAAACATAGTTTGAAAGTTTTACTCCTATTTGTCAAGGGTGCTATGTTATGATCAATATCACTTTAAGTAATTGGCATTTGTATTAAATGTCAACTGAATAGAAATTCTAGACATTCCCTGATTTGGTGCATTCAGAATTTTGTAAATCATTAGTTTAAATAAATTTCTGTAGGATGATAACTCTATACATGGAATATAAAGTATGCACTGTGCATACAAAGTGAGCTGATATGAAAGTACCAGATTTGGTATTTGAATGCTGTGCACCAGTTTTTCTTCCAAGTCATCTCTCTGCAATCTTGTCTCTGTCTTTATTGGAACACTGGCTACATTACAAGGCAATTATTCAAGTTGCCAAAGAAAAAGAGGGGTGTGTGGGGAGGGAGCAGTGAGAAAAGTCAAGGACTTCATAGCCAAAACACAGATGTTTAATTTGAATTTGTCCTGGCCTTTGGGTGAAGTTGCATGATGGTGTCTCTTCTTCAGCACCATTGGTGCAGTGCTTTGATCAGGTGCAGTCTCAGAACACATCAGTCTTGGGAAGCCACATGGGGTGGTGTTTGTGAGATCAGTGCTGTGGGTTGGGTTGGGTTTGGCTTTTCCTTCTGCTGAGGTGAACTCCATCACACAGGTTGTACAGGAGGGGGACACAATATAATGCACATGGTTTGTGTTCTCCTACACTGCAGCTGTGCCACCAGCTCTCAGCACCTGATGGGACATTGCTGTGTGTCCCCTCTCCTGCCCCGAGTGCTGGCACTGCCTCACATGGGAATGCACAGAGGCAGAGTGAGGAACTGGCACAGACTGTGGCAGGAGGACACAAAACAAACAGCAAGCACTGGTTTGGTGAGGTGGCCAGTCAGGCTCACAGGTACCCATCACGGGTGCTGGTCAGAGGAGCCAGATGTTGCACAGCTGGGTGTAAGGAGAGAGGGGGCACAAAGCTGGGGACTGCTGCTGCTGTGTTCCTGTGGCTGCAGCCTGCAGGAGAGAGGGGAATGCAATTGCTGTGTCCCACAGCTGCCTGCATGGTGACAGATTACAGATTTCTGCATTGGCATGGCCAGTAAATGTGTCCCTTATTTACTGGGTGTGTGAAAATGCTTATCACTCTGAGCTTACAGCTGAAGGCACCCAGACCTCTCCTGCAGCATGCAAAGTGCTGTGTAATGCCAAATGCAAGGAAAATGGGCACGTGCTGTTCACAGACACTTCTTCCATCTTCTTGTGCCAAATCTCAGCCCATTAAAGCGGGGCAGTGTCCTCTGGGGAGCAGTGAGCATGGAGGGTTGGTGCTGAGCAGCAGCAGGGTGAGTCAGGGAGGCTGCCTGGCCTGGGGCCACCAGTGTCAAAAATGAGCAGGAAATTGAGTTAGGGAAGCTCTGAATACCTTGTGCTAAATGATCTATTGACTAAGAGAAAAAAAAGAAATTAAAATTAAAAATACTACTAATAAAATGTGGAATATGTACCAACCAGGACAAATTGTCTGTGTTATGTAGATTTTGCTGTTCCCTGGCTTTTAGATGCTTGCAGCTGTGATATTTCATTTCTATCATTACTGTGTGTGTAATCTATAACCTTCATCTAAGAAACACGACTCATTAATTAATCATTACCAAGGGCAAGACATGCAACAGCATCAAGTGTGCCAAATCCTCTCTCAAAGTTTTTAAGTGTCTGACTGCTCGTAGATATCATCTCAGCAGTCCTGGCAGATTACTCTAAAGGACCAGATCTTGCAGCACATACTAAATTTATGGCTTTTTATATCAGTTCTTCCAGTGGCACTCCAAGTAATTTGCAACTGTGCCTTCCATTTATTTAACCCTCTCCTTACTGCTGCTGAGGTTCCTAGCACTGCTGGATGGCTGGGATGAGGATGGCAGCAGGGACCTGAGGGTGGCATTGGTGCAGATGGGCAGCCCTGGAGTTTTTAATGCTCATGTTGTGGATTATGGCATTATGGAAATGGGCAAACTCTGCTGCACTGTGACTTCTCT
>JAHXMQ010006307.1:4302904-4343864 GCA_020466415.1 Ammodramus savannarum pratensis | reverse complement strand
TACATCTTCATGGCCTCTCTGAAGAAAATTCTCCAACAACTGCTCTCCATTTTTATGCTGCTTATGTAGTACCTGCTAAAATTATTTTTAAAGAATCCAGTATTATTCTGAGATGTCTGAAAGAAACAACTTCATTCCCTTTTGCCTTGCTGCTTTTCTTGCTTGGTTTGGCTTGTTTGTAAATATTGGTCGATGTTTACAAACACTTCTCCCCTGCTCTCTTACAGAAAGCTACTGCAAGGCAAAAAAATATTAGAACTTGTCAGACTGTATTTTTAGTCAGTCTTGGTAACAAGTACTTTATTGACAACTCTGTAATGAAACATGAAACCTGTTTTGATTTTTGTTAACTAATTTTCTACATGGATTTTTGATGGTATTTTTTTTGTTTAGCTTGTTTGGGCTTTGTTTGTTTCTTTTCTAATTCTGTTACAGCTACCAAGTTTCATCTGTCTTTGGACCTTCCACATATAAAGAGGACAAAGGAAAAATTGAGAGCTGAAATTGTAGCACTTTTTCACAGTGTCATATGCTTTTACATCTCCTGTGACTTTGGAAAGCTGTGTACTTACTTCAGCCTGATTTTTAAAGTCATTTTTGCATGATCTTGTCTCTTCCTCATGCATTGTTCCATGGGAGGAGGTGACTCCAGCAGCACAGTGGCCTCACATATTATTATTTTAGCTCTCACATATTAATTATTCTTTTTCTTGGTAGCCCATCAGTGTCTGTATCTCTGTAACCCAACGCTGTTCTTATGGATCTTGCTGTTCCAAATCCAGCAGCTCCTGAAATAGTGATAAACAAGCAGGGGAAGCTATAAATGAATTAACAATTATTAGCAAATACTGTAAATGGCACAGAATTAGCAAAGCAGGAGGGAGGTATTAAAAGTGTAATTTCCACTTAAGCATAGGTTGATAGGATTGCACAAAAGAAAGTAAGCGTAATAGTGAAAATAAGGAGATTATGAAAGTAAAGACTGCATCCCAAACCCTAATTAGTGAGGTTATCTGCATTTCAGCTTTCACATTTGCTCATTAGAAGCACTGGGTTTGTTTTTTTCACCTTGATTCATATTCTTAGAAAATCTTATGCCAGGATTCTGGCCATAAAGATTTTACATGATACTAATGTACAATGTGTATCCAATTCTTTGTCTTATTAAAAAAAAATAAAAATAAAAAAAATGATGCTTTATGGAAAGCTGTTGGCCTGAAATACAATTATTCCTATTCATTTCCAGGGAGATAAACCTCAGCAGTTAAGCAGTGCTAGTACATCAAGCTTCTTTTTTATAAGTACCAGTAATTTAAATTCAGTGAAAGACGTGGCTAAGGCAGTGTTAAATGCTCTCACTGTTAAAAGAAAGTAGCTTAAAAGTTTCATGCATAACAGTGGAAAGCATTAGCTTGTCTTTATAGGTTTTTGTACATACTTATGATGAAATATTTGGCTCTAATATTAATGGTTAACATGTCTGTTCCCCCCTCAGCCTGTGAGGATTTTGTATATTTTTCAGTGGCCTGCCATCAATTATTTGAATTTCTTTGGCAGAATGACCAATCACTTCTTCACCCTTATTTTTTATTGCTTGGTTTCATAATGCAAGGTGACACATGTTTCTTTCAAAGTCATCTTACATCTGGTTTTGGCTCTGCCTGGATTGTTTCATTGACCAGGTGGAAATTGCTGAGGCCATGGACATATTAGGTGATACTTCTTTTCCAAAAACATTTTTGTAGATAATAGAAATTCTGAAGAAAATGTAGAAATCAACAGGTATCAGAAGGTATTGCATACTGAGAAAGAAAATAATAAATTGACAGAGAAAGCAACAAGTGGTCTGTGAAGTGGTGACATCTAAGGCTATTTTAAATTAAACTTTTTTGTATTAAAAATGCCCAGTGGAAAAAGTGTCACAATGCTAAAGTTTTGAGAAATGCTGCTTAAATTCATAATGTCTTTTTGTTCTTTTGAACTGAGTAGGCAAGATGTGGTTCTTTCTTATTTACTAGTTTGGCAGTGTAAAAATTAAATTACTGAGCAATCTCTGTGCTTGAGTGTTCGCATTTGGGACAAGGAAGAGGGAAAATAGGCATGTGGAAGAAGGAATCTACGAGGTTTTTTTCTTACATCTGGTGTGGTTGGTAGACTGTAATCCTTTTGGTGATTAAAAACTGTAATAGATAAATAGCATTAATTGAAATTTTATGTTAAAGCCTCTGGTTATTGTGAGGATTTTACAGGGGTTTTTTGGGGGTTTTTTTTAGGGTTTTTCCTTTGTTTGTTTGTTTGGGTTTTTTTTGTTTTTTCCTGAAAGTTATTCTTATTTCTTTCTCACAGATCCAGCTTGGTTTTCACTGCCCACCACAGTAAGAATTCCCTCTCCCCTGATGAGCTAAAGCACGGCCCTAAGGACTGCCAGACTGAGCACTGCCGACTGCCTGGTCAGTGAGTACTCACAGCCTGACTTTGGTGTGCTGTTTGCTCACAGATGTGTTTATATATTGTTGTCCAAAGTGGTTCCATCTATGCTTCAAAAGTGCCTGGGAAGATCTCTGCAGGAAAGTGTTTTTGTAGAGGAAAGCAATTTTTCTCAGCACTTTGCTTTAAAGAATCTACTTCAGCCTTTTCCAGCCCAAGTGAATTACTTCAGAAGGCCCCACTAAAAGAAATCTGCCTTTTTCCTGTCTACCTGCATGTTCATTTGGGGGCATTGTTCATCCTGACAAATTCAGGATCAAATGAGAGTGTTGGAAATTTATTGCTTCTGGCATCAAAATATCTTTTTCTTCACTGGAATGACCCTTTTTGTTCAGATTCTGAACACAACAAAAATTATTTATGACTAGGTGCATACAGTTCTATATCTGTGTATAGACAATGTATGCTGTGCAGAGAAAAGACAAAGAGAAGAAACCTTCCCATTATCTGTTCTTTCATGGTGTCTCTGACTGCTGGTCAGAATGCTCACAAGGCACCCTACAATTTAATTACTGTTGTACACATGCTCTGGGAGTTCAGGTAATTATATAAAGTACCACACTCAGCCCAGTGTGTCCAGCACTGGAAAGGGGCTGTCCTGCTTAAGAGTCACTCAAGAGTAAAGGGAACATAACCTTTGGTTGATGGATTCCCATCAGGAAAAAACCAAAACCAAACCCTACTTATATTCAAAAAAAAAAAAAAAAAAATCTGTCCTCTCTTGTGGATTTTAATTTTACTGAGAATAATTTTCAGTGAGACACCTGAGAATTCTTACTTGAGTAATTTAATTCAGTGGCAGTATTTCATGGGAAGCTACTTCCAGATTTTGCCTTTTCTAAATCTCTCATTTGGAGTTCGTTTAATATAACATTTTAAATTGAAAAGCATGGTAAAATAGTGGGGTTTAGATATGGCAAGCACCAAATCCTGAGGGAATTCTTTAATTCACACTGAAAAAACTCAACACATTCTTCTGCATTGTTTGCAATGGGTCATTTGGATGTCATTACATATTTTCTACTGGAAGGTTAATTTCTGAGTCCAGGGCTGTACTTTTTCAGTTTTTAGGCCATTAAGATCCATGCTCCATACTTACAAAGTAAATTACTCCAAGGGTCTGATCCTTAAATTTTCAAATTTTATGTAGTGTAAGAAAATTAAAATGATAAAAACAAGATACTTCAGTATAAGGAATCCTTCAAAATGAGAAAGAAAATAGGGAGGGATTGTGGTGGTTTTAAAATTTATTTTTAATTTTACAAGTGTAAGTTTCATGACAGTTTTCTACCAGTTCTGTGTGGTTAGAAATATGAAATAGGGGATTCCTGAAATCTGTATTGACTATTTTAGATATATCTATCTGGGCTATGTATAAGTTGTTTGTATATGCTCTGTGTCTATGTTCCTGTATTTAAGGGATCTTCATGGCCCACCTTTAAGTAGGTAAAGAACAGATTGGCAAGTACTTCCCACAGCAAATTCCAGGAGAACAAGCATTAAGTGATAAAAGATACTGGTTCCAGCAGCTCTCACTTTTGCTCTGTATCTCAACAGCAGTTTGTCAGGGAAAGATTGCAGAAGTAGGTCCTTGGTGAGAATTTCAAAACACCTGATAGCTCAATCTCAAAATCCCCTGCTGTAGTCTTGGTTTGTTTGTTTTTTGCTGTCTGTTTTTTAAAATAACACCAAATGATCTCCCAGGGTCAGACAGTAAGTCAGTAACAAAGCTGAACATAAAACCAAATTGATAATTCCCTGCAGTAAGTGAGGCTGACAAAATACCTGCTTAAACTGTCAAAATGGTGGCTAAATCCTGTGCATTACTAATTTTCATTGCTCTGGAAAATACTGAGGCCTGGAAGGATTTTCAGGTACTGAAGAAAACTTTTCTTCTTGCTCCCATCATATGTCCGGGGGAGTTTGCTTTGGATTTGGTTTGAGTTGAGACACAGGCTGGGACAAGGAGCTCAGTGCTGTGTGTGAGGAGCAGAGCTTTCCTTCCCTGAAATATTTGCTTTAGAGGATGTCCAGCAGTTCCTCCAGCTCAGAGAGGGCTCCTCACTGAGCCCCAGGACAGGGGAGGAACATGAGCACCTCACGATCCCCTGAGCACAGTACAGCAGCTGATTTGGGGTTTCATTCTGGGCTTGAGGGTTCTGGGAGATGTTCTGTCTGTAGTGGGAGAGTTCCTTGGCTGCAGGTTTGGGTTGGGAATTTGCCCTGGGCTCTGTCCCAGGTGCTGGTGGCATCACTTGTTTTCAGCCTGCTGTAGGTACTGTCTGTTCTTTATTTCACTCCTAAACTTGGGTTCCTGTGCATTTCCTGGTGTGATGAGGAAGTGCAGATAACTTCCCAGTTAATTCCCTTTTGTACGGTTTCCCCAGCCCTTCAGCACTGTCTGTTTCTGCCTTATGTTCTTTATGTATCTGTCAAAAACTCACTGTCAGCCCCCAAACCACTGTTGAGACTCATTTCTCTCCACTGTGCCCTTCTCCAGCATCCTCTGTGTTCTTCAGAGGCCAAGACTGTGACATGAATATTTCAGCATATTTGTTAGGTTCTTTTTTTCTTTTTTTAATATGATTTCTTTTCAACAAAGGCTGCTATCATCCCATCATGGTGGATCAAAGCTTTTAGACAGTAACTACCTTAGAGGAAAAAGTTTAACTTCTTGAACAAAACCCTTCTGGACCTATCCTCCAGGGAGGACTCAGTTTCTTAGCTTTATGCATCTTGACAGAAAATTTGTGTCTTCTGAGGGAGTTGGAAGAAAACAGCCTCTTCATCACTGCCAACTTCTGTGCTCCTCTTAGTTCCAGGTCTGGAGGATGCAAATTTTTTGGCATTTTTAGTGCTGCCACTCTGAAAAAAAAAGAGCATGTTCTATATGGTTTGAAAACCTTCTGCAAACTCCCATTGGGATAAATAGTCAAAACTGCTTGAGCAAATTGCTGAAGAAGCCATTTTTATACTGTCAGACTTGGATGCCCCTACCATGTTGGGTTTATTAGTTTGCAATGATTTTGAAAGGGAACAGAAGTTAACAAATAATGTGTTCTTAAGTATTTGTGTCTTTTATTTCTTAGGCAACAAACTCAGAACCAGAGCTTTATAAGTATTAGCACTCAAATGGAGCCACAAAACCAATGCAACTTCTGCTATTGATTTTTCTCCTGGGTAACTCTTGGCAGCAAAGGCAGGTTACCATCCTGTGTAAGCATCAAACTTACTTAGAGTAAATTACTCTAAATTATATTCTAACCAATAAATCAGCGTTGCTACAGTGTTGTCCTCCCATTCCTCGCCCCATACCTGAAGTGTGTATCCCAAATAAGAATCAATGTATCAGAAAATAGTTTTAATTTTATTTTTAATTCAATACAGAAAAAATGAATGCTCTCCTGAAATTACCAGGAATAATTAAGCCTGGTGAAAGAGCAGGGGCATATATGCAATTAAAATAGGTCATTGTAATGTGATAATTACAGAAGTAGAATTAAGGTGTTGCCCATGCTTTTGTAAATTATGCCATATCACCAAATACCATTTTTTTCATTTTTGTCTTTGTTTGAAGTTCAGTAAGATATTAATGGGGCTAACCAATTTTACAAGTGGTTTTAAATTAATCAGGACATATGCCCACACATTGGCCTTAGCACTGCAAGCATATTTGTTGGGAGAGGAATTTATTTGGCAGCATTCTTTAAGACCCAACATTTGATATGAAGGAGATGAAGCACTGCCATTTCTCAAGTACTGCATGAGCAGATGAGAAATTGAATATTACTTTGGATAAATTCAGGCCACTGTCAGATGTATGGAAGATGGGAATAATTCAAGCAGAACAGTAAGCCTAGGATAATTAAAAAATAAATTACTGAATCTTAAAATATTTTAGTGGACTCTAGATATGAGTGTTCAGACTGAGAAGGATGTAGTGAGAAAAACTAACTATATGAAAATACCAAATTATCACTAAAGGTCAAGTAAAGAATGTACTGGAAAAGATAACTGGATGTTTGAAGTCCTGTTGTTTGTTTTGTTTGGATTTTTTTTTGACTGACTACTATGTAGCATACAAAGTTGAGAGTTGATAAATAGATGCTGATAATATTTGCTATTTTATGAGAATTCTCTTTGAGTAAGGTACAAGTTTTATTAACAATAATGTGCATTCTGTGCCATGACATTGTATAATTCATGTATTCTTCAATACCTCAGTGGGATATGAGATTTTGTGTGAAAAAGGACATTGTATAATTCATTTATTTTTCATAAACTTGAGTGGGATATGAACCTCTGTATGAAAAAGGCTCTGTGGGGGAAAAAATATTTGAGTTTTGACCTTTGATTTTTCTAACTAAGGGCAAGTTTTAATATATGTCATAGTTTTAAAAAGGAAACTCATCTTTTGCCTTCTGTGGGAGTCTGGGAGGGTGGGGGAAAATGCTGTGGGTATTCAGGCTGGCCTAGAGTGGCAGATTGAGGGAAATGTTAGCATAATGTTAGGATCTGAATGCTTCTCAAAATGAGACTGAAGGGGACAGGTCTTGCCTAGAAACTCCAGAAATGGCATTTTGTGCATTCTGGGGCTATCCTTGGAGAGCCCAAAGAAAACAGTTACAGCTCATGACAGATTGTTCTCTATAAAACAGTCTGTGTGACCTGCTACAGGCACTGAATAGGGGTAGCTGGCATGAAGGAAAATGTAAAATCCTGTCAGTGGTGCAGTAATCTGCCCTTTGTTTATGGTTTTATTTCTTCCTTCCTGTACTGAAAACTCAGCACTGACAATTCTAGAGTTTTGTGCAACTGATTTTGAAGTCTTCCTGGCAGCTTGGTGGGGTTTCAAAAGAAGTTCTGTGTGTTTGAGAATGATGTGGCCCTTCCTGTTTGATGATGAATCCTGGGCTGAACTATTTGAGAGTGAAATAGTTTCCTTGTGAGAGATCCTATTTCCTTGAGAAAGGGAAAGATTCTCAGTCAGCATCTGTCCTGGTAGAAACCCTCTGTCTGTAATTACTTCGTGACTGGAGTTTGAGGTGCTGTGACTGTGTGGGTGTCTGATAAATGTTTTTGGTGGAACAGAGCACACATATGAGGAATGAGTGGATAAAGCTACATTTCAGTTCCATTCATCCCAGAGCAGGCTGATGCCTTTGCCTTCATGAACAGCTTATTTTTGTGTATTTAACAAAAAAGAAAAAAAGGAAATCTTTATGAGAAGGGAATATTGGTAAATAGATGTTATCATTCAGGTTTTTCCTTTGCTTTTTATTGCACTGTTTTTGTTTCTAGAAGTAACAGGTTCAAATAAAAAAATACAGTTACAAAAGACAGTCTGATTGTGAACAGCCTGAAATAAAACCACAAGTTAACTTCTAGTGAGCAACCTGTTTCTTGGATAGGATCTTCAAAAATCAGGTGTCATAGAAAGAAAACAGAAGTAGATAAAAACTAAACTGCCATCTCAGTGAGACTCAAGATATTCAGTGCTCCCTGACTTTGTTGTATGGGAAGCATCACCCCATCAGTGCTGAGAGCTGCACGTGCTTGGTGCTGAGGCTGGGACACGAGTGAGGGACAGTGAGCCTGAAGAGCAGCTCAGGTGTCACTCTGGAGATGGTGGTGCTGAGTGCAGCAAGGAAGAGAGGGGAGCAGGGCACCTGCAGGGTAACTCAGCTTTGCACACCAGGGACCCTCCAAGGGTGCCAACCTTGGCTAGAGGAACATGGCAGTGGGGCTTGGAGAGCCCTGTGCCATTCCATGGGGTCTGTGAGCCAACATGACCCATAACAAACAGTTTTTGTTCTGCACTCTTATTCTGCCTTTGAACTTGAAGCTGTGTGCAGGGAAGGTTGTGGTTTGCTGATTGTCTTCAAGCTGTTATTTACTCTTGATGTCACTGGGCCTTCTACAAGTTTGCATTTACATAAATACACCTCACATTGTTGGCACCTTTACAATGGCCTGAAATGGGAAAACAGCATGGTTACTGTTGTCTTACATCATCTACTACAGAAAACCAAAATGTACCTCAGGGTGAGTTTCATCAAATTAATTTAGAATTATAAACTCAATATAACTGGGTTTTTATTTGATTTTACCTTGCACCTGCCCGCTTATTTTACTGCAGATGGATCTAACCTTACCTTTTTGAGCACGTGCAGCAGAAGCAGCTTTGCTTCATGCAGATCCTTACTGACCCAGCTTTTTATACCCCCTGGCAATCTGCTCTGTGCTTGTACAACACCAGGTTAATTACAGCCTTGTGAACATGTGCATTAAAACAATCTGCCTACTGGTAGAGAGATTTTTTTTTTCTTTCTTTTGCTTTACAAGACTGCATCTTCTTATTTTTTTAATATTAGCTTTGTCATAACTGTCACATGGCACATTTCACGGCCAGTTGAGGTTTCCCTCACTTTAGCAGAAATCCAGCTTATTATGCAGATACCCACTTTGGAGAATGAGCATCTGCAGCTACTCAAGACACAGAGATGCTGGTGAATGTGTCTAGGCATCTTCATTTGTTGTGCTGTGTTGTCCCTGAATAAATATGCAGAATATCTGGCAGTTGAGCAGTCACAATGCAAAAAGAGGAACACACTGGTGTTTTGTTATGTGATAGCTGGCTGTGCCACTGATTATACAGCATGTAGCTGAACCCAAGGGGAAGGAATTTTTCTTTTTAAAAAGTATTCTAAATATTTTTCTTATCTCTATTTTTTTTTGTCGATCTCCTTAGCAACAGAAACAGATGTTTCTTTTCTCTTAGTCATTACATTCAAAGAAAGAAGCTGCTTCAAAAATCAGGAAAGCAATTCCTATGAATTGGGTAGCTATTAATTATTGCCAAGATGTTTTAGGATGATAATAAGACATGCAACAATTGGCTTTTTTCTTTAATTGAAATATAGCTATCTAGTTAACCTGTGCTGGTTAGGTGAGCTAAGATCTATCTGCTCTTATAGTGCAGTTGTGTGATAAAGACAAGAGTAAGCTTAAATATTTCTGGTCTATTGAGGAGATACATAGCATCAATGTGCACCTAATGTTTTATTAATTTATGACTTCAAAGCAAGTCAGTGAAGAGTTTGCCTTGAAGACAAAGAACTAAATGTGCATGGCCTTACAAATATATATTTTTGTATGTCAATTTACAATATGAAATGGTATAATTAATTTTAAATGTGGACTTTGTTTTATAGTGATGCTCTTTTTCAAATTTCTGTCTGTTTTTCTCTGGACTTTTATTGTACAATTTTAAGCTTTTACTTGGGTTTCAAAAGGGTTTAATCTGATTTTCATCTGTATGGGCACAAGTGCCTTCCTAATTCACAAGAAACTGGCACATGTAGATGAGATTTAGAGAGAAATGAGTTAGGACTGCAGAATCAGGATATGAACTGGTCTCTGTCAGCCAAGAGAAACAGAGTCACCTCTGCAATTTGGAGAGAAGGACTTGTGCTGCTCCCCTAGTCCTGAGTGATTGTCATTTAAGATAAGTGCATGTGCATGGACCCACATTTTTGCTTGAAAACCAGTGCAAAAAACAAACCTTCCTTCCTGATAATGTTGATAGGTTTAGTTCATCTCATGGAGGTTTAGTAGCAGTGTTGAGGGGAAAAGCAGTTGTTCAGATGGGTGAAATTGGGCAGCCTTACTCTCAACTGGGGCTAAACTGGCTGTTGTTTTTTCACAAGCACATTCTCCTGCAGCATGCACATCCACAGCAGGAAAAAGAAAACAAAGCCTTTGACATGAATTTACTTCAGAAAGAACCAGCAAAACTCAGAGAAGAAACAGGTGATGAAGATTAGTGTTATGCCACAACCTCTAATCACAGTTGTACTCTCCCTGATGTTTTCCTTTTTCTTTGTCTCCCTCCAACCCTGAAAATAATAATTCTGACTGGGACCCCTTTGTCGGTGGCAAAAATGGTTTTGAAAAGCTTTCCCAAAGAACCATCTGGAGCATGTGAGGGCCAGGAGCACTGAGAACTTCCTCCATGGCAGAGCTGATGGGCTGGGAGGAGCAGTGAGCAGCAAAGCCTGGCTCTATATAATCCTTTCACCTGGCCAGCACATCAGACACGTGGGCAGCTGCCCAAATGCTGCTGCCCTCAGTTCAGGACAGCAGGTCTTGCTGCCCCTTAGGTTCTGCTAAAGCAGGGCTGGAACCATGTGCATTCCAGTTGGATGTGCAGAATAATCAAAAATACAAATATGAAACCATCCCTGATTCCTGAGTAAGTGCAGAGCCTTGGTGTCTGCTGTAGGCTGGAGGTGGGCACAGCTCCTCAGGGGTGGGAGTGCTGCAGGAAGCAGAGCAGCATGGTTTGGCCAGGGCTGACTTTCAGGGAAAATGAACACTGTTGTCTGTTCACCCCAGTGGAACCTCTGTGTATGGGTGAGGAGTAAAGGTAACCTGTTGGAGGATCTCAGAAGGGATAGCTTTCATCACTTGTGGCAAGGGACAGTGCTCCAAAAATGACAGGAATATTTATTGCAGGAAAGAGTCTTAGAAAAGGACAAAACCTTGGTGTGTAGGCAGGGAGGATCCTGCAATGGGTGTTTGCTTGTCTGTAGGCAGTCCTTGCCTGGTGCTGGTTGCTAAAGTAAGTTAGGTCTTATTCCTACTCACTGTTGAGTTTACTCAGTTATTGTAGGTGCAACAAATGTTGGCACTATGAAATAAGAGTAGCTAAATGAAATCTTATTGCCAGGGTCACCTTCTGTAAGTGAGATTCAAAAAGGTGTATGAACTCTGGTCATGCATTCCATGCCAGCCTTTGGTTCGTGCTGGCTCTCTTCCAGCTGAATTATTGGAGTAGGAGGCCTTTTCTGGGGAGCAAATGGTGCAAATTCTGATGCACCAAATTCAAATTCTGATGGTGCACGTTGTTTGATGATAGCTGCAGATAAGCAGTGAGGCACCCTTTTCCCCTTGGAGCAGCAATGGCCATCAGTGTGGCTCTGTGCAAGACTCCCTGTTCTGCAGCAGTGCCTGGAAGTTGGGCATTTCAAAGTGGAAAAGGACTAAGCTGGTTTGTGATAAGAGCAGAAATTTCAGTTCCCTGGTGTCTCCTTGGCTGACCATCCAGCCATTTCAAATGTTTCCCTTGGCACCAGTTGTCTTAGTGTTTCCTGGGTTTTAGAAAATCATTGTGGATCATTCCTACAGGGTATTTTAGAGGAAATTGCAGATTTTCTTTTGTCCTTTCTGTTTGTTTCATATCTAAGTTGTCTGTTACTGCCATAGATTTGCTTGCTTGCATGAGAGAGAATTTAGAAGAAAATGACTAATTCTTTCATCATTAAAATGGACAAAAAAACCCAAAACACTGGCTAAAAAGAAAGTGCTCTCAATGCCTGCACAGTTTCATGGACACAGCTCTTCAAATGCTCCCATAGCAAATGGGGGCCTATTTAACCTTCCTGGTAAAGGTGAAATAGCTGGTAATTCTGTAGCTCTTCATGATGTCTGTCCACAAGTTATTTTTAAAGACAGACTTGTCAGGAAGAATACTTCTTTGATATTGAAAGAATGAATTCCACTCAGTTTAATGCTAATGAGAATGAGACATGTAAAATCAGTATTTTGAATTATATGTGGGAATAGAGGGGTTAAATATGGCCTATAACTGGACTGAATATTCATAATATCTGTTGAGGGGTTTTGTGCATGAGAGATATGTGAAGGTAATTTGTTGAATCAATATTCCTGACAGGCCTGTTTTATGTGTGGTTTGTCAGGGGCTGGGAGAGGATTGTTTTGGTTAGTTAGTTTGTTCATAGTCTCATTTTAAGGAAAAATCTCAAATAATTGCCTTAGGTTGGTTCTGTTGACACTGTATAGAGTGTGGTGCCACTGTACTCCTGGAACAAAAGAAAATATATCAGAAAGAAAGCAATGAAGATTAATTGTCTTCAAATATTTGGCATCAACCACTCCATAGTTGAGGGTAAATTTTCAGTAAAAAGATGGCATACATTAGAATCACAGAACCCAAAATTAGGTACTGATTTTTAATTTTTAAATTTTACTGTAGTGATTATTAATTATGGTGACAGACCCTAATCAGGCACATGTCAACACTGAAGACCATTTTTTTGTTATATATTTCAGGTATACTCTTAAAAATATTACTATTTTGAATAAACTTGTAATATAAACACTTTCATAGAACCTGCTGTTGTGTGGAATTCATTGTGCTCTCTAGAGGAGTGTAGAATCTGTGGAAAAATGCTTTTCATCCACCAAAGGAAATAGGAAATTTGACAACATGCATTTGTCTACAAAATGCGAAGCAATATCTGATGAAATATGCTTTGTCAATAAAATAAATTGCCAAACAAAATGTAATCCTTCCTCAAAATGCGTTTAGCCTACACAGTGAAATAAGCCACTTCCACAAAGTGCATTTTGTTGCTTGAATTATTTTGATTTGCTGTCTATCAGAATCTGTAGATAGTGTCTTGTGTCTTTTTTTATTGTCAGATACTCTATATCAACCTTTTTTTACTACATATAGGTAAAATACATTTAATTTAAAGGTAGACATTAGATAAGACAGCTATAGGTATGTACATATATGTATGGAGTTGGTTATAAATTAAAAGATAACTTGGGGTCTGTTAAAAATAAATGTATTTGGCCAAACAGAAATTTATTGCTAAGCTTTTGGATCTCATGGAAACAAAAATACACAATGCTGCAATTGGAAAAGACATTGCAGGTCAAACTCCTTCACCTCAAGTACAATATTTTCCCAGTTGTGTCAAGAAGAAATGTAGATAGGAATGTGTTTATTTTTATCATATATAACAAAGTAGAAATTACTTTAAAAATGTTATTTTATGAATTAGCAGCTCTTCAAGCATACAAAGCATATGTATATAGAACTGGTTGAATTGCACCACTGCTATTCCCTGGACATGGTGCAGTGTTCCAGGTTCTCCTTCCTTTCTCCTTCCAACCAGGATGTTTCTGCAGGTAACTTAAATTTAATGGAGAGTGACTGCCTGAATAAATAGTAATGTAATAATTGTTAAGATATTTTTACATTAATTCGGAGGGCATTATTATTCCTGTCCCTTCAGCCCCACGTTTCTGGGCTAGCACAATGATAATTCATTATAAAATCCATGTGAGCATGGCACAGCAGGAAGATTTGACAGAAAGCTCACTGGGCAAGCAGCAGACTGATCTATATGTGACATACAGGAGCTGTTTTTGTCTGAACAACTTAATCACTGAAATGAGAGATGAGCCCAAGTACCTGAGGATAACTTGGGTACTTTGGTAAATGTCAGGGCTGTTGCATTTTCCTCTGTTTTAGTGTAAATCAGGATTGCTCACTCTTTCCTCGTGTGATTTAATGCAGTAAATCTTTATGGGAGCTGTCTGAAAATTAATAGCTGTTGTAGAAGAAACTACGTAGTAGAGCTTTAAATTATGGGTTTGAATTATGTATCATTTAATATTTTATTACATAATTTGATATAGCACAACTAATGAAATACCAATTAAAAAAAAATCATTATTTTTTAAATGTTGCAATTGAACATCAATCCATTCTTTTTGCTTCAGCTTGTTAGTCCACCAGTGATTAAATTGCAATTACCCTTCCCCCTATTATATTTCACAGTTTAAACACCCCGAATAACATTGTTTTATGTGAGTTTGGGAAACAGGGCTACTGCCAGAGATTAGGACTGCAAAGTTGGGCTTGAGGCATTTTTAGCTTCTGTGTATGAGATAGCAAGGTTTATGAATTGGTGCTTTCTGCATCTCTTCAACCTAGATTTTGAACTTTTCCACCACGTCTGCTGGCTTAGATGAAAGGCTAAGAGATCTCAGAGATAACTAATTCCCTGCAAGATGGCAGAGAATTTTAAATGCTTGTGCAATGAGGACCTCTCATAAGAGAGAAAAGATTTCAAAATGCCTCAGCTCTAGAAAAGTGTCTATTGGTGAATGCAGCTGGGGGGGCACCAAATTCAGTCAATCAAACACAGATAAACACCTTTTATATCTGATCAACTGCATTTCATCACTTCCACTGCTCACAGAATTAATAGCTTTTGTTGAGAAATTAGCAATGCATGGTTTAAAATTATATATAGCGTTTGGGTTTTTTGGGGTTTTTTGTAGTTTGCACATCTTGCTTTTTACTACATTTTCTAGCAATATCTCACTTTAAATTACTATGTTGAGTCTTCATGAAAAATTAATGTAAATAGTGGGGAAAATTAAGTGAAAATGTGTATGGACTTGATAAAATTTGGTGAGGTTGTAGTGTAACTGTAGATAATTCCATATCCAGTCTCTGAGGTAGTCTCTTGCAGACTCTGCTGTATATTTGCCCTTGGATGAAGGAATAAAGTATCAAATTATTTCCCATTATATTGAAATTGATTAGAGATAAACAATATTTGAGTTTAATTAGTTTCAAGGAAGCCTAATAATTGGAAGGCAAAAATGAGTGCTATTCCAATCCTGGTGTTCAAAGTGTATAGAAAATGCTGGAATTTTCTCCAGTTTAACATTGCATTTAAGCATTCTAGCTGTCTCACAAAGAGAAAGGAAATGTGCCTGTTCATTTGGGTTTATTCATAAGGTGATATTACAGACAGAAAAATGGATGCACTTCAGGAATAAAATGTCCTGCATAAATTTTTAAAGTACATTTCTAAAACCCTGAAATGACGAATATTAAAGCAGCTTTATGCACACTGTGTTAGTGTTTTGTAGCAGCTGGCTAAAGTGATAGCAACCAATATTTTTAGTCTTATTTTTTCTGGTCCTATTTTATTCTTATTTTTTCTGGTCATTCTGTGTTCATGTGCTGTCCCAAGGCTTTGAGTGTCACTTGATTCCCCCTTGCAGCAGTTCCTTACACTCAGGTTCTGTTCTTTGAAGGAAATGATGATAGAAACAGATGATATCTGTTGAGCACTGATAACAACTGCATGAAGAGCAGTATTGAGAGTTGCTGGCCCTGAGCATTGCTGCTGCAGAGCAGAAAAAAGCAGTGAGTGCATGGTGGTGTTTGGCCTTGGGCTCCTGCACGGTGTCACCTGCTCCCTTCATCCATCAGCACCAACACCAAACATCTTCCTGTCACCTCTCGCTGACAGGAGGGTAAGCTGACTCACAAATATTGGTTGCCAAGTGAACCAGGATCTTATTTGCCGTGAAAAATGAGTTATTTACTGTATTTGCTTATATTACTATACGATTAATAACATTGCTAGATGTTTAAAACTCTGCAGGTAGCTTACTGAAGACCTGCCCTCAAACACTTGCATAGGTTCCTGCAAGGTTTTTGGCATTCACTCTGTAGTTATTTCTGTTGGGGTTTTAGTGCATTTTTAATTATTTGATGTTCCAGAGTGATTTCTGTCAGTTTTGGTTTTCAGTGCAGTTTCTCTGAGCCCTGTGACACAGCCTAAAGCTGGTAGCAGCTCTTTTGATCTGAGCTTTTCACTGTGGTGGCTTTGCAGCTTCTTCAGCCGTGAGCTGCTGGCATGGACGAGCTGCTTTTGTGGAACCAGCCTGTGTTTGCTCCTGGGGAGCCAGCAAATTATTGCATAACATGGAAAGGGCCTTAAACTGGAGCTTTTGGTGTGCACTTGAAATTTTCTTCTTTCCTTTGACTGTGACATTTTTTGTCAAAAATTTGCCAGGGGCCAGTGGTGCTTGATGTGATGAGTGCTTTGTTTTGCTTGGGTTTACTCTCTGAGTAGGCTCCCAGTATCCATTGTGGATACAGGAATGATATCCCATTAAACTGGCGCAGTGATAATACATATTTTTGGAATTTCTGTCTTCCTGTTGTGTGCTTGCCATGCTTCAGTTCCTGCAGGTTTGGGTTTGGGGTTTTTTTCAATGCTGGAGTGGACTTTCATGCCTGTGTTTTCAAGTGGCTGTTTTTAAATTTCCCTTCTGTGTGACTGTGGCTGTGTAGGAAGGGGGCCTAGGGAGCAGTTCCCCATTGCATAGTTCCTCTGAAATTCCCCTGCCTTCCCTTGCTTCTCAACATTAATTGTTGATTTGGAATGAGTTAGCAAAACCAGGAATTACAGACATCACAATTGAGGTAGTTCCATTTTCCATCTTTCTCTGCCAGTCATGGGGGCTCTGGCTACCGTGGAGTAAAATTTTGTGGTGGTTTTCTTAATATAAACCTTACAGTATGTGTTGAAGACAGGATGTTAGAACTAGGATTTTGAGGCAGTTTAGTTTGTTTCTTTTTATATTGAGATTCTTAATGAAAAATGTTTGCTTAAAAGTTGAGGAAAATGTATAATATTTGTGAAAAGCAAATGATTCTTGATAGCACTGGGAAGATTCATTTCTTGGGAAAGGGTAACTGCAGTCTTAATCCATAACTTAGAAAGATGAATCATTTGGAAAAGAAAGTCATAATAAACGTTCATTTAATTAGTTTTGCAGAGGAAAAAAAAAAAAAAAAACATAGCGAGAAACATTGACATTAAAAGAAGTATAATTTTAAATTAAGCTCTAAATGAGAATTGCTGTATTGATAAGTTCAACAAAAGCAAGTGTCTAAGGAGACTTCAAAAAGCAATGTGTACAATTTATCAGAGTGAAATAGCTTTGTGCAAACATGTATTTTGGCAAATTATTGAAGTGAGCATTGTGAATGCTTTTTTGAATGGAGTGATATGCAAGCCTTCATCCAGGAGTTAATATATCACCTGGAAAAAGCACCAGCTATCTCCATGCAATTTTCAACAGTATGAGCAAAATTGCAGGAAGACCAAAACACAGCCTTCAAATTAAGGCAAGGAGCTTACAAGAAAAACTACACCACCAGAATATAAATGGATTAGCAGAAGAGATGAAGTTAAATATATAGGAAATTATCTCACATGAGATTGCTTACTATATGAGTTTTATATTAATATGATATTATTATGTACTGATTGGTACATGAACATATTTGTTTTTAATAAATTTGATCTGTAGGAGTTTCATTGACCCTATGTACTGGGATGTTGCATCTTGTGTTCTTTTTAAGGTGAGATTGCAGAAGCAGTACAATGCAAACCTGCAGTTAAGTCCTTGAGAAAGCAATCTGTTCAAGCAAGCAAGGCTTTTATCTTTTAAATGTTTTGTTATCAAAACATACCAAAGAACATAAATATATACCAATGCTTGTTGTTCTGAAACATTTCTTTTTCAGGATGTTTGCTTTGTGTAGGGAGAGTCCAAGTGATGCCATGTTCAGGTGCAACATCTCAGCTTGCATCCCTCATTCAAAAATAAATATTTCCAACTCAAAATAAAATTCCTCCACTGTGGGTAATTAATTTCATGGCTGCAAATGACAAATCCTCAACCAAGCCAAGATGTTTTTTGTCTGAATTATTGCCACAGTAAAGGGAAGCAGTGAAATAACATCTGCCCTGGGTGACAGAAGGGAAGGTAGTTTGAATTCTTGAAAGCAGCAGAGACGTGGAATAGTTATTGACGTGAATGAGTAATTGATTGATCAGGTAATAACTATCCTAATTTAAACCTGACAAGGAAATTGATAGTTGATATTGTTAAATATCCTCTAATGAGGCAGAAAGGAGATGGAAGAAAGGCAAGAGTGCTGTGAGTCTGTTGTGAGAGTGGCTTTGATAAACAAATGCAGTGTGGAGTGACTGGGAAACAATGGGACACGATTAAAGGTACAATTTTCGAGTCATTTTTTAGACTGTAGGCATTATGTCCAGCATATACAATGGAGGAAAATGAGGGAAATTACTGAAACTAGGAAAACATGGCATTATGCTGTATTTGCAGAGAGTCTGCATGTGCCCTACATTGTCATTACCTCCTAATTATTTTAAATGAGCTCTATAAAAGCATTATGCCATTGCTACACTTCTTGGTGAGTTTAAGCATCTGGATTCTGATTTTTTTTTTTTTTTTAATATTTATTGTGTGTGTTTATTTGTTTGTTTTATCTCACATCAGATACATAGGATTTGCAACTAATTAATAGATTTACCATTTTATAAATGTTAGTGTGTAATTTCCACTTCTAGGTAAGTTTGTGAAAGAGATCATAAAAATGACAATAACTTAAATTCAAAGATTTTTTTTCCCTTAAATTATTGTTGGTGAACTGTCATAGTGCCAAAGAAAAGAAGGCAAAAGTTACTGCTTCTTGCAATTGTCTAATATATGCTTGTAATTTGGTAACCTGCTCTCCAGGGTAATTAAAGATGTAATTTATTCCCAGAATTCTAAGGGAAAGGATCAGAAATATTTCACTGAAGGACCAGACTATGTGCATTAGCCCCTAAGTATAGGGAAATAAGTTTATGGCTTGTAATAATTGTGATAATCATTGTGCTTGGGTAACTAAGAACCCTTTATTGATCATGTTAATTATTAACAGCTATTGAGGATGCATTCCAAAATTAATATACTGTACTAAGCTTTTATTTTCTGTATTTCTTAATGAAAATAATTTAAAGGAATATTAGAGTTAAAATCAAATAATTTGAATTATAAAAAGGAAAGTATGCAGTTGCATAACTTTAGCACTGAAGAGCCTGTGCTACATCAGAATTTGTGCATAGACAGCAAAAAGAAAAGGAGCTGCAGTCATAATTAGGATGATCTTTTATCCCATGTGGTTAGAATTTTTTTTTGACCCCAATGCAAATTCCAATTGCTTGAAACTGAAGTTTTGTGTGTTTCTAAAATTAACCAGAGCTAAACTGTGTTTTTCTAAGATAGTATTCAACATGTTATCATCTACACTTTTTGTAACTATTGCTTTGCAAAAATGGGAATTTTGAGTGGTTTTTATCGGCTGCTCCTCTGGGGTTTAATGCAATTAAGAAACATTGCTGTGATACAGATCACACTCGATTATAATAGTGGCCATTATGGAGGCAGAGAATGCTAAAAATAAAGTAGTTAGGCACCAATCTTATGTTCATAGTAGAAAGAACAAATACCATGAAAGTAGTATGGATCAATAGTATATTGAAAAATTATTTGTTAATCATGAAAATATGCTCTGATGGCCAAGTTACTCAAGATCTCTCTGTGCCACAGAACTTAATAATTTGGGCTACAAAAGTTTTAGTATTTTTGAGGAGTTTCATATAGGAATTCGTGTGCAAGAGGACTTGGGCTTTCAATTGCTTCTTTAACTGAGCCCAGTGAGTGCAATTGTAGAACAAGGTTTCATATGTGAACTTTAATAGAAATTCTGTTGCAAGAGAAAAAGAGGATGTTCTAAAGTGAACCAACTCAAGTGAGGAGGCACATGCTCAGATATGGACATTATTGGGAATTACATGAATGAGGAAAAAATTATGATGATATATCAGTTGCTTCCATCATCTCTTGGTCTGAAATGATTTTCTTTTATCAATGCATTTTTTCTGAGATAATGGCATCTCCTGAGCCAATCTGTTCCTATTGCCAGTGGCACTTAGCTCCTGTTAGCACCCTGTGGGACCATCAGATCAAGTGAATTAATCTGTGACAGGCCCGGTGAAGGACAGCAGCATTTATCATCTCTGAGCTCCTGGGTCCCAGCAGCACTGCCAGGCTGCAGCCCTGCTCAGCAGAGCCCTTCTCACCCAGTGCATGAGCAGGATGGGCCCTGCCTGCATCTTTGGGTCCTGTTTGGCTTTTAGAGCATGTGATAACAGGGAGTGCACGATGTGGCACAGCAGAACAGGCTG
This sequence comes from Ammodramus savannarum pratensis, assembly GCA_020466415.1. Taxonomy (NCBI): domain Eukaryota; kingdom Metazoa; phylum Chordata; class Aves; order Passeriformes; family Passerellidae; genus Ammodramus; species Ammodramus savannarum. The sequence continues at coordinate 4,323,642 of JAHXMQ010006307.1, read as the reverse complement.
GCTTGGTTTCTACAGTTGGAACGTGAAATTTTAGTACTAGAGGTGAGAAAATTCAGGCTGTAAATAAAAAGACATCTTGCACGACTGCAGGAGCAGGAGAAAAGAAAATACATAACATGTACCCCAACAAACTAGAAAATTTTCTGAGTATGGTAACATCACCATAGGCAGGTTAGTTAAGGAGGCAAACTTGACATGGACTTGAAAAGACCATGATTTTTCCAGTTAGGAAAATGTAATATTTGTTCTGCTTAACCGTGTGGCTGGGGCACTTTTAAGGACAGAGGATTATGGATCCTTATTTAAGGATCCTTAATATGTGGAGCTCTTGGTCTGTGCTGTTTTCCTTGCTTCTGCCTCACTATTCCTGTCTTCACATCTGAATTTTAGACTGACTTCCTCTACATTTGATAACGTCCTAGACAGATAAATTCTGTCAGTCTGTAGGACAGACATGCTATAACCTCAGGGGAGGGCTGCCATTATTTTCCCCAGTGGTGCAAAATGGAAAATTTATTGGCATTTTGCGCACATTCTCTGTGTTTCCTCATATGGGGTTTCTTTGGGTGGATCTCACAAGGCATCCTGTCTGTGGCAGAGATTCCCGATGTGTGGCACTGCTGAGCTCATGATTAGGCAGGCACAGCCACTCAAGAACATCCCTGAAGAATCTTGCAGACCAAGAGCAAGTCTAAGCTGTTGGAAGTGTGTGTACCAACAGGTAAAAAAAAAAAAACAAAACAACTTGAGAATTAATCACATTCTATCCATTCAGTGTATATTTCTTTTAAAGGATTCTGTGGTAGAAAGGCTCCCTCATCCACAGGATCCTTGGAATGAAGCCTGCTCTCCTGTGCTACAAGATTTTATTTTATTTTATTTATTTATTTTCCTCCTTTTTCTTGTTTCCCTTGTGGTTGGGGCATTTTTTAAGTTTCCCTCAAAGGAAATGCCTGATTTTTCATAACTGGAGAAGAATCAAATCTAAAGTGATTGTCATTGCAGGAAGATCTGTGATTGTAAATGTCTTAAGTACCATTTGTCCTTAATGGGCTGCTTTGCCTCTCTTAAGGATTTTCTTCAAGAAAAAAAAAACTTAAGAAGAATAACAACTTGCCTTCATGAGTGTGCATAAGTGTCAAAGAAATCAAACTATACTTTAAATTGTCTCATATGGCAAAGAATTCAGCTGTAATTTTACTAACTCGTTAAAAGTACACCTTTTGATAGAAAGTTTAGCATTTGAAATATAATGTCTGAAGATAAAAGATGAGAAAAACCAGAGATAAAGTTACTTGGTTTTGAGTTTGGTTTGGTTTGGTTTTCATTGTCAAGCTTTTGGTTTGTCCCAGCTGGACTGTGGGACAGTGAGAGAGGAATGGATTTCTCCAGTGTCTGTCACGCCTGTGCTTTTTCCTTACAGATCTCTTCTAGTGTCAGTATCTGCCTTTGATTGCACATATTTTTTAACTCAGATGCTTTGTTTCAGTCTGGTGACTAATTCAGTCCTTGTATTTCAGTGCTCCTTCCTTCCTCAGGAGCAGTTTGAGTGTCTGTGTGTGCTCTGTGTGTATGAGGGATGGGTGCAATCTGCAGCTGTTGCAGGGTGCTCTTGTCCCTCCTTGATTAATGCCCATCTGTGGTAATGGTGACTCAGCACTGACAGCTCTCTCCACCACTAATGATATCTCATAGGGTTGATTTTGTAGCAATACCTATCTATATAATGATTTAATTATGTTTTTGGTCAGGGTCTGTCAAGTGATTTGCTGCTCTAATATCAATCATTTGAATACTAGTTCAGTACCTTCTAAGTAGATAATGTCAAAGTATCAGACTTGTAATCAAGCAGAATTGAACAAATTATCAAATTATCAAGTCACTCTATCAAGGGGCACACGTAATTCAGTTGAAAAAAACCTCAATTTTTATGGCACAGCCTTTAAACAATCTATGTGCTTTCTCAGATTCCTGCGTTTGTGTGTGGTTGTGTTTTTTTTTTTTTTTTTTACGAAAAACCATCTCTGACATTTTTAAGCTTTTTATCAGCGCTCCTAGCAGGTTGATGATTGTGTGACTTGCCAGGGGTGTGTTTTCACCCTCAGTTGCCAATTGCACAGAGATGAGAAATAAAAGAAATGGTTCTTTAATTTGCAGTTATCTCTTGCTATCATATTTCAGTGATCCATGGACCACTGTGGTCTTTGGTGTAGCTGTAGCCAGAATTTAATCAGGTATTCAAGAAAGAGCTTTAAACCTGGTGGAGATGCCTGGATTCTACAAAAGCCTGGAACATGGTCCTAAGTTTGCTTTCTACAGGATGCTGTTCTGTTCATCAGTTAGCTGTTGTTCAGATGCTGAATAGAGTTTGATATCAAGACTGGCAGTAATTGTGGTTGTAATGAATGGATCAATGATTTTCAGTGGGCTGATGCTGTATGGGAAAATAATAATGCAAACAAATTGAGAAAAAATACTGCCTCAACTTCAGTAGAGGCATTCACTGTCATAGTTAAAAGAACCAAATGGAGCTCATTTATTTTGTGAGAACTTGAGGAAGGACACTCTTGGCAAAGTGTTACCTTTCCCTATGCTGATAATGGCCACTGAAAAACCTGCATTGAGACACCCATATCTGAGTCCTTTATTGGCCAAAATACAAACAGTGCAGGTAAGTTAGTAAAACCAAAATTAACTTTTTCCTTTCATTTGTGATGTTCTTACACTTTTATTAGGAATAATTATTTCTACAGTAGTAGACATAGCTTGAATTAAGCTCCATGCCATGGTGTTGAGAGGGATTCATTTTTGTGTGGATTGTTTGGAAGTAGTTCACTCCTCATGTGCTACAACAAAATAGATAATCTTAAATGGTGTAGATTTGGCTTAAAGTTAAATATTTTGGAGGCTTGATTTATGGCATTAATACTCTCTTAATTTTTCTAAGCTTCCTGCTGCAGCTAAGCAGGCAGAGAATGAAGGCTGTAAATATCAATTCTGTATTCAGGACAGGATTTGCTTGTTCCTAGCACAGGGTTTAAAGGAAGCTATATACATCAAGTAATTTGCATGTATAAAGGCAGCTCTCAACTTTTTTTAAAATTCATTTGCACTGTAAATTATATTCTGCTTCTTAGTCTGACATTTCAACCCTATGATCAACATCTTGGGCAATGTCAGAAATCACCCAGTCCAAGCTGAATGAAGGATGGAATTGTGTCTGAGGAAGTCTGTGCTGTTCTGTTCACCAGACACTGTGCTAATGGGCAGTTGCTCCTGTGATTGCTGTTTTCCCCTGTATCCAGCCTAGCATCACTTGTGGGCATGGATGCAATGGATTGTGCTCAGCCTTTTGCAGTTAGAGGCTAAATGTCACCAAGCGTGACACGTCCAAGGGGCAGTTTTCAGAACCTGCTCTTGGATCCAGCCACATAATCAATCTTTACTTTATTAGTAGGTACCCAAATTAATAGTAAACTGAGTTAATTGATGTATTGTCAAATACTGTTGTTTAAATACCATATTATTGACATAGTGAATAAATCTTGTGACTATAATTGTATATTTGATTTTGCTTTGATATGACTGGGTTCATTTGTAGAGCTATTTCATCCCACAAACAATGCATATGTTTGGACTTGTGAACCTTTATAAATGTATTTTCAGACTAGGTCAGTTGGCTTTTAAGTAGTCCTTAGGTTGTCTTCTCCCAGTTAAGGAGTAACAATTTCCAGACTTTTCTGTCTCCGTGTATCTTTATGGAAATAAGATCAGAATGCATTGTTTGGAGCACCTCTGCCATTGCTGAGTTCTGTAGCATGTCCTGACACCATTGATTAATACAGGATTGACTTCTTTCTTCTTTCTGCCGCTCACTGAGTTTGAATTAGAATATGCTCACGTTATCCTCATTATGGGTTTCTTATAAATGGAATTTTGCAACAAAGAAGGCACCAAGTGCATGGTCGAATGGAAGGAATTGTTAAATAAAGGAGAAGGCATATAGGTAGCAGGTCTGAATCAAGTGGGGAGGGGCTGCTGATTTTTTAAGGGTCTGATCAACAGGACCTGATTTTTGACCCATCTCTGTTGAGGAAGTCAAACAAATCCTCATGCTACAAGAGTTAAGAAGTACTGACATTGAAACTGAAAACTATCTGTAAAACTGACACTCTTGCTATGGCTAGAAACTGATTTGTGAGTTGAGAGAGCAAAATGTTCATTATTTCTGCTGCATTTTATTAACTGACCAATTCATATATCCTGCTAAGTTTTAAAAACATGTTGAGACAAATGCACTCACCCAAAAAGGTTCAAAAAAGAAGTAAAGAAGACTACAGGAAATAAAATAGCTTCTCTATTTGAGCAGCATATAGAATGAATTCACCCTCATCTTCTCATCAGGTATTTGTGCCATTTAAAAATGCAAAATGACTGTGGGAATTGCTTAACAAAATGGCATGAAATTCTACATTTGAAATAATATTTCTTTTCATTTTTTTCTTGTGGAAACATTCTTGTACTTTTAGAAGAACGCATCAATTTCTTAGTTCCCAATGCTGGGTGTGCATGGCTGTGGACCCCCAGGAACTCATAAAATTCCTGCCTGTCCTCTGAAAGCAGAACAGATATTCTGCTCTCCTGTTTTTCAGCAGTAGGCACAAACCCAGACATTGTATCGTGGCCAGGAAAGCACAAAGTCTTCATTGGCCATATGGCCCTCTGGGGACCTGACAGTTTTCCTCTTGATCCTGTACCCTACTCCAGTGCTTGCCAGTCCACAAATTAACCTGCCTTTTCTGAAACTCTCCCAGCTGCATTTGTTCCTAGATTGGGGAAGAATTCTGATAAGGATGTGTGTTTTGTGAGGCCTGCTTCCTTCCATGATTCAGAGCTCCTTGGCACTTCTTTAAAAGAAGGATCAAGTAGAAGCCCTCCGGCACATGCTGCCAAACCTTTGATGCCACTGTCTGTCACAGTCCGGGAGCACAGTGACATCCCTTTCAAGTGGGCCAGGAACAGAATCCCCCACCTGCTTCCTCCCGGTGCTAGTCACTCTCACACGGTGACACGCTTCTTCCCTGGCAGCACTGGCTCCTGCTAGCATTTCAAATTTACCTGGGGCACTTGCTCTGAACGTCTCTGGTTGTTTGAACGTGACTTCTGAAGCTCCTTTTACCTCATGACTCAGGAACCAGAGAGCATTTCTGTTATCCTGAGAGAAAGTGAAGGGTGCTCTGCCTCTCTTTAGCTTGAGTCTGAAGTTAGTGATTGTATAGGTTCTTTTGCTGGATATTTTTGTTAATGAATTTTTGTTGCATCTCTTCCAAACCTGAAGACTTTTGAGAGACTGACAGTTTGCCAGTTCACTTACAGAATTGCTGTAATGTTACTTACAGAATTACTGTAGTATTACAGTAGTGCCACTCCTGCTGTTTTCTGTATTAAAACAGGGTTTAGGAGCCTGTGACCTGCAGCCTGGGAACAGCTGGATGGCAAGAGGGGCCAAAGCCATTGGAGTTTGCTATCCATGGTGTATGCAGTCTGGATTGGGGCATCTCTTGTGTCTCGAAGTCTGTAATGAGGCAGAGCTTTCACTTGGGTGAAAAAAATAAGTTTTTATCAAGTGAAGGTGGATTTCAAAATGGCCTGAATTACTCTGTACTTTTAAAATATGAACCTCTACCAGAGCAAAAAGAGGTTATTGGAAATTGAGTCTCTGAATTGCCAATCCTCCTTTATGACAGTTTTTTTCCTTGCTTTCCCTGATGCAGTCCCTGACACCAGCTCGCCATTCTCAGGTGTGGGAGGTGTTGGTGGCCCAGCTCAGGCACTGCCAGGTGGGTTCTGTGCCTGTGCTGGGGCAGAATGAGGGCAGCTCTTTGCTCTCTTTGCCCTGTTCCTGCCCTGCTGTCTTTCCCCAGTTCCAAACATGAATGGAACAGGTTTGGTATCCCTGTCCTTGGACTCTGCTGGCACACATGGACCAGGCTGCTGTGTTTGGCAGAGCCAAACAAAAATGAACACCGTTTCTAAAGAACCACTGACCAGGAGCTCTCTAAAGCCCTGCTCATGCTGTTGATGTGTTCAAAGTCCATTTTCTCTCTCCACCCTTCCTTCCTTTCCTGGGTGAATCCAAAGAGGGTGAAGTTAAGGTGATAGGGAAATGTTAGATTTTACAAGTGAGGATAGTTCTCTTCCCTAAACTGCCATTTGGATAGACCTACTTACCTTCACCAAGCGCTTTAATGAGATATGCATTGTATTTTATTTTTTCTTAATGTAAAAAATCTCTGTGGCATAATTAGAAACACAGTTGCACTTCCTGTTGAGACTTTGGAAGAAGTTGGAAGCATTGCTTACCTAATGGAAATTGGCAGCCCTTCTGTTGATGCATTTTGAGGCTGTTTTACTTCAAGTCTAACCAAAAATAAAACTGAGGTATTTTCAGGCTGTTTTACTTGGAGTCAAACTGAAAGTAAAATTGAGATATTTTCCTAAAAGCATTCAAACTTTCTAATAATGAAATATGAAACTCTAGCTGAATTTCAATGGCCTCACATGTAGATGAGTGGTATTTTCTTTGAAAGGGAGAGGTTGAGCCATTCTTTCTCATAAAAAAATACTTAGAAAAAAAAATAAGGTTTGCTTTATAGTGTTATGTTTCTGGAAGAAACACAGGCTAACATCTTGTATTCAAATACACTGATTTTCCAAGGGTCATGAGTTTTCTCATTAAAAATTAATTTAGCACCTTTATTTCATCACTTGCCATTGTTTTATCTGAGGCTTTCTCATTTTATTAAAGAAATGTCTGCATGTGTGTGAGGGTTTGTACACAGTGTTTGCACGTAGGTACATAATTCTGTTAGAAATTACTTCACATGCAAATGTTCAAGAGCATTTCCTTTATTCTTTCTGGAGCATTGCAATCAAACGTGCTCAAGTTACTCTATGTGTGTCATGCATTCTCTCATAACTACAAAAGTTAGATCTACTTTTTTCTTGTTTTGCTACTTTTCTTCTTTTCCCCTAAAATGGATTTTGGGAGGGTATGAGTTTTCTTGGTAGACAAAGTGATTGCATTTGGAGTCATATATATATAAAATTTATTACTTATATGTATATATACATGTGTATATATATGGGTGTATATATACATGTATGTATATGTGTATACATACATATATGTGTATATCCAAATTGGATATAAAGATATATATTAATGTATCTTTATAGATAAATATATAATAAATATATTATAATATATAAACCTAATATAAATTATATATTTATATATAGTTATATAAAGAAATAAATATATAAAAGCATATATAAATACAACTATATATCTATACATATAAATATATATTCATAATATATGTAATATTAGATATTATCTATGATTATATATGTGTATATATATGTGTCTATATATATATATATGTATATATATATGTGTGTGTGTGTATATATTTGTATTATATTCAGTTCTGGGAAGTTCCTGTGCCTGCTGGATGCAGATTGAGACGTGTGGTAGTGTCTCTTTAAGGTTATTGTGAGGACTGAGGATGTATGGAAATGATTCACCAGGGCTGCCATTTGTCTCCAGGTTCCTGTAACAGGGAGATGATCTCAATCTGCCTTCACGCTGTTAAAATGATTCATAAGCCTCCCAGCATTGTCAAATGATGGAGTATTATTGCACCCTCTTAAAGTTGGGCACTGAGATAATTTGGCTGATGTTGGAGAAGGAATGTACCATCACCCCTGTGGCTCAACTTTCACTGAATAAATATGGCACACTGCTGCTGCTGTTCTCCTTGTGTATGGAAGAACAATTAACATGTCAGCAAAGAAGGATCACAGAATGTTCTGGCTCCTTCCTGGAAAAGTGCAATTCCACACTGAGCTGCATTTTTGAAGTTACTGAGCAAGATTCGAGGTTTTATCTCCAGAATATCAGAGGAAGTCAGACTTATGTTTCATATGGAAAGATGTTACTGAAGTGGGAAGAACTTTATCACTGTATTACTGTAGCACCATCATATGTCTTAACAGGACACGTTTTTATTGCTAGAGGTAAACAGGATCTGCAATGTGGTTACAGCAGCGGAGTTGTAAAAAAAAGGGCTTTTGTGCAGACATAGATAGCTATGATCATAACTTCTTTTCTTTTTTAGTTAAACAAAAAAAATGTACAACTGTCCACAATAACTCAGGGAGAACTCTTTGTGAGCTGAAGATTTCCCTTCTTTTTGGTTGTAGGAGACATATTATAAGATACTGAAAATTTTTTCTTCATTACAGATTGGCATACTTTAGGTCTTCTGACATTTATGACCTTAACTGAAATGATGCTTTCTTTCTGTTTTTTCTCCTTTATTTGTTTGGGTTTTTTTGTTAACCCTCCTACCCTGGGTTGTTGAGGGGACTTTGGTGGTGTGTCCTTCAGTATAAAAAAGTTATGGTGAAACACAACTATTTTAAGTTCACAGTCTGAAATTTACATGAGAGAAGCTGTGAATGGACTCATTTCTATTTCTATTAAAAAACTCAATTTTAAGCAGATATTTCTGACTGGTGAATACATTTCTAACAGCAATATGGAGATTTAGGTTTGGTGTAACATGAAAGCAGTAGAAAGCAACTGTTATAATTTCTTACTCTCTGAGTGAGAACGAGAAGTGAGTGATGGATTCTTCTCAGGGTTATTTGGATTTTATTCTGAGGTAGATACAGATTGCCAGTTGTAAAATAGTAATTGCAAGTTAAGTGGTAGTGAATGAGAAGCAAGTGCTGCTTCATGTGAGTAAATGTTTTGCATAAGGCAAGTGGGTTAGCCTGGTTTTCATAAACTAAATCTATTTGCAAATAAAATGGTTGTGTAATGTATTATTTTGTAAAAAAAATTGGAAATTGAAAATCTTAGAATTTGAAAAAAGGCAATAGTCTGCACAATCTGCAGCTAATAACTCTGCCATGTATTGAATAATGTGTGCAAAATGCTAGCAATGTCTTATTTGGCAGAGCAGCAGTCTTGTCAGACAGCATTTCAAGTGGAGTTTGTGGAACTGTAGCACACTCTTATCTTTGATAACACCTCTCTGTCTTGAAGCATGCTTTCTAAGCCATCTAGTTCAAAGACAGTTCTCTTCTGAAATACATTACAGGATGTCTTTTACCTTCACTTCTACTTGTGTTTAACCCAGAGGACCCTGAGAATCATAATTTCTATAAATCAGAGCATACATTTTAACAGTAAGATGACTGCATCTATCTTAAGAAAGATTTGTTACTTCTCAAGGGTTTCCTTAGTGCAAGTGCAGCTGCAGGTTGCCCTTGTTTGGGGCTGTTTGAATCCTGCTGCTGATGCAGCTGAAGTGCTCAGTGCCATGGAGAGAGGAGAGATAGACATGCCCTTAGTTTATATTGTGCTGTCACTGAGAAAAACAAGATAAATGTATGCCTTTGTACTGATAAGGAAGTGTCCATAGCATGTAGTCAATCTTTTAACTTGACTGCTGTGATGCACCCTGCTCGCCGTGTCGTACCCTTCCTCTGGCCTGAGTGCAGTTCTGAAATCCAATAGTTTTGCCTAAGACACATCAGGTAATTCTGAACTCCTGTGGCAATGCCATGCCTTCTGTTTTGTCAGAAATATTTCCTGTTGTACCCTGTTTCACTCTGAGGAAGCACATGAGATTATATAATCACTCTGGATATAAAATGCCTCCATCTTCTTTCAGTAGCGTCCCTTTCTGCATCATGTGCATGGTAAAATTTGTGTTCTGGAGCCTTCAAAATACCGAGTGCTTGGAGTTTCTTCATTTCAATCATAGTTACCATTTACTTCTTTTTATCTGATTAGCAGTTTTTGGCTGTCCTGTCTTTCTGAATTTTAGCCTGAAAATTCCCAGCCTCAGAACTGTGCCTGAAGATGCTGTGCTTTGAAGGAGTCAAGGTTTTGCCTCTCAATTTCTAGATGAATGTAGTTTCCTGAGAGCTTCCTTTCAAGGCTCATCAGAAATTTCTGCCTCACTGGATTTTTGACTTAGGTATTTCCCACCCTTGATTGCTTGGAGGGCAATTCTTGCAGCTGCTGGCACTGATTGGTTTCTAAATATAGGGAAATCTTGCTGCAGGAAATTTTGAGACTGATATGATAAAAGAAAAGGTGAGAAACTGTGTTATCAGAAAGTGGTGGTTGAAGGTCAGTTTTATGTGGGCTTCTGTAATTTATCTAGCTGCTACAACTTGAATGAAAGATTAAATTTACCCTTTTCTGTGCAGATCTCAAGTAATCAGTCTTTGAGTGAGGAATTAGACCAGATTTGTAGAATTAGTATTTATCTTTTCACTTTTGATTAAGGTGGGCTGCTAAGTAGCATTGGAATTCCTCTGGGATGTGGCTTTTCCCTTTTCCCCCATAGAGCCTTGCAGGGCTGTTTGTCACCTCACACTTTCAGAGTGGACCCTGAGTCACCTGTTCTCATTGTCCACAGAACTTTAATTCTGCATTAGTCAATAATTTACATCTTTTTCCTCAGAATGCTTCTACCCTCTGCTCATTCAAGTCACTGCCCTTGCAGCAGGTATCTGTGGGGCTCCATTGCAGAGATGTTAAATGCAGAATCATTACTTCAATGTGATAATTTTACAAACTTTAGTGCAGGAGAAAAATCTTCTGCACTAGCCCCAGTGGCTATGGCACCTCATGTGAAACAGTGGCTGCTTCTCCTTCTTCCAGAGGTCTTGTTTTGCAAAGGAGGCAGACATCATTTGTTATGAAAGAATAGATCATAATTAAATTCAGATGGTTTATATATAGAAAGCCACAACAGTCAGGAGTTATTTTATCCATGTCACAGCCTGGCAGCTTGATTACAATTACTCTGCACTTAACCATGAAGCATCATCACATTATTTTTCTTCTACCATAGAAATACAAAAATAAATACACGATTATCTAAACATAGGAGGACAGAAAAATGTTCAAGAGTGAGTGAGCCTATTGCATGAGGACTAGAACCTTCTCACTCCTGGGCACAGGAACTGTGGAAGCAGCATTTTCTTCTGTTCCCTGCTCTGAGGGACACTTGGAACAGTTCACATCTGCATTTCAAACACAGAGACTTGTGAATGAGGAGCCTTGAAGCAGCTTCCTGTGGCAGATCAGTGGAATTAACCACTTGTGGGAAGCATCACATAAAGATCATTTTGAGGGCTTAGCATGTAGTGCAGTCTGAATTGGTGCTCAGGACAATTGTGATGAAAGGTTTCCTTAATCAGAAAGAGGTGTCCACTCTCTGGGAGAGGTCTGGAAAGAGAACTAGAAGATGAGCATTGTCCTAAGCACTGAGTAGCTGCTGCTATAAAAGCAAAAAACCCAGGCACAGGGTTGGGTTTGGGTTTGAATGGTAAAGCTTGAAATTTGCTATCATTTGATAAGAAATGAACTTTAAGAATTTTGATACCTGTGATCTGTTTGTTGCTATTAAGGAAGAGTAAAGCCAGGTTTCATAAAATTATTGCAATGTTTTATGAGACTGTTGGAGAATTTTCAAATGTCGTCCTTCACTAAACTGTTTGTTTCCTGGCTTTAAATATGATTTTCTCTTTGAAGGATATTGTAGTCCATTTCACATTGTAACTTAAATGTTAATTCTTTATTTTATCGTTTGCTTTATTGTCAGTTATATACTTTCTTTTAAAAATATATTGCAATCCCTAATGCAGATTTTTCTGTTGGACAGGAAGGTACATTCTCTCTTAAAAAATATAATATCCTCATAATTAAAGTAATAATAGTGACTAGAGAAGCAAGATTCATGGAAATGGTGTTATGCAGGGTATTTTCTGCCCCAAACTTCTTTGTTCATTCTTTTACCTAGAGCAATAAAATAATTCTCACATTAGCAGGGAAAATGAAGAAAAAAGTGTGTCAATGTGTCCATAAATACACATGTGTATATCAGACTCAGATAAACTAGTGACAAACCTTGTGAATAAACTTCTAAGTAAACCCTAAAATGAAACAGTCATAAGTACTACCATTATTTCCTTTACTTAGCCTTTTATCTTCCTTTTCTCATCATATGCTAGAAATGTTTCATATCCAAAACCAGATCTTAATCATTCATTATTAGATAGAACTCTTTAATGTTCTCAGTGTTTGTCAGGGCTGCAAAAGGAATGCAGCTACCTCTGATTAGTCACAATTTTGGTCAGCTTCCCTTTCTGTAAATTTTTCCTAGAGCACCATGCAGTCCTTTCTGTGTATTTTTTCACCCCCAGAGCACTGTTCCCTTTTCTGCTGCAAAGATCAATGCCAGAAGCCTGATGCAATCCTATTATAGCAAACCAGTATTCACACACACTGCGAGGAAACACTTTAGTGAAGAAACAGATTTAAGTTTAAAGCTTGCAAAGGATTACTGCATACAGCATAGAAAAATCTTTTTTTTTTTGAAAATAATTACAAGTATCACAAAATGATCCCTTTAATGTGAATTAAGCACATCTTTGTGTCTGTAATAAGTATACATTTAATTTTGATGAGCTACTTGCAAGTGAATTTACGGCTGCTAGAAATGAGGATGCTTTTTTCAGTCACTTGTGTCAATTGCAGGGTAATTGGCTGGTTCTTCAGAGGACTTGTGGGAAAAGCATTGGAGTACTGTCAGCATTTGACTATGCTGTTTTATTTCCTTACTGTAAAGTACCCATAATTCAGCATAAGTTGCAGGCTCTAACCACAAAGATTATTTTATGCTAAAGAGCCTCTAAAAGCAAGGTCAAAATGCTGTCATGTGGACTGGGTGGAAATGTCAGCTACAACCTGTGTAGAAGCTGGAGAAGAGAGTGAAATGAAATGCATGCTGAATAGAACCTCTCAGTGCATGTTGTGTGCTCATGTTGATAGAATGAATGCATTAATCAATGAGAATGTACATATGAACTAAAATGGAGCTCTGTTTTTACTGGCTGTTGTGCTGTTCTGTGAAAGAGGTGTTTGATACAGCTGAGAAGGCAAAGTTGTGCATCTCATCTTTAAATCCAGATGAGCTGCTTCAAGACAGGCAGCTATCAGAAATCCTGAGGTGGTCCTGTTTGTACTCGTGCAGTGGAACGGGAGCATTTTGGGGAAAGCTGGACTGATACTCCTGTTCTCATCTAAGCTGGAGGCAGGGAGTGTGTATGTTACAGAGCAGTAAAAGACCATAATAAAGAGTCAGCATGAATTTTTGTCCCTCCTTTTATCTGTTTAAGACAGACCATTAATGTTATTTTAATAAAGTGTTCAGTGGTTGAATGTTCTGTTACAAATGCAAGGTGAAATATGTTGTGATACAGTGTGCTCTGGAAGAATATGAAATGGTTGGATAAACTTGGGTACTTGGAAATAATCTTCCATTCTGATTTTGAGATGAATACTGTTAAATAAGCCTTTCATTAGCTGTGAGTTAATTTGGGGCAAACTACTGCACTTAATATTTAGTAGATGGAAATGAAGGTGTCTCATGCTGATTGATTTTATTTTGCTCATATATTTTGGCCATTGCTCAAGCTGTGGCATTTTTGATAGCAGCTAATTAGGTTCATTCTGGGAGGATGGACAGCCCAAGTGACTCAGCAGGGCAGAGGTAAATTACTTCCGTCCATCCTGCTAGGCTTGTTAGCAAGTCATGAATATCTTGATTATTTTCCCCTTTTATTATTTGTGATGTTTCAGTATTTTGTTCTTGTGACTCATGGGCTAAAAATTAACCTACAAGAAGATTTTGGGTATGTTGAAGGTGATTATCTTTCTCTTTGAAATATCCCATAAACTAGCTCTGAAGGTTAGTGGAAAGGTGGGTTAGTGAGCTGCACTACGGCAGCTTTGTGCTAAAATCCCTGCAAAACTTTCCCATGTGAAGACCAGTGATATAATTAATTTGCCTTAGAATAAATTCTATATTTCATAACTGGTTTAAAAAATGAAATGTTAGAGAGTTGTTAACCTTGTGAGATCTTTGAGACTTAGAATCCTTTGGAACCAGGAAAAGGTGCAAAAGGCAGAGGATTTCACTGCCTTTAGGGTGACACTATTTTGTCTGAGTTAGTGATTGCAGGAACAGATCTGGTATTACTGGGGACACAGTGAAATAGATGCATCTCAGGGACAAAGTGTTTTTCTATTAAACACAACCACAGTTTACATAGACAAACTGGTCTTGCAAACCAAACAGTAAAAGCCATGCTCCTAATTTCTTTCTCAAGAGAGGCTTTTATTTTGCATTATATTTTTCTTTAGCATTCATCTAAGGTACTTCCAACATCTAGGACACTAATTGTTCAATAAGCAGCACCTGTTCCAAATGAATACCACTCCAAGAATATTTGCTTTTATTTACCGTTTCTTCCTGGATATTGATAACTAGCTAGTCATGCTGTTTGCTAAGCAATCTCTTTGATTCTCCCATGTATTACCTAAAATAGCAATTGGGTAAGAAAAGCTGCAGTGGTGCCCCAGGGGTTTGCTGAGATATCTGAGATCTCAGCCTGTTGGTGGGCCATGGTAACAGTGGCAGAGGCTTCTGACTGAATTTCCTGTTCACATTAATTAGGCAGAGATGTGAGGTTATCTGGAGCAAAATGAGTCAGTGCTGGTCCTCAGCACACAGCTCCCTGTGAAAAATCTCATTCTGCTGCTGGGCTCTTAGCATACCAAAGAATTTTTTCTTTTGAGTTGAAATTGTTCTGGTTTTTCAAGGATGACTCAGTAAATTTCCAAAGCAGATGTGCCTGGTGCTCACCCATACAGGCCAATCTGTAACCAGCATTTGCATAACGTCTGCACGTTCAAGGCCTGCTTGATGATCTTTTAAGATGATGAGAGGTTTTATTTTAAACTAAATATAAAGCCACTTTGAACTATGAGCATAAAATATTTAATCAAACTGAAATGCCTGGTGTGATAGATTCTGCAGGCATAAGACACATTTGCATGGATGCTGGTTTATGTTCACAGGTGGAAATTTATTTAAACTTAATGTTGTTTGCTTGAAAAGACGTCTGGATTTTTTTTCAGGGAAGTTTTTTTAAAAATGTATTTTGTGACAATTTCTCTCTGTGAATTTTAACTATTTCTGAATTCTGACTTAAAGCATCTTCAGTGAAAGTGCTTTTTAAACATTTCTAGCACACGGGTAGGTGCTGTGGGTGCACATCTGCTTTGGACCCCCCTGGTTATATGGAACAGTTTCCCACAAGCTGCTCAACAAATGGATTTCATTTATTAATCCTCCAATGCTGCACTTCTTGCTTACTCAGGGGTAGATTTTTCTCTTGTTTTTAAGAGGAGGTTCTGAAGAGGGAAAGATGTGCAGACCAAATTGCAGTGCAAACGAAGATGTGGACAGCATAAATAACAATAGTACAGAAATCAAAATGGCCACTCTGCTACCCACATTTCAGTGGCTTGAAAATATTGTTGTTATTATATATGGAACAATGTTTTCGGGAAACAATAACAGATAACTGCAATCACTGCTTTATTTTTCTTCAGTTTATTTATCTCAACTAACACTGAATGGGTTGTTATTCCCCACAATCTTCTTTGTTCTAGCAGGATTGATGAAATCTGATGAAATATTACTCAGCCCAATTTCAGCAGTCAGCTTCTGGTAATTGCTTTGGTTACTAAATACCTGACATGAACTTTTTGTTTCCCAAATGGATTAGATTATCTAAGCACTCAGTTCCCTGTGGGCATTGAATTTTTCAGCTCATTTCCATCTGGGTTTTAATGCTTTTGTAACAATGAAAAAGTTGGTTGAACTGAAAATGATTGATATGACTAAAAAGATGTCTGAACCTTGGAGGGTTTTTTAGTGTTATTTTTTAATTTTTTCCCCTAACTTCTTACATGGCTGTATAAGAAATGCCTTCTAGACTTAATGAAGGAAAAGTGAAGCTCTACTTCTTATCATATTAATACAGTTTGGGGTTTCCCAAGAGAGAATTTCTCATTTGTCTCAAGGTGATTTTTTGTGTTGTACTTAAGTTGTCTGAATGATAAATAGTGCCCTATGTAAGTTGCTGCTGTATATGTAACAAGGAGTAATATTGCATTTGAAAGTTTTCTGATAAAGTGGAATCCAATTTTGCATGGAAAAGCTAAGATGAATTTTAACCACTGTTCACTGAAATTTCATCAGTCAATCTGGACTTATTAGGAAAGGAGAAATTATTCATTTAAACCTTTAGTGATTAGGGACTGACAAGATTATCAGAATCACTTATTTTTAAACAAAAGTACAATTTATCTTATTAAAATATCTCAATGTAAATATCTATTATAGATACATTTGCATGCATACAGGCACATACACAGCAATATATATAGTTTTATACAAAATTCTGCATTGTTTAGCATAAGGAGATTAATTCTGAATTGCTTGCTAACTAACATTAGTATGCAATTATTTCTGTCAAAATATTTTTAGATAATTTTGTAATTTTAATTGGTCCCACTTAAGAAGATGGTGGATGGAAATTTACTGGCTCAGCTTTACCTGCAGCACAGTTCATCCTCAGCAAGACCATGACACCCAATCCCACATGTAAAATATATGGCACACATGGTTTTGCAGCAGCACCAAAGAAAGCTCCTCTGACCTGCACTGGCTTGGATGGGCAGTTAAATAATTTGCTCATAAACTGAGAGTTCTGCATATGAGTAAATGATAAAATATGCTCTAAAGCTCTGAAAGCATGCATAAGAAACATAGGGGAGGTTATAAAGGACAGAATTCTTTCATGTGTGCAATATCAAAATACCTTTCCCAGAGAAAGAGGAGGAAGAGAAGGAACCCAGTGGCTGTTTTATACAACACTTGGCCAAAGAGCTGGCATAAAAAATAACTTCAGCTTTGTTCTCCGTGTTGCAATGAGGTCCATGTCCTGAAAATGAGAAAATGTTATGCATGTATTAAAAATAGTGGCTATGACCAGGAAAAAATCGTCTGAGCCTATTCTTTGTTACCCCATGCAATAATTATATTGTAATATAATACTGTAGTTGCCCTTAGTTTTCCAGGTTACTTCACTCACCAATTACCCTGAGTAACTAGAATAAAAATTGTATTAGTTGGACTAAATTCTGAACATGTTGAGGGTAGAAACACCTGATAATGAAGATGTCTTAGAGGATTGTTGAGTGTCAAACAAGGTG
This sequence comes from Ammodramus savannarum pratensis, assembly GCA_020466415.1. Classification (NCBI taxonomy): domain Eukaryota; kingdom Metazoa; phylum Chordata; class Aves; order Passeriformes; family Passerellidae; genus Ammodramus; species Ammodramus savannarum. The sequence goes on along the minus strand of JAHXMQ010006307.1, from coordinate 4,306,421 downwards.
TTTGTTTTTTTATCTTACAGCAAGCTTTGCTTATGGCATGGCAGAGTGGTTGGCAGGAGCTCTGGTCCTTTGGGCAGAGCTGAGCTTGGGAAAGCCTTCAGTGCAATGGGGAACCATTCTGCTCTGTGCCCTGGCACTTGGAGCAGGTCCTGCTCTTCCAGCCAAGCCCTGCAGGCTGATTCCCAGGCTGGCTGTGCCAAGGGCAGCTCCTGCAGGGCTTGGATCAGGCAGGGGACAGGGATGTGCTCGGACATCCCCCATGCTCCGGAGCCGCAGCAGCCCCTCCGCCTCCGAGCCTCTGAGGAGCTCCCCATCTGCTCTGTCTGGAGATAACAGTGGAGCTGTTCCTTGGCCTGGACAGAAGAAGTGTCGCAGGTGAAAATCCTGAGACCTATTGCATCCCCAGAGGCAGCTTCAATTGTAACCTGATGGGATTTAGGTGTGGTTGCAGGCAAAGATGGAAAGGAGAAGGGTGACGAGGTGCAGATTAGGGGTTTGGTGATGTGGGGTGAAAAAAAGAAGATTCGAAGGAGAAATGGCAGCTCTTGTAAGTGATGAGAGCAGAGATGCAAATTTACAAGGTATCTTTGCAACCAAACTGGATAGTTTTAGGGCCTCTGGAGTTAATTGGTGTTATTTTTATGCCTCCTTTTATGTAAACTGCTTTGGCATTTGTCTGTCTCAGTCTCCAAATGAATCATTTACTTTTTCCACCTGCTGCTATCACCTGTTTAACTCTTCTGCTTCCAATTTCATGCTTACATCACTTCCACTTCTAATTCTTTATTAGCTTGCACAATTTTAGAGCAACTCAAAAGAAGTTTCTGATCTCAAACTCCAAATAGTCTGTGAGAATATAAAACATACATTACGTGTCACTTTTCAAGGACACGCTGTACAAGTGGCTTGCTGTAATCTGTTCTAGGATGCTTAAATTTTAAAAGGCACAAGATTTTGATAGCTGATTTTGTTTCTGTGTGTGACTATTTATATTTTTAGCACATTTGATAAAGTACCATTACACAACCGACTCTTGGCTCTGGTCTAAGGCTTTGTACCAATGTTTTTAATGCTTTGCAATGTGATTATGTAGCAATCTCTAGGTGTATTAAAGGCACATTCCCTTTCTACTGTGATAGCTAAGTCATCTCCACCTTTGTATCCTCTACCTGACAGACCCTTCATGTCTGACTCAAGTTTATAACACTTGTCCTAATTTCTGAAACTTTTCTTCTAAACTGTATTTAAAACTTTCTGTTTTTAACATCCTCCTCTTTTCTTCTTTGCTGACTTTGTTCCAGTCTTCATCTTATGTCTGACCCACTTAAGTGCCTGTGACTTTCCCATTCTACTGCCTATAATTGAAGCTGTTTACTTTGCTTTGTGCCCAAAATACCCCTGTCTCTTCAGATCTGTTTTCAGACAGCAAGAGCCCTCTTTACTTGTAAGTCAGATTCTCCCACAGAGAACTTGTCATTGCCACAGTGGCCACACTAAAATCACCCACACGTGACTTCCAGCAGCCCAGTTTGTGCTGAAACTGAAATTCTTTCCTTTTTTCTGCCTCTACAGCACCAAAGAGATTTTTCATTTGGTGATATTCATGGTGTACTTCTGCCTTTTTTTTTGGTGTACGTAACCCAAATTTAACAGGATTTTTTTTTAGTTTTGTTTTGTTTTATGACATTTACAGCAAGGTAGCGACTGTAGGGCAGGAATAGAAGGGGGATATTTACACACCTCTCCTTGCCTTGTAAGTCCATCACTGTGTTTTAGGCTATTTTCCCAGTAGGAAAGTGTGAAGTGTAAGTGCAGGCAGCAGAGTTAAGCTGGAATGTCCTGCAGAGATTCACTATCACAAAGGGTAATGCTGCTTTATCGATCCTGCCATACTGGCTCCCACAGTTGTGTTAAGCCTGTAGCAAGTGCAACCTTTACAAAACAAGATCAAGAGATATGCCTTACCATTTAAGATGAATACTGGCTTTAAAACAGGATAAAAGAATGTTTCTTAGGCATGACATATTGTTGGCATTTTAGTGGATACATGATAAAAAATCCACAGAGCGGAAGTTTGCATTTATTGCAATAATTCTTTTTTTGAGCCCTACATCTTTGAATGCAAGTGATAGGACCAACTATTTTTAACTTTGACCAGGCAGCTTTCCTAAAGAAGTCAAATTCCTATTTCTCCTTATTTTATCCTATTTTCTTCTTATATTCTGCAATATATTACATAGTCATAATTTTGTTATCTATACTCTAGGAGTGAAAAAATACTGTCTAAAATCTAAGACTATCACACATTTTGTTGCAAATATTTTTGTGCTTTTGCCACTTCTCTGCAGTACTCAATTCCATTGCTGCAGCAGTTACCAAAGATGTTGATAAAATTTTTCACTAGAGCTTGGTTAGGCATTAGCTCTAACCCCAGGCTTTCAAAAGAGTGCTGGAGGGCTTTCAGTTTTGCAGTGCAGATTCTTGCTTCCAATGTTGGCCTGCACTTATAAAGAAATATATTAATGTGATAGACCTTAATTTCTATTTTGAAATTCACCAGTAAAACATTGAGTGCTGTATGTCTGCCTGTACTCTGTGTCTGACTGGACTGCATGTTGTCTTCAGGCAACTGAGGCAGAACTGGGGGCATTAAAAGAAGGAAGTGAAATAGGGAGATTGCCCTGTTCAGGTTCTGTTAGTGGAGTTTTGTTATCTCCAGCCCAGCCTCAGTGCCTGTCCCTGGAACCAAAGGCCCTTTGTCCTTGAGAGCAGTGCCCAAGCTTTGCTTTGCAGACCTTTACAGCTGTGGCAAGAGCTCTTCTACAGGTTGGCCTTGAGGCAAACCTAAGCACCTTCTGCTAAAAATTTTTGCCTTCAAGTTATTGTGACTGACTTGAAGAGAAATGCTCTCATCCACCAAACAGCAATATGAAAAACAGAAAAAAAGATCCTAGACAAAAACAAACCAAACACCACAATGAAACAAAACAAAGAACCCCAAAACACACAAACAAACAAAACCCTCAACCAAAAAACCCTCACCAAACCTAGATACCAACACATCTTTATTTCTTCACTTTCCTTACTACAAGTAGATTACTGCTTGTGCTCTCTAGCAAGGTGCAAACAAGTAATATGTGACCAGTACTATAAGAAAGTTATGGAATTTCTGTATTCATATTATGGAAGCAGAATTATAAAGGCTGCTGGGAAATTCAAAGGTTCAAATAAAGCTCTGGTGATCTCAGTCAGTTCTGTCCCTTGTGAGTAACACTGCTTAGTCACATAGAGGATTTGTCCAGATGAGGAGCTCAGCAATGAATTAGGAAGAATTTGGAAGCAAACTTGAGTCAGGAGTAAGAGCAAATACCTGTCAGGAAAGTCTATCTCACCCCCTCCTACTGCCTCAGCATGGTTCCATCTAAGAACCTTCTGCCTGAAAGTTGTTGCAATGAATAACATGAGTAAACATTGAAATTCCTCATATTCAGCTTTGGACATGATGAAAATAGTGCAG
>JAHXMQ010006307.1:4208873-4302804 GCA_020466415.1 Ammodramus savannarum pratensis | reverse complement strand
CTCTTGTTTATGATCCAGATTGCAGGTGTGATAAGTTCTAGCAGAATTAATTAAAGTCTGAGGATGAACTCAGACCTGGAAGGGTGGACTGGAGAGATACTGTCTTAAAATGCAACATGTAGCTGACAGATAATTTCCTTGTTAATTTAATTAGTTGGAACTTTTTAAAGGGTGGTTGATAGCAAACATCAAAACCTGCCTTCAAACAGGCAGCTGTCAAGTATGGGTACTTAGGTGAGAAATGTTCCTGAGAATGTTCTCATTTTTACCTGTGTTTATAAACCATGGTTGGCTGTTGTCTCTTTTCAGGTTTGTTTATTTTACTCTGCAATGTAATCAAGAATATTTCCAGAGATGGGGATAAGATGTTTGGATTGGTAAATTGCAACCAGGAAAGTTGTTGTTGCTACTGTTCCATCAAAAAGTTGTGGGCAAGCCAGTTAAAAAGACTGTGCTGGAAAAGTAAAACTAAATAAATTAAAACCTCCAGTGCTTTTCAAAGTTACTAAACTGTATTGAAACTTTGGGTAAAAACACATTATGTGGTAATTTTAACACAAACATTAAACCCAGTCATACAGTACAGCATAGTCAAAATATGGAACAGTTGCTAAAATACAGGAATTCAGGCTTTAGGGAAAAAATGTACTGTTATTATGCCTGCACTTGGAAATGCACAGTAATGTGCGGCACTTTCCTGATCCCCTAGAACCTTCCACCAAGCCATTAGTTTTTCATATTGTTAGAGGAAGCCACACATGAGTAGTTTTGATAATCCATGGCTGGAAATGATTCTCCCTTGCAGTCCTTGGTGTGCTGTGTGAGCCGCAGCCACAGTTTGTGCCCCGGGGTTGCAGTGTGAAAAGCAGGAGGTGGCACCAGGTGGCATCCATCCTATTCCCAGGCACGTTGTCTCCCACACTGCTCCCTCCCAGGTTTGTAAGGGGATGCTGCAGTGACCACTGTCACTTGTGAATGGGCAGATACTGCTCCCAGCCCAGACATCTGCACTTGTGACCTTCCTTGTGCTCAGAAAAAGCTTTCCAAGTGAAGAGCATGGGCTGAGGTGAGCAATTCCAGCAGCCTGGAGGCAACATGTGTCCTACAGGTTAAGGACTTGTGTAGGACAGCTGCTCCAAAGCCACTCCAAAGTGTTTCAGCTGTGTATTTAAGAAAGGTGCACTTCCGATGGAACTGGTTAGGGTTTGGTGCTTGATTTTTAATTAATACTCATTGCATGCAAAAGTATTAATGATATTCTAATAAATGGCAAGATGGTAATCAATGGCATGCTTGTGTTTCAGGGAAGCGTTCTGAATAGTTGTTCCATTCTGATATTCTGGTTAATTCACATTGGGATTTTTCCATCTGGATTATTTATAGGTAGCACAAGGCACATCTTTTTGAGACATTCCAGTCTGTAGTGAATATATTATGCTTTTATGTAGGAGTATAGTAGTAATCCTTTAAATTTGGGTAAATAATATTCTAGAGTCATGATATATTGAGAGAAATGCTTTGAGTTTTCTGATGTGGTGGCTTTCAGAGAGGTGCCTGTATGTGTTTGCATGTCAAGGATTGGAAACTACAGATAAGGTAAAAAAAAACTGATGTATGAACAGACTTAAAGCTCGCCCTGACCCTGAGTCAAATCACTTTTGAGATTTGGAGGGGGAAAAAAAGTTCCATATTATCATTTTTGCACAGCTTTGCTATTTGGTTCCATTAGGGATTGGAAATGTGGAAATATTATGGAGTAGTTGCTGTCAATCTGAACAAAATTGAAATCTCATTAGCCTCTCTATCAGGTGAGATCTAAAAGCAAGGTCTTGGCCACTTGTGGTCATTAAAGAACTCACTCATTGCTCACAGGGGTAAAGGTGTTAAATACAGTGTCTTGGACAAATTCCAGCTTGTGAAATTAGGTTTGGCCTGAATTCCCCTACCAGTTCAGTACTTTCCTTCTTGTTCTTAACTAAAGCGTAATAATGTTTTGAATTATTAAATGGATCCTCACATGTGTCCCAAGCATGACTGCTTTTCAGTGACAGGAAAATTGTGATGATAGTGTATGTTAGACCTTAATGGAGTAATATAAACAACAACAACAACAAAAAAAATTACAGCAGTCCTAAGTGGAAACCACAGTGTCAAAGCTTTGCTATGCACCAGTTTGGGCATATATATTGCCAAAAATCTATATAGGGGAATAAAAGTACCTTGATTTCAGCTTCCTTTTTTCTGTAGCTCAGGTAAGTTGGATCTATAGGAAAAAACAGAAACATGTAATGAAACAGAGGTTTACAAGTGGAAGAGCAGAATCTCTGCAGTCAGAAACACAGCAGTGGTGTAACTGAGATGGGTACAAGGGAAGAGCTGTCTCATTTCAAGGATTTAGAAATGCACCAAACCTGTGTGCTTGAGCATCTCCTTGTACTTCAGACATGGGCACCTGACCACGTTACTGCAGAGTCACTCAGGCTGTTTCCACAAGTCACCTGCTCTGCCATGACTGGCTAATCATGTTCTTAGATTAGGTCTTTTTTTTGGTCATTTATGGACAAACTATTGTAAATCTTCATGGAATACAAATAGCCACACAGTAATATCAGACTTTTGATGCAGCATCTTTACACCAGATTTTACTTTTCTTAGTTTGAATGTCCCTTTCAATTAGTTACATATGATGTTTATTTTTTTTTATCTTTTACCTTTTTTTTCTTTCCTTAAAGTAATATCCTGTTTTTTCATACACTGCCTGTTTTCTACACCCATCCACATACTTTTTAGTTCAGGCTGTTTTAGCCTTTGAATTATGCATACTCAGCTTGTCAGTCAGGGCAGCTCTTGCAACATTTCAGTAGAAATTACTTCTCTAAGTCTTTTCCTCAAAGACATATTTCTGCTACATTAGAGTCTGCTTTGAAATCCAGTGAGAATACACTATAGAACCAGAGAGCAAATACATAGATAAGTAAAAAATGATATATGAGCATCTGTTGTTAATAGAAGCCATTTTGTAATACTCCAAGGAGTCCAAACTGTTGTTCCTCACATGTTTACAAAATTTCATGCATTTCCTTCTCAATCTTTCCAAACATGCCTTATAGAGAGCATACAGTTTCTTCAATAAGTTATTGTTCTCCCCATCTCCTTTTAGATAATAGCTTGGTAAAGCAGGTGAAAAGTAAGCCAGTATTATTGTGAGAGCTGTAAAAGTAGGGGGTGGAGTATTTTATTATTTTTTTAAGTTGATTTGAAAGTATTCAAATATACAATTATAGTTGTTTAATTTAATGCTAAATTTAATGTTTGGAAAAGTAGGGGAGAGTGAAGTGATTGGGGGTTTGAAGGATGGGAAGGAAAAACGTCCATCTGCTTTTTTGCTTGGCATGGGTGAACACTGTGTGTCATGACAGGTCCTGAGCTGGTTCTCCACAAAAGTGAGAAATAATTGCTGCACTTTTGTTGTACAGCCACTTAGGTACTTGGCATGCATCCCAAAGAGACAGAACCAGGGAAAGTAGCAGCCAGTTCTCCCTAAATACAGTGAGAATTTCCCTGTTTTGAGGGGTGACACAAATACCTCTGAACCTCTGCCTGGTTAGGAGCTCATCACGATGGTCTCAAGGAGAATTGCAATCCCCTCTTGTAGGATAAATTGGGCATTATGCCTGTGTCTTGGAAGAGTCAAACCTACTCTTTTTTCTAACTGGTTTTAGAAAAAATATTTTCTTAGTCATTCCCTTTCCTATTTGATAAGAAAAATAACAAATACAGTGTAAGATTTAGGAAGTTGTGTGATGTTTAAAGCAGCCAAAATTTGTCTTGCTCAGCTTTGTGTTCATTCACCACAGCCATGACCAACTGTGCTGGGCTTCAGTCTGTAACTCAAAAAGCTGCAAATTTACCAGAGGAGCTTTGGCTCTGTGCCTCCAGGAGCTGTTGTGCTACCACTGATCTAAATCATGGTGTCTAAGCCAGGCAGATGGAAATGCTCACATGTACTTTTTCAGGTACTCCATCAGAAACTAGACCATTTACACACATGTGTATATATATATATATATTAGTGATTAATTGATCAATTTTTAATAACTACCTTCTGATATATTTTTGTTTTGATCTCTGCTGAAAGAAGAAATCTAATTTTTCATTTAACATTCAAAACTATATCCAGCAATTTCTTTGTTGAGCAAAACAATATTATTTATGCTGCAATCCAGCTAATCTATTAGCTCCAAGTTAAAATGATATTACCTTTCATCACTTTCTACATTAAATTCTACTTTAGACAGATTTTCACATAGGAATGGCCAGCACCTCTAAAAGCAGGGACATACGTTGAATGTTTAAGGTAAGATGAGTTTAAAGTGAAAATACCCTCCAATATGTTAAATATTAACTATTTTGTCACATATAAAGACATGAAGATAATAAATGGTAGTGTTAGAAGGTAGAAATAATATTTCCAGTGCAAATAGATGTAAATATATTTTATTCATTAAAATTTAATAAATTTAATGTCCAGGGTTCAGTAATTAATTTGCCACATGCTTGAGAGTACTTAATAGCCCTGCTAGCTAAACTAGGACTATTAGCTGATTTAGATTTCAAGAAATAGTTAAGTGTGTACATGATGGCACCACTGGTAAAATAATTTGGCAATAAATTGTACACATTAAAGCGTATGTTCAATACCTGACATAGGTATTGGATAATTAAACAAATTTGTGAAAATCTAGGACTAAATCATGAGGAAAAGTGAGAGCAGAGGCTAACCTTGGTTGTGATATTACTATAGGGGCATAGCTGGCAGAAGTGGTGGGCTTGAAAGCAGAATAAAAGAGGAATTTTCTAGGGCACAGGGAAAAGTGAGTCCTGTGAAACACAGCTGTGAAAGTGTTCTGCCTTTTATCCTGTTTTATCCTGGTGTGAGTGGCAAATGCAAGGGGTAGATCTGTGTAGGAACTTCTACTGACTCTGCTGCTCAGGCTTGGTGGTTAAAGATTTGTATTTGGCTGTACGATTGTGCAGCCTCAAATCTACTGAAATGAAATCATCTCTCAGCTCTTCTGTGCAGAAAAATTCTCCATGAGGCAGAGACCCCAAAGTTCAAGTAACTAAAGTTAACTAGAAGGTTCCTCTAGACACAAACACCCACACTCCACCCTTCCCTCAATTTTCAACGTTTGCACAGTGATTGACAAAGGTGTTACTTTATTTCACTTTTAAAAATAGTGGAAGCTGAAGAATAAAGGTTATGTCTTAGTTCTGTTGCAGCATCTGCTGACTAGGACACCTCCTTTCCATGGTTAGTCATTGAAATGCTTTGACTGATTTGGGAAATATGGCTCAAAAATTCTGTGAAATTTCTTGTCAGCATCACAGTAGTGAGTCCCAAGTCTCTTCATTTCTTGATTGCACATATTAGACATGGGTACAGCAGGCTGACAATGATTTTACTGCAGAACTGGCAATAATGATAGATTAATTTTAAACACATTTAAATCATCATTAAAAACTGGAATTCTCATTGTACTCACAATAAGTGTTTTCTCATCAAAATCTGAAAATGGAAATTACACAGGGTAGAGTGGTGTTGTTCTTGATAGCCAACCTGTAGGAGAGTAGAGGTTTGTGGTCTGTAAATGGATGGACCAAGAAGGGTTTGAGCATGGCTGAGTTGCAAAACCCTGCAGTCAAAGGTGTAAAAGCCAGATGACATCAAATTTCTAGGAAATCTTAAATGCTAAGTATGTCTGTTAATATGAGGTCTTCCCAACACATGTATTGTCTCTTACAAGGTTTCACAGCACAGACCTTGCTTTCACCACTGTGGCAATTCAGAAGGAAACAGAGTAAGGATCCAAAGCTCCTCAAAGTTTTGCAGGAGGTACTGGAGCATCACGATTTCCACCAGATGCAGCATTTACCTTCATCTTGTTTTCATGAGGGGTTTGGTTGGTTTGTCCTTACAGTGTGAATTTGGGGTATTTTTGGCATGTGGAGTTGCTGGTGCATCATTTATATGTCTGTAATACCTGAGTGGTCCATGTTTTATCTTCCTTTCCTGCTAATTTCAAGTGACTTACATTTAGATATTGACTAAATTTCAAGTATTTCTGGATCAAAGTTTTTGAGATATATCAGTTATTTTGGGATTAGAAAGTCATTTATCGCTGGTGCTTTGTTGCCAGACCTGTGGGGCTTTGTGTCTTTTCATTAACATGCTTATGGAATAGAAACAAATGCATGGAAACTTGGAATTAGTCTTTCCACTACATGCTAAACAAGTGTTGCTGTTGCCTTTTAAGAGAGTGTGGTTTATTGCTGCCTTTGGGGCACAGGGAAAGGATGGAAGGGCACAATGGTCAGGCAAAGGCTGTGGTCAGGTGATACCAGATGTCACAGGGAAAGACTTTTGGAAGACTGAGACTGGTGAACTACTCCAAAAAGGCCTAAAATTGGCAGACACTGGAAAGTGTAAGCTATGTGCTTACAATGAGGTGCATAAAACATAAAGCAATATTAGTTTGTATTGTCACTGCTTTACAAACTACTTTGTCACAGGCACCCCGAGCTCCAGGAGGAAGCCCGTGGTCCCAGCTGGCTCATTGATCATATGCCACTAGTTGGTGCAGCACACACAATTGAATTGCTTTTCCCTCAGGGAAACAGTGTCTCCAGGTGTGCTAATAATAAAATTAATAGCTTAGAGAAACTGCTTGCCACAGCAGCTGTGGCTTTACAATGAGAGGATCGATTCTGGTGTTTAACTGTCCTAATTCCACAGTGGATACCCGGCTCAGCCACCGCTGAGCTACGTTCAGGCTCACAGCTAATCAATACAGCCCTGATTTAAAACAAAGAGCCAAGATTCCGGATTAGAGGTCTTTCTGAATAAAAGGATGTAGGTTAAAACTGTCAACACCCTTCAGCTACTATCTTACCATAAAAGTTAGGAATGCTTCAGCTAGTGCCTCCACTGGAAACGGATGTGATTCTACTGACTGTATCCCACTCATTTTGTGAAGCATTAGCTTGTAAATATTAGGATGTAAAATGGCACTTAAATCGTTCTGACCTGCCATTTTGTAGAGCTTCATGAATTCTGATTGTAATTGATAATATTACTTTAGTGTGAATAATGTATGTGGTCATACACCGTGGTTATTACTGTCATAGAGCGCTGCTGTCAGTAGCCACAGATGTGACTGCCAGCAATGTGTCTTGAGGGGCACAAATGCTTTTCATATTGGATTTTGAGAAGATCCTGATTGTGAGTGCTTATAAATGTCAAGGTTTAGCCTGTGCATGGAAGAAAATATGCATTTTTATAAGTTGATAGTGGAAAGTGAAAGAGCATTAAACATTATTGGACATGGGGCTGAAATTTCAGTGACAGCTTCTTAGTTGCAAGAGAAATGAGAAAGACATTGAAAATCACAGCTTGTTTGCCAGAGTTGGGTAGGGTTTGTTTGCTTGTTTTATTAAACTTGCAATTTGGGCTGATCAGAACCTTTATTGTTCTTTGTCTTGCTTATGTCCTTAGATGACAACAGTTCCACCACAGCTACCTACCACAATTTAGCACAGCGAGGCAGGGAGCTCGGAGACATTTCTGTCAGCCATTAAATACAGCAGCTCCCTGCAGGGGGAAAGTAAATTCTCCTTCCCTCTCCCTTGGAGTTCAGTGAAAGGAATCAAAATCACCTCTCCTTATTCTGGTGGCATTCGATACCACCAGAAGAGTGTGGCTTCATTTGATTCTTGCAAATTTAGGAAATTAAAGCTAACCATAAGAAGAAGTTTGAGAGTGCTGCCCTAATCTAGTGGAGGCTTTGTAGGCAATGGGCAATTGGCAGTGGTACCAGACCTGAAAACAAATAAAGCAGCTGGGGAAGGAAGGGCTTCTAAACAAATATAAGTGTTAAAATGCTGTTCATACCCTAGCATAACGAGAGCAAAACCAAGCCTCTATGCTGTGTTTCTAAGGCAGATAACTTTAGGTGGTTGCTGAGAGATATTGGGAGGAATGCTTTGTGGTTTTGATTGTTTGAATAAATAAATTTGTTAGGAAAAATGTTTTTGAGTTACTTACATGCACTGCTGGACACAGGCTTCCAAAGGGGAAGCTCTTAAAGGTGCAAAAAGTCATTAAGCAGCAGCCAAGTTTTCCCTACACGGGGAGCATGGCCTGCTTAGGAGGGCAGGCAGGTTCAGCCAGACTCCGTGGTGTTTTTCTGAGGCAGCAACTTGAGCTCGTTGCTGGGAGATGTATTGGTGTATCATGGCATCATCTCCCCGAAGATCTCACCAGCACTCTCAGAGTTCAGCCGCTGTCCTTGGCAATAAGAAGACTTGGTGGGGAAAGGTGACAGGGATGAGAAGACCCAATAAAAAAACACATTTAAAAGGGACTTCAGCCACCTCCAGTGTACACCAGTGGGTAAAGCATTGCTGGTGTGGATGGGGAGCATCAACAGCAAGGAAGTGCTGGTGGTTTTTGCAGGCCTGAGATGTGCACAGTGCTCTTTGTCTCAGACATGGTACCTTTTGTCTCGTGACTCTGGCCTCTATTTGCTTATTCTGCATCGCTTATTCTGACAGATGTGAGAGAGGTCTGCACTTGTATTTCTATCAAGTGTGTTTCAGTGCCTTTTCTTTAAAATAAATTGCGATAATTTTTTCAGCGTCTTAATGAATTAAACAGCGTCCAGAGATAAAATGTCTCAGGATAAATAGTTTCAAGAGAGTATCCAAGGCCACAGCTCGATCACTAATTAGTTGTTTTTTCTTTTCCTCTCTGTGTCCCAGTGCCACACACACTTCGTACACAAAGGTTGAGGGCAAGAGATGAAGATAAATGTTAACAGCAACCAACTTTTCCCTAAATAGGGAGCATGGCCTGGTTAGGAGGGTGGGCAGGCTGAAAAGGAGCCTGCATGCTGAGTTTCTGAGGCAGGAACTTTAGAAGATTGCTGGGATATATTGGTGGGAATGAAGGCAGACCCTTGTGGTTTTGATGGTTTGAATAAATAAATTTGTGAGGGAAAATGTGCTTTGAGTTCCTTGGATACGCTGCTGGACACAGGCTTCCAATGGGGAAGCTCTTAAAGGTGCAAATTGGAGTTTGGTCTGTTGCTTCAGTGCCTTTGCAAGTGGTGGGGCTGAGAGGCTGGGAAGCGTTAGGAGATCTGTAGGATTGTGTTCTGGAAGAAATCCAAGAAATTGGTTTCATCTGAAGAACAGAGTTCACATGGGAGATTAAAGAAATCACGTCTTGACTACTGCATGAGGCTGTCCATCTGAACTAGAAGGCTGCATGAGGGGGGAAGCTTAGAGGTCTCACAGAGATTTTTAAGGTTTTTTTCCAGTTGGTGTCATTGCAGGTGAAGTTTTCCACTAAGCTATGGAAAATTTGGGCTACATTTCCAGTCTTTTCTTAAGAGCTGCAAGCATTCAGCTCTTTTTTTATAAAAAAAATTAATTTTCAAGAGATGAGTGTATGCTGCAGAGAATTTTTTTCTAAAACTGTTTCAGGTAAAGCATATTCCTCCAACATACGACTACAAGTTGCTTCTTCACTCCAAGTTATATGGATTTTTATGAAACAATAATATTATTGTTAAACCTCTTAAGCTGTTGTAAAATCTGTTAAACCTCCTAGTTGTGTGAGAGTCATTTTTGCATAAGAAAATGTGATGGTATTGTGTCAGTCACATTGCAGCAATGCCAATGCATGGTATTGGCCAAACTGGTTTTTGTTCCATTAGCAAATGCCATTGAGTTTTTTATGGTGTTTTAAAATACATTCAGCTTTAAGAGAACTGGTTTTAAAGCTGCAGAGAAGCATCAGTAACTGACTAATAAAGAGACATAATTTAGTTTTCATTAATATTACACTTACAAGATTAAAACAATGAATTTTTATTAAATAGACTTGTATAAGAAGTCATTTTGATTAAGACACTGTCTTCATATAATGGATGTTGGTTCCATGCAGAGTAATGGATGAAAATTGCCTCTAGGAAGAAAAAAAAAAAGGAAAAAAATGTGTAGAAAGAGTTGAAGAAAGAGTTGAAGGCAAAGGTTTTCCTCCCTGGCTTGCCAATACTGTCAAACTTGATTAGTCTGCTTTTAATTTTATGGAGTTAATAGTTGGCTTAGAGTAATGAAGTATATTTAATTTTTTATAGAACATCTATAGATGATTTGCTTTAGGCCTAATAATTTTACCTATTTTTTTGAAAGTAAATTTCAGCTAACTCTAGAAGGTTTTAATGATATAGTGTAGTCTTGAAAGTTGCTAACAGTCAGTTTAAAACCACCAAAAATATTCTGAGGAGTTTCACTGGTACATTAGGATTGAGTGTGTAAATTAGAACCAGTTTGTGGATGTGTTTGCAAGTTGCTTTAAAGGAAAGTCCCACAAGCACAGCCCAGTGTAGGACACACATTTGTAATAAACCCTGTCAGAATTCCCTGGAATGCCTGTGTGGAGCTGCTGTGAGGCTGGCATGGCATGGCAGGAAGGGATGGGCTGGGTGCAGGTGCAGCTCAGGGCTGGCATGGCTGTCTCCTTGATAAATTTCAAAGGTTTGCTGTGAGTAACAGAGGTGTTATACTTCTTAAATATCTTGTAAAATATGAATCTAAGCCTTGAATTAAGTTGTTAAGCTTTGTTCAAGTAATCTATCCCTCCTGCAGCATCCAGTATAACTTCCAAAAATGGAAGGTGTTGGTTTGTGATGGCATTAAGAAGATAGTGCCAAACTCTAGGGGGATAGAATGTAAGAAAATAAAGATAGTGTAGAAAGTAATCTCACCCCTAAGGATTTGCAGCTGGGCCAATTATCAAAGATTAGGAACAGGCCTGGCTTTAACAGGCCACAGCTGTAAGCAATGAGAGGAAGATGCTATAACAGAGTGGGGTGGCTGGGTGAGAGGGGAACTGGAGTCAGTGGCTGCTTTGTGAAGAAGGAAGAGTCAGTGCTCTGAGGAGGTGCCCATGAGAAACAGCAAGATATGGAACTTTTGTAATAAGGAGACAACAGGATGGAACCCCTGTGATACGATGACAACCCCAAACAAGTGCAAATCCCTGTCTTTTATTTTTTTTATTTTTTTGATAATTTATTTACAAGTAACCTAAGTGCCATTTTGGTTTTGCAGAACAACTGTGTTGTATAAAAGTGGAGTATTTTCTTTCATTTATAAGTTTGGGCTCTAGGAAGAAGGTGTTGCCAGGGATTAAGTGTAATCAAATTCCAACTCTCATGTCTTAAAAAATAATTCAGCAAATGGATGAAGGACAGAAAATATTTTCAGTTATTTCTACAATATATGGCTTTGTGTTGCATTGAAAATGCCAATAAGCTACGTTCAAGAACAAAAGCATGGAAAAGAAATGTAAGTTCACAATAATTCAAAGGCCATGGTCTTGATTATCCTTTCAATGAATAGATGAATGACACTGAAATTTTATAAGCCTTCTGTGGGTATATTTTTGTCTTACACAATGACTGTTTATTCTCACTTGACTTCAATGAAATTATATGACAGGTAAATGTTATTGTTAGTTACAATCTGAAATACTTTTTCATCAGTGTTGTCACTTTTTTTTCCTGTTGCTCAGACCCATCTTGCGGGAGAATATAGGGCTATAATACTTTTATAGAGCTTTTTACTAGTTTTTTCCTGCTACATTTCTCATCCTCCACTGGAGAGCCAGAACTTTGAGAAGGAGGATCTTCTCAGATCTTCTCTCCATCCCTAATTTCTTTCCCAATTGTCTTACTTATTTTCTGTCATAGACAAGTGCTGTTGCCTGATTCCACATCAGAGTTGTTGTCCATCAAAATGAAAGGATGTGCAATCCATACTGTGCTGGAATACTTACAGGAGAAGCAGCACTGCCAACAGGGATGCTCAAAAGGCAGAGATGGAAACTGCTACATGTTACTGCACCAAGTGGATTGGAAGAGTTTTTCTTAGGCAGTTACAGAAAGTCTATAAAAATAATTTTTAAAGAATAGTAATATTTGTTAGATAATGTATAGAAGATAAGACTGACATGTAATTTCATACATTTATTCCCTAGACTCATGTGGAACATGGGCATCTTAGGAAGGGAAAGCAATTTATGTAGAAGCTTTAGGTCATAAATGTGAAATAAATCCTCTATCATTAATACCAGGTGATGTCAATCACTTTTCTCTTGCAAATAATCTCTATAAATAGAGCAATTACTACATAAGCAGTCAATTATAAACTCTTGCATTGTGGAAAAAAAAAACCACAGTACATTGGCTTGTTGTCATTTCCAGAAAGGCTTTAACCTTTACTAGAAAATAAATAAGTGATTATAATTCAGTGGGAAGGAGCTAGAAGAGCTGTTGAAAGAGAAGAAGAAAGTGGTGTTGCATAGGATGTAGGAACTCCTTTAGGGTTCCTTGGCTGAGTTCTCATTCTGATGATTTGGGTTGGGATGCTGGATTGAAATGCAGAGCCTTGGTCTTTGCAGGCCCACGGGGGCCACAATTACAATTTGTGCAGTGCAGGGAAATGAGTTGAGGAAAATGTTCCCAGCTGCAGTTGAGTTCCTCAAGCCTTTGTTCAGCAGGGTGGCACCACACCAGGCATTCCAGGACTGACACAGCTCTGCAGCGGGTGTGGATTGATTACAAACCTCTTCTTGTTGTTCCTGAGCAACTTTCCCCACGTGCTTTGGAAGAATGCAGGCAGTCACATACTGAGTGATGGACCACAGTTTCAGAAATTAGCACTCTTGTGTGCAAATGTTAACATGATACACCAAAATAGAACCTCAGTGTTATTTAACATCTCTGTAGATTAAATTGATGTTTTGAGTAATTAGAGTCAGGGTAAGTAGTTCTTCCTGTGCTCCAGTGACACAATTGGTTTCTTCCTGCTGTGCTATAGAATTAGGTGCAGCCAATGTGTGTTGGGAACACTCAGACTCTGGCATTATGGAGAATTCTGTAGTTATGGTTGGGCACCACAGTGCCTCTGTTCTGCACTAGAAATGCCCAGAATAAATGGAATATTTAAGTATTAAAATGTGGAGGGATGTCTCTACTACTTGGAAAGAAGGAGCATGTGATACATATCTAGAACATCAAATCAATCTCCTAGAAAGGAAGGATAAGGTCATTTAGATACAAAACCTGGTTTTGAGGCCCCCCCTGACATCAGATGTGATTGCAACAGACTCAAGTTTTAGAAAGTTTATTAACTATAGTGAGGGATCAGCCACATGCTCCAACTTTCATGTACCAGTCTCTGTGCTGTGATTTTGAGGCCTCCTAATTGACCATTCTGCTTTTTTATTGAATGGAGACTGTGCATCTCAGCCAGTACTCTGGAATGAATACAGTAAATGTGTGTGCATCATCAGAGAAACCTGGGCAGAGAGGTCTGATGCCTCTTCATGCATAATCAGTGATTCTTAGGTCCTGAAATGTCTGTTTCACAGTAAAAACAAATGTGTTATTCTTGTATCAGTATTACAGTAAGATCTCTTCTGCCTCTGTGTTTGGGAGTGTCCTTAAATGAGAAAGAAACCTCACTGTGTTATGCACATACACTGTATAATATAGAAGTAGTTCTCCCTGTGGAGTAACATGAGTGTAACTGATGTGGTTTGTTCTTATTTTTATTTATTGATCACTGTACTGAAACTTTCCCTGCCAGCTCTATGTCATTGGTGCTTTTGCAGGAGGCTGACTTGCCTTACCTGGGAAAACTTCTGGAATTGTAGTTCAAGGGACTGTGGGAACCAGGCAAGTTTTCCTTCTGGAAATAAACATTGCACAAAGTGAGACACATTCCTGTATTTCTGTCTAGGAAAATAGCTGTAGCCTTTGTTTATCTGTGGTAGCTCCAAATAATTGTAACTACTCCACGGTGAACATGTAACTTGATAAAAGCATTTAAAGGGATCAAATGATTAAAGTGAGCTCTTCAATCAAATACATCTGGAGACTAAAACAGGCTTTGGAAGTAAACACGAGGTAATTCTGTTTCTGAGATGCAGAGAAAAGTGAGGTCAGCACCTGCACAGGAGTGGGAAATTGTGCACTACCAGAGCATGGGGTGTAGTACTGCAGTCTGCCTTCTGTGTGGTGAGCGGTTCCAAACAACACTGCTGGGCTAGAACACAGCTTTATGAATAGGAAATTTAATTTTGAGACCTTTTGTGTATAAGAAATGAAGTTCTGAAGAGGTGAAAGTAAAGGGGAGAAGAGATGTGTTTGTTGCTTAAATAATTATTCAAAATGTTCGAGTTGGTTGTTTTGAAAAACGCCTGGAGTGAATGAGATGCAGAGGAGTGGTTGGTGTTTAATTACACAGGACTGCCACCTAGCATCAGCTCACAGCTCTCGGCAGCACCAGCCTTGCAGCAGCATCACTCCCGGGTTTTCACTGGAATTCTTTTTTTCTTTCCAGCCTTGATTGGAGTATAAACGTCTATGCTAAAAAAAGACAGCTCTTACATGGTAAACCTCTGATATTAACGTTAAAAGCTTTTTAATTCAGGCAAATGGCAACAGGACTAGTAAAAGCTTTTGTTAAATAGATATAATTTTAGTATAGCTAATATTAATGGTTTCCAAGTTTGCCTAGGTAGATGCCATGTTAATAAATGTTACTATTTCAGCAGCTCTCAAAAACCAAATTTCTCATTTATTATTGTTACTGTTCTTTCAAATTCACGTATAAACTGGAAAATTAAGAAATCTCTTCACGGCATTAGTGCACATACCCCAGATTTACAAATTCCTGAAAGAAAGAATATCTGTGGGTTCATGATAAAGAGAGCCACAGTAATCAAGACACGAGTGATTTCGTACATGGCAGCACCTAGATATTTTATGTTTGGAAATTTGTGAGATTTGTCAGGACATTTGATGCTGACAAAAAGGGGAAATGACAGCTCCCAGTCATATATGCTTTTATTCTGAGTATAGCACAAAGTGAATTAATCCTTCATATTTCTCTCAAGTGCAGTGGGGAGCCAGGACACCAATCAAAAAGCTGCTTTACCTGAATGATCTGTTAGTGCTTTGTTCTATTTTCTTAAACTTTATAGTAAGGAAAATATTAAAAAAGAATAAAGCTAAGAAATACCAAAATATTGCATTTAGATTGATGTTGTATTTAATGAATCCTTTATAGGATGTAATACCAAGTGTTAATCAATAGACATGCCAGAATAACTTCCAATACAACCTTGTAGAGTTTTTAAAATTAATTCTTATTAAAATTATTGACTTGTTGTGACTTACTGGGGTTGCAACTGGAGCAGTTTTTCATCCTAATTAGGAGGTTAGGTTCCACTACTCAAACTGCAGATAATAGTGTAATGATTGTCATCTGGAAACATAAAAATCAATGTGAGATACGATCAAAATCTGCTGCCTGTCACAAATTATGGAAATTGCTCACGGTTTTAAAAACACTGCTAAACGGTGTTTCCTTTTATTCTTTATAACATATTCAAGCACAGCTACTCGAGAGAGTGTCTATTAACATAAAGCAAGCATCAAGTGGTGCTCAGATAGTTAGGGCCACCTCTTAATCTGTGATGTAATTTACAAATATTTTAGGAAAGATATGGAATAGTCTTCCTTTTATACTATTAAAAATCAAATATCTTATTACAAATTTTGTAGCAGAATTGTATTTCAGTTAACGCTGCTTTGTTTTCAAATTATATTTGTTGATGCAGTAAAAAAAATGGAATGTGAAGATAATGGCCACACACATGGCTGTACATTTCTCTCATTGGTAACATCAGGAGAATTGGAAAATTTTAGGTGATTCTATAGATACATATTCCATCTTTTCTTTTCCAGCCTTCACACTGCAATGTCAAGGGGCAGAAATGAGAGAAAAAGAAAAAAAGAATGTGAGTTGTCACTGAGGCTGTGCTTCAGTTAGAGGTTATTTATAGTGATTTTGTTTTTAATATTTGATGTACACAGACCTTTCCTTCTCAGTCAGGTGTAACTCTGAAAACTCCTCTGCTGTAATTGCCTTTGGAGGTCCATGGGAGGTTATAAAAACAGGATGCATGCTGTTTGATTAGTCCATTATAAATTACTATATATTTTCCCATTCTGTCTACAGAATACATTCTCCCATTTTCTTATGTTCATGATGGAAAAAAACAGTGTTATTCATTTGAATGTTAGCATATGTCATGTGTAAGGGGAAATGAGGAGCAGAAGTTTTAGATTCAAATGGAAACTAAGCTGATGCTTTCATGCAAATATTCACCAGCCTGCTGGGGTGCTGGTCCTTGTCTCTTTGGAAATACCTTAAAGCAACTCTTCTCAAGTTCTGAGTCCAAATCTTATATCTTATTTTTCCTTTCTAATTAGTAATCTGTGTGCAGGTGGAATTGCTGACAATCCTTCATAGAAGTCTTTTAAAAAAGAACCTGCAGCTGTAGAGATAAAAAAGCTCAGAATCACAGGCATTGAGGGATGGGGGCACACACGTTGAGGGACATGGAGATTTTATTATTCACCATTGCTCAGAACTTCAGAATCCACTGACTTGTAATGTGTACTCTGATGAGTTGACTGAAATTTTAAATGCTGTATTTAAATTTTAATGCAAACAAATTTTTGACAAAACCAGGACTTTTCTGATATGCAGCTTTGTGTTTTCACTGAAAAAGAGCTTTGAAAATCATGATCCTACCCCTGCTTGGGGCAGAAACTGGCAGAATCCCCAGCTCATGCAAATCAATGTATCTCCATCAACTCAGTGGAGGTGAAGAGATTTATGGGAGCTGCAGAGATAATCCTCATTATCTTTGTGTGAAGAAGATAAAACTGGTTCTGAAGATCTACACAGTAGATTATGACATTATTTGAAAAGTGTTTATTAACCTTGCACTGTTAAACATAAAATAGCTTCTGGTACCTGATATAAGAGGAGATAAGATTTAAAACACTTGAGAGGGAAACAATAAACAGCCCATGGTGGGCTTTGGAGAACATGCAGTTGTGTCCACATCTGGATTCAAACCTGCAAGCTGCTGGGGTGAACTCATTGGTCAGAAACTCTTTGAGATGCTTGGATGCTGAACCAGAATTTGTTGGAAGAAAGCCTCTTCTACAGCAGCAGTGCTATATTTCAAAATGTAAGTCTCATTAAATTCCTTCTGATATAAAACAAAGAAAATTGTGAGTACAATAATTAGAAGCATAGTAAGCAGCACAAGCTGCTTTTCTCCATTAAAGTGTCAAATTCAATCCTCAATGTGAAAACAAAGCAAAATATAATTTTAGTGAAATGTTTGGGGAATAAAAGAAGGAATATTTTTGTTTGCAGACTCCTTAGAAACAGTTAAGCATTAGCTCTGTCAAATACCAAATTATAGGTGAATTCAGTTTAAATTATCTGAAATATACATTCTTTGAAATTTGCCTAAAAAGACTTGCTATAAAACTAAAGCTGTGAAAAAGCTCTTTTCAAACTGGGTAAAGCTCCTGAACACTTTCTGTAAGTGGCTGCACATGTTTTGAAAGGATTCTTGTAATGCCTAACACCTTCCAAAGTACCTTTCAAGCACTGAAATTCATATTCAGCACATCTGTGTTCCTACAAGACTTGCAGTAATAATCAGATTGGTTAACTATACTTTTTTTTTTAAGATTGATTTTAATGTTTTAATCAATTTGAGGCAGATAAACTCAGTTGTGTGTAAAATCTTATTTATTTGGGTACAAAAGGGAATTGAATTTTGATAGGGAAAAGAACCTACCTTTCCGAGAAGAAAAGTCCTTAGACTTGACTTTTTAAGGCACGTTCAGCATACTTAGAAATTCATTATTTTGGTCAGCATTGAATATGGAATTTACTCTATTTTAGTGCATTTTTAGATCCAGAATTGCAGTTAGAACTGTTGAAAAGTACTGTGGGTACAGGGATAATGCATTAGTTATTTTTCTTTCATCAGTCCATTTCTTCAATTGACTTTGCCTGGCTAGTAATGATTACTTCAAAGAGCTGCATTTAAATGCACACTGTAGAAACTCATTAATTTTCAGTAATTTTGGAAATGCACATGAGGAATAGATGAATTCTGAAAATCTGTGCTATTGTCCCATGCTGGATTCATATATAAGGAGAATTGTTGCACATGCACTGCACCTGGAATTTGTGAAATCAAGAGAAAAAAGGAGAACCGTTTCTAGAAATGCAGATGAGCTTGGGGAACACTCAAAATTAAGAAATTTATAAAAGTTCAGGCACAAAAATGGGTCAAAATCAAGTAGCTAAACCCCCCCCAAAATGTTAATGAAGTTCTCATTACAAATAGAGAAAAAGAAAGTCTTGTAATCTTGTCAGTTCACTGCTGTGAATTGTGAGCATCAAATTCCAGCCTTTATTTGTTGTAGGGTTTTAAAAGAAGTTATTTTATTTATTTTAAATCTTCTCATTTCACCTGCTGCAGATTTTGTACCTAGCTGCCCATGGGATCTGTTTTGGGCACCTCCTGTGTTACTGGTTTTGTTTCACAGCTCTGATCTGGAGCAAAGCTCTGCTGCCCCCAATACTTTTCCATTGTGGTTACTTTGTGTGTTTTTACTGTGCCAGGCTCTCATGTGAATCACAGAGGTTTGGTTTAACTGTGGAGCTTGGGCACAGCTTTTGTAATCTCATGTGGGTGTGTTTTAGCAGAAATTTTAGGAGTTTTTCATTAAATTCCTAGTGGGAATGATAAGGAAATCTGCTTTTGGTCCCTCTGATAAATGATGTTATTTAGCAAAGTGAGGTTTAGCCTGGTTCTACATAGATAAGTAGACTTATCCTTAGACTTATCTAATTTCTGGAATTCTTAGGAAGTATGGACAAATCTCTCTATAGAAAGAAATAACTTCTAAAAGCTCTCTGATTCTTCATTAAACAAAATCTAATTAACTGATATGTCACAATTTCATGTTGAATTACAGTTTTTAAGTCACATATATTTGAAGTCCTGATCTGACCATCTGTCTGGTGATGCACTTCCACTGTATCAGAACTAACATTAGTGCAGTCTAAATGGAGGCATGGCACTGTGGACCAGTTTGTATTTCCTTCTTATTACTCAAAACTCAATTTCTAAATGGGACATTTCCTAATTCTGTAGTCTTAATTATTGGAAAATATTCCAGCAGTCTCACATAAGTTTTTTATACTGACTATAAAAAACATTTCAGATGGATAAATGACTTAAAGAAAGGCACATATCTATGATTTTTCACTTGTGCAAAAGAAAGGAGAAACTTTGCTTGTTCAGGCTAAAATGTCTAAGCTGCTTTCAAAATTTAAGCCACCCTACCTGGAAAACTGAGCATTCCATCAAGGTATTATGGAAGCACATAGACTTCCTTGAACATATTTCTAGGAAACGAGATGTAAATAGTTTATTTTATGTTTAAGAATCACTCTTTTCAGTTAAAGGTTATTCCACTTCCATAAAATCAATTGCAATTGAGGTTGTTATAGGTCTTTCTCTTGGGGAGTTACCCAAGCATTGAGATCTGTGTGTTGTAGAATCTCTCCTTTACAGATCTTCTAATATATAAATGTTTCATCAATTCAAAACTGCAGAGATAATTCCAGTCTGTGAGCTACTCTTAAGAAATTTTTTTACTTTCCTTTTAGTCTTTTTTTCATTTTATTATTTTAATTCAGAACTATGCTATCAGGCTACTTAAAAAAGTATTGAAAATTGAAACTGAAAGTTAACCAGAAGTTGAAAACCAGAACTAAATAATTCAGGATATATATATTACATGAACAAGGGTTCATGCAAACTGCTTTGTCTTTGACAATATTTTCATGAGAATGATGAAAGGAACTCAATGCCAAACTAAATAAATAACATGTTTATTTAAGAGAATACCCACTGCAGAAGTTCAAACAAAGAAATTTTTAAGTTGTGTATGTGCAACAAATCTTGACTAAAGCTTACTTTTCAATGAAATCTGTGAAGCTGGACAGTCTTCAATTGCTGAAGCTTGATTTCTGTTCCCAGTGGTTAATTCTTAGTGTGCTTGCTCAGTCTGGGAATTGTCTCTTTTTTTATCTTGCCTCTCAGGAAATGGGAATGAAACTGGACAGCTGAGTGATGTAAATGGAAATCCTGTGCTCTTATAGTAGCTGAAATAAAAAATAATGAATCATGTATCTTGAATGCTGTTAGAATTGAAACCAGTATTAGTGGTTTAAACACAGGCTCATTTTGGTGTTGGTTGTTTTGTTTCTAATTGAACAAATACTTGTTTTCTTTTTCTGTTCGCAATTCCAGCTGCTTCTCAAAGCACACAACTCTTGTCTGTAGGAAGCTGTCTGGTTCAGGGAGTGCTTTTACCTGGAGGAGCAGGAATTACTGATGGAGGGGTGTTCACCCTAATGCAGTGCACTGCACATCTTTGATCCCACCTGTAATTCTGTGTTAGTGCAAAGAGGAGCCAGCCTTGTCAAGGGATGCTGTCCTGCAGGGAATCTCCATGGGAGGGCTGGAGGAGATGTCCCTTCAAGTGGCTTTGGCTGTGCCACTGACCAAACACCCAAATGCTGGTCAGTCCTGCTCTTGTTTGGATAGCAGACTCTTTTTGGGAAGTCTGAGGGATCATCACCTCCTCCTGCCATGGGCTGAGCTCACAGATCCACCCTTTGGGGAGCTGCTTGTCACAGTCCTGCCACTGCTTGTGCAGAACCAACTTCTGGAGAGCAACATGTGCACATCAATGCAGTGGCATCAAGGAAGAAACTTCTTTTCTCTCCTTTACCTTTTATTTTTTGTTTTAATAATTTATGAAAGTTTTCATGCAAGTTAGAATTTACTGAGGTAATTTGGGCAAGTGAGTAAATTGGTAATGGTATATAGATCATTTTACTCTAGGTCTTGATATTGACCTAAAATTACAATCTGATGGCTCTTAATGTATATGAAAAGCTTTGTCAGATATCTTTTCAGTTCTGTTTGCTAGTAAATTAGGTTACAACTGTTCATAGTTTATTGATTTCAGTTCAGGATAATAAAGCATTTATAGTATTTGGTTCCAGTTTCCTTCCTGCTCTGAGAGGCACAGATACAGGAGATTGTTTTTCCCACTGCCTGTATGGGAGAATGACCTGTTGCTCAGGGGAGGCTTTGAACAGCAGGGCTGCTGCACTTTGCTCTCCTCTGCCTCAGTGACTTCTTTATTAAAATAGGATTGCAGTGCTTGTTTTGAGGAAGAGAAGCAGCTCTTTAAAGGGTGGAGCATTATTAAAATCACTGGTGGAAGGTGCAGTAGGATTTACTTAGAGCACACTTTGTTCAGGGGACTGAGGTGCAGCTGTGACTGCTACCACAGCCAGATGTGTGTGGGGGTGAGTTACTGAGCTTGGAAATAGTGTGGAATTCTGGATAGCCCGGCATGGATGGAAACTCACCTGGGCCACAAATGGGGGAGTTACAAAGGAGATGGTTAATTAGGACACTTTATTGGCTCTGCACATCTCAACAATTACCAACACTAATTCACATCATGGACATCAGTAAAGGATTCCTTCCTTCACAGTTTCTGCTGGCCAATTGCTCTCTCTCTCTCTTTCTAATCCCAGGCCTAGAAGCTCATGTTCTCCACACTCCTGCTGAGATTTAAATACAGCACAAAGGCACCCACCAACCCAGCTGAGACAAAATGCCAGTTGATTTTAGCCTGTATTGGCTAAAATCTGTGAGCCTTTTGCAGTTTGGCAGACAAAATTGTACAGGAAGAGAAAACACCACTCGCTTCTGTGGGATTGTGGGTTCACACCTACTGTCTGTGCCCTGCTCAGCAATGGGAATAGAAATTTGTTGGTAAATCACTAATACAATTTATGTTTTGATTTCCATTTAAAAAAAAAAAAAATCTTTAAAACAATCCTTAGATTTCCAGACAGAATAATGTACCATATGCCTGTGTATCACATACAGATCTCAAGTTGGTCATTGGCCATAAATCTGTAAGACAGGCCCAGATGAATGCCATGCTTCCTGGGCCTCCAAACAAAAGACAAAATCTTTAGTGAAAAGAGAATAGGCCTTGTATGGATTTACATGACACAGGAATGTGGCTCTGCCTGGTGGAGAGGTGAGTGTTAGAGGTTACAATTCCTTCTCATGTGCTGTTTTCTTTAAATTTATGGTAGTGTCATCACAACATATGGCAGAGTTCTTTTAGGTTTGTTTTCACATTTTTAAGGGACTGTTTCAAAAGTCAACACTGTCAAATGACACATTTGGAAATGAATGAGCTTGCAGTAGTGTCTTGGGAATTGTGATAGAGCTTGTGCTTCTTGCTTTTGTTAAATTGTGCTTTTAGTTCCTATGCATTTTCTTCGCTCTAGAACTGTATTCTCTCAAAGGTCTGTGCTGTGGAACTGAAGAGGGAGCAAATCCCATTCATTTTATTCTGGTACAAGACACAGTGTGGCTGTAGCAGGACCCCACTGCAGTGTCTGCTCCTCTGCCTTACTGTGTTCTTCAAGCTTGGAATTCAGCTTTAAACCTGCAAGCTTAGGTGATTTTTTTACTTGAAAAACCCCTGAATTTTTAAGCCTTCATGCTCAGCTTACAAAGCTTGCTTTGTGTGTTTGCTTTACAGGCTGGTTTCTAAAATAAATTGGTTCTTACTATTTTTTGATGGTTATGGAATTTTTCCTAGATTAAGACCATCATAGGCACATTGAGGCTGGAGAGAACCTCTGGAGCTCACCTAATCCAAGTGTCAGTGTTGAACTGAGACTGGGCTCCTAAGGGCTTTGTGCAGTTGAGTCTTGAAAAAGAGCCAAATTCCCCAGCCCCTGCAGCAACCTGTCCAGTGCTTATTTGTCCCCAGAGGGGTTTTTACTCATTTCATTTCTGTTCAGAACTTCCTGTACCAGTTTGCACGGGTGGTTTCTCACTCCCCTTTGGCTGCCCCCAGTAAAGCCCCATCTCCCTTTTTTCTGTGGCCTCACAGGAACAGCAAGGCTACTGCTGGCCATTTCTGCCACTAAACAAGTCCAGTTCCTTCATCTCTCCATGTAGATCCCATGTTCCAGTCCCTTGAGACACTGGCTTCCTTCCCTCCAATTTGGGAACACCTTTGTCGTTTAGTGGGAGAACTCTGTGCAGTATTATTGCCTTCTGTAAAGTACTGCTAAAAATAATGGTACCAAGAAATCATTTACCTTGGTAGGTAATACAGAATTGGAACAAAGAGAGCATTTTAAGGCTTGTGTTTAGCTTACAATAAATTGGTTACAACCACAGAGAATTCTGGTTTCACAAGGTAAATTTTGTTAAACTGCTTTATTAATTTTCTTCCTTGTACTTAACATCTAATCCTTAGAAAAGGAACTGACTAAGCTTTGGACCTTTAGTTAATTTTCTGTTTTGAAAAACAAAGTTATAAACCTGTTCAAACTTGTCCAATATCTTTGGAGGATAGGCATTTTTAAACCACTGTCAGTTTCATGTACTGAGGATGGAGATCAGGATGTCTGTATGGCTGTACAGATACAATAAATACTTCGTTTGTCTTCATTGAGGAGATAAATTTTATTTTGCAAGAGTCAGTGATAGAACTGAATGTGGTAGGTGAAGCAGAATTTGCTTTGAATTTGCTTTAAATGCTTCTTGCCAAGTTCCCTTAGGTTTGATCTCTGTCCTTGTCACAGAGAGCTGATGCTTTTGCCTGGAAGTTCGACCATGGCAGTTGAGGAACGTTGGGATCTCTGTGCTGGATGCACAGCAATCCAGGCAGCAGATGGCAAAATTGTGGGGGCTGGCTTTAATGCAGGGAGCTTAGAGTTGTGAAGAAATTAGACATTGCAGCTTGGTTATTGTTCAATCTGTGAAAGGGCAACGAAAGAAAGACCAAATGGGTTTTGCAGAGATTCCATGCACTTTTAAGAGCATTTTTTAACTTGTTTCTCCTTTCTGACTGATCTTGCTTGGTGAAGCTCTGGCACAGATGGTGGGTTGGAGAGGGCTGTTGGCATTTCTCATGTGGCAGCTTCTCTGAGCTCTCCCCACCTGAGCTCCCCTGCTCTGGGCTGGTGCAGCCTCAGCCCTTGCTGTCCCCAGCTGCCTCCAGGCACCCCCATGGGGTGTTGGATGAGGATGTCACACAGGGCTGAGGAGCCAGGATGGGCTTCTCTGTGCCAGCCCAGCCCCATGAGCGGGGACTGGTGGCAGGGTGACACCGAGGAGACCCCTCATCCACCAGCAATGCTGGCTTTCCTTGGAGACACCCCCAGCTAGGAGGGAGCAAGCAGGATGATGGTCCTGTGTGAGAAATCTGCAGTGTGAGAGTGAATATCAGAGTAGATGTTCTGTCCTGAATGATCAGGTAGATAACAGGAGATAATGTCTGCTGAAGCATGTGGCCTTTTCTCCAGAGAGATTTTCCTCCGGAGGGACCGGGGCCTTTTTCCTCACGATTTGAGATGGAACAGAGGATGTAGTGATGTCTGCACAGTGACTGTACAGCATTATGAGATATTTGCTGCTTTTTGTGGTCTTGGATTAGTTGATTTTCCAGAAGTGTGTTTTTCTTGACTGAGGTTATTTTAAAAATTCCATTAATCAAGATAACCCTCAGTGTTCTCTTCTGCCATGATGTTATATGAGTAAACCTTGCACTGCAGATTTGGATGGACCAGCTTTCAGAGTGGCCAAGTCTCAGTTCCATCTCTGATGACCCCTTGATGTGTGAACTCTGGAAATTCACTTCAGACATTTGAGTTACAGCTGGTCATTTTATATAATTGTTGTGTTCATCACTGAGAGGTTTAATTAATTTCTATAATGCAATTAATTTTCCTTTATTGAAAGATGGAACACTTGTTAGCTGAGAATCTTCCAGTGTAACTTTCTCACTTCATTATGCAAAGTTTCATTGCTTGCTGATGTGATCTAGCTAGAATTCAAAATGTTTCAACAAATACTTGTATGGAAGCTGCTGAGAAATAATGTCATCCATTCTGTGTGCCTTATCACGATGTTCTGTTGTTTTCCATTCCTATTTCTTTTTTCTTTTAACTTTTTCTTTGCTTACCTTGAACCTTTTAAAACAAAGAATCACTTCAGGAAGCTGTTATTTCTGATAAAATCTATGTGTTTACAAAGGTGGAGAACTCACAAGAAATAAGTACCAGTTCACACAAATAGAAATGCTCTCACTTTTTTCCTATTTTTTTGCCCTTCCCCCCCCCCCCTTTTGGTTTTCTCTCATAGATATCAGAGCTTAGCTGAGTGGACTATTCACATGTGTAATTTGGAATAGTTTTATTGAAATTCTACTAAATACTAGTAGCCATTTTAAAATATTGTTGATTTTCCTTACCATATAAGTTTATACAGCCTTAACAATGGTCTCTAGTAAAGCCTTCTGCAAAAAATATTTTTAGATTGACACTGCTAGTGGGGGAAAAATGTATTAAAGGCTTCTGTTAATAAGCAAATGAAAATTGTTAGTATCAAATTGAGGCAAGAGAGGTTCTGCGGAAGCTTTAAAGAAAGAAAGGAACTGTTTCTTAGACAGAATGAGAGAAATTTATTTAAGTGTAGACTGAAAAACAGGTGGTGTTCTTGACTGAAATGATAAGTACCTAAACCCATAACTGCTTGCATGATTTCTGCATTTGATGAGTTTTAAGAATAGTCCTGTAGGAGTCTGAAAATAGCTAAGAAACTTGTTGAGCAGCACGATCATCTCACAGTAGGATGAGATGTGCACAGGAGCTTTGCTGATCTCAGATTCTGGCAGAGTTCCCTGCACAGTGAATTCTTCTGTAAACAAGGAGTGGAAGGCACATTCCTGGAGTTTCTCTCTTGGCTGATTTGTACCCAGTGGTACAGCTTTTGCTGCTGCCAGCAGGAGTGGAGGTGCTCAATGGGTGTAGAATTACAGAGTGCTTTAACATAAGGAAGTGAAAAATAATTAGGAAGGAACTGTCTTAAAATTCTTGGCATTGGACGTTGTTGGGTGCAAGAGAAGTATAAATCCTTTGGTATTTCATTTATCCATGTTGATAGCACAGTGATTTATTTAAAATCCAAATCCTTGAGTGCAATATGGAAGCACAGTGCCCAGGAGCTCCCAGAGACAGCTGATGGATTAGCGTGGGTGGGAAGGAAAAGGCTTGTGGATATGGACACTATTCAAATCCATCATGGAAACTCTGGCCATAAATAAGTTTTTTGAGAAAATAAAAAGATAAAGGAGCCTGACAAGAGGACAGCATGCTGGAAAATGCTGGTTAGTAATTAAATGAACTAATAACCAGGTGCTGGTGAAAAAAAAAGCAGAGAGGGGAATGAGAGCACAACTTATGCTCCAACCTGCTTGATGTCTTGGCTCCTTTGCTGGTAAGGTTGAAAATCCCATTAGGTTAATTAAAGACAGCATTTTACCTAGGATTAGAATGAAATAAGTGCATCACCTGGACAATTAAATAAAGCAAGTTGTCTCTCCTTGTATGGGCATTTAGATCTGTCTCACTTCTATAAATGTGGATCAGTTTGATCAAGGACTTAATCAAAAATTATTTAGACAATTACTCCCTGTTTCAAAAGTATTCTCTAGTGATAGGAAACTATTATACAGAATCGTTAAAGCATGCTTAACAGCATTGTCTTAATTATACAATGATAAATTATTCTACCTTTCTTCATTAATAGCAGTTTAGCAGTAGATAATATTATTGTTTATTGTTTCTAGGCAGTGAAAGAGTAACAGTGTTCTTTAGGAAATTAGTTCTAGCAAATTTAGTCTTTTGAAGTGACCAGTTTGTATTTGATCTTTAAATTGTTTTTGTGAACTTGTTCAGCTGTACTAATTTTCAGTAATTATATGAATGAAGTTCTTGGCTTTTTGTGTTGTTTTATAGTGGCTTGATTTTATTTATTTAGTTTTTTAAACCTGGCTGCATGGAGTTATGGAAGTATTTAGATAACAATTATACTGAGAGCAGTAAACCAAGCCTTGGAACTTGGGGTTTCAGATGTGCAGCAAACTCACTTTGTGACCTTGGCTGGGACTTTTATCTTCATGGTGTTTAACCTTTGCTGTAGAATAAGAATGAAACACACTCGGCTCTCCTGGCTGTTCAAAAGTCTGATAAATATCTGTAAACAGCTGTGAGTTAGTAGTGGAAATATGTTATGCCTGGGTAAAATATTTTTTTCTTTTTCTGGAATGGGGGATAGTTAAGTCCTCACCTAAAAAAGAAGAAAGAACACTCACAAATAGAAAAAACTTGAAAACTTTGCATGGTTTTGCCTCTATGTATCTGGGAAGAAAAGATTTCAACCCTTTGTATAACTAGCAATGTTCTGCTTAGTTCCACTTTGGGGGATTTATAAGCCCTTCACTGAAAAATGAGCTTTTCTCACCTCTGAGTGACTGTGACACAATCTCCTCATGGCTGCTGTAGCTTCTAGGATGGGAGTCAACAGGGTAGTTGATGATCAGCTACTGAATTGTGTACTATCCCAATAATATTTTAGTGAATTTCAAACCATTTTAAAGAAAAATCAACTAAATATACTCTGTGGCTATTGAGGCACTACGTGAATATTGTTTGTGAAGTTTTCTATTTCTCATGTTCTCAGAGAAGGAAAAGCACTTGGTTTGTGGCAGCTGAACACAAAGACTTGGGTGGTTCATGTGTGCCATGCTCTGCCTCGGGCCTGGGACACTGCAGATGCTTTGCTGATAATTGAATGTTACTGGTGTGGGTTCCAAATCCATGGCGCTCCCCAGCTTGTGCATAGACTAGGAGCCACATTTAAGAACATTTATGACTTTGTACCTGAATTTTGCGAGAAACAACTGCTCACTTTGAAAAATTAAAAAGGTTTATTAAACCTTAACAAAAACACAACAAAGGACTGCATAAGGAAAAATTCACAGTGCTGGGAACTGCCCCTCGTGGATGCCACATGGCCAGTTCATCTTCAAGATGGATGTTCCAAGTTTTATACACCTGGGGTTGCATCAGCCAGCCCTGTCCCCTCCCAAAGTCTGTCAGTCAGCTTTCTGTGCCATTTATCAGTGCAAACTGCTTTCTTGTTAGCTCAGGTGTTGCCATGCCCATCCCCTGAGCACCCCCAAGCTTTTCCATCCCCACTGCCCCATGCCAGGGACACCTTTGCAGCCTCTTTGTACCTATGCTGGACAGCCCAGGCTGTCTGATGGCAACAATGCAGGGGGAAAGGGAACTGTGGGGAGAACAGAGGACATCTAAACTACAATGACATAACCATACATCACTAAGGCTTTTATTAACGTTCACACAATAGTTATCCCTTAATTGCAAGAGCCAATCATCTCATTATCCATCTCTAACAAGCTTCTCCAGCTGTGCTCTGAGAAAGAAACTCTCCCTTTGTCCTTGGTGTGAGCTGTGGTTCTGTGGCCCCTGGGGACAGGGCAGAGCTGGGCTCACACCCCCAGCTCCCCTGCCCCATGGGAAGGGGAATCCATTCAGGGGAGAGCAAGGGTTAATCCTCAGCAGTCAGTGAATGATGGGGCACTGTTTGAAAACTGTCTCTAGCTCCTGGGCTTTTCATCTTTCTCAATGGCATGTTATTTTCTTAATGGAATGCTATTTTCATAATAGATTTAAGCAGTTTTGGGATTTATAAGAAGTTCCTGGAGTATAGTAATCTCTGATGATAGTCTAGAAATAAAAACATGTATATTTAAACAGATAAAAATACATATATGGGATAAATATTTGGCTCAATGCTTGATTTTGTTGTTGTGTGTACCATTTTGACTGCCATTAGCCTGAAAATACTTCCTAGAGCTTTTATTTATTAAAAGGAAAAAAATAAAACAGTTTTATTCTCCAGTAAAGCAGAACACAGAATGCCTATAAGCATAGTGTGTCTTATGTTACTTAACTTGAATCATTCGTCACAACTGTTCTGACACGGCTGTTTACCATGTCATACTAAATATATCTAATTTTCAGTTTAATATAGAGTGGCTCACTAAAACCAAAATTCAGTATTTGGACAGAAAAAAAATAAGTATTAAAAAGTTCAGAACAACAATTTATCAACAAAAAATGAGGCTACACCAAGCAGATTGTCCAAATATATTTTGGTTTTTGCTGCAAAACCAGCATACTTGTCATCAATATTACTTCATCTAACAAAGTGCACATATTGTAGTGCACTTAGTTGTAGTATTTATTTAAAATTTCATTTTGTTTATTGCCTTTTTTTTATACGCAGAAAGGATCCAGAAGTAGAGATATTCTTTTTCACTAATATTAAAATCAGTAATAAATACAACAGTTGAGTAACCATTTTAATTTTTTGCCTGAAAATTTGTATGGCACCACAGCTGAATTGTTGCATTTTCTCATTTCAAAAAATGGTCTTTGCATAAAATAATGAACACCGTTTGAATATCTGAATCACAAGCCTATTTCCAATTGCTGCTCCTGAAAAGGAGCCCAGCCTTTTAAAAAAACCTTTTTTTTTCAGACTGGTACATGGTGTGTTATTTCTTTTAAATAAAAAAATGGGAAAAAAGAAAAAAGGCTGTTTCCAACACTGTCTGCACTATTGTAATGTTTTGATTTAGTTGTGCCAGGTGATTTGGGGGCACAATGTAAATGTGAAGTTCTTTGTTTTCCCTGAACTCCAAGTGATTCCTGGGCTATGTGTGGTGTGAGTGGCAGTTCTAATGGCCCTGTACATTGTAATCATGTCAGGATCATTACAAAATGCAGCAAACAAGCCCTTACTTGAGTTAGATAAATGTATGAATCAAATTTAAATTTACAGAGAGTTTTAGCATAAGCTCCACTAAGCCATTAAAATTCATCCTGAGCCCTCCCTCCGTGCCTCCTATTGATTTGCCTATGCTAACACAAAGAGGAGTGGTCAGGTTTTTTTAAACCCCCTAAACAAAAACCTATTTTTCATTTCTCTTCTCCTCAGCTTTTTCTTCTCTTGTCCTCCCTCTTTGTTCCCCCTTGTCTCTGTTGTCCCTTCAGGACATGCAGTGTTTCAGTGCCCTTGCACTGCCCACAGTTAAAATGATGCTCTCATTAGAATTGCCCAAGTCATGGGCAGGTACACAGTTACTTTATAGAACCACAATAAATTTTATATTGGATGAGTTTTGAGTTAGAATGTATTACACATGTGTAACTTAGGGCATATGGGGTCTGTGTACATCAGCAGCAAGTACAGCTGAGCTATTTATTGCTTTAGATTGACTGCTGTGGGTGGTCCAGATCAGCTGAGACTGTATTCCTGTGAGACTTGGCCAGCCCTTTAGCAGGACATTATAAATAATAAATATTTTCTGAATAAACACCTTTCTCAGAAAGTCAGAGCTGTGGTGTTTCTGAAGTAATTAAACCAAAACTAAATGAGAAAACATTTGAAGCCACTTGTTAGTGGTTGTACTGCTCTGTAGTGTAAGTGGGTCAGGATGAGCTGTATTAGTTAAATCCTTTGAAACAAAAGAAATTATTAAATCAGTTATGATTTAGGTCAATGACTCAAAATAAACCATTCACAGGGTGCCCTTGAGGCAGACAAGTCAAAGAGTATCAGGAGTCCTGAACTCAAATTGCATCTCACCATTATTCTCTAAGCAAAGCTATCACACCTTGCCTTTCCAGGAATACAGTACATAAATATTTCACTCTATTTCACTAACAGGAAAGGTATTTAGCACTGAATTTAATCAGATTTTAATTTATTTAACATAAGAATGAAAAAAAAAAGTGAAATAGCTGTTCTAGGAGTGTTTCACAACTTAATTGACTGTGTTTTAAGCCATGTATGGTGACACTGTTGTCTTAAATTTGAGGATGGTTTGAGCATGATGCTCTGGAACTGGTTTCTGCCTGGCTGCTTTAAATTCAAATAAATCCCCAAAGCAGAGGTGAGGAGGAGAGAATTATCCCTGAGAATATTTTCTTGTGTTCAGGTAGAGGTATTTAGTCTCAGATGCTTGGGATTTGTCCTCAAGTAATGGAAAAGTAAGGAAAACAAAAAATAAAACTATTCTAAAAATATGAAAATGACATTGAACTAAACTTCCAATAAAAATGTTATCATTTTATTGATAGCACTTGAAGGACCTACTAAAATTAGTAAAGTTCAAGAAATTTTAATAGTCTGGTGTCATAAAATCAAGTTATTCACCAAGTTATTCTGATGTCTGATTCTTGTAACAAGGTTTTTGCTTATGAAAGATGAAAGTAAAGATCTTGGGACATTTCTACATTTGTTTTCTTGTTTTAGCCAGTTGGAGTTACTGTAGCACAGACATTGTGCCTCACATTCTGCATGTACAGATGACTGAGGAATATTTCTAGGCATGCTCAGAAGTGGAACACTGTCCTAACATTTCCTTTTGTATTTGTATTCGTAGGGGAATTGCACAAAACTCTAAAAAATAATTGTTATTGAGGGAACAATTTCAAAAACTCTTGTCTTCCTGAGAAGATGCTTTCATAAGCTAATGTCCTGGAAATACTCAGAAGTTTTATCTCAGTCAGAGTAAATCCTTCTTTTAACTACAGTAACAAGGAATTAATTGTTCTTTCAGAAACAATAGAAATCAGGCCAGACAGCTTTAAGTTTAGCAGTCATAAAAACAAAAAGCTGTTTGTTTATCTGAGCTGACAGACAATATAGAATTCATATGGAATGACAGGCTTTTGTGCTGAATAGCATCATGAGGCTCCCAGAGAGCAATTGGCAGGTTTTGCTCAATGCTGTAGTGTCTCTTTCTGTGTTTATAATTGTGATATATTCATATCTGGATTTGATGAGAGCATTAAAATGGGATCCAAGAGCTAGGCATTGTTAATCTAAATGATCACATATCTCCTGAAACTTCAAGAAACTCTTTATGCCACCAGTGTCAGCATGCTTTACAGTTAACCTGCTTTCCAGTTCAATCAGCATTGCAGCACCAAAGAACTGAACTAAAAAATTCAGATGTGGGAGAGTCAGCTTAGCTGCTCCATGTTCAGAGAGCTGAGAAAGAGGCATGTAGATTGAATCAATCTTTCTCTTTAATCTGAAGTTATAAAACACACCTTAATGGTTTCAAGTGCCAAATGTCTCTGCTTTTGTTTTGGCTTTTCTGTAGGTGTTGTTTTGTGACTTTTTTTCCTCTCTGAAATGTTAAAAATAAATGAAAAAGAAAGAAAGAAGTAAGCATGTTTACAGTTCTTATTCCTCACAGATTGCAGAATACCTGTGGGTGGTTTAAAGCAGCTGTTTCTCGTGGTTACCTAACTTCTTTAAAATACAGAAAGAAAAAAACCCTAAAAACCAAAAAACCACAAGGCTAAATGTCAAATCTAAATGAAGGCAAGAAACCTTTTCTCTAGGTCACCAGCTCCTCTGGCCAAGTACATTTATTCCCTCTTAGGCCCATAATCTGTTTCAAAAAGCAATGATTTAGCCAATACTTGTGCCAGTGCTGTGACCTGTTCTCCTGCAGGTGCAAACAGCTACCACAAGGAAAGGCTTGGCTGCCTTCTGCATGTTTTATCATCCTCTGCTGCAGTTTGTTCCCTTGGTGGCAGAGGTGGCACAAGGAGCCACTGCTGAAATGCTTTGGTGGTTTAAGCAAAGCTCCTGGCCTG
Source organism: Ammodramus savannarum pratensis (assembly GCA_020466415.1). Taxonomy (NCBI): domain Eukaryota; kingdom Metazoa; phylum Chordata; class Aves; order Passeriformes; family Passerellidae; genus Ammodramus; species Ammodramus savannarum. The sequence continues at coordinate 4,270,110 of JAHXMQ010006307.1, read as the reverse complement.
GGTGGGCTTGCCTGGGGGAACCTGGACTGAGAGGGGACAGGGACAAGGAAAAGCCCTTCAGCTGTCCCAGCTAACTCACCCAAACCATCCTTCAACTCCCGAGCCATGCAGAGAAAAGCAAGATGTTTTGTTCCAATTTTTGCTTATTAGAAAATCTGAGGGGTTTTTTATGTGGGAATATTTTATTTCCAGCAACAAAATTTGTCATGAGGATTTCTCAGGGCTAGCACAGACCTGGGCATAGAATGCCATGAGAAAAGACATACATACTAATACCAGCTGTAAATAATTAGTACCCCAGTGGGTAGGGTGTTTGTGCTTTTACTGTATTTCTTTTCTGCAGTAGCTTTCATTTTGCAGTTTTTGTATGCTAACAATGCATATATTAAAGTCTATATGCCACAGTAAGGGTGTCCTAATTAAGCACACTGTAAAAAACCTCTATGGTCCATTGAACAAGAGGAGATTTAGACAGTTTTCAAGAGCTCCAAGTGCTGAGTTGGATAAACTGGCTGACTTGAGGGGTGGTGAAGGAGCTCATCCAGTCACATTCTGGGGTGCACAAGAGCAGCCAAGCCCCAAAGTGTGCTCAGACTTGGAATGTCAGGGCTGAGATGGACCTCTGGAGAGACCTTGTCCAAGGCCCAGAGCAGGGCCTTGGATTATTTTTAACCAGGCCCATAACATCAGTTGCTGCTGCTTGTGAACACGTTAAAGGATAATGTACAGCTCTGTAATGCATTAACATTACAGAGCATGCTTCAGTCTTAGTTGCAAGCCTTCCTGCAGAAGAATGGAAATAATTAAAGCTGGTTTGAGTCTACTTTTCTTCTGTTGCATAACAGAAATAAATATTATTCTGTCAGTTCTGTGTTGTTACCAGAGTTCATTCAAAAATCAAAAGATGACATTGTTATTGTTTTATCATTGTTTTTTAAGCTCTTTGATGATATGATAATTTAGATAGAATGCAATTATCTTACAGCATTTAATTTTTTGCTCCCTACCCGTTCTGGTCAATTATTTCAATATTTTAGAGGATGCATGATGTGGGCCTTCCCTTTCTTCTCAATCTGTGCCGCATTGTTCTTCAAGGACAAGCCAGGGAAAGTAGAACAAAACAAAACGTAGTGGCAGCATCACTCACTCCTTTCTCATCCTTTCCCGTTGCTAGGTGGCAGCGAGTGACCCCAGAGAGAAGAGTGGCTCTGCTGGCAGCGCTGCCTGGCTCAGGATGGACATCAAGGACAGGAGGCACCGCTCGCTGACGCGGGGCCGCTGCGGGAAGCAGTGCCGCTACACCAGCTCCTCGCTGGACAGCGAGGACTGCAGGGTGCCCACACAGAAGTCCTACAGCTCCAGCGAGACCCTCAAGGCCTACGACCACGACAGCAGGATGCACTATGGCAACCGAGTGTCTGACCTGGTGCACAGGGAGTCGGATGAGTTCCCAAGACAAGGTACGTTTGCAGTCAGGACTGGTTCCTGTTACGGCGCTCCTCAGTGCGCGGTCTGTTCCTTGGTAAAGCATCTCAGTGCTATCAGGAGTTTCAACGAAAGAGCTCTAGGAAAATGGATATTATCTTAAATTAGAAAGTTCTTTCTTTTCTCAGAGTTCTGGTACTTTTGAAATCCACAATTTGTAAGTGAGCAAACTGAGATTCACTGATCAAAACACCTGATAGACACAAATGCCATGACCCTTAACCAGAGGATGTCTTTTGCACAGATATTGGGGTTAGCCAATGTGCTAGCTTGGGATCCTGTTTCCTAGGTTAATTTTAGAAATGATAATGGCATTTTCACCTAAATGAAACTCTCTTTAACACAGAATCTGTACTGAAAAGACAACTAAAACACTGTTATGGTAAAAACCGCTATGGCAAACATACACTCATTATTCATCAGGTGCCTTGGGATTCCTTTGCTGTTCTTGAATGCTGTGTAACTGAGCTGTGGGAATGGGAGTGCTGATTCATCTGACTTCAATTTGACACCTATTGATCACCCATGTTGCTTACCCTTGACCTCATAAAAACTGAAAGGAGGAAACCCATCTAATTCCTTTTGTAATTGGCTGTAATTGAGTATTGCAGCCTACAACTAATATTTGAAATAACCTACCTGTATGAACTTGTAAGCTAGGGGAATTAATCTCTTTTTTTATAAAAGGGTCCTTCCTATGTCCAACAGATGAATGAATTAAAAATATATTTTTTTTTTACATGAAAACCTGTAAAAGTGCACTGTACGCATGGAGTTTTATTCTCATTTAGGTAGTTGCTTGTCTCAAGAACTTGTAAAACTCTGCTGAACCCATTAGTGAACATTGCTTCATTGGAACTGTATTTAATCACGTGGTTTACTTGCCCAAATATCCAGGCTAAATTGGCATTCAGTCAGTGACTGGATATGGCATTTGAATTAAAAGCCTTGGTTTAGTGTCAGTTGAAGAATCAGAAATGGTTCATGCCAGCTAAAATACAGGCAGGCTTGATGGATAAATGTTTTGTGCCCTCTCAATGGAAGGTAAATCGTCAGGTACATAATTTAAGTGTGCCATAATTTAAATGTAGAAACTCTTCTGCTTTGAAGATGTGCTTGTTAACAGCATGTGATAGTTCTCTGCTGCACATTTCTGATGTTGTGGTTCAAGGGATGGGAAGTTACCACACTTGTTGTGGAAGGTCATTTCTAATACCTGGTATCACGTCACTCGTCTTGTTTCAAACATTCTGACAACAGTCAGTGTCTGTCTTTCCCTTTCAATCAAACTATCTAATAATTAGTGTCGATAATTAAGTTGTCTAATCCCTTGTTTCTCCCACATTTGTCTGCAGACACGTGGGAGTGTTTGCATTGTGCTTGGTCTGTCAAACACCCAGCTCTGTTTTCTGGGCTTATCTCTGTTCTTGGAGGTTCTTTCTTTGCTCAGAGGTGTTTATCTAAGATGAAGCATCAAAGTGCACCTCGAACCTCGGAGCTGCTGGAGCCATTTTCACTGCAGTTTGTTCTACTTTACTGTACAGGAGTCATCTAAATATTGCTTTTCCCTATCAGGATGATTGATGCTTCAACTCAAGTGCCTCATTTTAGTTTGCAGGTCATTATTCAGCATTTCATAATGGTCTTTTTCTCTTGATTACTGATTTGACAACTGTTCATCCTCCCCCTGCTCTTAATGTGTTCTTCTCTGCCCTCTTTACAAAGGGGAATGCAAATTGTTGGTAACTGAATTGAAACACTCAGATTTTATTTTTTTTTATGATTGTTATTTTTTCCCCTACTCATTTGTGTTGTTGTGTCTAAATAAATACTGTTTATTTTAGAGAGCCAAAGTAATTTTTTTGTTAGATAATGAGCAGCAACTCCTTATTTTCCTGCTTTTGTTAAGTTCAGAAAGCAATTTTTTTTAGAAAATAAGTCTGTGTGATGATTCTTTGTATTTGAAAGCTGGATATCTTTCTGATTGAACACTTTTGCTGGCATGGAATTCGAGAAAATATGACAGATAGATCTAGATTAAGATTTGGTAGCTGTTCTCACTTTCTATATTAACATTAGATGGATAAAAATGTGGTTCATATGTGGAAGTTCTGTTCATTACATCTTGTGCATCCAGTTTCCAGCTGCAGACATCTAGGAATTTATACATTTAAATTTATTCTAACTTTGAGTGGGTGTTATGATGGGATTAAATTCTGTGGGAAATAAACATGATTAAAACAGTCTTTAGAGATTTTTTGTTCTTCTATTAGAAAAAAAGCTTGGAATTAGAATTTTTTTTAAGGAATTGAAGATATTTTCCTCAGTATTTTGTCTTTTCTTATAAAAGCTAAATATTTTTGACTTACTGCAAAATATTTGGTTTGACCATGGCACTGGAATTATTCACAGCTGTTTCGATCTGCCCATTGTACATTACTGGGTTTAGAAAATAAGATAAAGTTGTATTTATTCTGGTTTTGTTTATCATGGTTTGTCAGCTAAATGCTAATAACAAAAACTACAGGAGTCTGAAACAGTTCTTGCTGGGTTGTTTTAGTATTTTCCTGAGAGATATGAACGTTGTTCAGACTTAAAAGAAGGTTTTACCTGTTCACAGTGACTGATGGCTGCTGCTTAGAGGCCACAGCTGCTCTTGCAGGTGCTTGGGCTGACTGCTCATGCTCCCAAAAACACAAGGATGAGATCCTTGATCATCTTGTCATTAAACCTGAGTCATCCTCAACTCTTGTGTTAAAATTAATGTATCCCTTCCAAATCCAACTGAGCTTTGGCAATTACAGTTTTAATACTTCTTCTCCAGGACCTGTGACCTTTTGAAAATGAAATGTTTTGATAGATTTGGATTAAATACATTAAATAAAATTTCTGCCTAGAGTGAGAGCACATTCATAGCTTTCCTTTGTCATGCAAGGTTTTTGAGTGATGTTCTGCAATCTGTTGATTTTCATTATACCTGTGCAGTTACATAATCAAAGGAAATTTGGGTAGAGGCAAGGTGGCAGATTCTATGACATGGAATCAGGTTTAGGGTGGCTTGTGTGGAAAAAGGCCTCAAGGCAGCTCCCCTCTTCTAGCCAGTGCATGTGGAATCTCCTCTTCTCCTGAATCAGGGCTTACTTTGGTTTTAATGGTGGCGTGAGAGAAACAACATCCCAGTGTAAAATATATATTAGGGTCAGACAAGACAACTCTCTTCCATTTCTTCTGTCTAGAATGCATGGACTCATTGAGAAATAAAACAAATATAATTTGTGTACCTTATTTAATAAAGGAAAGATGCTGAATAACACCTCCCTCCCTTACCCTCTCCCTCCCCAAATCATGATAAGGTTTTATTAAGTGATTTAAAAACCTGAAAGCACTTTTCATCTGTGCTTTCATCTGTATTGAAGTTGTTAATAATGGAGCAATGTAGCAGCATTACTAAACTAGCAAATAAATGAAAGTACAAACCTTCAGAGCAGCCTTCTGTCAATATGCTTTTAAGAAAGAAAAGGTAAGGAAGTCAAACCCAAACCTAACATTGCTCCTCTGATTTATACTCTAGTATCAGTCAAGTGTCCTTTTGAGCTGTAATAGCAATAGACAGGAATTAAACCAAAACTTTGTGTATATTAGAGCTGAGTCACAATAAAAACCAGAAGGAAATGTATTTAGAAGTGGATTTTCAGGGAGACATCATGGGATTGACCTTCAGTCTTTGGGGTGCTTTCTTTTAAATAGGCACACATTGTTTTCTCTTGGTATTTTGTGTATTTTGGTTGCTTTTGTTGTTGCTTTGCTTTGTCATGTTTGAGGGTTTAGTTTTGTGTCTTTGTTTTCTTTTGATTTCTTTCTTCTGAGCAGCAAGCTCTCTGGTTCACAAGTGGTAGTTGAAATCAGGTGTGATAATCTCTCCCTTTTCACTTCCCTTACGTTCCCCTTCCATCCTATTTTTTTGGCATTTCACCATTTTGTATTTTCATCCATTGTGAGTCCTTTGCTGGGTGTGCTCAGGTGCTCGGTCCTCCTGGGTGTCCCCTGGGAGTCAGAGTCTGACCTGGGCTAACAAAGGCTCATCTTCATCTCTCCTCACCTGCTGGACCAGTTGAGCAGCTCTGATGGGAACTCCAGTAATAATTAATAACACCAGTGCTGGAAAACCCAGCACTATTCTAATATTAATATGTATTTGTAGAATAAACAACAGCTAGACACAGTATGAGAATTCTCTGTGTACAAAGTTTCTCTCAGGGAATAACTTTTTATTCTCAGCAGTTTCCCACAGCTGATCATTATTAAAAATCAGCATTTGTTTGCAGTTTAAATTAGAGACTCAGGATGCAGGGATTTCTGATGCAAGTATATAAGTTTATGTAGACTTATGCTCCTTTTTCCCTCCTGTTTGCTCCTTTATTTAGCTTTCAAAAAAGAACTTCTATTTTTACTGTTTCTCTACTGGACTCCTCTTTAGTTGATGATTAAGTTAAAAGAGGTTCTATTTTTTACAACCATTTGCACAGTTACATGCACATTGTATAAACATATAAAAGGATAACTTCTAAAAACTAGATGTTATCAACGTGTTGTAAACACACACTGAGCAAAAGAAAAAATTAAAACCTCAGGTCTACTCTAAAATAGGTTTAGTAACCATTTTCCTGCAAATACCTTTTCAGAAAAACTTCAGAATTAATAGAAAACATGCTTTCTATACATCATCGTTTCAAATTTCTACCAAATAAAAGATCATGTGCTTCAATGAAAGCCATGTTTGTTCATCTTGTAGTGCTGGGTCTGACTGGGTGTTGAACAAAACCTTTCCTTGGTGAATTTTTTTCCCCCTCATCCCTTTACTCTGCTATGTAATAGAATTCTAAGACTTTGGATACTGAAAATAATAATTTTTGATCCTATAAACCCTTCTCCATTTTCTCATACACACGTGAGCACATACTCTTCTAAGAACTTTATTTACACACATCTGTGGATGCTCTGTCTCATACTAAAATCTGCTCAAAAGGGAGATAAGATACTCCATGGAGATGAAATAATAGTTTTAGTTTTTAAAATAGATACTTTAAATGAAAACTATTTTTGATTCATTCTAATAATGAAAAAGGCTCACATTTAGCATATCTTGCAAATTTGTTCCACCTTCTGTGTCTTGTCTGCCAAAGTTCAATTGATATTTTTTAGCATCTGGTTTTCAGCAAGATGGGTTTGGAAGGGAGGCTGATTATGTGTGAGTGTTCTCAAACTGATGGAGAGGCTTAGATTCTTTTCTAATTCACTTATTAACATTGAAATGTCAGATTTAGAAAGCTTTTACATTTGATCTGGGTTTGAATTGGGCGTCTTGGTCCCTACATCCTATGTGGGTTCCAGAAAATGAGTTTTTACATGTAGTCCTGAATTTGCTTTGGTGAATATCATTTTGTTTCTGTGAACTTGAGAACCCCTCTAAATCTTGTTTTCTGATAAAGAGCAATTAGGCCATTTTCCTTCTCCTTCTCTTTTCTTATAATACAGGAAAAAAGAACTATTTAAATAAAATGGAGTTTGGCAAATATTTAACATACAACAGCATTTATTTTGGATTTTACATGGATGAACTCTCCAGTGCCACATGTTTTTAAGGTCTGCATCTTCAGAAAAAAAAAAGGATTAGATATTTCTATTTTAGTGGAGTGTGTGGAAGATGGGTCAGGCACCAGAGGGTATTCAGTGCTCCAACACATGAGTCAGTTTTCAGCTCAGATGCATTGGGACCAGGTTTTAGGTGTATTTTTGTTTTCTCTCTAATTGTCTTTTCTGCCTTATTTTTTTCCCCATGTTGTTTTGAACTGTCTTACTACTGGGGGCTAAATTCTACACTCGGTGGACAGCTGGTTCATCCATGGTGATGATTGCTCTGTTTATATTTCCTCTGTCCTCCCTGTTTGTTCTCCTAACACCTCCAATGCATGAGGTGATTTCTAGAAGCTTTTAAAATATTGTGGCTGGACCCAAATACACACACTTCACTCAGTAAGAAAAACATGAGGAAAGTTTCAAACAAATCCAAATACCACCCAAAGCTCTTTGTCTTCCTTAGAGAACCATGGAGGTTTTGGAGTTGAGTCCAAGTTCTTATGACCAATTCATTTAAAGCCTATAAATCAGTCAAAAAACAAAATTATAAGGAAGTATAATTGGGTAAGCAGGGCCCAGCATTTGTTTTGTTTTGTATTATTTGTCTCTGGATTCAGAGTTCCAGGTCAGAGGATCTGCAGTTCCCTTCCTTGGCCTGCTTTTGGGTTACTCAATAACTTTCATCAGATTATTTCTACATTGACCCCAGTAATCTTTCCTTGAGTTAAGCACATTCTGAAGTTCTGGAAATGTCATTAGACCATGAAGTAGATGGTGAAAATCCATGATTTCCACTGATGGGCAGTGACTGTGGGAGCTCAGCCTCCATGGTAAGAGCAGATGCCAGTTTCTCTCTGGGTTTTGGAAAGTGGCTTCAGTTTTAGCCATGAGGTCTGGTGATGCTCCTTTCTGTGTTATTGGGAAACCCACAGTACCCAGTGTTTTTCTGTACAGAGATTTAATTAGATTCTGCAGTTCAGTCAGTTGTGTTCTGTGAGCTGTCTGTCAATCTAAGCAGAGCTCTTCAAGCATCTGCCTGTGTAATGTCATCTTCTGTCATGAATTTCAGCTTGGTGGTGGTTTCTAAACCCTTTCCTACCTTTTACTTTGTCTCCAATGGAACTGAAATATACTATGGCAAGGTTCTCTATGCCCCAGTGATGTGGATAAAGACAGGTTGAAGAGTCAGTGACTTGTATAGAGGTGGTTCTTTGACTATTTCATGTTTGTAAATCCAACTTCAAATTAGCTTTTTGCTGGTAGCAGTCAGTTCCTTTTGAGGTGCTCATCCTTTAAGGTTCCAAAATGGTTTCAGAGTCTAGATAGCTGATTAGACAAAATAGCATGCAGATGTCTTTATGTATTGCCTTTTTGCCTTTCTTTTTTTTTGCATGTGAGTGCTTAGCTGGAAGTGACTACAGTGAGTGCAAAAGTACGTGTCTGTGAATGCAGACCATATTGGAAACAGAGATTTACTGTCCCAAAGTGTAATGCTTACTCAGCCATCTGATGAGATTTGAGCACTAAACAGTTTGAGAGGGATGCATAAAGCTGTTTTATTACAAGATGCTGTTATGAATTGTAGCAGCTTTCCTTATGCTATGCTGCTGTTGCCAAACAAGTTGCATGAATGTAAGCAGTTTTATTTGTAATTACTTGCTCACATTTCCTTAGAATAGTTGGGTTATAGGTTTCTGATTCCTGCTTCTCCACTGGTGGCCATCTCTACATCCTGTTTAATTCAGAATGAAAAGATATATTTTTAAAACTGTTTGGAGAAAAGCCTCTCTGAGGAATGCTGCTGCTAATATGGGAGGTGGAGTGAGGCTCAGATGTTTTTGTGTGTGGCAGAACCTTGTTAAAATGGATGCAGAAAGCTTGAAAAAACAGTTGGCTGTTTCTTCATAATGCAGTGAGAAGTAAAGAGATCTTATTTTAGCTGAATTTGGGCAAATCCAGAAAAAGGAGGAATAAATCACTCACCTAAAGAAATGCTGTGGAAAATACAGTAGTTAAGATCTATATTTTTTTTCCTAAACTTTGGTCAAGACCTGGATGTTACAAACTGAATTTAATACTTGAAACTGTTCTTGACAGGGCAGTGAAGGCAGTTCTGTTTTCTTGCTTATGTGTAGCTAGAAATGCTTTTGATGATGCTGCTGGACTCTGTTTTCCTTAAACAGTCAAGTGTGTTCCTTATCACAATCCCTACTTTCACAAAGACAGTTATTTGAAGAGGATTGCAAGAGAGGAACAGTTTGATCATCAGTGCTGAAATGTCTCTCCAGTGTAGATTGTCCAGTGCAATTTTGAATGTTGAGTCTTGGTCTTCTGTTGATTGCCTTGCAAGATTCTTCCTCATCTTAAAAAAACAATTTGTTTGGAAGAACTTGCCAGTATCTGTTTTATTCCCAGCATTGCTCCTCTAACCATGTTCTGAGCCCAGGTATGATTTACCAATCCTGGTAATTTTAGACATCTTTTAGCAACCTATCCTCACTCTCATATTCCTTCTTTCCTGATTGCCTTGTTTATCCACTCCTTACTTTGGATTCTTGGTGCTTGCTGTTTGCTGTGTTTCTTCTCTTGGCATGTTTTTCCAAAGTCATGTGTCACCTAAACCTCACAGAAATTTTCTTTTACAAGGGGATAGCACCAAGCACTGCAGCTGAGGGGTTTTGTTTTGCAGTTCCACCAGCTCTTGTAGAATATAAAAAAATGTCTCATGCTAAGGAAATTTGAGCAGCTGGCTAACATCAGCTGTATTTTTCTACTATTCCATGTGAAAACCACAGAATAGCCTGTGGTCAGTTTTACCTAGAAGAGAGCAAGCTGTCTGTGGTAACAAGTAGAAATTTTGAATATGAAATTGATATTCATAATCATATTTGATTATATGAAATGGTAAAGGCTCAGTTGCAGATGACTCAGTTCAGTACAACTTGGTCTTCTCAAATACATTAATCAACTCCATTTGTTTAAATACTGAAGTAAAAATTATCAGTATTTTAGGTTCTGCTGCTAAGACCAGAAGCAATGTTAGATAATTAAAAAAAAACATCATGTAGAACAAATTGCATAAATGTTATTCCTTCAAGCAAATGGCTACTCTGTGGTAGCTGGTCTAGAATTGTCTATTCACTTTTTAAAATTACTTCCAGTGGAGTACTGTGTTTTAAGGTTGGCAGTTTATGATGATATATTAAATATTATAAATATAATAATAATTTTTCACATTATGTAGTGAGAGTACCAAAAAATTTTTTTATTGATGGCAGTCAATTTGGTTTCATAGCAATATCCGATTTTGCTTTGAAGTTTTTCTCTTCTCAAGATAGGCATTTGAACGATATTGAAGAAAAGCTAAAATGGTACTTAGTCTCTGTGGGGAAGGCATTACCTTTGACTAAAATTATTTACAATATGCTAAAAGTTTACTACACAAAAAGTTAAAATCTGGACTTTAGTCTTGCTTAAATTATCTTACTAAAGAGGGAATAAGTAGTATTAGTCACATAGCTTCTCTTTTTGGGGGCTTTGGGTTTAATTTCTAGTGTTTCTGCTAAACTTGCTGCAGATATATTTTGACACTAATATTAAAGTAATTACAGCAAATAAAATTTTATGTATGACTAGGCAACTCACTGTGTGAGCTCCTGTTAAGTTTGTTTCTAAATTCTTACAAGAATAAAATTCGTAAGGCATTATTACCACTATGTGCTTCAAGCACTGAATTTATAAAGTAGATTGTTAATAATATGAGGAATGATATATCACAGCTGTAATGCTATGTCTTCCAAAGTTAATGAATACTTACAATTTTCATAATGAAAAATTAAGGTTAAAGTGGTTTATAACACTGCCTACAGATCCAGCAGAAGTCTAATTAGAAGAAAGAACATTAAATTTGAGGTACTTGGAAATATATATTACCTAGAGTTATATATGGACCAAAATCCTGCACTTGTATTTAGAATTGCTCAAATGTGGACAATTCAACCAGAACACAGCACAGAAAACTGAAATGTTATTTGCTCTCTGAAATCACTGTGTACACAACAGATTGTGGGTTTAGATGTCTTCAGTACTTGAGTTATGTGAGTCTCTCTTGTTGACTCAGTGCAACAATCTCTCATCCGTGTTTGCCCGTTTCTTTACCATTTCTGAAGTAAAATGAACCTTTGTGCTTGTTTTTCCTATTACCAAAGTCTAATGAAGCTCTTGTTCCTGTGCTGGGGCAGTTTGGGGCAGGTGCCACCGAGCAGGCAAATGAGAGGGGCTGGTTTGACATCACACAAGATGTGTTTGAAAAATCCCAGCGCCCGGAGCTGCTGCCACACAGCTGGGGCTCAGCTGGGTTTGTAGAATTCACCCTCAAAAAAACCTTGGGCTTCCATGGTGATGCTCAGGGCACGAGGAGCTGCTGTGCCATGTTGTGTGGCGCAGGGTGGGAGGTGTGTGTGCTGGAAGATAAGGAAAAAACCTTCCTGTGTGCCCAGGCAGGAGGCTGACAATGTAAAAACCACAAAAACTGAGATGGTGTTGTGATACTGCACTTCCCTCAACTTGGTTTTGTGTTTTGTGTAATGCAGAATGACTGTAATTGAGAGTATATTTGGGATAAGCTGCCTTTGTGGTTATCAAATACGTCAGCTTTGCTTTTTTATATGTCGGGTTTGTAACACTTATAAGCTGTTATTGCATGACAGACTCCTCCATCTTAATTTCAGTCTCTTAAATTCATCTTCTTCCTTCGTTTTTTTGACAGCATAACAATATTACACCTTGATCCCAGTGTATCTATCCCACATGGGGTTTGCTGTGTGGTTTTTTGTGGCCATCACTGCATGAGCAGCATAGTCCTTGTCAACAAAATTCCTCTGAAGTATTGTTTTAGAATGAATTTTTTGTTGATCTCTCTCTTTTCTCATTATGTCTTCAGCTTGCAAAAGCATAATGGAATAGAATTTATCTAGTTCTTCTCCAGTATCTCTTTTACTCCTGAGAATCTTAGTGTTCAGTTTAAGGAAGTGTATCTCAAAAAATATTTCAGAAGTGTGGCAACTTATCCTCTTAACCATACAGATGTGATATTTATCAAAAAGAAACTTTGGCATTTTAAGACTTGATGATGATCTGTAGAATAAGAAGGGCAAAGGAAGAACTTGGAATAAATAGAATGGCTTGATGGAATAAAGAAACATGAAATTATGAGGTAATTTTTTTACAGATGTAACATCATGCTCTAAAATATACAAATATGCAAATTTTTTATTGTTTAATTGTACTCATTCAGTTATTGAATCTCAAGTATCCATTTGTTCAGCTACGGAGTAGTGGAGAATAGGATTTGATTCAGGTTCAATTTTTCCCTGAAAATTATGATTTTTCTTATTATATCATGCTTTTGAAGTCTAACATAATTTTAATTTAATTTATTTTCATTATCCCAGCATCTTTGTTTTTTAATCCTCATTGTTTAAGGTATAGTTGGAGCAGGTGAAGTTGATAAGATGAAGTTGAAAGAGTGGTTTGGGTTGGAGGGGACATGAAAACCATCTCATTCCAAGCTCTCTGCCATGGGCAGGGACAACTTCCACCAGACCAGGTTGCTCAGACTCCATCCAGCCTGGCCCTGGAAATGTCCATGGAACAGAACCCTCTGGGCAACCCTTCTATTCAGATCAAAAGAGGGAGTGACCATTTCAGATAGTAAAGAAAATACAGTTCTTAGGTTATTTATCAGGCATGGGAAAGGCTTGTTTACTTGTGTGTGCACCAGGCATCTGCAAACAAATAAATGGCTCAAACTGATAGAGATTTACCTTAGATCCTCCTCAGGTGATGGGAATAATGTGCTGCAAGAGAGGAGTTATGGTTGCATATCAAAAAAATGCTGTTACAGAAATGCACAGTAAATTCCCACAAATGATTAAATAAATTAAACTCCTGGACACGTTTATGGTACTGTTTTCAAAACAGGAATTAAAATCCATGTCTCTGGAGGTCATATGACTACTTAGCAAGGAAACAGACTCAAAGTTATTGGTAGTGTCAGTGAATAGCAAACATGCTTTTTTGAAAGCAAGATGTATTGTACCTCATATGTTTACTACATTTAGTCCAGCAGTATAATTTACTTAATGCTCTGCAATATTCCTGAGGAGGAAAAAAAAGCCAATTTGTTTGGCTTAAATTCATCTTGTTCCTATGTAGGAAAATGACTGAAGTAAGTACTTCATTTATTGTTTGTTCTTGTAAGAGAACCTTTTACAGAGATGTTGGCTCTCAGAGGCCTTTACCATTTCAGCTTGCAGGACAGAGGGTGAAGCTGGGCTAAATCTCTGCACAAACTTTACCTTTTTAGCCTGAAAGGTATCCTGAAATACTGAAGAGTATTTTTCTGTTGTCAGCAGCTCCAAGAAGAGAGTTCTGTGGTTTGGTTCTGCACTTGATCCTTGGCAGCCACAAACCTCCCATGAAAGAACCAAAGGAAATCTTTCAGCAGAGTGAGCAGCTAGGGATGAAGCAGACCCTGTTGCATAAGAGGGCAAACTGTGATTTCTTATCATTTAACTTCCTCCTGTTCCACTTAAAAACATTTTCCTATGGACTATCTTCAATTTCTTATGACTCCAGGTTGTAAATTAACATATGGCATAATCTGAAATGCAGATGAGGGGAGAGAGGGCACTTGTGGAAAGTGGCTTCTTGTCTTACTGTCAAGGAGACTGTTATGCTTGGAGTTTTATATTTCTGCTGAAATCCATAGATATTTTTGGATATGCAGGTGGTAGAGTGTGTCTGTCAATTTTTTTTTTCTCTCAATGAATTCTTTGCAAGAATCTTGGCAAAATATTTTGAATGCATTTGTAGTTTTTCCTTTTTATCTCTATATTCACTATTCAATTACATCATTTTTTCTGATTTTTTTATCTCAGTGCTCTTTTCTTAAAGACTTCTAACCTGTGCAGAATGATACTTGTAAATAAAGACTTGTAAAATCACACAAAAAAAAAAATCTAGTGAATTTAATAGAAGTGAGAGTATCTCCCATATTGAAATAGTAAAGTAAATTTTCAGATGTGAGGATTGATGTGGAAGAGAGCAAGATGAAGAGAATGTGCACAAGGCTGGTCAGGAGCAATGCTGAAAGAGGCTGAAGAACAAAAGGTGTCAGGTGTGGGCTTTAGGGTGCAAACTCTGGGCAGAAGCAGCGAGAAGAGAAAGCATTAACAGAACTTTTGGAATGAGCTCTTATCTAAGTTAATACTGAGATATAAAAAAAAAAAGTACTGAGGTACCTGGGTTTTTCTGAGGCAGAGTATGTGGGGCTTTATTTTATTCACTGAATAAAATTGAGCTCTTCTCAAGCTCAGAACACACCAGGCAGCGTTTGCACAGCCTTGGATGAATTTGGAATTGCGCTTGTGCCGTCATCTTTCCCCACCTAAATTTTCTTTTTCCCCACAGTCTGTATTTGTCATGTGTGTGACTGAACTCTGAGAGACTGAAGCTTGAAGTGCTGTGCCGATAGTGCCTGTTTAAATTCTTTTTCCTTCTAATAATTAACCCTAAATAATTAATAGCCACTGTATATCTGAGTTCTCAGTATAAAGCTGTCACTTTATTTTTTAGCATTTTCATTAGGACATTATTCATGCTTGATTACAATGATTTTGGGTCTGTTTGGCTGCCAGTACTTTCCATGGATTTGAATTCTCTTCTCACTTCTCAGTTCTCCTGTGCTGGGGCTGTGTCAAAGCAAATGCCATTTTCCTAATGGGAGGTGAAATTTCATGTCAGCAGGACAAGCATATGCTGAGCTTGGCTTCACTTCTTCCATAAGAATGTCACATTTTATTCTTCTAGATAGTTTAATATATATATATATATATAATAGTTTATATTTATATGTATATAATTGCATTTACTATTTATTTTATACAGATATTTTTCTTACCTTCAGAAAGGAAATGTTATTGTAGTTTCTGACAACGAGCATTTATTTACTAAGAAAATAAATTTTACTTTCAGAGCCTTTCAATTAGAAAGGAAGAAAAGCAAACTGATTATTATGAACTATAAAATTATTCAGCACTGAATACCAGTAGATAATCCAGGGCACTTTAAGATGCAATTCTTTTTTCATCTATTTAACAGGCCTCTAAATGATAATGAACTTGTCTTGATGTGCATGTTAATTTGTGGTGAAAGGTGATAAATAAGAAGTTACCCAAGATTTAAAGTCTAAGAAAAACAACTTGAAATGCCTCTACTTCATCTTTTATGTAGCTAGAAATGATATGAAATGGAAGAAGACAGAGGTGAAATTCTTAAGAATGAAAAATGTATAGATTTTAAGTAATTCATAGTTTTCTTTCCTGAAGAGAACAAAAGCTAAGATTATATATGTCATTCTGATGTACCAAATCCTATTTAAATAATTGAGATGTTTGGATTTTGTTATTTTTTTGTCTTACTCTAACTCACATATTACGCCAGTGGGATAAATTATGTTGGTTCATTCCCATTTTACAGACAAAGTGCAGGAGAAAAAAGATTAAGTGAGTTGCTCAGGGGCATGAATAACATTGTGAGCTGAAAAAGGCAAAAAAATCTTTACACTTAGATTAGTAATCCATTTTTATTTATATTAGCTAATATTTCCGCTGTTGGTTTTTTCCTTCCGTTCTGTTGTCTGTGTAGCATGTATTCTTAACTAATCAGAAATTATTTTCCAAACTTCTCTGATTAGTGAAACTTCAAACTATCCATCAAAAGGGAGAGTTCCACCTCAGTTAATTCCATGTGTCTTGTTTTCATCTAATTTTCTGGTGTTTCTGGAAAGTGCATATTGCTTTTATCCATCACAAAAACCATAATAATCATTTAGGAAAATAAAGATTAGAGTGCTTTATTTGTTGTTAGAAAATAAAACTTAAGAATACAAAGGTGAAGTCAAAGACATGTTTTTTCTGGGTTTTATTAACATGGGAATTACTTCTGTTCAAGCATATTTATTAACATAATTTATTTAATAAAGATGTCTGAAGCTGCTGGATTGGGGAGAACAAAAGACAGTCAAAGAAATAGGAAAGGTAAGCACCAAGAGAGGCAATAGTGGAGGCTCAGTGAGGGCTCTCACACCTTAGGAATGGGTTGTGAAATAAAAGGGAGAAGGAGAGAAAAGGAAAAATGAGCTGAATTTGCACAGTTTTTTAGGAGTGACTCATCTAAGTCTGACTTTAAGTGTGAATAACATCTCAGAAGTCAGTGATAACCATGGCTTTCATTGTGAATCCAGGTTTATCTCCCTAGGGTGACTCCTAGAAAAATGTCAGTAGGATTTGACTGAGCACGTTTGGAGACTTTGCATGTTGGGCAAACCCAGGGTTCACTAGGGAGGATCTTTTCCAGAGACAGAGTTTTTGATTGATCCTGGGAGTGTTACTCTGAGCATTGACCACAGGCTCCATGACAGTGACACTGTGTTCCTTGGAATGTCCTGTCATGCCAGGAGATCCCACTATAAATCATTTTCTGCTGGTAAAAGGCCACAGGTGGAGGGCAGCCCCTGAGCAGAGCATGGATCTCCTTGTTTCCTGAGGAAAGAGAAGGGACCCTGTGCACCATGACATGAATGTGGCCCCTGCACTCTGGGAAGCTCTAGCACAAGATTTTCTGCCTCTCTTGGCCTCTACCAGAGCAATTTTTGTCATAATAGTCAATGAGTTCCTTCATGGTTCAAGTGCACAAGAAAAATTGTGTTTGGAGTGTGCTGTTGTGGTCACTTGATTCTAATACTGTTACTGATAACAACTTAAATTGCTTGTACCAGTATAATTTGCAGTCCCATGTGCAATTTTTATAGTGTTTTGCAAAAAAAGAAGTAGCAGCTAAGTCTTCTAGATGGGTTTATTCAGATTATAATATCCATCTAAGTACTGTAAATCTTTCATTGCATTAATTAAAAAACCTATAACAAAATGAATTTCTGGTTTCCTGAAATTTAGATTACATCTCCCTGTCAAAAATAGCCATTCCTTCTAGAAAATTATGGACCCAACCTTGATTTAAAACATAAAGTGAAAATACAAGGTTTGAGTTTGTTGTTGTCCTTTGGTCAACAATCCTTTTTTCTGATCTTTAACACAGGGGTAATTTTAGGAATCCTTTCTCTGTGTGATACTTCAGTATATTCATAAAGCATGATGTAGTTTAAATATGGGCTAACTATGCATGTATGGATTATTTGTGTGGTGGCCAGTCTGATCTGTCTGTGGACAGATCCTTTCCTTATCCATTTCTTGAGAATGC
Organism: Ammodramus savannarum pratensis; assembly: GCA_020466415.1. Lineage (NCBI taxonomy): Eukaryota > Metazoa > Chordata > Aves > Passeriformes > Passerellidae > Ammodramus > Ammodramus savannarum. Next base: position 4,252,668 of record JAHXMQ010006307.1, on the reverse strand, counting down.
AAGAAAATATGAGTTATGAGTCAGGTAACTTTGCACCTCAGAATAAAGTCTTTAGAATTTGTGGAACTTTAGGAAAAAATGCATGCAAGAATCCAATATTTTGAAATCCAAGTAATTTGAAATGTTCATGGTCAAACAAAACAACTCCATTCATACATAGTCTGATTAATTTAAAAATATGTTTTTAAAAGTTGAAATGTTTTACTTGGGGACAGTGCTTGTAATTATCAGTGCCAGCAAGAAAAGTAAAGCATAGGTGTATCTAAATGAAGACACTGAGGAAAAAAAATCATCTGGGTTTAAAATACTACTTAAACTGCATTAATTCACTCTTATTCATTATTTTAGTGACCTTACTTCAGTTTCATTAGTTGATTTTTGGAAGCCATTACATCAAAGTAAAAGCTATTACATTTCTAAAAATCTGCATTCTTGTAGGTATACTTAGTAGTTTAATCTTCACTTTTTAACTTTTGGGGCTTTGTGCAGTTAAATTGTCACACAGACACAGCTGATTCAGGTTTATAAAGATCCCAGGCTTCACAAAGCACAAGTCCCAGCAGAAGTCAGGCTCCCATTCCCAGTAACAGTTGTGGCTGTGGATGATGTCCAGCTCCAGAGCACTGTGTCACAGGATGGGGGCAGATATTTGTTCAGGTGCTCGCAAATAATAATGAAATATATTTTGAGTAACTAAATGTTCAATATGTAATCACCTTAATGGCAGTATTCTATTAAGGCTGTATGTTCTGACACATTTTATGTGACACTTGATTATTATTATTTTTTTGTTTTTCTATTCAGAACATATGTAACAAACCCAAGAAATCTAAGCCAAATTCTTGGTCATGCCCATTATGTTGTAACTTACCATTAATTTCTCTTCTAGCCTGAAAAATAAGTTTATTACTCTTTCAGTTTGGAGGTGCCATTAACAAATTTAGGTGCAAGGGTTGCTGCCTTTTTTCAGTTCCTGTACATGGAGCAGAAGGAATCAAGGTACACCTGATCCAGTCCTACATGACGTAGGACTGACTGTGTGTAATGCAGCTGTAGGTTCACATCAGCCAGGAGACTGCATCCCAGGGAAGGTCAGGCTGTGGTAGGAGGGTGCAGAAGTCAGGTTTGACCTCCCTCCCTTTTCTGTCTTGAAGCATGCCCTTCATGATATGATATAAGTGCTATGTTGTGGCTCATTTTTTATATTTCTGCTGAGCTGGACCAAAAGACTGGAATTACATCATATACATTATGTACATTACATGTTTTTTCTCAGTGTTTCTCAGGCTGGAATTGTGTTTTCCTTGTGTTTACAGTTTTCTGTTTCAGTCCTGATGGACATGATGTAGCAGTTCACAAAAGGACTGTTTCTGCACCATGCTGCCATTAAAATAGATGTATAACGTGATTTTTGTTCAGAATTCAGCCTACACATGACCTTTGAGTAAATGGTTAATCTGAGTAAAAATTAATCGAATGGATATTTTTTCATACCAGGGTTTCTTTTCATTCTAAAGAGGAGGGAAGGATTACACAGTGCTTGGTAACTTTCCTCCCCCACTTGAGAGGATTGCAGGTTGAGTGGGAAGGGAGCCAACTCCTTGTTTCACGTCCTTGCAATTTCAGCTGGACTGTTCCTGTCAGGCTATAGCAGATATTGTCATACATAAATGGATTCAAATCAAATAGAAATTACTTTAGAGTTTTTTTATATGAGTGTAATTCACAAAGCTGAGTCCCTATAAAATCCTATTAAATTCTGAAGTATTTTTTTTTTCTACATGTACTGATACATAGAGCATTGCAAGCCTTCGTTTTTTTGGGTTTTTTTTATAATGGGAAAATGTTTGGGGAGATAAAACCATAAGCTGTAACTGATCAAATGCTGGCAGATGAGGATTTTGTTTCCTATTTGATTCACCTCCCTGTCCTTTTTTCAAGCTTGAGAAATCACTTAGAGGTGGCTTGAGAGTAGAATATGGCTCATTGATAGGGAGGATTTCGTGGAATTTATGGTGGGAAACCGAAAATGTGCTTCAGCAAGTGAGGAAAAACAAGGAGAGGAGACTGAGGTGTGGGAGCAGATGTGTTTTTACTTGGGTCCATCCAACCATTAATAAGCTCAGATCTGAGTCCTACTGGACTTTAATTAATAGCCCTCTGCTGGGAAACACAGACTGGCTAAACCAGTGGTGAGGAATTCCAAAGAAAAAGAGCTAATCTGACAAGTATTATCTCTGCAGGCATACAGAGAAATAAATGCTTTGTTGTAAGAAATACACCATAACTCATCTGTGACCTTCCTGGCTAAAGCAACAGCCTAGGGAGGCTTTTTTGACTCTCAAAATGAGAGCTGTGCTATCATTGCTGCTGACTGTGCTGCAGCTCACAAGGCCTGGTTCCTAATGTCATTTTGCATATAGAAGAAATAGATTAAGCTATTCTTGAAGTTAGCTTCATAGAATTAAACAGATACCATGATCTGAGATTCCATAGTGTTACCAGAGTTTGCCTATACTGGGAAAAAATCAGAATTCTTGGTAATTGCATCTTGATGAAATCTCTACCACTGAGGCTTGACTAGTAAACACACACTCTATTTTTTGTAACTGAAGTTGGTGTTCTGGTTGCCTTTACAGCAAAAGGCAGGACTCTGGGTAGGCTATATTGACTATAACTGTGTCATGCAAATGAGCTGAGGGAAATTTACCCCTATATGCTTATTCTTTTACAATACCTTTAAAATTCTCTTGAGGAGAAAAGATTGAATTTATTCTATTAAGAAATTGCGTGGTGTATTTTCTCTTTGTGCTTTCTTTTTGCAGAATATTTTCCCTGTGCTTTTTCATATTTAGAACCTGTTTGAGTTGGAAATGGAAGCCTAAAGGTTTTTCTGACAAATTGCTGAGGTCTATTAATTTGTATGGTTCGTTTGTGCTCTCCATAGTCAAACTGAATTTTCTGGTGCACACTTTCGTTGTGTAGGAAATGCAGTTCTGTTTTAAAGTGATATCTAGTCCCTGTAATATTTTTTTTTTCTATCTGTGTCAATGTACTTGGAAGACTGAGTCCCTGTAAGGTTGAAAAGAGTCACTTCAGGAAATAAAAATAAATTGTATGTGAGGAGTTTGAGAAGAGAAGCTTCAGTGGCTGGTGAAGGCTCTTGCAGGAGTAGTGAGGGGAGGAGAGGAGCTGTTTAATGCCAACTCTTCCTGTAGCCTGTCAATTTATTCATGCAGTGGACCTTGCAAGCCCAATCCACAGATGCTATTTTCTGCTCCTTACTGAATAAAACTCAGTGCTGGGTCCTGAGTGTAAAGATTAATTAGTCAGTGAGTGTTAAAGGTCTGTTAAAGCCATTATGGCGTGTGTCCACAGAGACAAATAGGGGCTATAAAACACTGTGTTCGAAACCTAATTTTACATGTGTATTTTTCATTAATAATAATGATGGTAGTAATAATTATGGTCTTTTCATTCTGAAAGCTCTCCAAGGACTAAATGCATAGTGCAGTGCATACTGTGTAGGAAGGATCATGCTTTCCATCACTGAAATGCAGGCTGTCAGAAGGCACTGATGGAGAGCTCAGGTTGTTTTTGGCCATTGCTCAGGCAGCTGTGCAGTGCAGCTCCTCCAAAGAAGCTTCTTCTGCCCAAAACTAATTTTTTCCTGAGCTGAGAGGTGCTAGAAAAGTGTGTCACTGTTGAAAATGGCAAACAAAGAAATATATATCGTTATCTATATTTTACTTTTTTTTCCCAGTTTGACTTCAAAACCATATCCTTCCAATTTGTTGCCAGCTTTCAAATAAGCTTGGACTTAAAAAGTCAAACATTCAACAATCTTGTATCAGAAATTTTTAGCTAAGTTAATAATTTTTAGCAATTGGCATAAATGGTAAGAATTTGTTTGTAAATATAAGCATATGCACGAGTTGAAAATGCTCTTGCTCATTTCTTAGGACTAAGCTGCAAATGTTCCGTGTGCACTGAAAATGAATGTCAGCATTACCAGCACCTTCAAAACTGAAATACTCCCCTTTGCGTATTTTTTCAGAGATCTGTGGTGTTTAGTGGCATTTTTGTGTGAATTTTTGGTGTTTGGAACCAAAGCTGAAGGCAGCAGAGATGAGTGAACAACAGATAGAGCCAATCTCTTACACTTGCAACTGTTCCAGCATGCAAAGCTAGAATTGATTTTAATACTTGTGAAGGTATTCCTTCTTTTCTCAGAATGAGACTTGAGTAGGGAAGGAAGCCTTTAGAAGCATTCCCAAAATTTGGATTAATTTTCCCCATTGTGTCCAGCTATGGGGTCCTTGTTTGATTGGTACAACCCTAACAAAACTGACTCTAGATATTCTCTATCTGGTTATTAATGAAGAAAATTGTCCACATGATTGAAGGGAACTTCTGTTTCTAGTTTGGAAACTTGTTTTGTACAGTGTTTTCAATACAGTGCCACACTTAGATCAGAAGATGCCAAGGTGTAATAGATCAGAAATACAGAAGGAAGGAAAAAAGATGGAATTTTTCATGTAAAAGCAATGGACTGTCAGGTCAGATTCCCATTGTTTTGGTCAGAGTGCTTTCCAGACTCCTTGTTACACACTGACATTTTAGACAATTTAAAAAATCTGTTGGTTCTGTCCAGGGAGAATTCAGCAGTGTGCACAAAGGTGGTTTGGAGTTTCTTCCTCTCTTTGAGGCTGTCTGACTCCTTAAGCTCAGGGAAGCCTTGTTCCTTTAGGAGAACAGTAAACTGTTGTTTCAGCTGTTGTGTTGATGTCAAACACAGGAAAGAAATGGAAAGATGGTGATTTGTTGAACAGGCTTCCAGCACAAAGATGACTGAATGAAAATGGATAGAGATGATGATTGGTTTGGTGTCTATGTTAGATGAAACTGTGGGGCAGCAAGAAAAGGTTATTCTTGGAGGGAAGTTGAAGAGGGAAAAACAAAAAGAAACAACTTAGTGGCCCTTGCCACCATTACATTTCTAACTACAAATGATAAATAACTAGTTATGTTTTGGAGCCTCCATGGATAATCATTCTAGAGGCTTCAAGAATTCAGCACTCTTGCCAAAGAAATGGAATTAATCACTCACTTCAGCAATGTATTTATATTAGCTAGTGAATGAATGAAGTCAAAGGGCTAATAGATGTAGTGAGCAGAGCACTTGCTTTTCAGCTGCAGGTCAAGCAGCAATTGCAGATCTCTGAGGAGCTCCTTTTGCAGTGGTTTCTGTGCTGAGGGGACTGACAGAGCCAAGGGTGTGAGTGGCAGCTGTGCTTGTTCACCTCATCAGAATACCTAATCCTGCCTCAAGTCCTCCCCAGACATTTCACATCTTGTAATGAAAGCTCAGCAACTGTGGTGTTATCTCTTATAATAACATTAGTTTGTAGGAACATGCTTTATTCTAAGATAGTTACCATAAAAAAAGGTATTTATTTTAAGTTCTAGTTCATTTTTGAAGTACTTTTACTGGCATGTGTAATACTGATTTTGGAGGAATTGTGAGGGCTGCAGAAGACTTGTGAAGAATGAGTAATTCAGAATATTTTGGATGCCTTATTTGCCTTTCATTTGGCAATCCATCAACACTGGAATAATACATGTGTTAAAATTAATACTTGGGTGTGACAGTGTTTTCAGATATGTGCCAAGGTACTTGGCCATAATTCCCTAGTTCTGTGTATGGTAATCATTCTTCACAAATATTCAAAGTAGTTACAAAAAGTTGCAATTTAGGGGAAAAAACTTGTAATTTACATAGGGCAATCCATAATCAAAAAATTGCAGAACGGGAGAATGCCTGCTTATAGTCGTAAGCTTTGATTTAGTTCTGGGCTTTTTCAAGCACTTGCCCATTTTGCTCCATATTTGTTGCAATTCATGTTGTTGTATTTTGATGTAAATCTTTATTGCTTACCAGATTAGAGAAGCCAGGGCAGGCCATTAAGATGTCTGAGAAGGAAGAGTGCTCGCAGTATAGCAGGGTCAAAACGTGTTTGTAATTTGCAAATAATAAATACCAACAGTAAAAGTTTTTAACAAGAAACATTTCAGAGGGAAAAACAATGTCTGAGTAATGTCAGTGACTGAGAAGAGGCAGTGATGTTCTTTGTAGATGGAGGGCAATACCACATTGTGGTTTTTTCATCATCTTAAGCTTCTAAATCTCCCTTTCAGCCTTTTTCTGCGAAATTAGACTTTAATGTTTCATTATTTACATGTAATATGAATTCAGTCCTTTTAATAGTTAGTCTTCTCTCCATTTCATTGTTTTACTGTGTGCTTTTTGTAGATATCAGCATTTCATTTTTATTGGCAAAATAATAAAAAGAATCGAGTGCATTTTGAACACCACAAATTAAGCTAATTTTTTACTGTTGCCTTTTAAATCTTAATGATGTATGTATTATTGTATAAATCATGTGAATGGCTCATGTATAACACTAATAATAGCACTACTACTAACAAAAGAAAGCCAAGTTGTGAGTGGTGGATCTTGTAGACTTTGTGTATGATTATTTCATAGGGAGCAGAGACTAATGAAAGCCAGTAAAGATGGATAATTTCATGCATACAGCATGGCCAGCAAATCAGGTGCCAGAAGTTGCATCTTAATTTAGGCAGACATTTTCTGGATTCCTTCTAAAAACCTCCACAAATACTACAAATGCAGGTGGTGAATATAACATTGTAGGGTAGCAATTTATTGCACTATAATTTTGTTTATGGCACTACTGATCAGCAGTTTCACTGTGGTTCCTTAAAGCTTGACTTTTATTGGAATAGACATTTTGTGGAATAGCAATGACCAACAATTACATAGTTTTTGTCATTTTCATATGGGTATCATTTATTAACAGCAATACCCAAATTAGCATTTCAGAGGTTTTTTCAGGCTAGATGGTTTTAACTGCTCCTTCTCACATGAAAGTCTTAATTTCCTTCACAGCACGGACCTGTGAACTGTGGGAAATGACTGTGGGGGTCTGTACCTGATAAATCTGCCTTCTAATGAGGGTCACAGCAATGTGGAACTCCTTGGGTGGGAGCATCCCTGGCTCAGAGCCCCCTCTGCTGTGGCCCAGCGTGGGCTGGAGGAGCTGTGCCAGCAGGGCAGGGGTGCAGCTCGGAAGGGAAAGGGGAAAGGAAAAAAGAAAAAGGAAAGGGGAAAGAAAAAAGGGGAAAAGGAAAGGGGAAAGGAAAAAGGAAAAAAGGAAGGAAAGGGGAAAGTAAAACGGAAAAAAAGGAAAAGGAAAAAAGCAAAGGGGAAAGGAAAAAGGAAAGGAAAGAAATGGGAAAAGAGAAAAAGGAAAGGGGAAAGGAAAAAGGAAAAAAAGGAAAAGGAAAGAAATGGGAAAAGAGAAAAAGGAAAAGGGAAAGTAAAAAGGAAAAAAGAAAAAGGAAAGGAAAGAAATGGGGAAAGGAAAAGGGAAAAAAGGAAAATAAAAGGGGAAGGAAAAAGGAAAATAAAAGGGGAAAGTAAAAAGGGAAAAAGGAAAAAAGGAAAGGGGAAAGGAAAAAGGGAAGGGAAAGGTAAAAAGGAAAAAAGAAAAAGGAAAGGGGAAAGGAAAAAAGAAAGGAAAAGGAAAGAAATGGGAAAAGGAAAAAGGAAAAAAGGAAAATGAAAGGAGAAAGGAAAGGAGAAATTAAAAAGGAAAAAGGAAAGGGGAAAGGAAAAATGAAAAAAGAAAAAGGAAAGAAATGGGAAAAGGAAAAAGGAAAGGGAAAGGGAAAAAAGGAAAGGGGAAAGGAAAAAGGAAAAAAGAAAAAGGAAAGGGGAAAGGAAAAAGAAAAAGGAAACAGGAGAAAGGAAAAAGGAAAAAAGAAAAAGGAAAGGAGAAAGGAAAAAAGAAAAAGGAAAGGAGAAGGGAAAAAGGAAAGGAAAGAAGTGCCAGGTTCTGCGGTGGAGCAGCCCAAGGGCTCACTTGTTCCTCCTGAAGCTCCACCAGGTGCTGTTCCTCCTGCTGGGATGGAGCTGCCCAGGCTCACAGAGGGGCCCTGGGGGTGAGCACAGCCCTGGTGGCTCTGGGAGCTCTCCTTTGTGGCCCTGGGTCGCTGTGTCCGCGATTATGAGATAGAATGGACATCTGGGATTTGGCCTCCTGTGACTGGGTGAGGTGCTGGGGCTTTGGAGTCAATCTTTGACACATGTCACAGTTGTTAAGGTAGGTATTAATACAAAATAATACATTTGTGTAGTGTTCAACTTTCCTGGAGCTGTCTGTCAGAAAGTTCTGAAGTGGATTTCTTTAAAGACTCCCTGTCTCCTGAGGAAAAGGGGATAAGGCAGTGTGTCCCTGGACAGGATCTATGACTCATTATGTCAATCAAATTCCACTTCAGAGGGGAATAAAGAGATTTGTATCTCAAAGCTGTGCATAACGACTTCTTGGCTTTTCATTTCATATTTATGAGCGGTTTACTTTGAAGTGTTTATCAGGCAATACGCAGAAACATGAGAGAGCATTGCCTGAAACCATGTTCAAGTGTCTAATCTGTTAAATGCTTGCTGAGCAGGCTAGTTCATCAGTGCATGCAATGCAAAAAAGAGAGGAAAAAAATAAACTTTCTGGGGTTTTGAAGCAGAATCTTTATATTAACAATATAAAAAGGATTAATAATGCCAAGCATTTTGAAATAAATGTAATATATGAAAGTTACAAAAGTTGGTTATGTTCTGTGTTAAGTAGATAAATAGTTCTTTGCTTGAAAGGAACCTTGGCAGTACTTAATACCAAAACTATACAGTGCCACATCTGCTCTTAAGATGGGAGTATGCAGTATCCACAGGATTCTCACTGCTAATTTAGAATGCTTGAGGCATTCATAAGAGCAGACTGGTGTAGGTTTCTTTTCCCCCTCTAAAAAGGGCATTTCCTGATAACAGGAATCTTGTAGGCTAATTTAAAAAAAGCAGTGGCATTAGCCTGCAGTGGAAACAAATTTTGAGCAGTATTACCCATTTGCTGTGTGCTGTGCCTGCAGTGGGACTCTGAAGAGGGAAGTATTGTTAAATAGGTCAAAAAATTAAACCCCATAATTTTAGGTAAAATGGAAACCAAATGGCAATGTGTTTCTCATTTTCCTTTAGCTCCAGTGGGCTGGTTAGAAGAGTCCATATGCCTCGTGGTGCTTGTTCCAGTTTCCTGTTCACAAATTCTCTGCTACCAGTGCTCTCAAGTCAGGCTTTGCTGGTTCTGGCTGGGTGTGGCTGGTCCAGGGACCGTGTGAGGTGGGGGCACAGCCACTGCAGCCCCAGCCTGCAAACCCCCCCCTGGGTGCACGTGAGCAGGGCAGTGTTTACCTGTGCTCCATGCTGTCTGTGCATTTAATTGGAAAATAACTTCACTTCCAAGCTCATTTTCAAACATGTTCTTCCACATAGGTAGTGTTAAGAAGGATCAACAGGAATATCACTAGTTTGGTGCTTGATTTTTACCAAAAATTCTTTAACTAAAGTATCTTTTCCCCCTACAGGGAACGTATTTGAATGCAAATGACTTTATTTGTGGGTTCCTGCTTTTGGACTTCTTAAAGTTATCCCTAAAATAATTTAGAGGACCAGAGCTTATCTCAACTGTACACTTGTGATTATTTTAGCTATAGATTTCTGCTGTGACTTACTTGGTCAGAAACCCTTGGAAACTTTTGGACTTTTTCACTTTTTGTGATGGAGGGTTTTCTCTTCAAGCTTTCCTATTCAAGGATGAAACTGTTCTCTCCTTGACTCTATATCCATGCACATTGTTCACCCAATTCCCAGTTTACAATGAACAAGAAAAAAACAAAACAAAACACTATGCAAAAAAGGACCCCAAAGCCCTATAAAATTTTTTCTGTGTACAGTTCCCAAACAAAAGTAAGTTGTAGAAGAACTTAAAACCAAGGGTAGTTTTTTGACATGTATGCCTGTTCACTGTTCTGAAGTCTTTAAAGAGATAACAAAAAAGAAAATAGAACAAGCAAATGCTTTTGAGAACCACAAATCTGAAATTTAAATAGAGGTGCTGGCATGCTCAGCCGAATCAGAGTTCATCAGTCTGAAAGTGATGGATAAATCTGAATATCCAGAGCCCGTCATGGTGGCTTAAGCCACCTGAGGCCACCAGCCAGCTTAGCTCATGTGCCCTGTCACACTAGTAATTAAGAACAGAATTTTTTCTGATAAGGCAGTGACTGCAAGGCCACAGGCAAGAGGCATCCAACAGCACCAGGCAGTGCTGCTGTCAGTATTCAAGTCATGGGTGAGGAGTCTGGCAGCAGAATGGACAAGCTCTCATCCAAGGCATCCTGAAGCAGCAGAGAGTACAGGGTTTTTTCCTGTCCCTATTCTCCAGTGCTGTCCTTACATACTCCATACTCCCTTTCCAAGATTTTAGATTCAGAGCTGCTTGTGACTCCCATTTAACCTAAAGGGAATCATGTGAACTAGCCTAAAATGCTTCTTTAAAAAATGTTGGTAGGCTGAAAAGTGTGAACTAGTGGGAGGATTAATGAATAATCCAATCTAATCTCTCTCTTGCTAAATCCAAAGAGTTCTGTAATTGGAGTCTGCAAACTCAAAAATAATAACGATGATGATGATAAATAAAAAAAATAATAATGTAATCGTATGATGCCTAGGCATACTTGACCTTTATCAGTGAGATGTGAATTTATCATTACACCTGATCTGCAAGGCACTTATGAAGCAAGTAAAGGCACTTAGCAATTGAGATGACGTGAGTGTTAAAAATAGTCAGATAACACAGCCTGCACAGGAACTCTCTTTCAAACCAACTGAATTTTGGTCTGATTTTGTACTATTTGCTGTATTATCTCTTAAAAATAACGCCTCATAAAGATTTTGGGGTTAGGCTGTAAATTTTTTATTGCAGAGCTAAGTGACAGGCAAGCGTGGTATTTTTTTAATTACTGGTTCTTGAGTAGAATATTTGATGTAGTGGGGGAAAATAATTCTTTTTAAAGTCTTTTTTCAGTTTGTGAAAATCAGTGTCAACATTTTCCCCTATGTAGAAGATTATTTGACAAAATTCTTGTTCTAATTGAGATATTGTAATAATTCCTCTTCCTCAGTGTGAGGGGATCTCACACTGCCACCTGTTAAACTTAATGCAGAGTGATGGTGGGTGCTTGAATCACTCTTTGGCACACTTGCATGTCCCTCTATTATTAACCAATAAAGTCAGTGCTGGCAGTCCTTCAAATCTGAGACAAAAGTGAGAGGGAAAGGAAAACAGAAGTGCAACAACTGGCCCTTTGTTCCAATGGAGTTTTATAGAACAAAGATGTAGTTTCAAACAGCAGAAAGTTTGAATAAACAGAATCTATAACTATTTATTGGCACATAACACAAATCTTCTCTGTTCATTGTAGAAGGGAAAAGTAATCTAAATTAAAACACCGAAATTCTAAGCCACTGAAACACAGAGAAGTGTAGATGAAGTAGAGAAGCAGTTTGCATTAACCAAGGGGAGTTGTGGTGCTAAAGTGGGAAGAGAACCTTGGAACAGCCCATGCCTGGCAGCACTGCTGGGTGTGACAGGCTGCAGTGTTGGTGTTCAATGTGACTACACAGGGACCAGGAAAACAAAATCAAACAGCAGCATGTTGTGACTGCCTGAAAAACACCCCAAGGTGTGGAAGGATAAGAGGTGCATGGGAGGAGATCAGATTGCTTCCTCCACAGGTGCTCAGATGCCTGGCAGGACCAGCGAGCTCCAGCAGTGGAGCTGCTGCAGCCCTGCAGGCTCTGGGTGTGCCAGCCAGGCAGATCCCTGTGTTTGTGTGCTTGGGATTGTGTGTGCAGTGTGCAAACAGCAGGCATGGGGAGAATGAAAGAAATCCTGTATTAAGGGCTTCTGTTTTGTCTGGAGCAAAGTTCAGGACCAGTCATCGTCGGGATTGGTGCCAACCGATTCATTCATAATACCACAACTGACTGGCTGATGCAAATAACTAATTATTCAGCTAGGATTGAAAGTGAAAAGCTGAAAGCAGTTTATAATTCAGTCAAATAAATACAGATGTTTCCTGATGTCATATAAAGAAGACAATTGGTGAATAAAAGAAGATGTGTTTGTTTGTAGGTAAACTTCTCAAAGAGCTTCATCTGTTTCCCTTGATATCTGATTATAAGATATTTATCTTTTACTCCAAAATTATACTGCTCAAATGATTTTAATTTAATTATTCTCTAAGTCTGGCATGAAGTTTATGTGGATTTTTATATGACTTTTTCAATTGATGTGGTTCTCAGTTTAAAATGTTTATTTTGGAACCTCTTCATTTTAGGTGAATTATTTTCTCAGTCCTCAAAGTCATTCATATTGCTCTACTGATGATGCTCCTAGTAGGATTAGAAATGCAGAGTTAAAGGCTGATATCTCTGTCATTTCTGAAATGTGTTAGGAGCAACATCATTCAGAATATAAACACAAGTTCTCAGCCAAATAATGGTTTAAACTTTTTATTCTACTGTACAGGTTACAATTTACATTACCCTTATTTCTAAGTGACATGGTATTTACAGTGAAGAAGCACCTTGTGACTAAAGAGCTGACAGCTGCTAGTGCTCAGAAATCTTTATATGTGCCTGGGGACCTTCATAAAATATAGAGTAGCCGTGTTCCCAGCTTGTGAAGCAAGGTAGAGAGAAACAATTAAGGTTTTGTCTGTGTTGACAGCTGATTCAGGTTTTTTGAGAGTTCCCAATTAAACAGTCATGGAAGTATGAAAGCTTATTACCATTGACTTCTGCTGTTTCTTGAGAGCACAGTTTATTTATCAAGTCATGAACAGTGGTTTATCTTGTGTCACTTTTTAAATCTTGATTTAAGATTATAAAAATAAGGAAATGGCTTTATGTTAATTCAGCGAAGTATCAACAGCTCATTTATCTACTGGTTGTTTACTGCAGATTTTTGTAGAGCTTTTTCTTCTCTAATAATTGAACTTAGTTTAGTGTATCAGTGAAGATAAACAGCCATACAGTAATTTTATCAAAAAATACTTTATGTGTATTTATATATATAGAAAAAAGGAGAGAGAGAGATAGTCAACTGGAAATCAAGGAGAACTCACTGTCCTTTTCTGACACATTTGGAAATAACAACAGCAGACCTAAATCTTCTGAGCTAGACTAGAATAAGAATGACATTTTTTTTACTGGTGATAACTGACTTTAAATTCTGTGGGACCATGGTTTACTTATTGTACTACTTTGTGCTAAATGAGCCTAAGTGTGCATTGCAACCATGCACAGTCAATACAGATACTAAATGGTAGCTGTTCTCTATTGGGATTGCACTTCATTCTTTCCTTGTATTGTCTTTAAAACTGACTACTTTTCCAAGTTTACATTTCCCATGGAGCTGCAGTTGTTATTCCTTCATAGGAAAATACTATGCTTGTGGGAAGGAGATATTATCAGGTGTTGAGCAGGTTGGTTAACATAAAAAAACAGATTGTAAATAATTCTTTCAGTGTTCTTTATGCTAGCTATCACTTTAAGTACACAGAAACTACTAATAATTATTTGTGTTTCTGTGGTGGATTTTCTTTAGAAATTCTCTGTCTCTTAAATAGAAACAGGCATTTAACAAAATGATTCCACAGTTTGATCCGTTTTGGGGCTGGGATTAGAAAATATGCACTCTAACTCTTCTTCATAAAATTCTGTTTAAAAAACCGAAACAAACAAACAATCCCAACCACCACCTCCAAAACCCACTATTACTTTGATGGTGTTTGGACCAGAGCTGAAGAGTTTACAAGAACTTCATGATTTGCCATGAGGCTTCACTTTTCGTTCCTTCTCTGCTGCTTGTAAAGGAAAAAGTAACAGGAACTGAATTTTAATCTCTTGGGGTTGGCTCGTTTGGAGATTGGACAGGGACTGGTTCTAAGATGGATGCAGGAGAAAATCCCTTGTGTTGTGTTGGTTAAACCAAGGTATCTCCATGCTTTGAATGGGAGATTCCAAGCCTGGGAATCTTTCCCCTCTCTCTGTCTGTGCCTCTCTGCTGCAATCTGAGTGCAGGAGTGCTGGGAGCTCTCAGGTGTGCCCAGGAGCTCAGCTCTGAGCAGGGCTTTCCCAGCCCTCTGCTGCCAGACAGAGAACGATTGGAGAGGCTCAGCCTGGAATTTTCTTTCTGCTGGCACTTAATCAGCAAGGAGAAGGAGGAGAAGTGCACCCGGGGAGAGCACAGAAGGAGAGCAGAGCAATTGCTTACAGAATTGCAAACATCTGTCTCCTTCAGGTTTGAGAATGGACAGGAATGGTAGGAGTAACACATTCCTTTATAATAAATGAAGCTGTAGTTCTTTTACCATTCTTTAGAGCTTGGAAAAGTTGGAAAGTTGGGCTAAGAAAGTAAAGTGTTAGCCTGAAGGGTTGCATTTCAATGTGGGCTGTGTGAGGTAGATAATAAATTGTCATATTTGCTATCCAGCTCCAGCCTCTTGTCTTCTCAAATCTGATTTTGTCTTTAATCAACATCAGCACTTGAGGAGAAAGCCATACATGTATGCTTTTCCCTAAGCCAGAACATCATCAAAATCAGGTTCATCTCCATAAGGTGATGCCAGAAATGCAGCTGGTGGGATAGGGAGGAAAAGAGAATTCTTACCTGACCCTGTGTAAGAACTGCTCAGCAATAGCTGGACCCTCACGGCCCCATTCCAGCTTCAGAGAAGAAAATCAACTCTATCCCAGCCACAAGCAGCCCAGCCTGGGCACCTCAGAGTCAGAAAGGAGCGAGGTAGTTTATAAAAGACTGTGAAAGAATTCTTCTGTCATTGATGGGAGAAGCTAGGAAATGAACTTTACATTCAAACCACACATTCCAACGTGCACAAACATTTCTGTTTGCTGCTTATAGTTAGTTTGCTGCAGAAGGAACCAGAGCAGATTGAATTTATAAAGAACTGAGCAAAATTAGGTGTGCATCAGAGGTTTTTTTTAAAAAGAGAGACCACTTCCAGAGATTAGACCTAAATTGTGGAACTGCTGCCAGCAAAATCATTATAACTGTGAACATAACAAAAACTTGAGAAAGGATGGAATGTCTTAAATCAATATATTTGTTATTCTTATTTTCTGTAACTGATTGTAATAGCAAAGACTGTGAGTTATATTTATTCTTTTGATTTTAGACTTAGCCCAGTCTTGAACTCGATGTCCTGTTGAAGGCAAATTTATCTTACCTGTGCATTACTGGTTTCAGAGATCTTCCTCTGAGGCATCTTGCAGCGATCACAGCTGGATTAGATTAATCTTCAGAAGGGCAATTCATGCAGTTTGTGATCAGCCAAATGAGACCTTTGCCTAGGGGTTAGGTGAAAGTAACCTTTGCTTAAATGGTGATGCTTTCTAGGCTTAGCAGGGATAATGAGTACAGTAGTACATCATTGAATTCAACACCGTGTTAGTAAGTGTTTATATCCTAAATAACTGAAACAGTAAATTTCTGTACAAGGAAGTGCACTAAAGAGATAATAGAAGTAATGTCCTCGTTTAAAGGAAAACATCTATTCTGTTGAGAGACTATTCACAGTGTGTAGATTATGGGCAATGATGATCAAGTACATAACATTATATTACACTGCTAAACTAGAACACTGCTGATCTGTTTTTGTATGAGAGATTATGTTCACCTTAAGGGAGCAGCTGGGTTTAACTGCCTTCCTTTAATGAAAATCATCTAGTGGTTTCTGCAGGAGGGCATGAAGGGACTGAGAATGGAGACTGCTAAGCTCTGTTTCATGTGAAAAAGCAAAACCTTGTGAATTTCTATTTTTGGTGCTGCGTGCTTCAAGGCAAAGGAGTTTCTTTCTTTTCCACCAATAAGGATCTGTTGTTATCTATCTCTTTTCTCTTAGTGTCACCAGCAAAGTAGTAGATGCTGCAAGAATCTGAAAAAAAGCTTTTAGTGTGCAAGAATGGATTCTGCCTGCACATTTCAGTTCAGCTTTGCAGGTGACATTTCAGGGAGGGGCAGTTTAGTTCCTCTCAGCTCCCTGCAAGCTCCAGGTGTAGAGGGGGATGTCTCAGGCTGTAAGAAGCCACCCTCACCTGTCTGCTTGTGCAGTTTGGCTTGTGGCACAGCACTCTGTCTGTGGGCACACAGCAGAGCAGTGACTGGCCAGGGCATGGCAGGCAGTGGGACTGCTGCCCTGCTTGTCCCCTAGGAGGTTTTGCTGTGCCTGAGCTCCCACTATTGGATGATAATCCTTGAAGGAGGCACTAAACCTTTACCCCAGGCCAGGCTGTGCCTGCCTTTCCTCTCTCCAGTCCAGGAGTGCTGTGGCTTGTCCTGGCACTGGGGCAAGGAGGGCTGGGTTGTTGCTGAGCTTTGTCATTCCACATGGAGTATTCTGGGCTGAGTGGGTATGGAATGGCTTAGGGATTTTTTCATCTTCTGTAAGACTATACTTCATCTGCAAAGTAATATTTGGATGCCCAAAGGGAGGCAGCCAGGATGGGGAAGGTCTTTAAGGGGAAGCCATGAGAGGAGCTGCTGAGGGCACTTGATCTGTAGAGTTGTAGAAGAGGAGAATGAGGAGAGACCTCATTCCATATACAGCAGGGTACAGAAGGTCCCCTTTCTTGTGAGGGGACCTGTGACAGGACCCGAGGGAGTGGCCTGAAGTTGTGTCAGGAGGTTGAGGTTGAACATTAGAAAAAGATTCTTCACCCAGGGGATGGTTGGGCACAGGAAGAAGATCCCCAGGGGAGAGGTCACAGCACCAGCCTGACAGTTCAGGAGGTGTTTGGACAATGCTCCCAGGCACAGGGTGTGAAGGTTGGGCTGTCCTGTGCAGGGCCAGGAGTTGGACTCTGGTCTCCTTCCAACTCAGCTTGTTCTGTGGATTACTGGAGAAATTATTTCTGGGCATCCAGATTTTATTTATCCTCTATGTGAATATCCAAGGATGAATATGCAAGGTCTACTGGTGGTCATCTGATGGCATTAGCACCTTAATGTGCAATAATGGCTGAGAAAATGAGAGGAAAATGTTAGTGGAAGCAGTTCATATGTCATTCAGGACATGTGGGCAGTTTCATTTTAGGAAAACAAGGCATGTAGGAGAACATGGTCCAGAATAAGAAAAGGTCCAGAGAATATAACTGTAGTATTTTTATCTTCCTTTTCTCAGATTTTACAGTAAATTAAGGGCTAGGAAAGTATCAGGAATTATAGAGATACATTTCTATTTTTTAGATGTGAAATACATATCTGAAAACCTCTTTTATATATGTATGCATGTAGAAGTTAAAAAATTATTATCCAAGGACAAGTTATATTGCCATTATATGTTGCCTTACAGAAAAGTCTCAAATAATATTTTGCAGAAGCAAATGCCACAAGTTAGTATATAAAACTAATTTAAAATTTCCAGCAAAGAACATGTCTTTACTAGATGGGGAAATTTCTAGAATATTTCATGTCTACCATCAGGTCATAAGACTATAAAGGGATTTCTGAGAAGCAGCATAGAAAATCCTTTCCCAGAGGTTCAGAGGCTGATTCCATTTGTGCTCTTGATGTGATCCACTTCTCAGTTTTTTAAAAATTTTGTCATTTACTGGAAAATGCCAAGTTCCCAGATAATAAAACTCAAATGAGTGGATGAGTTCTGTGAATAGTGTATTTCAGTGCCTATATCGTTTTCCTCAGACAAAGTAAGAACAGGATGCTAATCAAAGTGAAATCATCTGTGCTTGTAAGGGCTGTTAAAATTTACAGAATATCATCAAAATGTTTACTGTGTATGTACAACAGCTTAATTTAGTTAATATATTTATAATTTAGACATGCTACCAGCAAACAAGAGAATTTGAAAAACTTAATTTTCATTATGAGTTTATTAATTTTAACATGTATCTAATGTCAATATTATTCTACCTGGGGTGGGCTACTATGATTCAGTTCAGTCCATTTTTTATATTCATTTTGATTTGATTTTGACATTAATAAGTCTAACCTTAGTTTGCTAATATGGCTGAAGTAAAACTCTAATCAGTCAAACTGGTTTTGTTAAATGTCTTCTACTGAAATAGTGCATCATTAAAGTTTACTTTTTCCTTTACAGTAGCTTTATCTGTCATGCTAGACCTCTTCACTTATTAACAAAAAAGGCAAAAAGACAACAATAAGCAAAAAAATCTCTAGACTGAAGTGCACCTGAGAATCTCATTTTTAGGACTGTTGAGTTCCCTGCTTTTGACTAAACCACGAAATTTCTGGTTACTACATTAAATATTAGAAGGCAGATAAAAGATGCTCCTAACTAGAAGGGTTTGGGTTAATTTTGAGCAGGCTTTTTTAATGTCAGACTTTTTATATTCTTTTTACACATTGCCCCTAAATGTTCCATTCCTTGAGAAGCATTGTCTGGTTAGAGTTCTTCCCCTGGCTGTGGCCACGGTGTCATTGTGGGGCTGTTTGACCTCAGGGTGACAGAGCCACGTCCAGGCCTGGTCATTGCTGGCTGAGGACAACGGTCAGGCTTCCACAAGAAATCCATCCCCTTGCTTTAACTGGTGACCTTCAGGAATAAATTTAAACTGGGCCCAGTTTGACATTTTACATGTGTGCACACACCCCTTATCCAAAATGTGCTTTGGCAGTTCAATATGAGACTGGAGAGAGCTGATACAGAAAGGGGAACCAGATGGATTCAAAACTCCATGAGCTTTCATGGCTAATCTGAGAAAGAAGTTCTAATACTTTAAAAAAAATCTAGTTACCTTCTTTATTAATTAAGGCACTTATTTGTGTGTTTTATTTAGTGTATGAACTTCCATCGTGTAGCTTCATTCTAACAAATACATATAGGAAAAGGAAAAATAGAAATGAATTTTGGACTAAATAAAACTACTCTTTTAGAAACACAGACCACAGATCTGCTTTCCCTGTGAATTAAGAATTAGTTAAATAATTGGCAGTAATATTGCCAGCAACTTGAGTCTGGTTTTTGTTTTTAACCCAATGTAATGAAGCTCAAATTACTTTGCTTTTCAAAATCTTTGAAAGCCTTAGAGACCAGTGAATATTTCCCTTTATTTTTTTTACTGCCCTGTTCATTACTGTAGGAAACAAGTACATAAGCAGAAATCAGGCAGCAACTCTGGACTTTGTGAGAACCCTGGGGGACTCTGAGTGCTTTAAAAATGTATAAGATTTTGTCCACTGAGTCGTTATTAACTGCTAAAGGTCACGTGTTTTGACATTGTCTGAGAAAGTTTTGCCTTTAAACCAAATGACCTCCTGATTTTGGTATCGATTCATTCTTTCTTCTGCAATATGGGGGGGAAAGAAAACAGTTACAATGTAAGGTCTATCTTGGTTTCTTTACCAGATATTAAATTGCCAGTTTCACTAAATGTAAATAGAAAATTGGTGGCAAAGTTCCATGTTTCCTCACTGATAAAGTTGCATTCTTTCACTATCTCTGTGAATGATTTGTGTATGTGAAAATGAGCTTCATTTTAAAAAATTCTCTTTTTGACTAATCAAATGCATAACTTCAAAGCTCGTGCTCTGTACTACAAATATGAGGTTACATACACAGTAATGCAGGTTGTGTCATTAGCACTTGTCATGAGATTTATGTTAATTAAGTGATTAATTATTTGGGGCCAAAAGAGTAGCCTAGAATTTAGAGACCTTTCCTACCTTTGTTTTGTATATTTCATCCATTTTAGATACATTCAATATTTTCAAGGTTAAGTCTTGCTATACCATTGCACCAGAGATTTCTCTAAGTGATTCATTGGTATACAGCAGAACTAAACAAAATTAAAAAGAGATCTGATATTTTCAAGCTGAAAATAAATCCCCTAGCTTTTTAAATGGCTTAATTTTTTTTTTATTTATTTATTTTTTCTAGGAACAAACTTCACCCTTGCAGAGCTGGGGATCTGCGAGCCGTCTCCGCACCGGAGCGGGTACTGCTCGGACATAGGGATCCTGCACCAGGGCTATTCCCTGAGCACAGGCTCCGACAACGACTCGGACACGGAGGGAGGGATGTCCCCAGAGCACGCCATCAGGCTCTGGGGCAGAGGCATCAAATCCAGGAGGAGCTCCGGCCTGTCCAGCCGCGAGAACTCGGCGCTCACGCTCACCGACTCCGACAACGACAACAAGTCAGACGAGGAGAACGGTAGGGATTTACTTCAGTGTATTCCTAATTGCTGTTCCTAACCTGCTTAAAAATGCTCCACTCTTCTTTCCAAGGTGAAGTTTGCACTTTCTCAGTTTGACTAAAGCTGGTTTTGAACGTGTTTTGTGTGGCATTCACGTTCTTTGAACATGATCCCTTCGCCCAGGGTTTTTCTCCTGGGAAGCTGAAAGGGCAGAGAGAGAGGCCTCAGAGAAAAGGAAAACAATTCTTAGCTCATTTGCTTCTCTGTGTTGTGCTCATGTGGAATGTGTTTGGGGATTGTTTACCCACAGGTGATTGTTTCGTTGGACTCTGGTGTGAGTTGTTTTGACTCATTGGCCAATTGGGCCCAAGCTGTGTTGGAACTCTTGAAAGAGTCACGAGTTTTCATTATCTTTTTAGCACTCAGTGTCTTTTCTGTATTCTTTAGTATAGTATAGTATTCTTTAATATAATATAGTATTGTAAAGTAATAAATAAACCTTCTGATAAGATGGAGTCCTCCTCATCATTCTCTCCCCTCATTGGAGTTGCCTGCATTTACAATAGTTTTGGGTTTTTTAGCATCACTATCAGGAAACTAGTATATGTGCATCATATGATAGATATTATGTGTGATCTTACAATTTACTTTTCATGCCATAATCTGTCACAGAAGTTTGTGCTCCATGAATCTTAAATTAAACTTAATGATGAGAAGCAGAAAGAAATTTCCAAAGAGAAATAGTTTTTATATGTGATTTTTCTACACAGCTTGAAGTAATATTAATAATCCACAATGTGCTGATAGCTGTAACAATGATGCTAATTCGTAACAATCAGATTTAATTTTAGGTATTTTTTCCATGGTTTTGAAGTTGTAAAAACAATTCTTTCGCTCTTTTATTATTGGTATTGGGGGGGATTTTGGAAAGCAAATCTGTGCATTGGACTGAGGCAGAACACTTGTGTTAAGTGTAGTTTAAAGTCACAGAAATGAGACTTTGGGTGCAGCACCAGTCATTTGTGACCAAACAGCTTGGCAGTAGAAGTAGAGACTGAGAATGCTGTGTTCAGCACTGTCCTCTCAGGTGCACACATCCAAATTCACATCCTTGGTGTGGGTCACCCTCAAGTCCTTTCCTGGGGAATTTTCTGGGCTCACGTAGGTTTAAAGAGCTCAAGACAGAAAATAGTACAAAAGTATTTGCAGGAATTTGTCCTCTATCTATAGGGTGATGAAAGTGTAAACTCAGTTAAAATAGAAACAAAGGGGTCTGGATCTTGTCATTCTGAGAAGGTGAAGAGGAACCTCCTTAACATCATCAACACTCGGAGCACTATTCCAGCAGCATGACACCAGCTCTCTGCTAAGCATATTGGGGTAAAATTCTGTGTGATACATGTTGGGTGCCTCTCAGAAGAGCATTTCTGTAGGTGTTTATGTTGGGCTCCTCCCTGTGCGCACTGACAGTTGTCGTGGTTTCAGCAGAGTGGGTGTGCCAGGCTCTGCAAACACAAGCAGCTGCTTGTCAAAGCAAACAGGGCAAAATTACAGTTTATGTGTTGATAGGAAGAAGTTCAGCAAAGTGCAATTGATTTTGTTTGTAACAACAGTCTTTTTTGTTGATTTCAATTGAATCTTCAAGTAATATATCCTCTCCATTGGCATAGCAGGATACATTTCTTCATCAAAACTAAGGAGGGAATGTGCATTTACTAATAATGGTTTGTACAAGGAAGCCCATGTTTTGAAAAGAATCAGTGACTGGTTAATTGATTTTTCCTTTTAATAATACCATTCACAGAAAATATGACAACTTCCATTGATTTTAGTACAGTTTTGTTAAGGCTTCTGAGCGTAATTTCAAATTAAAAACCTGACTAATAGAATTCTGGCATTATGGAATGATTGGGCTTCAGTGCTGTAGCAGGAATTCACTTCTGTGCAGGTGGTTGTCTCCATTTCAGTGGCAGCAGTGTGTCACACCTTTTGTCTAAGAAAACATAATGATCTCAGAACCCACTTTTATACACACTGTCACAGACTGATAAAAGAATGAGTCTGTTCACTTGTTTTTCATTTTCCTCCCCATAATAAGTGAATTATTCAGTAATTGGAAATACAGTGCAGTGAATCCATTTTTCATGTTTCTAACAATGATATTAATAGGAGAAAGAACAACATGATCAAACAGCAAGTGGGTAATAAACCAGTATATGAAATTCATTTTGGGTTTCTGTAAGAAGGGTTTCTGTGAGTTTGGTTGTTTAAAAAAAACATCACGCAAGTTTGAAGCAACTCTTGTGTACACAGAGGTGTTAACTTCAGTAAACTTTTTAGCCTTACTCTCTCACAAACCCTGGTTAGCTCAAAAATCAATGCTTCTTCACATCACTGATTTTATGAAGTTTTGGGATACATTATCATATAGATTGACAGTTGCCCCACTGGTTCTGCACCACAGTGTGGACACTTACAAAACCATCATTAATTTCTCACACTTGTGCCCAGCAGTGGTTTTCTACATAATAAACACTGTGTCCTTCAGAAGCAGATCAATAACCTGCTAGGTGTTCATCCTGAGAGGAAGTAACAAGAATCTATATTTCAAGAGAAATTTGTACTCTGATATGGTTTCACATTTGCAGGATACCAGCATTAAGCAAGACATTACTTGGTATGAGGCTTTACCCATTTATGCCTAGCAATGTTAGAGGGAACTCATGATGCTCACAACTCTGAATTTATTGAAAGTACTGTTAAAGCTTTTTCCCTGATACAACTCAAGGGTTATGAAAGAATAGTTCAACTCTAAAAGATTACTATTTTTTTTTAATATTGAGATCCTATCATAATTTAAACTTTCAAAAAACCCCAAACAAAAAACCATACCTCTCGCAATTTTTTTTGTATCAGTAAATTTTTTTTGTCATCTCCAAGTAGCACAGAGGAAGCTTCATTTCTAAAAATTCCTCCCATTCAAATCCATTCACACAACTTGTGACCATTTTCCGTGCTTGTAGATTTTGTATGATTTAATTTTATCATAAACCAGAATGCTGTGAACCTTGAAAGATTAGCAGGCTTGGAATGCTTATAAATAAATTGAAATAATGGAAGCTCATTAAGTTCCATGTTTTACATGGTATACTGAAATTCTTCCTAACAAAACACCTTACTGATATTTTTAAAACAGTTAGATTTTCAGAAGTCTGATTAGGCTCTGAATTATTACTGTATCTTGTAGTTTTAGCTGCTGTCTAGATGTGGCCATCTCTTCTTTAGACAGACCAATTCTGAATTTGTTACACAAATCTGTCATCAGATTGGTACTCAATGTGATTTACTGGGTTGTGAGATTTAAATAAATGAAATTTTTTGGATACATGCAAATGTAAAAAAGCCAGTTAAAAATACAGATCACCTGTAATGTCACGTGCCAGCTTTGGAGAGAGAATCACCTGTGGGGATGCAAGGTGTGAGCTACAGGGGACACAGCACTGCTCCTCAATGCTTATTTTTTTTTCCTTGATTAAATCTTGTAACTATTTATTCTGAAACATCATGGCAAACTTCTCAAAAGGATTTTTTTTTCATCAGTTGCAATGTTCTTTTCTAAGCCTGCAATATTTCTATTTCCAGAGTAAAGCTTAGGGACTGGTCATGTTTAAGTAGTGACCTTGAAGCAACTGATCTTTCAGGGTTGATTTCTTCTGGTTTTTGGTTTTTTTTTAAAGTTGAACTGAAAATTATGTTCTTCTGAAAAATATAAAACTTTGGAAAATAAGGTAACTTTTGGTTTGAAAATCCATGAAAACAGAATGATCATACTTAAGGAGCGTTTATGTACAGAATCTTCTTGCAACAGATCTGCAATTTTCTCTTTTCCTGCCTTCACTGTTGTTGAATGACCAGTTACAGGCTGTTAGGAAAGCAGTGAAATT
This sequence comes from Ammodramus savannarum pratensis, assembly GCA_020466415.1. Lineage (NCBI taxonomy): Eukaryota > Metazoa > Chordata > Aves > Passeriformes > Passerellidae > Ammodramus > Ammodramus savannarum. The sequence continues at coordinate 4,228,548 of JAHXMQ010006307.1, read as the reverse complement.
CAAGTGACATAAGGCAGATGGGAGTGAAAAGCTGAACAGACCAATAACAGAGAAGAGAAGAGATAATCTTAGGTAGAGCAAAGGAGGATGGAACAGTAGGATGTAAACTCAGGGCAAATCTTGGTTTGAGTCCTGAAATGAACTCGTTGGCCCAAAGTGAACCCAGACGGAGGATTTTCAGTTTGATGTGAATCTAGATCCTGCTATTCTCCTGGTTTAAAAAAGAAAATATAGAAATGGTGTTGATGACTTTTTTTTGGGTAGATGATTGTTCCCTTGGCACTTTTTCTGGTAGTCCCATTATTGTATATAGTGGATAGATAATGTGCTGCACTGATGTTTTCAGGTTCAATATCCATCAGTGTTTGCTATTTTAGACCTACTGGTGGCAATGACTGTGATTATTTTTCCATATTGCTTTGGTGGTGCTTTTTATTGTAGTAACTATAAGTTGAGTATCAGACAATACCTTATGTGCATATCACTTACGAAATGAAAGGGTACCATGAATAAAGAAAAAAAAAATTCAAAAAATTATAAGTTAAAATATGAAAAACTGTATTTGTGTTGTACTTCTGATTGAATCTCATGAAAAATAAGGTAGATTTTTTTTTTTGCCCCGGTGTGAAATTTTCAATGGCAATTTCCTACAGTAACTTCTCAAATGCATTTTTAAACCTTAAAATGAAAACATAACCTCGCCTCATATTTGAAACTGACCTCATAGTTTATCATTGTTTCAATTTTATGAGCAGTATAATCTGAGCTTTTCCTGGGATGTTGTTGAATAGCAAACTTGGAATTACAATAGAAAAGTAAAGATGTTATTGTATCAGAGCAGTTTACAAAAAGGCACCAGACAGATGACACCCAAGGAGTTTATTTTCCTACTTTTACTGTTGTAATTTTGACATGTAGTTATCAATATTTCATTTTTAATTTTTTTTTCCAGCTTTCTATTTCACACTTCATCATTTGCAGGAAAGATTATAGCAACACTGTGGTTCTACTCTTGAGACTATTTTGGGTTTGTCGTATGCATGCTAATGTGTCTGAGTTGTAAAGGAGTAGAAAGTAAAAGCTTTTTATGCTGTTAGTCCCAGAATTCTGTTTGGGTTAAACAAGTGGGAGATGGTAAAAGTTCCCCACCAAGAAATATTCACTTTTACCAACAGGAAATACTTTCCTTGTTAAAAGGGGATGTTTAAATAGCGGTGATGCAGTTGGAGCAGGTCCGTGTCATCGTCAACTGTGTGTGTGTGGGAAACATAATATGCCCTCATAGTTTTGGGATAGAATGTCGATATTTTGGGTACAAGGAACAGCAGGGAAGATGCAGATTTGCTCTGTATGGCTTAGTGGAATGCTGGTTTGTGTAGGGAGAGCTGTCTGGGAATGTTGTGCCTGTTTCTCTCCCAGGGAGACCCAGGTAGCTTGGGAACAACAGGAGGCACTGATCTGAGAGAGGAAGAGCTGTCACAGTTGTGAGATCTGTTCCTAGCTGAGAAAGTGGCCAGATGGTCCCAAGGAAATGATGGGATTGAAATGAAATGTCATACACTCAGAAAATGGCATTGCACACGTCACACATCACCGAGGCTCCTGCAGGAGGAGAGCTGGGGAGGTGAGCTCCTGCATGGGCAGGCTTCAGCTCTTCTTCAGGAAGGCTTGTAGAGTACTTTGTAAATGACAAATTTAGAAAGTCATTAAGCTCAGTATCAAAGCTCGGTTGCTTAAGTGGATCCAATTTTGATGTGCTCTCAAAACCTGAGGGCACTTCTGATAGGAAGTGGTTTCCTAATGAGGGAATTGACTAGCAGGAATGACTTTTAAAGACTTAACTACACATAAACTCAATTTGGTCCAGGTAAATGGCTTATGTATTCAGTGCAGAGAGAGTCTAGATGATGGGGTTAAGGACAAAAAGTGGATATGTGGTGCTGGTAAACTTTAAAGCCTTGTGTAAGACAGGAATATGAAATGACAGTATTAAAAAGCTTAAACATTTGTTGCAATTTTAATATAACCCAGCAAGACTGTAGTGTAGGTTGGCAGGATGATGTGATGAATTACTGCTACACTGTCTGGTATATATTGAAAGAGCTCAATAAGTACTATCTGGAACAGAATGCTTGATGATATTCTAGAGATTAAGGATGGAGATGTGGCAAGACAGCTCTGCTTTGGTGGCCTGAAAGAGTAAACCCAAATGCCATCTTTACATTGAGTTGCTCATAGCTTACACTGAACACCTGGGTAGCCATTAGATTTTCTGTTCAGGTCAGTGTTGACATGGGAGATGTACAACAGGATCTTGGGTTTCATCCTCCCAGAGATAGAGGTGTTTCTAGCACTCATGATTACAGGGGGAATGGGTGGAATGCTAAAACAAACAAGCAGAAAACCCATTAAAGCCCACGAAAATCTCAAACCAAACTAAAAAGTCCTCCTGTGTATGGTGAGGTGAGGTCTCACACCATGAGTGTCCATGCTATTCTCCCCCATTAACATCAGTCAGGGCTTCAGCACCTGGAAAATTTTCCATTTCATCTGAGGTGACTCCAGTCCCACATTCTGTGCCCTGCTCTGGCACAGCATCATTGGGCTTTTTGTCCATATCCCATTCGAGGGCCAGCTGAAGCTGTGTCTGTTTGCAGTCTCTCTCTTCATGATTTTTTTTTTTTATAATCTGAATGACCCCCTCATAATCAAATGAACTAAGGCAATGAGGAATTGAGACCGAGGAATTGAAGTCCAGTATTTAGCCAGGAAACTGAGGAAAACAGAAATATGGGCTGGTGAATTAAGGCTATCAGGAAAATACTGCAGCAGCTGGGTGCAGAAACTGCTGAGGTTAGCTGGGATCTTCCTTTTTCCTGAATTCTAAGGAAAGAGCTTTTGCCTGCAGCTGTATCTACATCACTGTGTGAAGGTCACAACATGGAGAGCTTTGAAAAAAAACCTCTCAAAATAACCACAAGATTTTTCAATTATTATTTAATCATGAGCCTTTCCATCTAGTAGAGAAATGATGAAACTGTTTAACAAGAACTCCATTACAGCACATTATTCAGTTTGTCAATTATTAGTTTTATAAAAGAAAGCTTAGATGATATAGGTCACCCAGGTAAGCAAGCAGCAGCGCCTTTGTTCAAACCATAACTGAGTTAGAATAATGCCTTTTTATTCTTTTCTATAAAAGAGATTTGTGTCTGATAAAGTCAATCCAGCTTGGTGCTAAATGCATTGTGTGTGGCTGATGAATGATAAAACCTTTGCAGGGAGGTTTGCAGGTTTGTCTGTACTTGGTGTTTAACTGAATTTAATAAAGTGAAACAAAACCTAAGTATTTTACTTTCACCTTTCCCTTGTAAACCGAAGCAGAGATCATGGATATCCATACCTGAATTTATTTTGTCTTGCCTTTCCAAATGAAAAAATTTACCAAAAGCTTTCTCTAAATTCATCACATCAGCGACTGGTACCTTTCCTCATGTACGGTATCCCACTATTAATAATCTTCCTAATTACAAATACTTGCATACTTCACTGATTAGTGCATAATTACATCAAGGTACACACTGCTTTTTCTAGTCAATACTTCATTTATAAAGCTCAGCCTGAGTCTGGCCAGTGAGCCAGGTGCTGCAGTGAATGCCTGCTGTCACATGTGTAAAGTGACGTGGAGGTGGCTGTTTAAGTGTCATTACATTACATTTTCTAAATATTTCGTGGGATGTGCTTTGTGTTTATGCTCTGCACACTGTTCTTTTCAGGGAATCTGTCAGCTTGTCGAAGGCAATGGGTTTGAATTGATTGTTAATGTGATGTTGAAGTGTCACGTCCTACTCAGGCAGGATGGAATTCCCCTTCAGATGGAAAATGGATAGGAAAGGTTTCAGATGTATATATAAGATTAAATAGAGCTTTTTGAAAATAAATTATCCCATAACTAATGAGTTTTGAAAGATATTATTAATTTTTTACTCTCTTCTATTATAAAACTTTCTTCACTTAGTTATTAAATAGTAAGTTTTAAAAGATGCTTCCTAAGTTTCATTCCTTAGGTCAAAGGAGAGAAAATCTAATTAATAAGCAAAATTTTGTTGTTGGTGGTGTTTGGTTTTTTTTGTTTGGGTGGTATTTATACATAAAATGTTCTTTTGTGATGTTTTGCAGAAGCTCCTGGCAGAGTTGAATGGCATCTCTCAGATACTATAGGAGCAACCTGAACATTAACTTTTTTCTTTGCTTTTAATTTCCTTATATTTCACACAGGTTAAAAACAACTTTCTGCTTAATTTAAGCTTTTACAAGTCCTATGACACTCTCCTTCCTTGGCAGTGATAAGGGAAGTACTTTTATCTATTTGTTCTATTTGTTCAGCCTCTCTGTAGCATCTGAAATCGCTGACTTTCCTCTCTACACTCTTCCTGTGAGAAGCTCAGGGGATGATTGGCAATGATTCAGGGAGGCTGAAGCTCTGCCTCTCAAATCAAGTGAGAGGTTTCTTGTGAGCAGCTGTTTGTCCACTTGCCTGTTCAGTCTTTGGCTCACAGACCTCTCATCAAAGTTCTTCAACACCTCAAAAGCTGTTGGTAGCACCACAGAGACCATGCTGAAATCTCAACCATCTGTGAACTGCAAACACTATCTCTGGTAAAAGCAGAGGACCATTTTTTCAATTTCTATTTTGTCTGTCTCGTGGTTAAAGAACATCAGATTAGGCTAAGCCCATAAAAGAAAGATGTGATGATACTGGGGAGATGGAAGTACCTTGAAGAACTTGTCTTTTCCTACAGTTACCTGCTCTCAAAGGCTTGTTATCATTGTTCTTGAAGCTAACTCCCTGCCTTTTTCAGCTTGCAGGAGGACTCCTGCCCATGTGAAATAGCTTTAAATGTTTTTCCCAGCCCAAATAATTGACTCCCATTATGTGTTTCTCTTTGTCATCAGAGGGTGTCATTGCTGTGATTTTCTGTATGGTACCATTCCTTTTAGTTGTGTAAAGAAATGGCAAAAAACTGGAGAGAAATGGCAAAAAACTGGAGAAAACTGGCAAAAGAGGTATGTGCAGATTAAAAAAGTAGATGGAAGAACCCAGTGCTAGACCAGGGCTGTTTGCCTGGTGTCCATTTGGATTTCTTACATTTCCTCAGCACCACTTACACTGTAGTGAACCACAAACTCATTTCTTACCCTGAAGATAACCACAAGTTTCTGGAGCTCAGGACTGTGCAGCAGAACAGCACAGGTGTCAGAGGAAGAGGCAGTTTTATTTGTGAATAAAGTCCCAGAAGGAGCTGTAGCCACTACAAAGTAAGTTGCTAGTGTATTCCATGCTGGCTCCTGGAGGCACCTGCTCTAAAATTGAACGTGAGTAAGATCCTGAGACTTGTATGTACTGTTTGTTCATTAGTCTGTGCTTGCACAGTGATTTTCCATCTGTGCTCAGGTCTGAAAGAGAGATTTACACAAGCTGGACTCTAGGAAACATGATTCCTGGAATGTATCACAAGTACAGGTCATCCCTAGAGCATATCAGCCTGTATTTAGATGCAATACCAACTCATATTTACACCTTCTGTCCTTTGATATTTTCTCTGGGCTCCCAAATACATAATGCAGCAATCTGGGTAAATGAAATAAAAAATATGAACTTATCAAACTTGATTTCCTACAGGCTGAGATGGAGGAAGATGCTTTGTAGTTTTTTAGTTTTCATTTTATTAAGAAGCATGCTAGTATTATTGAGGGCCTTCAAATAGCATCTCTCTTGCAGCTGAGCAGCTATTCAGTGGGAAGGATGACTTTTGTGGTTTCTGAAGTTGTTATAAATATCTCAGGAACTGCTGACTGTTGGAGTCATTCAGGCTTTTCAGTAGCACGTTGCTGATGGGAGAAGATCATCACTGAGTGGGTGAAATTGTATTTGCCTGAAAGTCCAAGGAGCCCATGGAAACCAAAACTTCCTTGCCTTGTTTGCCCTGTTGAAACTGAGATACCATCTTGTAAAAAGGCATAATATCATTCCATTACAGCAACATGCCTGTAGGCAAGGCACAATATGTGAGCATCATTTGTTTGCTCAGAGCCATGACTGTCATTCAGAAATATTGAAAGGTAGCAGTTGGATTTTTTCACACAAATGGTTAAGGGACTTTTCTCAGCATCAAATTAGTGTTCAAGAGTGAAAATATAGCTTCTGTTTCCTCAGATGCTGAGTTGTAAGAATGAGTAATCGTGATTCCTGGGGGAATTTATTTTGTTTTTTTTAACTTGAGTGGCACTAGATAAATAGGTTTATCAGTTTTCCACAGAACACTTATATTTAGTAAACTTGAAATGAGATGAATTACAGTGAAGTTACTCCGCTTTCCAGTTTTCTTTAGGAGGGGAATTATTTTAAGGAGGCATGTGCTATTTATACCTCCCACATAATGCTGTACCCTCCAGCTATATTACACAGTGTGGATATGGACAAAACAAGGGATGGCTGTAATTGCTTAAGTGACTGGAGTTTGTTTTTTTGTAGCTCTTTTATTTTTTTTCCTATTTAAGATTCTTTTGCTCAGTGAAACATCACTGACTCTTGTGTTCAGAAGTTGTTTCAGATCAGTTTTGTTCAGTGTGGGGCAGGAAGGATTGGGTCAAGGTTAGGACTCTGACCAGAGGGGCAAAGGAGAGAGGAGTGCAAGGAGGTTCCAGGTTTGGGGCAGCAATGGAACACCACATCTGTGAGGGAAGGAGGAATTGCCATCCCAACCAGCTGCTCCCCATGTGTGCTGGGGGTGCTGCTCTGCAGAAACAGCCCAGAGCAATTCAGAGAATAAGTTCTGAAAGTTAATATCTATATAAATTCTGGTTAACTTTAAAGCCTCTTTTAGTACAGCAAACTTCCCAAGCTGTATTTCTGAAGCTAATAATATATGTAAATCAGTTTCCTGCTTTCACAGAGTTCTCTACATTTTCAGTATTAAATAGTGAAATAATAATCCTTATGTGCCCAGTCCTGTCAATATATCCCTGGGCAGCTTCTCAAAGGCTCCTTGAGTCTCAATCATCTATATTCATTTGCCAGTTCTAATTTTCTGGATAATTACTGCATATTTCAAGACCACTTCTGTTGTGATACTTAGCCAGATTTAATTCTTTCAGATACTTTATTTCTTAACCTATAATTTGACTTCCCTGAGAGTATTTGAAGATGGGTATGCATATTCAGTCTAGTCCTACATTTTGGGATTGAATCACACTCCAAGTGTGTCCTCTGTCTCAATCAGGACTCCCTGTCCTGTCCCCTGAAGATTCCCTATTTGTGAGCTAAATGTCCTTTGCAGGAATAAGGGCACTCTGTACATAATGGAGCCCAGCATCAGCTCTTGTGGGTGACAGAGTGCCATCTAATCTTTCCAAATGAAGCTTTCTATTCATTTAAAGCTGAATTTCTCATATGTTTTAACTTTTTTTTCTTTCTTTTTGGTGTGGTTTGAATTAATTAATTTCATTTCGCTTTGCTAGGTAGCAGGACAGATGAAGACAGTCTAGTGTGATTACAGTTATGTGGGAGTTTGGGGGTTTTTTAAAAGGAAAAAGATTTTAGAGACCTGTGATAAATGTCAGGAGACTGCCCTATAACCACAGCAGGCAGACATTAATAATCAGTGTTTTCTGTGTTATCATCAGTCCAGCTGTTTTGCTAAAGATCCTGAGAAAACACTCAGGGAACAGCCAGTACTGCAGTGCTTCAGCTTGAAGGCTGGAGCTGAGGGGGAGGATTTGGACAGAATTCTGAGGAGTTCACAGTCAGCATCTTTATAATTGAAGATAAACAATTCTACATGGTGAAGAGCAAAGGAGGTAGAGCAGGCATCACTGTGCTTTTTCTGACTTTGGTCAGTTCCCTGATATTTTATATTAAAGGGGTTTTTTTAGGTTTTTTGTTTCTTATACTGATAATTTTCACCATGTTTTCCCCCCATAATTTTCAATCCTGGTAAAAATATTATGGCAGTTGCCTTTGTCTGAAAGATAATTTATTCCACTTTCCTACATTTTTTCTAATGTAACATAGTGCCTTGAGTTTAAGACATTAATGTGGTTCCAGATAATCTCCTAGTCTTGTTTGACACGTGATGGCTTAAAAGCACTCTTTATAGAGCAGAATATTACAGTATTAATGTGCAAAGTGAGGGTTATTCTCTTTCTCTACATCTGATGAATTCTTTGCATGGCTTAAAACAAATGGAGGAACAGATCATCTTACAGAAATAATGATCATCTTAGAAAAAACCATCTGAAGAAATCAATATTTTTCTTTTCCTGACTTTTGTCCCTCCTTATTTGAGTCTAGTTCATGAAGAAATAGAATGTTAAAATTCTTCAGATCACTTCTGTGGTGATAAATTTTGACACTCTTTCAAATATTGGTTTCATATATTTCCTTTTTGTTAGCCTTCTTGTGCTGTATGTACTGCAATATAATTTTTTCTTGGCTTGAAAGAAATGTTGCTTTTTTTCTGCAAACAAAATCTTTTCAAACCATTTTAGATTTGAAGTATTTCTTGAGTTTCTCTGTTATGTCTCAGAGGAGTAGAACATATGTGGCAAGTTCTCCAGAAAGAACCTCTCAAAAGAACATATTAAAGATGAAATATAAGGATTTTTAGATCAAAAGGATAATGATTTTTTAAAAATCTTTACTATGTGATAAATTAATCAGAAGGTATTATAAAGATGTACAAACTTGCACAAGGAGAGAGAAGGAAGACAGGGACTTGGAAATGAGTGCAGGCACAGAGCTGGAGACACTCAGGAGCTGGTTGTGAAGCAGAGCTGCAACCCAGGCACCTGCAGAACCTGGGCTGGGTCAGAGGGAGCGTGATGAGGGAAACTGGAATGAGCTCAAACCCTCATTTTATCAGACATGGTGGGCCATGATAACCAGGGGCTGTTCACACCATGGGCTCAGCAGGGGAACGTGGTTCTGCCCTCTGGTGATTCCCCTAAAGAACACAAACCCACAATGGTGCTTAAAGCTGAAAGTAATCAGCTAACATACATCAGTATGAACCGAATTTGTGTATTTCTGACAGGAATTCTAACAGACTTGACTCTATAACTGTGAAAAAAAGCAGCTATTTAATAAAACCCCAACAGATTTTCAGAGCAACTAGACATATGTATCTAAAAGAAATGCTGGACCAAAACACCTCACACTATGATAATTTCTGTTTCAGATTTCTTGTGTGAGCATGTATATGACTCATTCATGCTTTAAATGCAGTTGTGAATGCATTTATCATTTGATGAGTTAATATTTTTTGCATTAGAAAACAACCATAGTGGAAGCTGTTCTAATAGATTAGCTGCAAGAAAAGCCAGCAGCAGGAAAAGAGAGTCTATTGGAGATTCTGACATCAGATTCATAGATAAGCCATGCCTATACCCTCAAAACAAAAATACACAGTAATTAAATTTATATTCTTTATTACAGTCTATCTAATTCTCAAGATCTATTTTACTTATTAATGACGGGCTGAATTCCACAACTCTCTGAGCTGTTATGATGTTTGTGTTGTAACCACAAAAGCTTGTAATTAAGTTTAGTACATCTCAACATTGCAAGGAACATTCTTGAACGTTCTTCAAGAATTGGAAACTAAAATCTTGGTTCTGCAAGTCTGTCAGCTTTAATGAAACAATACTAATGGTATTTCAAAAAGGATTTTGAGAAATAATCAGAGAGCAACTTCATTATTAGGATTGATAATAATAATGAAGGAAAGTTCTGGTTTGTCTGCATAGAAACTGAATTTATGGCAATGCAACAAAAATCTGATGGTTGCAGGTCTGGAACCTGGAATAAGCCTGCACAGCTGCAGCAGTGCTCAGAGTGAAGTCCATACTCCATTTATTTGTGCCCAATAAATCATTCACCAGTCTGGGAAATGGCTGCAAACCTGATGTAGTTTGTTCTGTATCCTGATGGTCTGAAAATACTGACTTATCTTTTAAAGAGTTTCAGAAGTCTGAGGCATTAAAATGTCAGAGACAATATTTTTTATAGACTCTTTTCTTATCTAATTGAAAATAAAGTCCAGTAAGTGAATTGTGATAATTTTATACAGGAGCTTCTATGAAAGCTCCATCCCATTAGGTAAATGTGTTTTAGTGCTGTTCCTGAGGTGCTAATACAGAGCCCTTGCCAAGCAGCCCTTTTTAGCAGTAGCTAAAATAGCTAAATTTACATGATTTTAGCTTAAACAGCTAAATTAATGTATGTTGAACAAGTGCTTGAGTTCTGCTTCACAATCTGAATGAAACATTTGTAAGAAAAATCATCTCACAGGAGTTTTGTTCCCTAAGAATTATTGGTCACCCAGGTGTACTCTCACCTGGGACTGCAACAGGCAGCACCTGATGTGGGCTTGAGTCACAGCTGAGGTGGTGTCCTGTGAGTCTCTGAGCATTGCTGCTGTCACTGGGGAACCAGCGAGGTTCCTGCCTTCCCTGCTTGACCTTCCCCTTCCTCAGTGCTTTCCTGGTCCTTCTCCCCCAAAAAAGCAAAGATCTCATCTCCTCCTAGCATAACATATCTTCATTTTCCTCCATGTTCCTCCGCACATGTTTGCTGCTTGTTTTGCCACTCTTATCTGTCAGGTTTTGGTTCTCACATGTGTTCCTATGTCCTTTTTGTCCAGCTGTATCACAGCTCTGCTCTGGCCCCTGTGGGTTTATATATTATTTACATATTTCATTGAACTGCATTACAGAGTGCTTCAGCCTTATTGCTCTTGATGTTTCTTGCAAAGTTAAATGTGAAAAAGTGTTCCTGTGCTGTTGGTACCTTGTGCCAGTGTTACCTATTGTAGGGGGATAGAATATAAGAAAATAAAGATAGTGTAGAAAGTAATCTTAGCCCTAAGGAGTTGCAGCTGGGCCAATTATCAAAGATTAGGAACAGGCCTGACTTCAGCAGGCCACAGCTGTAAGCAATGAGAAGCAGAGTGCTACAAAAGAGTGGGGTGGCTGAGTGAGAGGGGAACTGGAGTCAGTGGCTGCTTTGTGAAGAAGAAAGAGTCAATGCTCTGAGGAGATGCCCATGAGAAACACCAAGAAGGTGTGGAACTTTTGTGATAAGGAGACAACAGGATGGAACCCCTGTGATAAGATGACAACAACCTAGAGGTCCTCTGGCTGAAGGCAGGCAGCCTGCCTGAGAGATACAGCATCCCCTGCTTTGGCTGGGTTGTCCCAGCACAAAAGAAAAAATAGCTTAAAATGCAGTTTTTAAAACAATTTCTGTTAAATCTTTACAACCTTTATATAACTCATTTCTGTCTATGGTGTCCAGAAAAGGCAGCGTCACAGGGATTGGTGGCCAGGGGCAGAGGGGACAGTGCCAGATGGAGCTTTCACTGTTTGAGGGGCACAGGTTGGGTCAGGGTCCAGGGCTGGGTTAGGAGTGAGAGCTGGGTTAGGAGTGATTAGGTTAGGCGTCCAGCTCTCATTCAGAAGTGCTTTGATTAATACTGTGATTGATACAGCAGGCAAGCATTGTAGCAGTAAGTCATAGGACTTGGGTAATACACATAGCAATTGAGTGCTGAAATCTGGTTTGGTGTTTTGGGTTTTGTTTTGTTTGCTGTGGATTTCTGCCATGCCCATCGCTGTACATCACTGGTTTATTTTGTTCAACTCTGTTCTGAAGTGCTGAACACCATGTGCCCCAGAGTCAGAGCCAGGGCTGCCTGTGATTTCAGTGGCAGGGTGCTCACCTGAGAGCCAGAACCTCCCTGTGCTCCTGCAGCAGCAATGCTGAGTTATCCCCATGGCTGAGCAGGGGCCATCAGTCCATTGATTGCTGCTCCTGGCTGCCATCCTGCCTCACACAGGGTTTGAAACAGATACTCAGTGACTTAGGAAGTAGATGCACAATCTGTACATTTATCAGTGGGAAGCAAAGAATTGTTTTTGTTCAGACACAGGTGAGTTACTGCTTGTGTGGGCTTGAAGGCTACTGGCGAAAAAGATTTCCCCAGAAAATAACTAGACAGGAAAAATGAGCTGGGCTTCTGAGGATCTGAAGTATAAAATATGCAAATTACAAGAATTTGGCATACTGTCAGGCTTAGACTTTTTCCCTTGATATACAGATTTTGTGTGACCTGCTCAGTCAAGCATCCTATTTGCAATAGATTTTTACAATGAAATTTGCAAGTGGCTTCCTTTTTTTATTTTCTCTTCTTTTAGCGTGAGCATTTTCTGACAGAAATTCCAAGTCCAGTTTGGAGCATTATGTTATGCTTTAGACATCTGTGTCCTTAAAAGTGGGGTGAAAATACAAGATGCCTGTTTGAATAACACGGTGTCACCAGCAGAGCTTGCAAGTGATGTGAGAGGTGATGGTGCTTCCTTATGCTTCTCTCATCACACATCATGTAGTACATTTGGGCACGTTATGTGGGTAGTTCTTTGAAAAGAGAATAATAAACAGGTCCAAGATGTGATGTCAGATCTAGTTAATCAGTGTACTAGAAATACATTACCCTAAATCTTGGTTAGGAAAATAGTAATCAAAGTCTTGAGTTTCTTTTCATTTGGAGAGACAGATGGCATATCTGCTTAACGGCAAATATCCAAAAGAAATTTTTTTAAAATCCTATCTTTCAAAACATGGCAATCAGAATCATCTTGGAGAGGAACTATTAAATTTAATAAGCCATATGTTCAGTGAATTTGCTTATTTTGTTCAAAGATGTAGACATAGAATTCACCTCTGTGTCCTTTTGTGAAAATTAACTGCCTTATTCTATGCTACACAATTAAGGTATTTAACAAAGTTCCAAATGTGCAACATATTATTAGCCAAATACAGCTACTAGTTTTCATGTTGCTGAAATAAATGCATTTAGGTGAACAGTCTGCAGTTTACTAGAATTCCCTCTGTGGAGTTCAGCGTGTTTGAAGATCAGATTGACTGGCAGCTTCCTTGGTATACATAAAACAGATCTAAAATTATTTCAAATAGAAATTCTCTGAGGATTCTGTCATCTTTGCCGTTCTGTTGTACTGAAGATGCAGATGTGCCAGACTGTTCTGCAGGATTATAAATGCATTAGTGAAACTCTAATACACTCTCTAACAAATATATGCAGTGCAAGAGGTTTTCTTAGACATCTTGTACCCACTCATTTTATTTATTTCATGTAATTGGCATGTTGTTCTGCTTTTATAGCTTGTTAAAATGAGATGTGAAAATGGCTGTAGCTAATGGCTGCTGGAAATCTTTTCCCATGGTAGGAAGGAGGAAAAAAAAAAGGCATTGCAGATTTTCAAAGCACAGAGCTCTCCCACCGAGAAGCAAAGATTAAAAAAGATGGATATAATGCATTGCTGTGTGTGTAGAAGAGAGTTTTAATGACCTTGGATACATAAATGAGCATTGTAGGCAGTGTCCAAGCCCTGAAGGGGCCCCCTGTGGTAGGGGCAGTGCCGGAGGCAGGGCTGCTCTGGGCTGTGCTGCTGGCACTGGGACAGGTGTGCTGGGAGTGAAGGGGGTTTCTTTCCTTGTGCAGAGAAAATGATAAGAGAATAGGTGGGATGAGGTGTTCTGAATGCCTTCCTCTGCAAAGTGCAGGGCTTGGCTCCCAGAAACTCAGACAAGGTGAACGGTGGGCAGAGCTCAGCTCCTCCTTCCCTGGAGTCAGGGCACTCCAGCACAGTGGGTGGACATAAATTAACATGATTTTATTCTGATTTAGCAATGAACTGTTGAGGTCTGAGCAGTCAGAAATCCATGTGAATGTCCAGTGTGTACATCCTTAGATTTAAAAGAAATATTTCTTGTTTTTCTCCTGGACTACAGTGTAGATTCTGTCACATTATTTCATGTTATCTGAATGGCTGTCAGGAGATGCGCACAGTCTGTCCTGTAATTCTTAAACATTTAGGTTTTAGACTGTAGTGGCTTTAGAAAAAAACTGAAATTACAGTGCTGCACACCATGATTTTAAATGGTGTTCCTGTCTTATCAGCGCTTGGAACATGAAAGGATTTTAGTTCCAGGATTTGACCTGAGAAAGTGAAAGGCAGCAGAAGAACTTGGCTGCATCAGTAGTCTTCTCTCTCACTAAGGGCATTGCACTGCCTCACTACATTTAATGAAAGGAGCAAACTATTTTTATTTTTCCAACTGATCTAGGCACCTGTTGTTTGTTCCATGGCAAGACATTCAATTGCAAATAGAAATAAAATCAAAATTTCCTCTTGAAAAAGCATGTCTTGCAGAGCACTTGTTTTCTTGTATCTTACACTTCCTATACAAGAAAAAAGTTATTTGGATACTTAAAAAAAACACAAGCTAAGAATTTTTTTCCCTTATAAAAACATTTCAGAAGCTGCTGGGAAAGGGCTTCAGTTTTGTTCTGTACCTACATATCCATTATTTTTAAAATCATTTCAGTGTAGCATTAGATTTCTGTACAATAGCATAGCACCTGCTAGATGTGTTCCAGAGAATGATCAACTGTTGTGTGCCTGTTCCCGTGTAAAATATTGGTAAGATGAAGTATATCAAACACATTTATCTGCTGCAAATCAGTTTGTCTCAGAAAAGACCCAGTTAAATTATATGGAGCCTAATTTTTCTACTGATACACCTTCTGAATTTTATCTGATATACTGTATTTTTCTTCCCCAATAGGTCAAATGAATCATCCTTTACTTTCTCTTTTAGAACAGACAGTAAAAGTAAATTCAGCACATGCCATTTGTGTATAACTGGCGTGATTTACTGCACGGCTGAATATAAAATCATAAAACTTACAGGACATGGTTAATACATAACCATCAAAATAACAGAGTGCAATTCTAAATTTATGAGGCTGAACTTAACACTGAATATCAAATAAGAACCACATTGATTTCTGTAGCGCATGGCTTAAAAACACATTAGGTGGCATAACTGCAAGACAGTACATTGATTTAAGCGTAAAATGCATAGCACTCAATACTTCACCACCTAACGCTCCCCAGTAATGAACAAAGCTGTTGTATATTGATGAAAGGAAAATTATTTGTTTTGTTAGATTATGGTACTCAAGCAGATGCCTTGCTTTTAGGCTGGGTTGGTATAATTGGAGTCACTCTTAGTAACAAATGACGTTGGACACCTGAAAGGGAGGGTGCACGGTGAACTCTGCATAATGTGTTTTAAGGAATATGTATTTAGTCTGGACTTAATGTAGGTCTGAATTCAGGCACCCTCGTTTCAGGGAGGGTACTTTGGCAGGTACAGAAGATTAATTGCATTTTGGAGGCCTCTAATTGCCTTTAAAATGTTAAACATTTGCCTTCTTGAATCATGGCCAGAGAGTAAGTCTATAAATCTCTATCACCCTTGCTCACTGAATTTTGCCAAAATGAACTCTATTTACATCAGGAAACATGCTTTTTGGCATATTTTAGGCCCCAGTACATAAACTGCTTCACCAAGTAAAGAGTTTCATTGACTTTAGTCTAAGATCCCCAAAACATAAATTGAATTGGTATTGAGTTTCCTCTAGATTTAGTCTTAAGTAGAAAATTCCGTGTGGGGGTTGAAATTGGGTCTTTTGAACATGATCTTCTCACAATGCATTATATCCAGAGTGGTTTCCTTGTCCTCTTTAATGCTCCAATAGTGCAAAGGGGACTGGGGGCAGCTCAGCCAGAAGCTTCAGGTGAGCGTGGTCCCTGTGCTGAGTGGGAACAGCCAGGAGCTGCAGCGAGCTCTGCCCTTGGTGCCTCAAGTGCTGCTCATCAGCCTGTGAGAGCAGGACAGCAGCAACACCTTGGTCTTGAAGGACTTCAACTCTTTAGAAATACAGATGTGTCTGTTAGCTCCAGCTGTGCACACACACATTTGTGTGTTTTGTACAAAGTGTGGCTGCTCCCGAGTCCAGTCTGTGGCCTCAAGCAGGGTGTGCCCTTTGGGATGTGTGCATTTTGTAGCTGAAGTAATCAGATATCAGCTCCAAGTCTGTGTTGCACGTTCAAAACATTCACAGGGTGCTACATTGATTGTGAATGTTTTAGAAGACAAATTGGATGCAGTCATGTTCTAGTCTTGCTTACATTTTGGGTTACTTTTTTTTTTATCCTGCAAAGTTTAAGTATTAGTCTTCATGACAGGCAAAATGGTCTGAGGTGTTGGAGAATAATGTTTTAATCATCATTGACATTTTCAGAGAAGATTAAAATTTAATAAAATTAATTGTCCATTTTTGAATGGCTCACTTTGCAGTTAATCACACCTTTAGCTTCCCCTGCAGATGGGTATTTCTTTCCTGCAGTGGTTTTTTTTTTACCTTGTAACTCACCTGTAATTATGATAATTGATTAAGTTGTTGGTTATAATTTTTTCTTCAAATTAATGGAATGTAATTTTAAGTTATGCTTAGTGTGAAATAAACTGTTTCTTTAATCTTGTTGAAAGAACCTTTTCTAAATCTGTAGAAATATTTTTTTCTTTCCCTTTTAAAGGAAAATCTCCAACATACTTAAAGAGTATAGCTTGCTGGGGTTATATTTAATGGCAAGTATAGAATACATTGTTTTCACTGCTGTGCATCTCTAGTAATATAATTTGAAGTGCTAGGGCCCTTTGCATCCATTTCTGAATCTATTATTAGTTGATTAAATTAACTGGCTGGATCAGTACAGTGAGAAGAGACACAGTAATGATATTACAGAATTAGTATGCTATGATGAATTGTCAGGAAAAGTAACTGTGACAGCCCTGTGGCCATATGCACTTAGCCATGCAATTTATAGTCATTTGAAAAGCCAAGGACTTTTCAGTTTTGGTTAGGAAATTTGTTCTTGCTTTTGACAGAAGTTGAGGGATATGTGAGTCTTGAACAAGAGGGGGTTTACAGTGCCAACGTGAAAAGAAACTAAAGGCTCTCCTCAACTGCTAGCATTTGGATAATTTACAAAGAACAAGCTTCAAAAAAGGATGATTTTATTGTAGCTGTGCCAGTTCTTTTTAGATTATAATATAATAGTGCATAGTATATAATAGTGTGGTTCCTTTAGAGTTGTAGAAAATAGTATTGCTTAGGGTCAGGTAAAAGTGAATGCAATCTTGTATCACAATCTCAGTAGTTATGGAGCACCATAAATTTTGGTACAGCAGCAGTAGGGCCTTTTTAGGAGGACGGTAAATACAGCTGGCTTTTATTCTTGCAATGATTCGAAGCTATTTAAAATGCCTTATTTTGCCTTTATGCAAGTATTTGTAAGTAAAATAAAGATTGCCAAACACCATCAAAATTACTGGTAGTTACAGCAGGTAATCAGCATGTGAGAGTTGACTCAGGGCCAATGCTGTAGCAATTCCCACTCTTTTCAGCTTACCCTGTTTATTTGCTGGACACTTGGAATTTGAATTTAAAATCTTGTCATTTTCACATTTACTGTATTGTGGGTTGGCTCTCTCTGTTATATTCTTAATCATTAAAGCTAGTTACACAAATATATTTTCAAAGTAGCAATAGGCAGAGCCTGAGTGTAAAAGCAAGTGGGCTAAGACAAAAGACAGCAGATTGTGTAGTTAGCTCATTCTTTTTGTGAGCCTAATAAATGGTTTATCAGCAGCACTATGCATCTGTAATCTTTGCTGAACATCACACTAAAATTCTTGTTAAACTTTATAAAGTGGAGTGTTAAGTAATTTTTCTTAATATTGGTTATGTCAGTTCAAACTTTTGGAAAGAAAGGGAAAATATGAAATAGGTTTTTAGCAATTAAGTGATAGGAGGTAAGAGAATTTTTAATCTTACAGGAAGCCACTACTGTGGTGGTTACTACACAAGTCTTGATCCCTCCTGGGGCATTTTCCTGGTCTGTGGGTGCTGGGGATGATCCTCCAGACTGCTCTGTTTGCTACCTGGTGCCCTGAGAGCAGAGCTGCTTCTGTCCCTGTGTCTGCCCCAGCAGATTCTCCTTAGCATATGTTGCTTTCAGCTTTAGGAGGAAATACAATTTTTCATTTTCATAAAATAATTCCTCTTTCTAATTTTAATTAGAGAAACATTTCCTGAGGCTGACCTCTAAAGGTTACTTGGTCCATGGGTATGACATAACAGTTTCTAGACATGATCTGATCAATTCCACTCCTCTCTTCCTCTGCTTTGCTGGCTTTGTTATTACAAAGTTCCTCTTAGTGTTTGAGTCCTTTCTACCACCAGCTGAAGCCCTTTATTGCTTGTTTTTTAAATGAAGAATGGGGTTTTCCTACTGTTTAAAATTTTCTTTTTTAATTTAATTATCAGATTAATTTATAATCTGTTTGAGTTATATTAATTTTTCAGAGTTAATATACTAAGCAAAACATGTAGCATTAATACATTCAGAAGAATAATGGTCTCACAACTGTTTTCAGTAACAAGAACCAGCAGCAGTTTTGCTATTTTACTGGTAGGAGTCCTACAATTAATAAAAGGTTAAATATTGCTGTTAATTCTGGTGTTAAATAAGAAAACCATTTCTACAGTTCTTAAGTTAAAGCAAGTAGTCCCTTGGCTTCACAGTAAAATATCTCAAATACTCAAAAAATTAAATGTTACTGGCTTAAATCCTTAATTTTCTAGACAAAGATATAGGTATTTTTCAAGCAGCAAAATGTGTTGATAGGTCTCTTTATTTGTCTGGACTTACCTGAACAGAATCTTCCTTGAAACTGTAACCTAATACTGATAATGGGGTTGCTGGGGTTTCGTTTTGTCTTTTGCCTTTACCTTTTCCATAGAGTTATTTAAAGCCATAGTCTGCTAAGGTAATATTTCCATAATTACTGCATTTAACTCTTCAAATACTGATCAGCCCATGTTTCACTGACATTTTGCCTTGGTCTCATGCTTTATTTTTGCATTTTGTGAGCTTTGTACTGTTACCTGCATGCAGCCTCTGTAACAAACACAGCAGTCACATTTCCTAATCTTCCTGATCTATGTATTCATAACAATTAGCACTAAGTTACTCTCATGCTTATTGGCAATGGTAAGTTCTGGGTGTTGGAAAAAAACCCCTAAACAGCCAACAAAAAAACCAAAACTAAAAAACAGCTCTTCCCCCACATCACATCATAACAGACAAAGTAGCATTTCTTTTGAGTTGTTCTTTTTGCCACATTTACAGCATCATTATTTTAAAATACTTTTCTTGGTGTTACTATAGAAGCAGCTTCTGAGAATAGATGATCAAAAGTTGCCCTTCCAGGCTGCTCTTGGTTTCAGTGGGTGCTAGTGAGTGTAAGGCTGGAGCCAAAATTTAAGCTTAGTAAAATTGAAGGGAGACCCAATACGAAAAAGATTTTATTTTTTATTTGCCCTGCTTTTTATTGCAGGGAGTTTTCACAGTTAGGGTGTTTGATTTGGGGTCATGTTACACTTGGGTGAACTGAAGTGATTAAACTTTGGTTCTGATCTCTGATTCACCCAATATAGAGGCAGATAACCTTTTAAGATCATGCTTCTGAGTGTGCATGCAGAAGTGCTTGGTCCTTTTTGCAGTGTGTAGTCAGACTTCAGACTATTTGTGTTTGGCAGCAACATTCATAGACAGAGATCACTGTCTAGGAAAGAGCTGTGAAAAATGCCAATCGCTTGTTTTTAAAATTTTAAAAGTT
>JAHXMQ010006307.1:4179125-4208773 GCA_020466415.1 Ammodramus savannarum pratensis | reverse complement strand
GGCAGTGCACATCGGGAAGCTGGGACAGGCCTCTGCTCCCTGCTGCCGGCTATCAGGTGCCGTGACCCAGCCAAGAGCCTCTCCGCTCCCCAGCGCCTGCACCACTGTGCTAAACACTCCTCAGCAATAACAGCCAGTTCAGGATGCTCGGGAAAAATATTGCCCAGGATATTTTGTCACTGTGCTCTGTATTTGGAATCTAAAGAGCACTTAAACCTGAGCAGGCTGATGATAGTTGCTCTGAAGAGTCCACTCTGGCTGCCCGTGGAAATGAATGCCTTTGATGTCCGTGCACTGCAGAGAAACGCAGTAAGCAGCTAAATGCCTTAATGCATTCTGCCACCGAGCCTTCTAAAAGCTTCCCTGCGCATCGTGGAGCTTGTGCAGGAAGGTTTTCACTGTCAGCAAAGCAAAATGAATGCCTTTAGCTTTAAAGTTTAAATGCCTTGCTCAGCAGGGAGCCCAGAGAGATTTGTTCAACTGAAATGAGCTTATAATAAGGCTTTCATCCTAAGATAAGTAAGGACAACATTCAGTAGCTCTGTACTCCCTCACCAGAAAATACAAATAGCTTTCTCTATGTGTTATGATGCTGTTATTGTCTTTCATGTGATATGTTGCAATTCATGCTAATAGACATTTTCCACCGTGGGCTGAGGTAACGCCATGTTGTAACTACATTACATTTAGAAGTTCCAAAAAATCAGAGTTGCAGCTCACAATTAATTGCTTTGTTTATTTTACCCCCCAGAAATGAGTGCTAGGATAATATCTACAGAAGGATTTGCAATAGCAAGGTATATCAAACCATTTAATTGTGCTCAAACTTTACAGAGGTTCAAAATGCAGTTAGAGAGATTCACAGCAAAAGAAAATCCATCAGTGGCTATTAGACATGAAACACCACTCCTGGCTTAGGCAGTCCCAGAGTTGCAGATTGCTTGAGGCTGAGTGCGTGGGAGCTCTCCCTGTGCTTGCTGCTGCTGGAGAGGAGGAACTGGGCAGACTGACCATTTGCCTGACCTGGTGTGGCTCTTTGTGTATTCTCACTCCAGTATCTGCTGATTTTCTAGCCCCACCCCAGCCATAATTATTCCTTCTGCAATCAAGGGGCTCTGTTTGAGCTGCAGGTTTCAGCTGGGATCATTAAAATAGCACTTATAGCTCGAGCCTCTGTCCACTCTTGTTTTTGGTGTGGTGTTTGTTACAGGGTTTCTGAGTCCCTAATAAGCTGTTAACAAGCTGTCAATTATAGTGCTCATGCAAATTAGTGAGTCAGACAGTGAGGGGCTGATGTGTACAGTATGCTATCTCAGAGGAGGTAGACTAAACCCGTCTAATTTTCATCACTGTCCTTGCAAAGGCATCTTCATAACAGCTATAAAACAGGCATCTTGTCTTTTCCTTGTTATCATGTTTACAAATTGAATATAGTAGTTAAATATCAATTATTGCAGGTCATATTTTGTGTTAAATACCAGGCATCTAAAAATAGAACTATGGTATTTAGATCCCAAGGACTTCAATGAATCTGTCTTTATGCTGGTTTAAATGTCTTATTTACAATTTGCTGGATTTCTGGGTTCACCAGAATCATCCTGCTTTCATTTCCACCACTGCCTTTGTATTTCCTATTCGCTTGTTTTTAATATATCACATTTTTGCTTGAAAATCCATTATTTCTTGGACTCTTTTTAACTCTTCCCCAAGGACTGCAAGCCAGGTATAAGTCCCTGTATACCAGTCATCAAAACTTCTCTGGCTGCTTATATATTTTTTTTTGTAAGTAATTCTCAGAAATGAAGTCTCATAGCTCATACTCCTTATCTTGGTCAGGGCTCCCTCAGGAGCATACTATAAACCTAATCTCTTTCAAATTCTCCATCAAAATATCAACATAAATTTATTTGTGTCCCCCTTGGTATCCATTAACTCTTGGAATACTCACCCAATGTCATTTCATACCCTGTGTTACTCCACTTGGCTGTGTAAGCACAGATCATTTTGACCTTACTAGTTCCAGTTAAAATTCAAATGCTTCTGGTTTGTGCTTACCACTGCAATTTTTTTCCTCTGTTTTGAGGAAGTGGAACAAAGTAGCAATTGGTTGACTTTGCTGTTTGACCGGTGAGAGTGAAATTACTGATGGAGTACAAGTATCCAACATCTGACTGTGATGTTTGGCAAGATTTCTATTTAATAAAAACCACTGGAAGATTTTAAAGGGAGTCACATAGAAAATAAAAAAACAAACTACTTTTCTGGTGAATTTTAAGGCTAAAATTATCATCAAAAGACTCCTCATTTGTGAGTTTCTCCTAAGTACATGTGTAATCATAAGTGAGGAGGGGAAAAGGTAGGTAACCTGGGATACAGTTGTGAGTGGAATTAAGTCCATGCCTGATTGTTCTCATCTCAAGTGGAAGTGTAAAAATTTTAGGCACTTGGCACTTCACTAGCAATTATGTTTTATGGGGGACTGCATAAATAAATCAGATTTCAAAAAGCACAATTCTGGCTTTGAAAGGTCCTTTTGAACAGCCAGTTCTATTTGTGGGCTCATACTGGAGCTATGTAAATCCTTTTATTTAGTTCTGCTTTAAAAAGGCAATTGGTGTCCTGGGCGTAAGCCTGTGTCAGGGAACCAGAGAGCATTTTAGTTGGGAGGAAGGGCTGGAGATCATCTGGCGGTCACTGTCTTCTTCAGAAAGTCCTGTTTTCCTCCTGCCACGTGTCCCCCAGCACTGGACAGACTGAGCCTGCAGCCTGGTGATGCAGTGGAAGGGCTGTCACCTCAGTGACAGAGTGATCTGGTCACCCTGACCCAAACCTGCCAGCAGCTGTGGGACAGCTGGATCAGAGTGCAGTCATCTTCCAGCCTGGAATATTTGGCTCTTGAATTTCAAATATTTGAACCCAATCTTAGGAGTGCATAGGCATTAATTTAACTAGAGTTAAATACTCTTAACTGTATTCTGCAGAAATTGAGTGGGTTATGTGCCTGCTGACTCGATTCTGCTGCATTAATATCAAGGACTGTTTTTCTTCTGTGAGCTGAATGGAATCAGGATCAAGAGCTAAGTAAAGTTAAACAGGCATTCATATTCATTCAGGAGCAGTACAAAGTATGCATTCAACTTGGTGCCATAATTTTTGTGTGATATCTGGTAAGCTTATTACTTAGCAAGAGCTATTAGATGAAGTTAGGCTCACAATTACAAGGAGACCCAATCAGGCTTTTGCTTCACAGACCATGGATGACTGTAGGAAGCTGATTAGGATTTTTGTAGGATATTAGTGGGAGGCTGAGGAGTTGTCATTCCCTTTTCTGAAAAGATGGATTTATTCAAAAAGCTATCTAATTGGATAGATAATTGATTAACTGAGAAATTATATTTTCCAAAAAAAAGCTGTCACCAGTCTGATAAAAAGCTTGTCCTTTACAGATTTTGGAATATAGGGACAGATGTCTTCCAGTTATCATTTCCCAGCTGGAAGTCTAAGAAACGAAGGAGTTGTAAGAGCATCATACTGTCAGGATGTGTTCAAAATGACTTTTTTTTTTTAATAGTCAACAACAACTGGCTGCAGCATCTGGCATTACTGTAGAGTTTTAGAATTGTTAATTCTACCAACTTTAGGTTGGAATAGCATTACAGACTCAAAACAACACAGTTTCTCATTGCTTTTCTGTTTTTCTTGAAAACTTGTTTTATTTGTTCCAAATGTGCATTTTGTAGTTAAAAGAGGAGCCTTGGAGTTGCTGATTAAATGCTTTGGGGCGAGTGGAGGAGCCAGAGATGGTGATAGCATTGCTTGTGTGGGAATAGGCAGCAGGAATTGTGTGTCTCCTCCCCTGAGGCTGCTGCAGGGATCGGTGGCAGCGCTTTCCCTTTGCTCACAGGAGTGCAGAACTGCTGCTCACAACAGGCAAACCTGCAGCTTTACCTGCTTCAGTGTTCTCTGAACGTCCTGAAAGGCTTTCTCCTATTCTCATGGCCATGAGGTTTGGGGTGGAGTGTGTGGATGGATTTTAGGGTGCTGATTTCAAGGGTTTCTGACCCTGCCAGTGATTAAGGTCTGAATGTAATGCAGGACAGACTGGAATTCAGTCTATGACTGAGTAGCCTTTCTAGTACTTCCCAAAAAGACCCCCTAAATACTACTTTTTTGGGGTATTCCCCTTTTCTTTTGAGTAATCTGGTCTCCAGTCCTGTTTATGATGAGTCTCTGGGGTCTAGTGCTTCATATTCTTATGTTCTATGTTACTGTGGTACCTGGCTGCTTTTCATGCACATGCTAATTCCCATTTCATGTCCAGCCATCAAATGTGTGTATAGTTCAAGGCACAAATTGAAAGGCCAAATTTGAAAGTTTGGTTTCCTTTTTGGTTTTTTTTCCCCTCCTGTTAAACCATCAGAGTTAATTTAAAATTTCACAGGCAGAGTCTGAATGCTTTGCTGTAAATCAAAAATAGCTGCATTCAAATGAGCAAAGTTGTGAATGGAGATTAAGATAAGTAATAGAAAACATAAGGAATGTTCTGAAAAAATGAATATTACAGAATCTCTCTCTAATTTTGTGCAGAGAAGTACTTAGCTCTTAAGACATTAACAAAAAAAAAATACAAACTTAACTTGACAGCATTAGGGCTTTTTCATGTTTTACACTTCTTGAGCATGGACTAAATCAGCTGTGCTAAACATACTTATTAGTATTCAATTTACTTCCCAGTGTCTTGAAGGAACCATACTAATGTTTGGACTTCTTAGTTTGTTTTTATTTCATAGCAGGAAGTTGTATCCACATAAGTGAGCATGCACTGAACAGCAATATATCATTATTTCTCAGATGACCAATATCAGCAGGAATCTCATACACTTCCCTGCTGGAGTTGATTTCTAAATTCATTGAATAATTGTTGGTGCTGCTTTTCATATGTGACAAACATTCTTCTCTCTGATTCTTCTGTTAAGTCTTACAGTGATGTTCACACACAACCCAATGTGCAGGGATTCTTATTTTTGTGATGTGGTAAAAGGAAGAATAAGGAACCCACATACATTTTAAAATAAGATGTTATGAAATACTGGAAACTTTTTATGATGCAGCTTAAGAAAAAAAAAAGAAATCTGACTCAGATTATTTTAATAACTTTTTAAATGTTGTGGTTTGTCAAAATGCAGATATTTTATTGAAATGTTAATATTCATGTAATATCATGAACTGTTTCTGTCATGAAAAATAATGTTGTTAATTTTAAATTATCATAACAAAAGCGCAGTGGTACAGGGTAAAGTGTCTCTATTGAATGCAAAATTCAGGGAAGCTCCCAAGATTTTAGCAACAATTATGCAGATGGGAATGATCAATGGCTGCATGAAACTTTATCTTTTGCTGTAGCTCTAGCACCAATTGTATCTGTGCCTTTTGGAGAACAGCAATTGTTTTTATAATCCAGATCAGAAAAGCAATCTGAATTCCAGCTGGGCTCTGTGTCCTGGGATTGTGTTCCAAAGCAGGGATGGGGAGCTGGGGGCTCTGGGGCTGAGGAGGCTGAACCTGCCCAGGTCTCAGGGATGTTCCTTCACTGCAGCTGAATGAACGTCACCCCTTCAGCACCAGCTACTGGGGAAAAGGGATTGGTTCTCAAAATAAAACTAAAAAGACAGTTCTTCACAATTTAAAAATAGATCTATTATAAATGTTAGCTAAGTCCATAACGTCTTTGACTGTCAGAATTGTACAACAAATTACTGCTTCATTAATCAAAGGGTTAATTGAATTTTTAAATAAAACACTGCAGAAGTTCTCTATGGAAGTGAGACATCAATTCACAAGGGGAGAAATCCTTTAATAGCCTGTAATTTAAATAGTTTTCCACCAAAATGAATTTATTGGGTATTGATTGGCTCCAACTCAGTTTTAATACTGATTAAATATTACAACTTCATTTCAATACATCTGTTAGCTCTTTTTTACCCTTCCCTCTTTTTTTTTCTTTTTTTTTTTCATATATGAAAACCTGGGTAATTGGGTTCAATTAATTTTAATTTTAGAAGTCATGTTTTGGAAAAGTTAGGTTCAGGGAGAAAATCCAGTCTGTTTGCAATGACTTTTCTTTCTTCCTTGTTAACTGTTCCTTTCTTAGCCCATGGCTTATGCCTTCCAACCAGAGAGAGCAATTCTTCAAAGATTCCCTTTTCTGGAAGCTGCTTCACTTAGAGCAATCCCATCTTTTCCCATGTATTTACCATATTATCTCTTGCTGCTCTCAAAGCCAAATCCTTGCAAACCAAATCAATGTTTAATTTTGTTAGGGCTCTTCACTGTTGTACATTTCAGGATTTGAAATTGGCTTCCATAAACTAAAATGTTGTGGATTTGATTTATCATCAGTTAATGTGTTGCCCTTCTGAGTGACAGAGGTGGAATGTTTCTGACAGTGCTGCTCCCTGTTTTTTTTTTGTGGCTTTTTTGGGGGTTTTTTGGTATGGCTTGTATTGCTGGCATCACCTATCTATGTGCAACTAATTCATGAAAAATAGCATAAATCAGTCGTATTTTATTTCTCAGATTATTTAGTGAATTTCCACATGACCTTTCAGTCACTCTTTGGGAACTGAGAGAAAAAAGAAGGTATATACATATATATGTTACACGTGCCCACAGGTGCACACCTGTCAGCCTCAGGCAAGTTGTATCAATTAGAAAACTTGAAGCTTGACTTTGCCCTGGTGTCTCCTGAAGCAGAAATGCCTGCAGTGCCCAAGAGGAGGGTTTGGTGCCCTCTCTGCAGAGCCAGACAGCACAGCCTGTGCTGCAGGAGCTGGGGAGCTGCTGGAGAGGTCCAGGCAAGGCAAGCAGTGATGGGGCTGCTCTTAGTGAGATGGGTGAGAAACGAGGTTCAGGTGGAGCTCTGAGGGGTTTGGTCAGGCTGGGGAACCATCCTGGTACACAGAGAGTGTGTCTGCTCCCTCAAGCTTTCTGTGTGCAAATGCAGCCTCATTTGAAGCAATGCTTTGGCTGTACTGTGATGGAACTGAATTTCTGTTTCTTTTTTGTTGTAATCATCGGTAGAAGTCATGGAAGTATTTGTTAAGAAAAGCTGTAATTATTAAAACATTAATTAAATCACAGTTAAGAATATTTCATTTGATGGTCTGTTAGGTTAATAATGACTTAGAATTAACGTTGTTGTTTGTTCCTTGAGCATTCAGCATAATTTTTTTTTATTTTTTTTCTTCAGGGTCAGACTCCTAGATATACTTTTCATATTGCAGGATGGTTAAGGCTTGTGGTACAAGTGAAATAACTCCTAAAAATGCACACTGTGACATAAGTTTTGTTCCTTTTGCCCACAAATGATTGAGCCTGGCTCAGTGTTGCATTCCCTGAGATGCTGGCTGTGCATGGCCAGGTGGTCAGGGGTGCCCACATCACCTCTCTGGGCTGGTGACAAGGGGAGTGAGGCAGCTGACAGAGCTAAAGCCAGGCTTGAGGGTTCAGGTTTAGTGCTGGGCTGGGGTGGACAGCAGTGTTGGACACCTCTAAGCACTGTCATTCTGTGTGACTGTCTATTATTCAACAAAATACTCTTGGGTCTGGATAACATGTGAAAGCTGAGGTAGCCCTTCTGGTTGTGATCACAAAGAGGTTTTTAAATGTCCATTTTTTAGTTATTCAGGAAGGTTTTAAAAATCCTCAGGTATGTGCAACGTGCATCTGCTTCTGCCCACAGTACATTGGTGACCCCATGCTGTGAGAAACTCCTAGCTGTATTATTTTAATAGATATAATTAAAGTATCTGCAATTCTAATAACATTAGCTTATACAACTTATACCTATGCATCTTTTGTTACTTTTTTGCCTACATTTACATGACTCTGCATTTCTATTTTCCATGTAATATCTTACACCTAAATGACGTGTTGGAAAGAGCTCTGAAATAAAAGGTAACCATTACTTCCAACACCCCACAAGTGTCCCTAAATAGAGCCACTCTCCCCAGTCAAGGTCTGCTGCTCCTTATCCCTTTGGTCTCACAGTCATTGATAAAAATTTTCAGATTTTTTGTTTCATTTTTATGAGGGAATGAATATTTACATTTTCCTCTCTTTCATGCAGGCAGACAAACACTCAGAATGGCATTTCTTATCTCCTTTCCATAGCGCCGTATTGCAGACACTCAGTGTTCCTGGGATGTTCAGGTTTGTGATACTTTTGGAAATAAATTTGGCAGCATTTCTTCGTACATCTTTTCCAGTAACAGCTGCAGCTTCTTTGCCTGTTGTGTTTTCCTTCTGTGATGGGTTGCAGTCAAGTGTAGTTATGGGAGATGGCTGCTTCCGCCTGTAAGTGTCGAAGCCAAGCAAGTTTTGGCTAAGTTTTTGCTCTTCTTTCTTCTTTCTCTTTTCTTGTCATTCTCTCCTCTCTTGTGTTTTGGCAGCGTGCTGTGGAAGCAGTAGCTTCAGCAAATTTGCTACAGGGGAAAAGGCAGAAGCTGCCATTACTGAATATTACGTTGTTAATACTGATGGGCTTTTTCTGACAGTAAAGAACATTTCAGGTGTTAAATCTGCTCTGCAGTTTTAGAAACATTTGTGGTTTGTGTGGATGCTGAGGGTCTATTTCATACCCCATTTTCTGAGGGTAGGACTAGGGGCCATATGGTGGATGCAGAACGATGGGACCTGTCAGATCACAGAGTTTGGCAGGTTCCTTTCCTCACAGGGTGCCACATTCCCTGGAAGGAGAGGGAGGCAGGAGCCAGCCTGGCTGTGCTGAAGGGCTGCAGGTGGAGCCCAGCTCCCCTCAGGATGCTGCTGGGCACAGGGGATGCTGAGCTGAGTGCCTGGGCTCGGCATGGACCGTGTGGAACCAGTGACCTTCAGGAGGGTGCCGGGTTTGGTGCCTGACATTTCGGGCAGTGTCAAGGTTGGAGGCAGGCAGTGCTGCAGATGGTGATTGCAGTCCCTGCTAGAAAGGAGGCTTAAATCAAAATGTAATATCTGATGCTTTTAGCTCTGGGTGCGCGTTAATCAGCCATGTGTGTAAACCAGGATGATGACCTTCACAAACCCCTCAGCCATTAGTTAATTCAAACAAACTAAATGTTTGACCACTCGCATGTGCCACAGAGGTTGAATAGGTGAAGAGAAAAGAGATTAGAAGCTTTATGTGTATATAAAAATCACCAAGTTGAGAATTGTAATGGTATTCAAATGATTAGTTTATATCCAGATGGGAAGATGGTTCTTTTTTTATGCAGAAAGTTACTGTGACATAGCAATTTATGCCCGAAGGCACAGGTGTGACATGTAGCAGCAGGTTCATAGGGGTCTGTTGGTTTTGGTTTTGTATTTTCCTACTTAAAATACACATAATAATAATCATTATGTCTTTATTCGTTACTAGGGTATCTTTATCATGCTACATTTTTAATCCAAGTTTTAAGAAATCCAGGAAAGTTCTTTCTGTTGCTCATGCAGTACACTTACTATGTATTTATATATATATATATATATATATATATATTTAAATGTACTGTACCAGCAGATAAGAAATCAAGCTCACCTTCTGGTTCAGATTTAATGGTTTACGTCAAGGTAAAATTTTCACATTACTTAAGCGAGATTTTTTACATGCCATCAGATGCAGAGAGGAATTTCAGACTCCCACTAAAGTTGATCTGTTTCCAGAATGAACATTGCCAAATCATGTAGGTGCTTCAGAGCATTTTACCCTGTTCCTTCCCATATTTCATTGTTTGTGTGCAGTGGCTTGCTTGAATAAATCAATTTCTGTGAATTCTTCTTTTTTCCAAAAAGATCTCTGTCAGGGGTCTCTCTCTTGTCCTGTACCATTATTCCAGATTGTCTTCCCTCTTCCCTGCATAGCCTAAATGGGGAATACCTCCCCAAAACTGTGTCTCCAGAGCAATTTGGATCTATCCAAGCAGCCATTCTTCTTCAACCTAAATTTAAAACAGCAGCTTCCTTTTACCTGCACTACTTGTGAAGATTTTTGCAATGTAGATTATATGATTGGCTTATAGTAATTTTTTTCCTAGGGTCTAGCCTACTCTTAAAAATTTGTCCCTTATGTCCTCTTACTCCAGCCATTTTTACTCAAATAATTCAATTAATTAAAGAAATTGTACTTCTTAAAATAGAATTTTACAGATTAACAGTCCTCTGCAACTAAATTTTAATAAACATTAAATATCTTCTGACTTCACAGAACTAGAAGCCTAATGATAAGCAAGTATCTTAAAAAGCTTCACAGTATTTAGGAGTCTTTACATTTTTAGCAAGTTCCTCTCACTATAATCGGAAAGCTGCATTCTGCCTTTGATTTACTTTCTCTAACTACATTGATTTCCATCCCCTAATATATATTTAATTTGTAAGGATGTGATTGCAACTAATATTACAGAGCTTTTAAAGGACAATAAATTCCAGACTATGTTTTATAGATTTTTTTATTATTTTTTCTTCTCCAAATATTTTTAACCACTTAGAAAGGTATAATTTCTCATTGTTAGATTCCCATGCATTTTTTATTTGTTGAAGCTTAAGCTGCATTGAGATGGAGTGGTGTGCTCACATTTTCCATTCTGCTTTCCAATGTAGTTCTCTATTCATAAACTGTTAACCTGATTTATAAACTAATTTTTTTACCAGAAATTCAGGTGGATACACAGTTTCTGAAGTTCCTTATTGCTCAGTTGACTCCCAGATATTTGGGGTGTACAGCTGATATGGCCTTTCTTTGTAGAGAAGGAGATAAAAACTGCAGAACACCTGAAAAAAAAAATAGGTAGTTTGGCATGTAACCTAGAAAAAGGAGTTTATTCCCAAATCTAAAGATTGACAGAGAAAAGTGGAGGCAAGTGTTGGAACTACACTATCCAGGAGAACTGTAGCTGGGATGGATTTCCAAGGTCATTCCAGCATTCTGTACATGTAGAATGCTTTGGTACCCACCTGTTTTCCTTAGGGTCATAATGAAATGTCTTTGAATTTCCTTAGTTCTGCCTCATTTTCAGCTTTGATTATTTAAGTTGTGGTGGATTTAACAAATGCTGTGGATACCACAGGATATAATGGCAGTTTTATAGAATTGGACTGAAATCTTCATTTTGTAATTCAGATGTCTTAGCAATAAGATAACATGTGTCTTAGATTGTAGATTCCCACTGTATGGGAATTTTTATAGCTGTGTTGATTAATAGTATTGACTATTAATCCTAGAAAGGATAGCAAAAAGAAAGTTAAATCTGACAGCAAGAGAAAGCTTCCAACCAGAGGAGTGAGAAGGAAGTTTGAAAGGAGGAGGTTTGTGATTCAGCCTGACTAATGATTATTTGGATTTAGGAAAAGGGATGAGGAAGTTACTCTAAGCAGAGGGGCTTCACATGACAAATGTATAAATCAGTTATTGCCAAATATGGGAGAAAAAAATAAAAAAGAAAATAAAAAAAGAAAAAGTGGCTTAGAAATTTCTTTTCCAGTCTCTGCTTATCAACATGAAACATCTGCTTCAGCAGAACAGCTCACACTGACACCGGGCACGGGCACGGGGAAGCTCTGCCCACACCTGAGCTGCCCTGCAGTCATTTATTGCCTGGCTCTGAGGTAGGGGACGTGCAGGTTAAACTGCAAAGGGTTCCAGTGAACTTGGACAAGCATCACATAGGGAAATGAGCGTTGGCACAATTAATTTTTGTTTGTTATAGCCTTAATGTTGCTAAGCTACAGAAAGAAGTGGATCATGCTGAGGAAGTCTACAAGTTGCTGACTGTTTGCACAGAATCTTTTAAATATTACACTAATCCTGTGCTATAGCTTAGCTTTTGTTTAGTGTAAATAAAATGGGTTCTTTATGAAAAGCCACCATCTTAGTTTTAAAATATTCCTGTCTTTACTTGTTATTAGAAGACTTGTACCTATAAATAGCAAAACAGCTTTGCTTAGATCAGCTGCTTCATCAGAGGAGTTCTTGGTCAGACATGTACAGGCAGGAATATGATCAACTCCTCTATAGTGCCAAAGAACAATACATTTTTATTTAAGACTTGCACAAGATTTCATTTATAGCTATAAAGGAGTTTCACAAATAACACAGTCCAGGTTCAAACCCACAAATAAATACAATTGAACTATGTCATGTTAATAATATTGCTTCCCAAGATGAAGTGCTTAACTTAGCTCCCCCCATGAATTCCCAGGGCAGACATGGATTATTAGAGCTTGAAATACAGGTGAGTCCTTATGGTTTCATAGACTGATGGAACAGCCAAAAGAAGAAATGTGAAATCTTGACCTCAGGATGGAATTGAAGCCATCTATGAATGCTTAATTTCCTCTACATCTCTCTCCCCCACTCTCCCACCTTAACACAGCTTTTGATACTTTAGTAAAACTAAAAATGGGAGCTTGATTTCTGGTTTTTTTTCTGCATTGACCATAAATTTAATTTTGATTTGCATGATGACCCAAGCTCATATTGAAGACTGAAAACGTTTTAGGGAGAGAGTAAAGACAGACCGTTGATGTTTCCTTTTTTACATAATCCTAATGTTTTGAACTCTTTATGGAATTATTACAAAGTCTTAACTATAGAGAGCAGAAATTGTCATACAATAGTAAACAAATTTCAGAGTTTTAGAGTCGCAGTAAATGCATCAAATGTGTGAAGTACTTTTGTTGTTTACACTTCTGAAAAAAGTAACATTAGTGCCTCAAAGTATAGAACTTGTTCTGAAAATGTCTTGTTTTCCATTCAAAGTTTACAGCTCTCTTGCACTGCAGACACCTGTGTCTGTGTTTTTCTATGGCCTCAGCTTATTTGGCAGTGCCTTGCTTTAGAGGACGAGGATTATTCTGAACAGTTGCAGAATTTTCACCTGTGCTTTCTGAATGAGTTTCCTCATTGTCTTAGAACTGTTACAAAGCCTAATGAAACAGATATGATGGTGTTAAACTCTATAAATGTGTCTTTATCGGGCTTCAATTTTATATGTTGCATCAAATATATGGGTTTCATTTCAGGGCACATGAGAGGAGATACTTAGGTGGTATCTCCTCCAGAAGTAATTAAAATTGTACTTAATGTTAAAATGCTGTATTAATTATTTCTGGGCAAGGTACTTCCTTCTGAAATGCATTCATTCTTTTTAGCAGTGGAAAGCAAGTACTCAGCAAAAAAGGACTTCCAGTAAACTGAATATTTATCATATATAGCAAAGTATTACAAATCAATTATTTAAACCATTGTTATATTTTACTTCTATGAATATAATATCTTCCCAGGTGATTTATTTTGCAGATGCTTAGACATGCCATTCACTATCCTGTGGGAGCTGGACTCGGAAATCAATTTGTGGCTCTTAAATATTAGATAATTTTAATTTCCTAGAAGGAATAAGAACCCATATGTGCTAACAAATGCATAGGTGAAGAGTCCTTGATGCTAAGGATGCAAAAAAAAAAATCAGTCCATGGTTAGCACATGAGACAGTTCAGACAGAGCCAGTAATGAACCCACTATACACATGGCGTGGTTTCAATTACAGCTTTATGTGAGTAGACGGCATGGTGCCAGAAACAAAAGATTGAAACAATTTAAATGCTTCTCTTCATGGTTCAGATACTTGAGCCTCCGGTTTCTGTTCCCTTATTAATGTTCACTTTTATCTGTGCAGAACTCAGGCTTGGAAAATAGGAATTCACTGCTTGAATATGTAGAATGTCATCTTGTTAAAGGACGCTGTAGTATGATCTGGTAATATATCACTTAGTTAATTATTTGCTGTGTGATAGTTGCCTTCAAGGTTTATGTGCTCAAGGTCAAGAACTATATCTAGAAATTGCTAATTTGTCCCAGTCAAAATTAGAGAAGTTCTTCTAATAGACAGTTAGCAAAATAAAGGTCGTAGTCCCCTCTTCACATAATTACTTAGCAGTTCAGTCACTTGCTCCTCCAGCAGTGTCTTCTCTTGGCCACCTCCACAACCTGAGGGAGGGAGGGAGGCAAGTCCTTGTGTCTGCAGGAGGCTGCAGTGTCTGTTGCTGTGCTTGGAGGAGCCTCAGTGCCCCATGCTCTCTGGGCAAGAGGAGCAGTCTCTGTTTGAGGCTGTGAGACGCTCGGGGCAGCCCTGGCTCTGCCCTGTCAGCTGCCAGCCCCACGCTGCTGGGTTGGGTCAGGCCAGCGGCACCAGGGCTCCTGCTCCTGCTCCACAGGGCTCTGGGCATGGCTGAGGGCAAAGCCTGCCCTGGGCCATGAGCTGTGTTAGCTTTTGTGGCATTGTGCCTCCGTGGGCATCCAGGACACTGAGGTTGCAGAACAAGCGTATTTTGGCAATGCCAAGCCCTTCATGGAGACTGTGCAGAGCCACCTGTCCTGGGATGGCCAGCAAAGAGGGACCTGGTGACATTCCACCTGTGGACCTCTGCTCTGCTCATCTCCATTACAGAGCCCATGGCTCAGGAATGGAAAGAGAATTAATCACTTTTTTATGTGCTCTGAGATGTTTCCTAAAGATTTTGAGCACGCTTTTAATGGAGCCAAGGCTCCCTAATAGCCTCAATTTTTTATTTTTTTTTTTTTAACAGGCTGTTTAGGCATAATAGATTTTCAGTTGTAAAGCTTATTAAAATGGAAGAATAATATAGTCAGGTTTCCAGTTGCCACTACACTAAGTTATTATTGTAATGATTAAGCAAAGTAGGAATTGTGGAGTATTTAGTACTTTTCTTCCACTGAAATCATTTAATGTAACTGAAGGTATGTAGCTGTGAGCAGGTTTGCCTTGATGTATAAGTTGGTAGTTGGTAAAGCTTATTTGCTTTGTACAGCTAAAGCAAATTAATAAAAATATATTGGAAAGATAATTATCTATTTGTCTACCTGTATTAACATTTTAAAACAACTTGCTTTATAAAATAAGCTGTGTTGATGCTTATTAAATCCAGTGATGCATATTTGCTTTAAAAAGATTGTATTTCATCTAACTGAGTTTGTCAGTCACTCAGAGTTGTTTCTGTTTTACTGCCACCATTTTTTGTAAAGGACTTCAGGACCTTGTAGGAGTCACTCCTTTTTGCCATTCCCACATGCAATCCCTTATCACTATTCCCTGCTTTGTCCTCCCATCCAGGGAGATTTGCCATGACCTCTCTCACACAAACATCTGACTTTCCTGAGCGTTCCTGGCTAGGATTCATCTCAACTACATGTGAAATGGTTCCTGCTGCTAGAAAGTATTTATTTGTTAAAATACTTCCTTCCTCTCCCCCAAAACAGCAGTAAAATGTCATAAATGCTGCATAAATATGGGTTTGGGGATACAGTCCATTGTAAATGCTAATGCTGCCAAAAATAACATCTTTTTAATGTCTGATTTCCATTTTATTAACCCTGTGACAGTGTGCCTTTTCTTTAATATTGCAGTTCTTTTCTTTCTTCTTTTTTTGTAAGACCAGACCATAACCCAATATCTGAATTTCTTCAGTCTTGATTTCTTGTTCTCTGTTTATCACAATTATTTATTCAAATCATGGTGGTTGCTTCCTTGAGCTTATTGTCTCCGCTTTCTAAATTGACACCTTCAATTTGATATGAATTTTCATATCTTGAAATGGAGAATCAGGATGAGAACTCTGGTTCATATTTGTGAATTTAAACTAGATCCAACTACTTTTTTCTAGTTCTGATATGTAACATATAAAATAAGTCATTTAACTATGTGGTCCTTTTTTTCCATGAAATAGTTTTGTCTTTTGAAAAAGGTAGAGAGTGAAAATATGTAAGTGAACTGAGTTGTGGAGGTCCTTGTGGAATGTCAAATGTGTTTGGAATTAAGGCTTACACCTTCATATCAAACTTTTTTCCAAACTTTCTGCAGTAACCTTCCTTTCACCACATTTATCACAGGCAAAAAAGTTCTGCATAAAACTCATAATTCTCAGTTTAACTTTGGGGAAAAAATTACTTTTACTTTATAAAAAGTGAAACATCAGTTTAATTTTTACTAGATATATCAAATTAAGATAAAATGGATTCATCTGTACTTCCTAAAACAAGAGAGGGAAATAACACAGAAACAAGTCTCTTTGTTCTGTGTGAAAGAGAATACTTAATCACACATCAGCACAGAATTAAAAAACATAGCAATACATGAAAGTATTCTTTTTTTCTTCACTGAACAAATTAATTGCCAGCAATGGAAAAGAACTACAAAGTGCTGTTTAAAAATAAAAAATACATATCTTAAATTTAATAAACAGGAGCTAACACAGTTAAAATGAAGCTCCAAAAATCAACTAGCAACTGGCAATTGGTTTTGGGTCTCATCAGTTTGAAATACATATCAAACAGCTTTATTGCTAAAGAAAATTTGAATGAGTAATTCTACATGCACGATTTTCTGTGACAGAGTCGGCACAAAAGCTGCTGTATAAAAGTCAAATGGACACTCTTCCAGCTTAATTCATTCCATAGCTGAAATCTGGCCAAACTGAAGGTCTTAAGCCAACTAATATTCCTTGTAATGTTCCTCACAATATTGTTGTGCTTTTGTAAAATACTAGGAGTACTCTTCAGTATTCACGGGGAAGTAGCATTTGTCTATTGCTAGGTATGCTGACAAGTGTAGGAAGGGGATAAAAGGAAGAAATTATCACCAAGAGAGTGAGAAGGATGCAGGGTAATTACCTCCTTATCCCCTTGCACTGACCTACGAGACAGCAGGATGTAGCACAAATATAAGGGATGTGAGCTTATCTTGCAACTGGAGGTGTCTGAGAAATTGCAACATTTATGCTGTGTAGTCAAATCCTTCTGTCTTTTTGTGGGATAGAGTGACCTTAAACATGATATTCAAGAAATAATCACTGCAGTTAATTCTGTCCTGCAGATACATTCCATTCAACTCTGCTTGTAAAAAAAAAAGGTTTTGTTTTTTAAGATTGCTAGTATAAAATACAAAATTTTTTCATGAAATGCAGGAATGTGGACAGGGTTGAAAAAGGTTCTTCAGGAAAAGAAAAATCCCACAAAATTCCTGATGAACATGAGGTTGGTACGTGCTTTACACTTCCAGCTTCCCAATAGTGAGGAGAGGTATGGCTGGGTCAGGGCTGGCCTTGGAAGGATCAAATGTAAAATAACCCAAGGGAGAGCAGGGAGTTATCTGCAACTTATGGAGATGAAAATTAGAATTAACTCTTGAAATATTTTGGAACTTATCCTGATTTTTGTGTCCAACTGATTATATTGGGAGTAAGTAGTTAGTCATATTTGTCTTCTGGCTGTATTCAAATGTGGAGCACATTTTTCAATAATAATAATGTGTGAGGTGCACATAAAAATATCTGAGCTGCTGCAAATTTTCCCCATAACACATAAATAGAGAAATGTGCATTTAATTAGCTTTCTCTCCTTTTTAAAGCACTTTTTGTGGCTTAAATGCTTATCTCTAGCATGCTGCTGGTATTTTTAGCAGCATAGTAAGGGGGTTTTTACTCACTGTCATACTACACATGGTTCATCACACTGCAATAGATCAGAATAGATCAGATCTAGCTGCATGACTAAAATTTTGTGCCAGGTTAGCCTGTCTGAGATGGCAGTTTAATTGTCCTGAACCACCTTCATACTTGAAGATAGTAGTTTATTAAAGGAGAAAAAAAATATGGCAAGATGGAGCTTTGTGTGTTGTTCATAGGCTGGATGACTAATGGGGATTCACCTTTCTAGTTTAATCTGTTTCTCTTCACTGAGCAACACCCATCAGCTTTCCACAGTGTGTGTTTTTTGTGGTCTTCAGTCAATACTATTTATAGCAAATCAAAATTTTGCTGTGTGGTTTAGTTTCAAGTATTTTTTCAAGCTAGCAAGTGGGTTGGTTCTGACTTCCACTGGTCAGGGCTGGTGGCAATTGATGAGAAACAGATTAGATTACTGCTTAATGATGACGTCTTCAAAAGCCCTGGAGTGACTGAGGAAGATAAGTCCCAGGGAAAATCAATGGACTTGGGCTCTGGAGACAGTTAGGTGAGAAGAAAATGTTTCTGTAATGACCTAAATGGTCCCTCTCTCTCGTGGTGTCTCAGTTGTAATATCCAAGAGAGAATGGGTCTGTGTAAAAATATCCAGCATCTCTGACCATTTTAAGTCTGTTAAAAGGCTGAGTGCTAGATATTTATCTGATTACTAACTCCTGCTCTTACCTACCTTCAGCAGCAATGGACTAAAGCATTTCTAAAGTAGAAACTAAAGCATTTTTAAAGTAGGGGAAAGAACCAGAACAAGCCATAACAAAACAACAAAACAGCCCTTCCATTGTGACTGTGCAGATGACAAAGAATAAGATATGTGTTTAAAGCCATACACATTATTATCTAGTTCTTTGGGTTCTTGGCTTTATCAACTTTAAAAGTTTGGTGTTTGGTACTCATGCTCATTTTAGGCATACATGTGGTGTTTGTTCACATCATACCAAAAGGACATTATTTGCTCTTATAGTTTGCCAGGCATCCCAATTTTCTTATTTCTAGGCGGTGGGTTTCAGTTCACTCCCCTTAATCATTTCTGTGGTTCTTAGGTTGGTTTTCTGTCAACCCTTGAGGAATTTGTTGTTCTCCTTCCTGGCCTGTTAAGTATCAAGAATAAATGTTCACTGGCACAGTGATGGCTCAGCATTCAGATAATGAGGAGGAGGAGGAGGAAGGGAATTCCAGTCCTGGTAATATTTTTCAAGAGAGAAATTAATTTTTTTCAAGAGATAAATGATCAGTCATGTGCACTGTGCTGGACAGTGGCACCAGTGTCATGTTGCCTTGATATTTATCTCTGCCTCTTGAGGTTCCTTGAGTCACACTCCTGTGTTACAGAATTTAAACAATGGTGTAGAATGTTATTTTCTGCCCTGTTACAATGTGGCACAGCACAGGACCTGTTTCCAGTCTTCCATGTTCTCCAAATTTGTGCCTTTTTCTTGGTTTATATCTTGGTACCATGTTGAGTTCCTGTCATCCACTTGTTGGATATTTGAAGTCAGGGGTTTTAAGCCCATATTTGAACTCATGGTGTGGGTTTTTTTTCTATTGCAATAACCTAGGAAAGCTCTGTGGGCAGATCAAATACCAATTCATTGGTTTCTCCCTAGGATTATAAACATGAAGATGGGGTCCTGTCTGAGGAAGAAGCTCCACTGGAATACTGGGATTTGCATAAAAAGAAATGTTCATACACTGGGTGACAGTAGTCCCTGTGGCATGGCGGTTAAATAGGATCCAAATTGATAAATGAATTTTCTTGCTGCAGTATCACCTCACCCTTTTGGTGAGCCCTTGTGTTACAGGCTGGAGAGGGCGACAGAGATCTGGGAAGAGCTTTGTCCAGGCTGGCAGTGAGCTGGGAAAGGGAGCTGGGAGTTGGGAAAGGAATTGTAGCTGTGTGCTGCTGCTCAGAGCATCCTCTGTCTTTGCACCAGACCAGCTCCATGGCAGAAGGAAAAATTGTTATTTCTGATAGTGCTTTATGTATTGTTGTGCTGAACATTTTAACTGATGCTTCTAACAACAGGGGAAAGTGTGTGCAGCCTCAGAGATCCAACTGAAGGGCTTGATGCATAAATCTTATCTTAATTGCAGCTTGCTTGTCAAGAATGGATGCTTGAAATAGAATATTCAGTGGCTGCTCAGGTGGTTTCTTTTTTGTCTAGCTTGGTACATTGACCTCCTTTTTTCTTTTTGCTATGAATTCAAATTCTGCTGGGATAGGAATTGTGGAGAAGATTGTGACTAATTTTATTATCTTGCCAGTAGAAAACATTCCATGTCATTACCAAGGGATGAAAGCATCATAATTTGTGATTTTAGTCAAAGTATGAAGTCACCTGGCCAGCTGAGTATTGGATATGATAAACTTGCTGTTACTGCACTGTTGTCCTTCTATAACATTTTAAATGCTATTGTAACAAAGGTGAATGCAGTTACAAAAATGGGCACAAAAGTGAATAAGAATTTTGTTGGGGTTTTTTTTCCAAAGAAATGCTTAAGACTTTTCTTTGTGTTAAGAATAACATTTTTATTTTAGGTTTGAGAGAACAAATTTGTTTTGGTATAACTGTAATCTACTCTTTTAGAAAAAAAGATGACTGGAGAAACACTTATGGTAAAAGGAAGGATTCCTCTTAGATGGGGAGTACAAAAGCTAACATTTGTTGAAATGTAATGATTCATTTGAATGACCAATTTTCTTAATAGTTTTTTGGTTTTGGGTTTTTTTTTTCCAAAGATCACAAAATGATTAATAGGTTGATCCAGGCTGCATTCATATTACAGTCTAATTCTGCATTTTATATTCTCCAATGTCAAAGAGCTAAAAGTTCAAAATGGACTCATTTTCATTATCAAGTTAGGGGTGGGGAACCGTGAATTATTCACCTCCACTGAGGAGCCCAGATTCATAAATCTGCTCAAAGGAAAGTGAAGAAAGGTTTCT
The DNA here is from genome assembly GCA_020466415.1 of Ammodramus savannarum pratensis. NCBI lineage: Eukaryota > Metazoa > Chordata > Aves > Passeriformes > Passerellidae > Ammodramus > Ammodramus savannarum. Next base: position 4,188,258 of record JAHXMQ010006307.1, on the reverse strand, counting down.
CACATGTCTAGAAGATACTAATTCATATCATAATTTCAGTATGTGGAGCTGACTGCCAATAGCACTTTTCAGACTAAGGCTCAATGTCCTTTCACCATTCACTTTCCCTTCACTGGTATTAGCAAGAGGCTGATTTCTTTCACAGTAAATTACCCTAAAATGTCTAATTGTATTTTTGCTGGACATATGGACAAACTAGGTAATTGAATAAGGGAACCAGTATGGATACTCTGTGGCTGTGAGCATGTGCTGTGATCCAGAGCAGGATACTCTGCAATGGTGTTTTCTATGGTTCTCATATGTCATGGTGGTCAGGCACCTTTTTGGGGTCTTTAGATATTAAAAATATGTGTTGGGTAGGTAATAAGAGGATGAGTCTTATTTTGACAGTTCATACATCCTTTAAAAAATGCCTGAAATATTTGTGGAACAGGAGAAATTAATTCAAACCACAGTTTGTGTCTGTTTTCCTTCATTTCCCTTGAAACATTTATCCTATTTTGTCATAATTTAAACATGAGTTAAATGCTCTGCATTCTTGAAAATCAAGCAAGCGAAGCATGCAGATTTGTTTCTCACCATGTACATTTTCTGACCAACTGTCATCCACACATTTAAACTGTGCTTCATGTTGGATTGAATTAGAGATTATGTTCATGCATAACACTGAGATCAGTTGGGCTGTGTTCTGAGGTCCAATTTTCTTAAAGTTTTGGATAATTCTGTTGATTTAATACAGAAAACTCAGAGGAAAAAATGGTCAGTTTATCTTAGACAACACATGGATATTATGGAATCATCCCCAGCCATGTAGAGAAGATATTTAACAAAATAATAAGTTCTGAAATAAAAACAAAGCAGAAAATACCTCATAATTTTTACACACATGATGTTTTAAATGCCAGCCTATTCAGCTTTCTGTGAGTCATTTAACTGTTCTTTTCCAGCTTTGAATATCAATAATGACAAGTTTCCTGACATCTGGGTTAAAGTGAAGCTATTGTATCTGTCAGTTAACCTCCTTTTTGTCAGCCTTCCATGCTGATAATTTTGTATATGTGGCACAGTCATTAAGGTATTCACTGTTCTCTGGCAGATTGAAAATTTAGGTTTTCCATTCAGTGTGAAGATACTTTTTATTTCCTATGAAAAATCTGTATGCTAATCTAATTCTAATCTATAAACTGTATCCTAAGCTGTCCAATGGAGGCAGAGAGAACATTCTCCCTTCCTCATGAGTGATGTAAATTTTGCAAACTTTATTGGTAAGTACAGCAGTAACTAATTATTTAGCAGATATTATCATGAAAAGTTTATTTCAGTGACAATATTAATGAGAAAAAGAAACTGTGAATGCAGTGGGTATATTGTGAGGTATTTCATAAATACATAAAATACTTGTGTCACTTCATACTTGTTTTCAACATATTTCACTTCTTTACAGCTTGCATAATAAATTAGTGACTTTTAAATATGTTCTCCCATTGCTCGTGGCATCGTGTAGGTTATTTGGTTTAAAGTAATTATGCTTCATCACAGATTTATGTTCCAGTCAGAGATTCAAACACTGTTGAGCTCTGCGGTGTATGAATGATTGCAAATTTTCAAAAGAGCAGAGTTTTTGAAGGTGTCTGTGTGTTAAGTTAAATTTTTTGAATTATTAGGAACATCAAAGCTCCAGCATCTGGGTCAGAGAAGGACCTCCACAGAACTGCTGTTTGAAGCCTTTCATTCTTGACCTCCAGGACTGTAATAAACTTTTAATAATTTTCAAGGACACTTCAGATGCTCTGTCAATTAAACTGCCAGGCAAGCTGTTTTCCTGTTGGCCTGTAGCCACTATTTAATACAGTCATTAAAATTTAGTTTTAGAAGATGTGGTATGACACATGAAGTGTTTTCATCAAATAGATTTCCTACCCAAAGAAAAATAAAAATCAAAAATAAAGGGAGGTAGAACAATTATAAAAAAACATTACTGTGATCTTCTACAGGAGCATTTTAAGAGGACATACTTCTTGGTGGCACTCTGCTTTTGTAAATAGCTCAGAGGTGGAAAATGATAAAAGTAAACAATGGGCTTAGAAGGACATGTTGTACTACATAACTTAAATGTTATTCTCTTGCCATTGTGGAAATCCTCATGTAGAACATACAGTACCGTGGATGCACTGAAGACTCATCTTTTTTTGTTTTGAGATATATTTCCAATATTGAAAAGCAGAATATTGTTATGAAACCAGAATTCTTTCTTCTGGAAGAAACTTTTGCAAGTGCTGTGTTCAACACAGGGTAGAAGGCAGTGTTGTGTCACTGCTGTTGCAAGAGATGATAATGACCCAAGAAGAGGAGGACTTGAGTACTCTTCCTTCTTTTATGGCTCTTGTGACTTCAGGGATGTTTTTTTTAGTCATTTTATTTGTTTTTGCTCCTTGTCTGAGATGTAGGGTGGCAGGACCAGCAGTGACATCTGCTGTCCCCAAGGATGCACTGGGCTGTGAGACATGGGTGTGTGAATTTGTTCAGGGCCCTTCAGTGGCCTGTGCTGTGCATCTCACCCTGCTGGTGTTGGCTGTGGCTATGATGCCAAGAATGGCTGCCTGGAACAGAGGCTGGACAGAGTTAAAAGAATAGAGGGGGTATTTGTTAAAGGCCTTTAACAGATACACCTTGGGCAGTCAAAAGCCTGGCAGAGGCTACACCCAAGATGGCTGATGGTTTTTTAGACAGATAAAAGTTTCCTCTATTAGCATATCAGAGGTTAATTGTCCAATTACAGCTTCAGGGAATGAAGTCACATTTCCCAGTTTGCTTCCACCCTGATTCACTTTTGTTTGTACTTCTCAGGGCCTGAGGCTGTGATGGTGTCCTTGGTTCCCAGGCCTGGGAGGATTGTGTTGTCTGACCAAGCTGTGAGGAGAGCTTGCTGACACTGTATGGAGTTAGAGTTGTACACTAGAGCAGGGCAGGACCTGAAAAACACAAAAGCTCAAACTTCAGGCGGCAGTTAAAGGGCCTCAAACACATCTGCCAAGGGGGCTGAAGTGCTGGTTCCTCTCACAGGAGTCCTCTGTGAGCGTAACTCTCTCCAGCTCCCCTCTGGCATGAGGTAAGGGTGCTTCACCCTCAGTTCAAACACTGGTGGCACTATCCAAATAGAGATGGGGAGGCATCTAACACATGCCACTAAAGTAACCTGTGCTCTGCTTTCAGCAGAAATGGAGTTTTATTGAGGCTCCGTGTTGCTTGGGGAGATAGTTTGATTTAATGATAGACATGATACTGTAAAGAAGAGAGGGAGTTACAGGATGGCTCACATAGCTGAGAGAATCTTACAGCATCTGGTCCTTTTGGAGGGGAAAAAACAACAAAATAAACAAATCCCATCAAAGAAAAAACCACCAACCCATAACATTGGTACTGGCTTGTTTTCAAAGTTTGGCCTTCATTTCTGGCCACAATTGACAGCGTGTATGAAGAGAATTCTTTGAAGCTTATGATCTTATGATCTTGATAGAGTTCTTTTGTTCAGCTGCATGTGTGTGCTTATGAAGGCCACAGCTTCTAAACTTTAAAATTGAAATCAATAAAGCTATTTCCTTGGTTCTGAAATAACAGCAGCTGATATCCCATTCGTTTGGGAATGGAAATGTTACTTCCCTTCTGGCTTTATGGGAGCTTTAGAGGACTCTTGAACCCAATCATGCTGATCTCCTCAGATGGCCTTCAGAGTTAATGTTTTATTCTCTGTGCCTCACAGTTACATTTGTTGTGCAGGAAAGCAGAGGCTGTACAGTCAAGTTACCAGGACTTGTGTCAGGTTGTTGTGCATTGTCTCCTTCCTTCCCTCTCCTTCTCACTAAGGCTCAGATACCTGGATCCTACCTTCTGGAGTAAGTGCAACCTTCTGTCATTTGCTACACTGCAGAAAATCTGCTTTATTCTGGACACTACAGAATTATTTTGGTTTTATTTTATTTTTTGAGTTGCTGCTCGGTCATTCAATTGGTCGATTTTCAAAGACAATATGGAGGAGTGTGGCTTTGTCCATATGTATGTATTTATTATTGCAGGCATTAATCTCTTGCTTTGTGCACTTGAGCTCACAGCAGCCTGCCTCTCCATGAAGTTATCTTTCCTTAAGCGATCAGGTTCTGCAATCTGCTGCTTATTGCATCCTCAAAAGCGTGATATAAATTCAAGTCAGGGACATTGTACTCTAGTTAAGGGACTGAGAGGATCGTAAAGAAAAATGAGAGGTATAGCAAATGTGTTTCCAATCTCTGTAGTATATATAATAGAAGGTTTTATTCTGCAATTGTCAGAGAGGATCTCATTAGAGCTCAGACTTTCCTGTTCCTGAAAAAGTTCTCATGTTGGGTACTTTAAAGGGAAGAGTTCACAGAGTTAAGATTTAAGGGCATAGGCTCCCTTCCAATACAGGGAACTATGATCACAATGGACTGAAAAGTTCATAAGCTGTTTTGAAGGCACTAGTAATATGTACAGTTTGCTTTATTCAGAAGCTCCTTCATGATGCAAGTGCACCTGCAGAGCTGCAGAAGGAAAGGAATTTTCCATCCCATTGTCATCTGCTGCCTCTAAAGGCAGCGGCCTAAAAATAATGGACTGGATCAACTTTACCTGGATGATTTTTTATTTTTTCTTTAATGAACTTTGCAAGGTTGAGGAGCACAAACCCCTCAATTTGGGTAGCCCAGTGGAGGGGAGTTTCAGCCTTTGAGGCTGCAGAGCTGGCAGCAGCCCCCATGCCCCTCTCCAGCTGCAGCTGGGGCTCTGTGCTCACCTCTGCTCCTGCAGCAGGGCAAGGCTTCCTCAGCTGCCTGGGCTCTGCTGCATCCATCCTGTGTGCTGCAAGTATTGACATGTTTTTATATATTTTATAAAACCAGCAAAAACTAATAGAGAAATCTGAAAAACCCATCCCTTGGATCCCTTTTGGATCCCTTGTTCAAAGCCTGACAACGGGAATAAATCAATTATCCCCAAGAATCTGTCTCCCAGGAGTGTTTCAAAGAGAAAGGGGTGTCCCCAAACAGTACAGGTTTGAGTTCTTAAATAATATAGTGAAATGGAAGTGCATTTAATAATTAGATATATAAAATGAGGAAGGGAAATGATGGTTGGAGTTTCTGACCCAAGTTCAAGAAGGCTTCTAACTTTAAAAATGGCATTCTTCAGTTTTTATCATTTTAGTCTACTATTTTTTTCTTGCTTTCCTTTTCCATTCTTTGTCCCTTCTGTTGACCTGCTGAAATGGTTTATTCATAATATTTTTTCCTCTTTTATTGAAAAGCCTGCATGAAAGGGTTTTCATTTTAAAACCCTTCTCTTTTTTAATATTTAGAATTATCAAAGCTCCTTGTCCCAACAAAATGTCCTTTCCCAGGTGAGGGCATGTCTTAGAGGGAAGATACTTTTTGCTGGCGCTGTTATTTGGAATTGGTTCACAACATAACACAGTAAAATATTAGTGACTAAGCTGAGTAGCTGGGCCTTTTTCTTTAGTCTGGCTGTTCTTATAAAAAGCCACTAAAACATCATTTTTCTCCTTGCAATAGGCAACCTATTATCAGTATGGTGCTTATTTTTGTAAACTAAAAATAAAAAGGAAACCATTCATTTCTGATCTGCATTTGAGCTGTTCTTTCAGGTCTTACACATATTCGTGTTGATGATCTTGTTAAACCTTTTCAACAAATTAACATTATGGGGAAAAAAAAAGAATTCAGAACCCAAACCATGAGATTGGTCAGCTTTGGAGAGTCCCAGCTCGAGCCTGACATAGTGAACACTTACCATATGTTTGATTTTAAGGAACAGTTTGATAGTTTCCTATGATAGTTTCCTAAATGTATTTATTTTAATTCACAGATGGGTATCATATTTAGCAAATGTGAGAGTAATCTTTGAAAAATCTGTTGCTTTTTAAAATCAAATTTCTGAACTTGAAATATACTGACAACACATCCGACAGAATCCTGGAAGCTGATCCTGGTAGATTAGGTCACCTTGTTCTAATATGGAAAATAGTTTTAAAATTCCTAATTCGGTGTATTTTGGGATAATGATTAAGTGCTGTTTGGGCTTACAGTGATGCATCTAATTATTTACTTGGAAATCTCTTCCATTTTCCTCCTAACTTCAGGATGAAGCCATTATTGCAATAATTTCTGAAGTTCTGACTTAGTTTACTCATTTATTTTAATTCCAATTTCAGGCTGTAATCCATTCAGAACAAAATGTGTTGGAGGAATGAGCTGGTCTAGGTTGGTTTATGGTCATAGCTATTGAGGTGAATTTTCTTGAATATGCAAAATAATACGAAATAAGACCAACTTAGCTTGGGCTAGAAGGCAAATAATTGCTTCTGTCTTGAAGAGGGCATCAAAGCTGGAGACTTGAGCTGGAGGGATGCTCTGCCCATGCCCCATGAAGGTGTGAGACTGCTGGGAAATGGGCTGGCTCTGGCATGGGGAGGCACTTCTGGCTGAACTGGGCACCTGTGCTGGGAGCTTTCCCCATGGAAAATGTCTCCATATAGATCATTTCCTATATGTCTTCATGGATATAAAGATCTTTTTTGCTCCACAAAACTGCATGTACAGAGTCTTGAGTACCTACAGCATTTTAGCCAAAGAAATGAAGTGTTGCTGTAAACCTTGGACTGGTCACAAGTGTCAGACTCATTGCTATCAGAAAATGCTTCTGTGGGAAATGACTAAATCCAGAGAGAGGAGCCTGGACAGGGACCAGGATAGACATTTGGGCTTGATTATATAATGAGACTTTAATAAGCCAGTAACAGGCAGCCTCACAAAATGAAATGAGCAAAGATTGCAAACACAGAGATCAGTTCCTTGGATCTTAAATACAGAAATTGTATTAATCTGTATTGATAAAAATTAATTGCTTGTTTTATATGGTCCAGATGTAATTATAGATCAAGATAACATTTCTTAATAAGGCAACATAGCTTTTCAAGTTTCAAACCTTGTGAACTATTGCAGCCATGGCTTTGAGAGAGCTGGAGCACAAGTTCTGTTCCTTGTTCATTCATTCTGGCTTTTCCCCTGCCCTCTCCCTCTCATGTGCTGCCTGTGCCCTTTCTGCTTTGATTCCATTTGTTCTGAGCTGCTACACTGGCTCTGGGGTCACTGTATTTAGGCCTGAGTTTAAAGTCTCTCAGTATTGACATTTTATGTTACAGTGTTTTAATGGCCATATCAGGCCTCTGGAAACTTTTATTTTCAAATTTAAGTTCAGTAAACTGGCTTTACTGCCAGACATGTGTAAGTATCCACAGGTTTATGGTTGGAAATGTGCTCTGCAGAGCCAGGTTTATTCAGTCTCTTGAAAGAATGTGATACTGGAATTCTTCCCTAGAACAGGTCAATGTCACAGGGCCTTCAATCAGCAGAAACAAGGAAAATTAAGAAGGGAAACTTTTGAAACTATGTACCATTTCTTGCCTATTAATTTCTGAAGATGTCATCTCAGGTCATTGTACTGTTATTTTATCATGGTATTTTTACTGTGAAATGTATAGGAGGATTGCAATGTGAGTTGTTAATTACTATTTTTTAAATAATACTACTATTTTTTAATAATACTTGACTTTTTTTTCTCATAATGTATCCATTTTTTTAAATTCAGGTCCTGTTTGCTCTGATTTTGGTTTATCTGGACAGTAACTGATAGGATTGCAGGTGATCATAGTCCTGAAAAAATGAACAGGTCTTTTAAAAAAAAATCAAAACCCTGTCCAAAATTTAGGTGTTAATTTACAGCAAGCAGGTCTGAGGGAAACAACAAACAGATGCCCTACACAGATCACTGAAGATCCTTTTTCCTCTCTGTTGCTCAGCTTCAATTTTCTGTGAAGTCACTGTTGCACTTCTTTTCTGATTGCCCTGGTATTTTAAGCTTTCTGCCAAAATAGGTGGTAAAGATCTTTTGTAGAACAGAATGTGAAAGAAAAATAACACTTGGAGGTACACTAAAAAGGAAAAAAGATCACAGCCAACACTCTTTACTGGCCTTGAGAAAACTCTTTTTTGTGCACATTAACCTCGCACACCCCGTGTGTGCAGTGCACGTGAGCCCTTATGGAAGGCAGGGCTTGTTCAGAGGGCTCTGCCTGGGCTTTTGCAGCATTTCACATGTAAACTCTGAGTTTGTGTGTTTCCTTCATGTGTAAAAGCTATAGCTGAAAAACGGGAAGGATATATCTTACAAAAAACCCCAAAGTTACTTTAATTTGGTTTACAACAGTTTATCACAAAAATTGATTTTAAAAATTCATTTTCTTAGTCACACATTTATTTGACAGCTCTAAGACATTTTCTCCCTGAAACAGTTCAGGTCTGTCAAGGAAAAATAGGGATTCTGAAAGAATTTTTATTTTTAATTCGTACAATTATTGTGTACTTGTTTTTTTCTAAAATCTTCTCAGACCTCTGTGACTTCATCAAATAAATTGAGGGGGAAAAAAGAAGGAAAACAAAGAAAATTAATAAAAAAGAAGTGATGTGACACATGAGTTTTAGCAGTGGGAGGAGAGCAGTTCTAAGTCATTGTTTCCACAGAGGCTTTTTGCTGTTTTTCACCCCCCTATATCCACAGCTGTTCCTTGTCCATGCTGTAACCAGCCCTCTAAAGCTGACTGGAGGTAGAAGCAATAATCAACTAATGGCAGGAGGCTTTTAACATCATTTTAATGATGTTAAATATGAGGAATATAAAAAACTGGGTGTCTCGATGGCTGTAGTGACAAATACATCTATGTTGCTGTTTTCCTCACTTTGTTTTGGTTTTGGTAAAATCTCAGCATTGTTTCTTCTTGTTAACATTAGGTAACTGGAAAAAGTTTCATATCACTGTTCACCATTCCCATTTGACTTGACATTTTGGTCATTCAGATGAGGCTCTAATAACCTTCCTGAGCTCTGCTGCCTCTAATGATGTCCATTCAATAAATGAGATTTGAGCACAGCTGCCATGCTAAACAGTGTACTTGTACATAATTGCAAAAAAAACCCACAAAAAACAACTGCCCTGAGAATTAATATTTAGCATTCTAGTCAAAAATATAATCAAAAATACATTTTTT
>JAHXMQ010006307.1:4105845-4175426 GCA_020466415.1 Ammodramus savannarum pratensis | reverse complement strand
ATCTTCCCCAACAGAAGGTGCCAGCAGTGCCTGTTGGGCACTCAGAGCTGCCCACAGGTGAGCCACAAAACCTCTGTGCTCTGCTGCTAAAATTAAGTCTGTGGATAATTTATTACGTTCTTGTCTCTTGAATAAATTACACATACAAATGAAGGCAGAAAAACTATAGCAAGTGTTTCTTTTGGCTCTGGCAAACAGGCATGTGTGAATCTCTTATCAAATATCTCACAGACTGTTCTATTTAGCAACTCCTGGTTGTGAACAAGTGATTCATTCTTGTAGCTCTTGTCTTTTTAGTACAAACATTAAATATTCTTTCACTTCCATGACAATTTAGAAATTGTCTATTATATTTGGCATGTCAAAACCAACCATGATTTATAAAAACATATCAGAATTTAGTTTCAGTGAAACTGTAGCTGTGGTTAAAAAATCACAGTTATTTTGCTTTCATTTAGTGTATTTTGCAACTTTCCCATGTATCTTTAACAAAAAGATCTTGCATTATGTTGTAAGTATGATATGTGTTTACTAAGGCATTTTCTCCAGTTTCCCCATTTTCTTCTCAAAGAAGAATTTTGAGGTTGTTTTTGTGGTGTTTCTTTTGTCTTACAAATATTCCTGTAGGTTTCTTAAATGTCAATAATGGAACCAAATGAAAATAAAATGTAAATAAAGGAACCAAATGAAATGAACTTTGGAAATTGCCAAAGTAATGAATGCCCCATTGATTTTGTATTAAGCTACACGTGTACATTTAATAATACTGCGTTCATCAATAGATTTTTTTGCTTAATTTAACTTTTCTAAAATCTTATTTCTCATAGATAGATATTCATGTGCTGTCCTTGGGTTTGCTTTAAATCCTTGGTGCTGCACTAGGTCTGTCATCCTAAGGATGAGAAGCATAATGGGAATGCCTGAAATTCTAAAAGTAGATACAAGACTGGATCTCTTTCTGTGATGAAAACTTACAGCAGTCTTATTTTTTGGAAGATATTTAAAATTGTTTAATTTAAAGTTTGGATTCTTTTCCTTGAATTTGGGTAGCCTTTGGCCAGTTCAGGTGTTTGGGCTCCTTTCCAGATGTGCTGCTGGTGTTCCCTGAGCATGGGCACTGCAAAGCTCCCAGCAGAGCTCCTGCAAATGCTCCAGGTGCACATTAACCCTCCCACTCACTCATTTTGGTGCCAAGATGATTTTTGGCCTTTTCTTTTCTTTACCTTTTATATAACTTTTGTATATCCTCAGTACTCTTAGCATGCATACTTGTAATTCCATAAGTCTGATAACATAACCCTAATATTTTGTTTGACCAGGAGACCAAACATCCTGAAGACCTCATAGTAAGAGGCCAAAAAACCCTCCACTATCTTGGGAAGCCAAGGTCCCCTTTAGAACAAATCCTGTGAACTGGAGATTTGGCCCATCCAGGGAGGAATTCCTCCAATGGGAGAGTAACACACCATTCATCCAGGCCTCCCATTGGGGCACCCTTGGAGATGCTAATTTAGCATCTCTAATGCTAATTAGCACCCTTAGAGATGTTAATTGGTAAGGTCTGTAAGTTGTACACACCATCCATCCTGGGTGTGCATTGTGGCAATTCCACCTTGCTGAAGTGGTGCCATAAAGGTCCTAATTAAAATACTGAGGTAAAAACCCCTTTTCCCTTAACCATTGTCTGGCTCTCAATTTTTGAAGACCAGGAAAAGGCATCAATTTCAGTCCAAAATATCAAAAATCACAGGGAGCTTTCAAAAAACCCACCCCTTCAGAATAATGGGCTGGGGTTCTTGCTGTGGTGAATACACAAAGTTAATGGTTGGTTTCCACCAGTGATTATACTGGTAATGGAGCAGAGCAAAAACCTCTCAGCTTATAAAGCTGGAGCAAATCACTTAATTTAACAATGCTGATGTTCCTAAAGCACCTCATGCAATCTTTTTTGAGTTTTTTTGGTGGGTGGGAGAGAAGTGCATTTTATTTTGAGTTTCTAATTTCAATATACATTTTATAGTATAGCTTAATTCACAAATAGAGGAGTAGATAGTACATGATAAATAATTGCAATTATTCAAAGTAAATATTTTAGGAAAAATTGTAATATCTTTGGGAAAATATGTTAGGTTTCAATCTATGCAGAAAACATGAGATTTAAACATTCTGTCATAAATCATGCTTAAAAGGAATTTTATGCATTAATTATCTACAGTATCCTTTTGTCAGTACCACCTATATTCAAAGGGAAATAATGTAATTACATAGCCAGTACATCATTCTTTTATAACATACTCTCAATTACGGTGAATTCATACCATTTCTTTTCAGACTTACTAGCAGTTGGTAAAGATTCCCTAATTTGCTACATACTAAATGTGCTATATAACATCCTCTCTCTATTGGAATTTCATAAGAGGAAAAAAACCAAAAGTGAAAAAAAAAAAAAAAAAAGAAAAGGTTTTTATAATGAAGAGGTTTCTATTCACTCTGCTACTGGAGTGGGGGAGACTAGCAGTCTAAAAAAATCCAATTATGTGTAATTTGTGTTATTGCTAATGTAACTGTTATGAGTAGGATTTGAAGCTGAAGCCATGCAGAATGCTACAGTAAAATACAGCTAATATATTTCTGGGAGAAAAGAATTCCGACAGTTTAAACTGTGCCAACGTTTATAATCATAAAGTTTCTAATAAAAAAGGGTTCAGTGGGATAAAATTTCCTGAGCAGGAGTTTGTATAATATTTAGAAGTAGGGATTTGTCTGCTGAGGAATTGGTGGAGCTTCTTCTGCACTGTGGTTGTACTTCTCGAATTCATAGTAATCCACAAGTGTAGAACCAGCTAGGATTTTAATAAGACACATAATACCAGGATTAAACATTACTTGATTCCTCAAGCAATGCATTTTCAAAAACAAATCAAAGGTAACCATCTGGTAAAATTTCTAGTCAATGTAACAATGGCTGTGATCTGTCAGCCTGAATCTTTGGGTGTTGTTTTTCTTTTTTGTTTTTTTTTTCTTTTTTCATGTTAATTTCAATATTATGTAGATCTAGATAGCCAACGTTCTCCTTTATTCTTGTAAGGATGGTTTCTTTTTTAACATGGGGCACTGGAGTATCAATCTTGTTCCTGAAAATTTCCCATCCCAAATCTTGATTGAGTTGTTCTCTGTCAGTAGTGCTGTAGGTGCTTTGTCCTCCTTTGGGACACACAGCTTTACAAAATACTAGTGCAAAAGCTACCATCAAATTTGTGCAGTTTTAGGGTTGAGAAATCAAACTCCAAATCAAATCTCCAGTGTTGGAGAGATCTAAGCTAACATACCCAGCCTTTCACAGAGGCACAGCATGTCTTGTGTACCTACATGAGGTGTTTCTCAAGTGTCAACATTTAAGATACTTGAAACATTTATTTTGCTTCCTTCTTAATGCTACAGTAAGCATGAAAACTTTGTAATGTTTGCCTTAACCGCTGAGGCTGGTCGAAGGAGGCACAAGCAAGCCCTGTCCTTTGATTTCAGTGTTATGTTTCTGATTTGAGACTTATGTGTATTATATTTAGGCCAAGGGTTATGCACAGTTTTCATAGAAACAGGCTGAGACAGTTATCCTGAATCATTTTAAGGAATGGCATCAGTTTCATGCCTGTACCATTTCTATCCGGCATGATAATGAAGAATGAAAAAGTTTAAGCAAGGTAAAGCTTGAAATTATGCAGCTTTTTCCCCCTAAAATTCTGTTTGCTCACTTTTTCCTCCTAAATAAAGTATAAACTCCCACTGAGCAATCCTGACTGCAGAATGCTTTCTCTCTCTCAGGGAGCTCTTGAGACAGGAGGCACGAGGCCTCAAACATTGGCACACTCACTGTATGTAGGTAGCTTTATATAAACCAGATTGAAAATACACTTTTAAGCCTCACAACTTCTGTTCAAGCTCTTCATAATCTGTCAGCATTAATGCCATTTTCTCTTTAGATTTGGTTAGGATTCTGTTGAACGTGTTGCCCAAATGAGGCTGGGGAAATCTCTGCCCCTGCAGGTGCAGCCCCGGGCAGGTCAGTGCTGACCCCAGCAGCTCTTGCAGGTTATCTCTGGAGTGGTCCTGCACTTCTCTTATCTCAGCCCAGTCAGTGGAAAAGGGTAAAGGGAGGATTAAGTATCAACAATAAAATAAATCAGAACCCAAATCAACTGGAGGTATTTCCATTCTTTTACAGTACTCTTATGTTAATTAATTGTTGTGTACCTGGTGAGATCTTCCCTGTTCTATCAACTTAAGCTTGAGGTTGTTCCTTTTCTAGTGCTTCTCTGTCATCTTGATGAACGAAATTTTTATGTGAAATTGGTGACCTATGCTTTTCTACTCACCTTTATTTCTTTAGTTCAGATTTTTTTGTACTTTCATTGTACATTTGCACATACTTTTGTTGGTCTGTACTTTTCTTTTTCTGCTATGCCATAGGGTTTTTGAATGGATAATACTACTTTGCAATTCCTAGTCATGTTTCTTAATTTTACCTTTTAAAACTCTATTCCATCATACAAAACTAGCAACACTGGCTTTTTTGGTCATCTGTAAGGACTGTGTTGGGGAATCTCTCAAAATCCTCAAGTGTCTTCTCTGTCTTTAGGCTCTGCAAGGTTTCAGAGGCAAAGAAAATAGATTTCCACAGGACTTAACCCTGTGCCCTCCTATTGAGACAACTTCATTTCCTTTGCTAAGAGAAATCAAAAAAGCAAATTTCAATATGGAGTAAGATGCCCCTTCACAAGCAGCTGGTGGTTTTTTTGATTGTTGGGAGTTTCTTTAATTCTGAGCACACTGATCTATTACAGCTCTTGCAACCACCCCACAAGCTGTCCCAGTCCCTCTGGCCTGTCCAGGGTGATGCTTTTCAAGATGAATTCTTATTCCCCAGATGGAATCAAGAGTACCAATCTCACAGCCATGCCTTTGTAACTAAATTTCCTTGAACTTTTGCCACTCTGGCCCTTTGGGAGGGGCCTGGTGTGGGCTGCCATTGAGGGGCTCTGGCAGCAGTTTTTCTGGGATCTCTTACCTGCATTCTGCCGTTCTTGTTCACATTTAATCACAAACTCTGTGATACTGACATGGTGTGCTGGATGGTGTTACTTACCACGTCTTGGTGTGAAATGAATCCATTACAAATCACTTAAGTGTATAGACCATGTAATTTGTTTTCTGTTCTTGTTATCAGTTCAGGGAAAAAAAGGACTCAGGCAAAAATGTCACAGAAAATGGGCTGTTGTTAATGACATTGCTGTCTGGTTATGGGAACTGGGAAAATGACTGATACTGGTGAATTTACTTCAATGCCTTGTGTCCAAGGTCTGGGATGATGTGTGCCTGACAGGTATGTCAGGAATGGAGCATCGGGAATGGAGCTCTGGTTTCTAGCATTTCTTCATGAGTTACCCTGTTCTTATGGGTTGTATCTGGGAGAAAAACCTAAAATATGGACAAGCAGGAGTGGTAATGGGAGCAAGGAGAAAGTGAAGAACAGAAAAGGAAAGGATTTAGAAGATTGGCAGAGAAAATATTGTTCTGAACAGGCGCAGAATAGAGCAGGAGATAAGGCAGAAAGGAACGTGGTCGTGAGGCTGTTGAAGGAAGGATTTATCTCACCAAAAGCAATACAGTTTGTCACTCTCTGCATTTGCTAAAGCTCATTCAGTATTCGTGATGATATATGGAAATAATAGTAGAGGGAAGAGGAACACTTAGAGTGTGAGACTTTTCCTTTCAGCTGTGTTTATTTAAATGAATGGGAAACCCTGCCATGTGGTAGACTTCTCAGATGAGCTTCTTACGAATTACTTAGTACTCCATAACTGAGTACTGATGCAGTAATTCTTTCTCTAAAAGCAATTATTTGTATGTATGGAAGTGTCAGCAGCCTGTGATGTATTACAGGCAAGTGCAGTGTGCTGCTAATAGAAGTTAGCCTGCCAAATTAGTGAGGCAGAGCACCATGAGAACTGGTGTGACCTATTTCTGCATTTCTTATGGGAATTCAGAGGAATCATGTAAGAGAATCTTAGACCCCAGCATTGCTTTCATAATCAACTCCCCAGCAGTGGGATATATAAGATACCAGCTCACATGGGAAGAGAACAATAAACAGGATTTGTGTGTGTCACTTGTAACTGTAGCTGTCGGGAATATTCTTTCTGATTTCATTTCTGCTTCTCATTTTCAAGAGATTAAGTTGTTGTTAATATGTTGACAGCTACTGCTTTATTTATTTTACTCTAGTATTTATCCTACAAATTTCATCTCCCCTTCATTGTCTGTGTTGTCTAGAGTGAAAACAGTATTTTATGAGAGGCCTTTTTTGTGTAATGCATTTCTGTATGGATTTCAGCCATATGACTGAAAAAGTACCTGCTTATGTAGTCTAATAGAAACTTTCACAGATGGGAGCCAAGGTAATAATAAGGTAATAACTGAATGTACTGCTACTGCTGTAGCTTTTTAAGGTGTTGTCTTCAGTTGCAAAATAAGAATAAAGTACAATACTACTAGAGGTTTACAGATTTTAAAAAGCAAAGCCAAGCATATCATAAGGCCAGGTGGAACTGTGCAACAGGATTATTTCTTGTTTTTTTATTCTGCAATGTTTCAAGGACTTTTATTTTTCCCCCTTTTCCTGTTGCAGGCTTGAGAGCAGTGAATACTGTAGGTGGAGGTCTGGTGCACATCCCTGACAACTTTTGTGTGTTCCTGATGCTTGATGGTGGTAGAGAAATGAATCAGGATAGGGAAAATTCTTTGGGATTATTATGGGGTGAAAATACATTTGAAAAACATTTTAAGCATCTCTTAATTAATTGAGAACTCAAAAATAGCTGGAGAAAATGCCTTCCAATCTCCACATGATTAAATAATCCTTAATGAGAAGTAGGTCCTTCGTTAGACACTGTGTCTGGCTAATTGAAGAAATCATTTCTGAATACACTCCAGAGCACAGGAATGAGTGAGCGTGGCCTATACATGAAGATGTTTGCCTTTTACTGGTATTTACAAGTTGCTAAATGAATCCTTTTTAACTGGCTGTGCACAGCCAAAATAGTGTTGTGGTAATTGTACTGCATAACTTGAGGGGGTTATTCTGCTTCAATGTAAAATTTTAAAGTTCAATGTATTTTTTTACTTTATTCTCTACAGATCATTTTTGCTATGATTAATTCATCTGACTACTTAGATATGTAGAATCTAAATACTACACAACATTGATTTTCCTTTTTGTTATATTTCCTAGATATGAAGTTTGTCTTAGAGCCATGAGATGAAAACTCATGTGCATTCTGAAGGATAAAGTATTTCTTTAGCCTGGCAGTGAGCAGGAGGGCTCCAATACAGCGCAGGATTGGAAATCCTGAAGGTAGACAAATTTCAGAAACACCCCCAAGCACAATCTCTGGTTGAAATTGAGATTTATTTTTCCATGTCCATGCTTTTGATCAGAAGGAATTGCCTTTGGGTTTCCTTTCTCCCTTGTTTTGTTTAACTGAATTCCTTATTTCTCGCCAGGATTGTGTAGGTTGGAGGACACAGGATGAGGCTGAGTATGATTTGGTTATTTCTGTGTTTGGGTCACTGTGGTTCCCCCAGTAACCAAAACCCTGCAGCTGGTGGGAAGACAATGACTGGGCAGCAAATCTTGAAGTCCCAAACTGGAGAGAATGTTTTGAACATGAGTGTGTCCCTCTGCCTGTCATTTGACCAGTACTTTCCACTGGGAAAAGTCCTTGATCTGGTACAAAAATGAGAGGTTGAAGAGGAGAAGCAGTCATTTTCCTCTGTGAGGGCTGAGATGATCACTGAGAGTTACAGAGTTACAGAGTACAATCACCAAGACCATTGCAGGTACTGGATTCTGAACACTTGCACTAGTAGTTAATAAGAAATTAGAGATGTATTGGAAAAACCATCACAGAGGCTAAGAAAAATTCATAACCACCACAGGCTGTCTGGTATTTCCCTGTTGGAAAAGGATGCAGGGGTGAGATTGAGAGTTTAATATCATACAAGCAGAAGTTGAACCAAGATGCTTATTGGAATAGAATAGAATATCATTACCCTGTTGCGACAATGCTGGAGTGTAGCCTTACAAAAAGCAAAATATTTTAACACAAACAGCACAAGAGAGAAAAACAAAGCCTTGCATATCCAGGGGAAAGCAGTGCCCGTGTTTGTCAGGCAGGGAAATTGGGCAGCAGAGCTGTTTTACTTTCCTTCATTAAATTGGTGCTTGGCTGCATGTGCAGGGAAGAGAAGAGTACTGGGCAGCATCACCTGCAAGATGCTGCCTTCCCTTGCCTGGAGGGGAATTAGCTCCTGCTGTTAATTACCTGTTAATATGCAAAGGTTCTTCCTAGAAGGAGGAATTACCAGGCCAGTGGGACTTTAGTGCTTCCATTTCTCATGCAGCAGGAGAAAGAAAGCCCCTTTGGAGCGGCTGAAAAGGCAGCCAGAGGGAGTTTGCCCCACTGAAGGGATGTCTGAGATTCTGACGGGGCATTTTCTGCCCTGCAGCCAATTGTCAGTTCTGGCTGGCTCCTTTCCTGCCCTCATGACCTTCTAACCTTCCTTTGGCCTCTTAGTTCTGCTGCTTTTCAGGGTTCCCCCGTTGACTTCTCATGTCCCTCTTGCATGAACTGGTGCTCTTGCTCAGATCAGATCAGAGCAGAGCGTGGCCACCAGGACTGTGTCCTGTCCGTCCTACTCTCGTGTCCCCTGCTGTCCCCAGCAGGGCTGTGGTGGGCACGAGGAGCCTGGTACAGGCAGGTACAGGGCTGTTTGCTGCGGTTGTGCTGCTCTTTGGTTTCATTTTCTGTACATACAGGTGCTGGGTGCTTCTCTAAGGTGGGCATCCCCCAGCAAAGAAGGGGCAGCAGGTGGTTCTGTGCCTCTTCTTTCAAGGAAATCTCTCCTTTTTATAGTGACTGGGCTCTGGTATTGCTTAGTGCTAAGAAAATACTCTGATGAACATGCATAGCAATCGAAGCAACCGTTAATGTACTAATTATCTGGTGTTTTTATTGACATGCAAAGCAGAACCGTGCCTGTAGCTCCTCTCACCTTCACACCCCAACACATTTCTGTTACCATTTTTCCAGTCCAGCTCTCATACACATGGAAGTGTGAAGTACAAGCAGTGCTTTGTGAGAGTGTTGAAAAGGTTTTCCTTTAGGGATCCCAGAATAATAGGGGCACTCAGTGTTTCTCAGTCCTCATTTGAATGTAGTTTTTGCAAGTGTTTCATTTTAACAAGTTCTTTCTGATCTGTGGAAATAAATGTAGATACTCTGTCCAGGTTCTTCTGGTACTGGTTGCTGAGATTGCTTCTAAGTATGTAAACCTGATATTTTGCATGAACTGGGGATTGCAGGAAGTATGAACCAACCAGCTGTAATTTCATAATAAGGCTGCTTTCTATTCTGAAGTGTTTTGGCAAACACTAATTTAGTTGGAAAAATAAATAAATAAACAAAAAATAATCAAGCAACTGATTTCCTGATATCAAAATTGCTTCCTATAACAAGAGTCAAGGATTCTCTTGAATAAAAGGGACTTTAACGATGTCTGGCTTGGTATTAAGATAAGTGTTTATATTCAAATGCAGAAAGAAGAGTTGCTCTTAAAGCTGCCGGTTTAATGGTTTCGTCTAATTGAATTCTTGTTTAATTCTTAGGATAAAGAAGTGATTGGCTTAGGTTAATTCAGAAATCGTGCAAAAGTTACTCTTTGAAACCATTTTAGGATTTTATTTTCACATTGCTAATTAGCATTTTGAACACTGTACATGCTCTCGATTCTAAATGAACTAAAAAAATTAATGCCGAGTTAAATTTGCTTAAGTTTGGGCTGCACCTGTTTAATCATTCAGTCAGAAGATGTACATGGGTTTTACTGCATTTAAAATCACTACTTAATTATTAATACTATTAAAATGCTATTAAAACCTAGCAAGTTGCTAGCAGCCCTTTCAAAAGGTATTATTGGATCTTAAAAAATATGGGGTTGAGTAAAAGAAGTCAGGATTGCATTCTGCTCATTTCATTTCGGTGCAGTGAAGCCTGATACTGGTTTCAGGTGGAAACATTGCTGCCCATGTCTGTAGAATTTTCTAATACTATGAGAAGATCACTGGTGATAAAGCTTCTAGGACAGTACCAAGAGCAGGGAAAGGACAGTAAGATGGTGACTTTAATTACATGTATAAATTAAACTCTTTGCTAGAGTCCTGTGATTGAAACTCATTACTCTAACTTTATTGTTTGTTGTGAGTGTAAACTACAACCCAATTAAATTAGAAAGGGTGGTTTGATGGATGCTCACAATCTGTGGCTTTTGGAAGGGGAAAAAACCCTGTCAAGCAGTTCAAGATGGTCTTGTTGGCTGTGCTTTCTAGTCTCTAACCCAAACAAGTTAATGGATTGAACTCTGCAGCAGGAGAAAAAATAATTCTGTGTTGCATGGAATGGGGTGTACTGAAGCCTTCAAGGAGCACTGTCTCATTTTTTCTGTCTGCATGGAATTCTGCTGTGTGTTTTCTTATGAGTGGGTATGAACTTCTCAAAGGATCACAGAAAATGAGTCATTTGTGATGTCCCCAAATTTCACAATGGGCACGATCAGGTCTTTCTGGGGCACAGGAGCATGAAGCTCTTACCCAGTATCCTCTACTGGGTTGGACTGGCCATGCCTTTCTTAGATTTTTATATTTTTCATTTGTTTGTTGTGGTTATTTTTGGTATTTGGGTTTTTTGGTTTGGTTTTTTTTTTTTTTTTTGGTTGGTTGGTTGGTTTTTTGGTTCTTCTTTTTGGTGTTTTTTTGGTCTGTGGCTTTTTTATGTTAACTGCTACGGAGTGATGCTGGCTTTGTTCTCAGCATGTTCATTACAACATTACTAAACAGGTTCCCCTGGGTGGCTCCAGGGCCATATTAGACCTTGTGAGGTCCCTGTTGGTACCATGGATAGGCAGGTCCTGCTCTGTATGGGTGATGTATGGGCTCTGTAGTTACAACATGGGGTTTCACGAGTCATTTCTTTGAAAATATGCAAGATGTTGTCAAAGCCTTGTATTATGGGAAGTATTATGGGACTCTGATATGGGCAGAGTTCTTACCCCCCTTTCTGAAACCTGTGCGTGTGCTGACACTGAATTGTGCCTCATCAGTCTCAGTCATTAAAGTTGGTGTGAAGTCACTTGGAAAAAGTTACCTCACTCCTTCACTAAATCCATTTCTAGTCTCCTCCTGCTGCAGATTAATACCAATCCTTATGGTTAAAAAGGTATTTGAAGTCCAGATTTCCCTCTTGTTAGGGAAAAGCATTTCTAAAAGTGGCTGCACTCAGTGATCAATCAGTTCACATGGGGTTGCTCTGCAAACAAGGGCCTCCTTAGGGTATGGTGACCATATTTGACCTTGATCTTTGTGTCAACTCGAAATATTCATCAAAAGAAGTTGCAGAAGGTTTCTCTCGTTTTAGCCTGCCAACAATAATTGAAAAATGTCATTTGTCACTCTCCTGAGTAACTTTGATACACCAACCATGTGTTCTAAACATGAGTTTTATTTGCAGTGGTTTGAATTCTGTATTAATTTGCTTGTGAAAGAAATAGTTGAGAAATAATGAACCTCAAATACTTCTATAATTGCAAAGTACTGCTGTGGCATAGACTTATGTATCACTGGGGTCTGTCTTCTGCAGCATGGCCTTATCCATGGGCCACAGTGCCTCCAGGGAAGGACCTGCTGCTCCACAGCCAGGGGTGCTTTGGGCTGGACCTGCTCTGCTCTGGGCTTGACCCACAGGCAGTCAGGGTGCTCCAGTCCCACCTGCTCACAGTCCTTTGGACAGGAGTTCCAGAGGAGCTCCAGCCTGTCCAGCCCAGGCACAGCAGAGGTGTCCTGGCCTCCTTCCAGCCCAGGTGTGTGGCCGTTGCTGTTATCAAACTGTTCCCAGGCACAGCAGTGAGGTGATAAGAGCACAGCACAGCAGTGAGAGCAAAACACAGCCACTAACAAGCACTGGACTCCAGCAGCCAGGCAGGAGAGCCCCATGGCAGGCACAGGAGCTGCTGATTAATAGCCAGGCTGCAATGACAGCCACAAATTCCACCTGGCACATCCCAATCAAATCTGTCATTATCTCGAATCCTTTGAGCACCACATTGAGCACCAAAACTGACTGTCATAGTTTAACCCCAATTAAAAACTGAACCTCACACAACTCTCTGCCCACTGGTGGGATGGGGGAGAGGATGGGAAAGGTAAAAGAGAGAAAACTTGTGGTTTGAGATAAAAGCTGTTTCACAGCAAAAGCAAAACCTGAGTGTTAGCAAAGCAAAACAAGGAATTCCTTCACCACTTCCTATGGGCAGGCAAGGAATTCATTCATCACTTCCCCAGGAGAGCAGAGCCCCACAACACGTTGGTGCCTTGGGAAGACAAACACCATCACTGTAAACATCCCCACTTCCTTCTTTGGGAAGGATTTATACCCCAAGCATGATTCCATCCAGTGTGGGGTGTCCCTGTGGTCACCCAGGTCAGCTGTCCCTGCTGTGTCCCCTCCCAGCTCCTCATTGCTGGGGTGGGTGAGGAGCAGGAAAGGCCTTGGCTCTGTGAGAGCCCTGCCCAGCAGAAAGGAAAACATCCCTGTGCTAGCAAAGCATTTCCAGCACAACCCAAAACACTGCCCATACCACACTTAGAGAAAATGAGCTCTACACCAGCCAAAACTAGCACAGTCATTTATGAAAAGTGTTGCATTTTATTGCTTCTTTCCAGTCTGTAAACTTTCAAACAACTTCATTTATTTTTCTTCTAATCATGAACATCTCTGCTCAATTCCATAATGTATATCCATTTAAGTAGTTTTTTAAAATATGCATTTATCCCAAGCTTATGGATGGGTTTACAAAGATGATCTTCCTCATATTCTAAACAATCTCTGTTTCCCATTGCATATTTTAAGGAATTAAATTCTCCTATATGGATTTGTTTATTTCAAGGTACCTTTGGATATGTATTTAAAAGAAATGGTTCCTAGAAATGACAACACAATTTATAACATCTAGTAACTGTAAACAGCTCAATATTGCAATTGTGCATCTAAGAAGACTGAGAAATAAACTAATATTTTAAATGCCAGGCCTGTTTATGGCATTGCAGGAATGATGGCAATCATTGCAGCTAAATACAGTAATAGAGCCTGTCGTGGCTTTAAGGCAGCTGCAGCACAGTGATGGCCCTAAGTGCATGATGATACTTTTGGAAACAAAGCACCATGTTTCTGTTTGGGTTTGAAGGTTTTCTGACTGATGATAATGTAGAAAGGACTGTGACAAACAACAGAGGCCCTTACCCTGAGAGCATTTGCATTCCTCAGCCAACGTGCTGAGCTCCACAAGGGCACTCACATACAAGTCTTGTTTGCAGCAGGGTTGCCTGATGCTTTCATGATCAGGCCCAACTCTAGCAGAGCCATTAGCCATAAATTTTATTCAAACATCTCCCCAGACTCTCTGCAGTGCCCTGTGCATGCTGAGGTGCTGCTCAGGGAGCTCACTGGGTCCATCTCCCTCACTGAGGGTCCCCTGGTCCCAAAGGATTCTCCTGGCACGCATCCCTATGAGTGCCTGGAGTGTGTCCAGGAGGGATCTCAGTGCAGGGGTCAGTCTGCCCTGCCCAGTGCTAACCCTGGGGAACAGCAGCTTTTCTGACTTGGTCCATGGCCATTGGGATAAAATTCCCTTGGCAGCTGCCCCCTTGTCTCTTTTGTCCCGACAGAATGTTGGTGTGTGACCTGTGTGTGGTTTCTAAACCCACTACAGAAGAGCCTGACTGTTTTCAGTCTGTATGAGCCATGCAGGATTAGATGAGCAGCAAGTTTAGGTTAGTCCTGCATCTTCAGCTGTGAAAATAAGAGGCAGAAAACATCTGACATTTTGGAGGAAAAAAGACAATATGAACCTCTGTAATCCTGCCTTCCCCTGAGACGAGGCAGAGCTCATCTTTCTTTAAAGAATTTGAAAGTACTTTAATACTTATTTAATATGTATCTCTTTGTGTTACTTTTCTGAGTTTTCTAGGGCTGAGAAATTGTCCCTTTGATGGAAGTAGAGGACATTAGTATAGGTTTACAGGCCTTGTGGAGATTCTGTAACCAAAGTTAGGACCTGAAATTGTTGCTAAATACACAACACACACTAATTAATGCATTGTAAAGTCAGTTACTCTCTCAATTGAGTTTTCCAGGAGAGAAGGTAAAAGGTAGAGAGGTTTTGCTTGGTGTTAGCAGTGCACAGCTGTTTGTGCTGCTGTCCACCTGCAGTCACAGCCAAGCCCTATCTTCACCCAGTGCTGTGTTGAATCTCTTTCTTTACATTCTTGCTGTGTAACTTTTATTAGTCTTTTGTGCACACTTCTTCTTTAGAGTGCTGGAAAATAATGAAGTTGCTCTGATTTTGTTGCTGTGTGAGTGCTCTATCTAATCATGAAGCTGCTTCATCCTAATCTCTATTCTAAAGGGCCTTTTCTTTATAGCAGCTACCCAAGGAAGACCCACATGCAATCTCTCTTGGAAGCTTGCACATCATTCCATTGCTTCATGAAGAATTTATTAATTTTATAAAGTATGTCTAAGCAATGCATCAGTAATTTATGAAGCTTTCATCATCATTTTTGCAGACTGAGGGCATGTGGGAAATATCATTTGTGCCACTGGAATGATGCTCAGAAAACAAAAATGAATACATCCACCAGGCTGTGTTACAGCTGTTTCCTACTGCACCATTTTGGCTGCACTTCAAATATGGAAATCCTCTGGATGATTTGTTCTTGTGAATGTAATATCTGCACAAAATCAGAGGGGTGTTTTTTACATCTTGTTGTATGCATTCCTTTATTTAAGGGCAAACTTTGGTGCACTACTTAGTGCAGTAGTAATTGGAACAGGCAACTTTATATGCTTGCTAGTCTGTTGGCATTCTTACACCAATGTCAATCTGCTACCTCTTTTTCCAAGTCACTGAAAGCCACACAAAGTGCCCTTCATGGCCAGGTGAGGCTGTTCTGGGGCTCTCTCTGGTCCAAGGGGAGATTTATGGGGTCCCTGTATCCCAGCTGAGCTGTGCAGCTCCCACCTGGACCTCTGAGACACAGCACAAAGTTATTTTGTGTGGATAAAGAAAAAACAATACAGTTCTGATATCAGTTGTAAATTCATCTCTCTGGCCTGGGGCAAACTGGTTTTTACAAGGTCAGCATCTGATAAATTTTTGATTGGAAAGAAGGTGCCATTTGTGCCATTTTCAGTGAGCAAGGGAAGAAAAGCTAAAGATCCTCTTGAGACAATTAAACATTTCTCATTAGTTAGTTGCCTGGATTAAGTCTTTGAAGGAATTGATTTATAGACATGCTCGTTCACTGGTATTGCCTAGCAATCAACTTGAAAAAAGAAAAGAAAAATTTATATGGTCCTTTTTTGCTGTGGTTCTTCTTTTATGTGCTGTGGAAAACATTAAGATTATTTCCTTGAAGATCCGAGCATTCTGGACTTAATTGGGGAATTGGTAGGGTGTAAACTATTAAACCTCATGCATTTTAATTTTAAAGGGCCATTGCACTACTATTGTCATTTAAACATTTCAAAAATTTTGTTTCCAAACCTGAAATTTCAGTTCCTGATTATTTGGTGTTTACTACACAAAGGCTGTAACTTCTGTGCAATAATTAGAAGGTTGATTGTTCTCCAACTGAAAATTTAGGCACTTGCTTTTCATTTACTGACATTTCTTTGGCAACACTGTCAAACTCCTACCTACTCTCTGTAGGCAAGTGATAAATATGCAACGTTTACAATAGAGCTATTTTAAAATGCAACTTAAATGGTACCTATAGCAAACTAACACAAAAACTTCAGTGTTTACATGCACTGAGCACAGGCTTCACTCCTGGAAACTTCTGTTGCTGAAGTCAGTAAGAACACATTCAACACATTTTCCATGAAGCTGGGAAAGGGCTTCCTTTCCTTTATTTCACCTTGACTCTGAAAAAAACAGAAACTTGGAAGAAGTTGTTAGAGCAGGTTTCATTTGATCACAAGACAGAAAAAAAGTATGCATGAAAGCCATCTGTTGATAATTGAAACAGTAATATCTGTTCCTAACACTTCAGCTGGATTATACTAATAGAGATTTGAGAGAACAGGCAGGTAGGTGAAACAGGTTTAGAAGCAGGGATATTTATACAACTAAAGCAAGCTTGTAAAATACCAATTTTTATCATTCATTTTTTATATATTGAAATACAAATCCCAGTGAAAATAGAGGCCATGCTAGAAAGAGATCTTTGAAGCTTCTTTTATTTTCATCAAAATAAGATATAGTTCTAATGGATCATGTTTTCTGGCTGAATGTGTGTAAATACATGCCTTGAAAATGTTTGGTATCTGCAGGAATATCCATACAGGAAGCAAAATACCCACTCAAGCTATTCTTTAATATCTTTTTAGAACATATGTTTTGCACTAGGTTGTAAAGAGCTGACAAGTATCCACTTGGTATAGAAATCCCTAATTGTACATTAAAAAGCTTAATAAAAGAAAAATTCTGAAAGTGCTTGGAGATGATCTTGTGTTCATGGCTGAATGAATATGCTTGGCACCAGTGATCTCCAGTTCACTGAAAGGGGAAATCAGGAATGCTAAATAATTAGCTAAAGGTGCTCTGCAGATTATGGATTGAATGCTTGTGATACAGATGTACCCACTGCCTGTGTTGTATTGTTAATGAGCATTGCAAATAAGTCATATAAATCGTATTTTTAGCTCAGAAAGCGTGTGCAGGTCACAGGTTTTCTGCATCATGAATTATTTTGATTGTGATTGGAAGAGGTGGGTGTGTGGAATAATTTAGAGGTATTCATCCCGAGGTACTCTGGTTTTTCCAGTTTCTTATGGTTGTGGGGTTTTTTCTTCTAAAGAAAGACCAGGGTGTATGGCCAAGGAAAATGAAACGAGTCACCTTTCCCACCACCTACATGTATGCTTTAAGCTGTAATAATAGAGGCGTTTTCTGTGTGGGCTGCACTTCACTGTAAGTCAGGGTAGCTCCATTATATTTGTACTTTCTAAGGCATTGGTGCACACATTTTAGTTTAGATCCTTTCTCTGGTGGTAGGGATGTAAACTGGAATTTCAACACGCTTCCTCTTTCAATTGCTTGTTCCCTTCTTTTAATACAATTTTTGAAGTTCCTGATTTTCTTAATTAGGCTTTGCCACGTTTTACATAACTTTCAAAGTTTTAATAGCAGAGAGAAGAGTAAAAAATGCACAGGAAACATCCCTAAAGTTCTTATAATACTGTCTAAATATGGAGAAATTTAATTTTATGTAATTCTAAAAATGAGTAAATCCATCCAGAAGAAATACAGAACCAAAAAACTCTGACAGAAAATAACATGAAGTATACAGTTTCAAGGTTAAAGGCTTCATGAAAGGATTCAAGTACTCCTAGGGGTATTTTGGAGGCACCTGTCCCATGTTTATAAGTTCTGCTATTGAGAAATGCACTCCAGGTTTACTACTGCTAGGGAAAATTTGGTTTGAAGCTGATGCTTTCATTTATATACCCACAGGATTTATATTCCCACATACGTACAAATATATCACACACAAATTCTTTTATGTGTTCATGTGTCCACATGAGCATCAGAAGATCACAGTTTCCCCCACAAACAATGTGACTGCATTTTTCAAGGAGCTTTTGACACTTTGGGTTTCAAACCTGGCATTCTGGATTTTTAAATTTCCCAAGTCCCTTGAGGACCTCAGCCAGCCAAGCCAGTAACACTGCCAGTCTAGCTTTCCCAAGGATGTCTCTTATTCAGATTTTCTGTAAGTTCTCACCTGGCCTTTTCACACATTTTCTGGAGTTCCCTCATTGTTGGGCCATTTTACCTTCTCTCCTTCAGGAAAATCATTAAAACCTTGTCCCACTCTACTAAAAACTAGTAGAGCCCAGTTGATCAGGCTGTTCTGCCTTTTTATTCAAGACTGTAGATCCTCCTCCTGTCTTTGGAATCAGAAGATGTTGCTTATTGGTTTTACATTGGGTTTTATGAAGAGAGACTGGTGCTCTGTATGTTATTCTGATTCCTATACCTGATATTTCTAAGGTAACCCTTGCAGAAAGGAATAGCTCCTTCCCTTTGCTAATGCCCTGTCATTCCTCATCAGCTCCCAATGCCAGAAACCCAAGTGGATGTTGCTTCTAAGGCTGAGCTAAAGAAATCCTCTGTGTAGAAGTAATTTTCTATGCTCACTTTTTGGAGTTTAAAAAGTAAACAGCATATGTCCAAAAGTGTGTGGGAGGCAAAAAATGCATACGCTGAACAACTTGTGTGCTTGACAAAGCATGGAGCAGCTAGCTGCAGAACACAGTGCTGCTCCTGCTAGCATGTGCTTGGCAGGAAGAGAATAACCTCAGTAGAGGGTGGGAATCATCAGCAGTCCAGTGGAATTATACTGAAATAGTTAATTCATATAAAGCAAATGTCATTATTTTTTTCCCCCAAAATATTGTTTCTGTATATTTTGCACATGGGTTTGTGTCTGATGCAGTCCTTCCACTGAAGATCCACTCCTGTATTTATGTTCAGTCTTAACTTGAAGCTCACAGATACCAAAACAAATGCTGTCTCAAAACCAGGTATGTGTGCAAGTGCTCATTTATAGCAGGTATAGAGATGAGACTTTTTTTCCCCCTCACCTTTGGTTTAATTATGTGAGGAAAACTGAAGAGTGATTGGTGTGGTGTCAGTTTGGGAGACCACTTTCCCTCCTTTACATTCCTCCCTACACTCCCAGGTGTTCTCCTTTTAGTAATGCCCAGTTTCAGTTTTAAGCCAGCAATTTTATTATCAGTCAGAGAAAACTTTCCTGAGATATGGGGCTTGCAAGAATTATTTTCTTTTTATTTCAAAACTACTTTATTCCTAAACGCCAATCACAGGATGTCTTTTTTATTATCCTTTAAGGCTGTTGGAGAGGCTCTGTGCTGGCGCCATGATCAGGGTGGTTTGGGTGGGTCTGTGCTGTGCTGAGGATGCTTCCAGCTCCCGTTTTGGGCAGGTCTGAGCACAGTCAGCCTGCCCACACGAGGCTCTGTGCCATCTGTGCTCACACCGGAGGAGATGGGGATGGGGCTGCCGTAGGTGCTCAGCGGAGATTTTCTGCTGTAGTTACTGCAATGTCAGGCTGGCCCTTCGCATCATTAAGAAATTTGCATCTTTTAGCAGCAGGAGCGGGACAGATCAAAGGCAGGGATGATGAATGCCCCTTTGAACCAGGCAGCCCCACCCCTGAGGGTTTGTCCGGAGCTTCTCCTCCTCTCCCGCAGACCTCGGGCACCGGTGCCTTACAAAACCTGACTTAATGACTTGCTGCACCGCATTCACTTGCTGTACATTAATGAGGATTTTTTAGTTGTGTTCCTGCTTTTTGTCTCTTTTAAGACTACTTTCAGTGTTTTAGCATCATGTTCAAAAGGCTAGTCAGATTTGTGTGCTCGCAGCCTCATTAAAATTCTGTTCTGCACATCCTCTGACTCACACTTTATAATCTATCAGAACACCTGTTTTCTTTACAATGGCCACAAGGCAGCTCAAAACACTGTGGTATTTAGCATTTAATAATGAGCACAAGATATGTATTTTTTGACACTTAAAATTTCCTTTAGAAAAGTGTATGGAAAAAATTCTCGTTTGAATGAATTATCTGAGTTTTCTTGTCCTCCCTCCCTTCCTCCCCATATTTCCTTATTTGAATTTTGACAAAACTCAGTAATTCTGTGGCAAATGGAAAACTTCTTCATGACATAAGGCAGTGGTCATGAGGAACCGTGGTGGAATCTATGGAGCAATTTCTTTCCCTACATTATTAGCAGTTTTTAAATTTCTTAGGGCAGGAAGTGATTGAGATTTGTATCTACATTTAAATAAGAGCCCTTCACAAGCAGCACATTGTAACTGTACCCCATGAGGATGCTTAGAAGCTTAAGTATATTGTTAACATCTGTCTCTTTATCATTCTATTACTTAAATCAATAGTGGGCATTGCAAACAATTTTTCTTTTAGTTACAGGCTTTTAGAATTGTCGTATTTAGCTTAATATCAGCCATTTGATACAGAAGCCATTTAAGGGCTCAGCATGGGGTGAAAAATGTGATCTCAAAGGGCAAAACCTGTCACTGTTACGTAAGTGAAGAATCATTTCCCAGTGGGTATGAAATTCTCTATCTTTAGTGCTCTAATAGAGGACATACTGCAAGTTGATTATTGTAATCCTACAGTGTTATCTCATCAGTGAGTGGATTAAGGGAGTTCTTTCTGCTGAGGGGTCAGAATAAACATTTTCATTTACTCCCTGCTGTGTCACAGACAAATAGAGGTGTTATCTAAGAATGTTTTGCCACACATGGTAAACATAAGTACAGTAATGTATCAGTGATTCTTCTTCCAGCTTTCCACTGTCATATGGAATAGAATGGATGCTGACAGTGAAGTCAAGAAATGGTCACTAGAAGGGGCACATGTATTATCATACCTAATGTAGAAGGTTGTATTCCTCTCTAATAAATTATCTCACCTTGGTTTGGGCTGAATGTCATTTTTAGCAGGAAAGTGAGTTCACTGCCTCGGCTGGTCCAAGTATCAAGGGTGTTGTAAAGTATTTTAAAGGAGTGAGTTAAAAAGATAGGGAATTAAATGTGCAGGTGGAGGAGATGAGTATCACAGGCAGCTTTAACATCCTGCCTGTTGGAGAACAAAGTTTCCAAGGAATCTCATGCTTAAGAAGGCATTATGCATAAGTTGTTTATCCTATATACTCTTCCAGGGAATTTTCATAAAACACCATAAGGAGCAGTGATTTTTCTTTTCCTGATTAACACTGTTCTTTCTAAAAACTGCTGCTCCCAGGATGAAACCCCCTTCTCTGAATGAAATGATCACAGGGTACATTTCTGTGGAGGAGCTGTTCTTGGTAAGCCAGCAGCCAAATTGTGTGTGGCATCAGAGCACTGGGAGGATCAAGGATGGCAGCAAAAGCAAAGGAAGAACCAATATCACATGAAAGGGCAAGACCTGGAGGTGCCTCATGCAGAGGGTTCCTGAGCCTTGCAAAGCAGGTGTCAGCTTAGCTCTGGTCTGAATCACTCAGCAGCTACTGCAGGGATTTATAAATGGAGGAACCCCTCTCTAAAATGGCTATGGACTTGTTAGCTTCCAGTGATTCTCAGAATGGATTTCTTCCCTATATGGCTTATATATCTGAAAGATATTTTAAAAATAAATGGGTAATTTTCATGGACAATACATAGAGAAAAAAGGCAACAGAACACAAAATTGCTGGGGAGAAGTGCCAAGATTCCATAACCTGCAGAGTGTATACCTTTATTTCTTCAAACAGTGCAAAATAGAGGATGGATGTCTTGATACATAGTGAATAAAGTACACAAAGGCAACTGAGCTCAAAATTGTGTCTCTGTAGGGGAAGAAATCTTGAGCAAATTCCCTTCTTTGTGGAAGAAACAGGATCGTGACCTTTCCCTCCTAAGGTGCCTGTTGAACCCCATCACCTCCCTTCCCTGCCAGCAGAGGTCTGCAGGATGATCAATTCCAGCAAGGCTGGTGCAAGACCTCCCTGCTCAGCTCCCACCCTTCCTCTCCCTCCTGCCTCCTGTTATCCTGGAGTTGTGCAGGTGAAATTGCACAGGTGGAGTTTCCACATCCGTTTATAAACGACACAGTTTGGGTTTTCATTCTCTTTGTTTGGTTTGTTTGGGGTTTTTTTGGAGAGGGCATTTTCTTTGCTTTTTTTTTTTTTCATTTGTTTTGGGTTTTTATTTTTTCAGACTGGAGCAGTTGCCCTAAGTCAGCCCCTCAGCCCCTGTGTTTGCAGTTGTGTTTGAGCAGGGGAGAGCTGGCAGGCCGGGCAGGGATGAGTGGGTACGAGAGGAGGAGGGCAGGATCTGTTTACACTGGGTTCAGCACTAGCAAAAATTACAGCATGGAACTGCACTCTCAGCAGACAATTTGATTACTGAGGCACTGCTCCAAGCACATGATTTATCCACATAGCTCAAAACAGATAGGAATAGAGCCAGTGTGCTAATGCAAAGTAAGAGTTTCAAATAGAGCTTAATCAGATGTGACAAAATAGAATGAAATATAGACAGAATTAAACAAAACATGTGAGTGTTGTATAAAAGAGTCAACTTAAACCACTAAACAGAATAAAACATAAAATACTAGTTACATGACACACTAAAATCTCTTTGAATGTGGTTTGCCACATGACAGGTTTCATTATATCATTCATTTGACAAAAACAAAGAAGTTTTCTCCAGAGCCTTAAAGCAGGAGTATAAGCAAGGTCACTGTGTATTAGATTTGCCAGTGCAGCAGAGCATGGCTGGGGAAGCTCTGAGGACATGACACACAGCTCCTGAGTGAGTGCTCAGGCTCCAGCAGTGGCTGGCACAACAGTTTGCAGGATAACTTCTGATGCAGGCATCAAAACTTCACCTAAGCTGATCCAGCTGCCAGCTCTTGGTCTTTCCAGTTCCTATCAGAGAAATGCTTATGGAGTACTGTGCTGGCATAAAACAAACCTTGTCAAGATTTCTCTGTGTGAGATTTATGCAGAGTGAAATAAAAGTGTGACATGGACACCTGATGCGTGAGTCTTCTGTATGAAGCATGACACTTGGCAAGGGAGGCAGTGCTGAGCTCTGCAGAGCTGCCAACTCGCACTCATTTGGAGTGACTCAGGCATTTTTTCCTCTTGGTTGTGTGCAGATATCCAGCTAAATAGCTCCTGAATTTAGAGGGGGGTTTGTGCAATGAAAGATTTTCCTGAAGTATTTTTTTAACAGTGCTTCTTGAGACATATGTTTTCCTTCTGTTCTTTAATCACAGTTAGCCTTTCCAAACATAATCTATATGGATTTTGAACATGAGTAATTAGAAGAATACATTCTGCTTTTGTGTCCTTGTCTTACAGAAGCATAAGATGATTTGGATCATTGTTTTTTGTGTAAAGATCACTGTTTCACTGGGGAACAGAGGACCTAGCCTGAACTCCAGCTTAGCAAGTCTTAGGGAAAAAGAGAAAGACAACCATATGCAAAGTCAAGAATTTATTGTTAATGTAGCAGAGCAGGCTAATAAAAAAATTACTGTTAGGCCACATGTAGCTGTTACAGAAAAAGGAGGAAAGGGAAGGGGAGAAAGCCATTACACAACAACTTTCAAATAAATAAAGTAATATGTAGGGGGATAGAATATAAGTAAATAAAGGTAGTATAGAAAGTAATCTTGCCCCCTAAAGAGTTGCAGCTGGGTTAATTATTAAAGATTGGGGGCAGGCCTGATGTTAACAGGCCACAGCTGTAGCCAATAAGAAGTGTTATAAAAGAGTGGATTGGGTGGTTGAGGGGAACTGGAGTCAGTTGGCTGCAGTGAGGACAAGGCAGAGTCAGTGCCCAGAGGAGCTGCCTACAAGAAACATCAGGGAGGTACAAAACTGTGGCAATATGGAACCCTTGTAATGTAATGACAATAGAACTCTTACACTATAATGACAGCAAATGGTCTTTATGTACTTATATTCTATCCCCCTACTGCAATACAAGTAATAAATTTAAAGTTGTTGCAGATGCTACTGAGCACCTACCCCTTCCTTTCTCATGTTTGCTGCACTCCCACTGCCCCTGGGTGTGAGGGCAGTGGATTTCAGCCTGCAGGAAAGTTCTGGTGAGCCATTCCTGCTGCATTCCTGTTGCAAGAGGGTATGGCACTGCTGGCCAGGGCTCATCTTGCT
This sequence comes from Ammodramus savannarum pratensis, assembly GCA_020466415.1. Lineage (NCBI taxonomy): Eukaryota > Metazoa > Chordata > Aves > Passeriformes > Passerellidae > Ammodramus > Ammodramus savannarum. The sequence goes on along the minus strand of JAHXMQ010006307.1, from coordinate 4,151,493 downwards.
CTTTGCCTGGGAAAGCACCAGGCTGCTGTTGGGGGTTTTTCATCCTCCTCACTCGGGAATGTGTGGGGTTCCCATAAATGAGTGAACTTAAGAATAAAACATAAAATACTAATTACATGACACACTGAAATCTGTTTGAATGTGGTTTGCCACATGACAGGTTTCATTATATCATATGATATCATTCTGATGTCTTCTTGCACCTTGCTCCTCCACAGATCTGCAGTTCTGTGTAACTCTGCATTGGCTGTCAGGGCAGCCTGTGCTGTGTGTCACAGACTGTTCACTGTTTTCTTCCTTGCTCTTAAAAACTGTTCTGTCCCTCCCAGGCCTGGAGCTGTGGCATCTTCACAGTGCTGGTGTTTCCCATGTCAACCTGTGCCCTCCCTTTGCAATCAGCCTGAAGCTGCAGCGTCACAGTGGGGTCAGAAATATGGAATTCTGCCCAGGCTGACCACTCATCACTGCATTCTTTATAAATTGTGGATATTTCATGTGACTATATAAAGCTGAGGACCTGTAACACTAATTAAACTTAGAATAGCACTTGATTATTAAGCAAAGTAATCATTAGAGCTAAAAGCAAAGCTCCAGTGAGACAGGACAAGGCTGGCATGGCCAGAGGCACAGAGCCTGCTACCCCACAAACACTGCCAGAGCCTCTTCTGCCCAAACAGGTCAGCAAGAGCTCTGCTGTCTGCTTCCCCCAGAATTGTCCATTGCTCCTGTCATCCCTGTGTGCACTTATTTATACTGAGGAGGGGCTCATACTCACCCACCTGAGCATGACAGAACAGAACAACTCCATGGAATTCAACCGTGTGAGATTTTCAAAGAGATGGAAAATGAATGCATATGTTTTCTTAAACTCAAATAATTTCTGAATGGAGACTGACATGAATCCTTTGTGTGCACTGAATGTAAAAACAGTTAAGGAAAAGGAAGTTTGAAATAGCAAAAATGCTGTGAAAAATTGCTATTGATCACCAGAGTGACTCTTTCAAAATCTGTCACGTTGAAGTTACAAAAGGAAAATCAGTCATGGTAGGAGAAGCAGTATGTCAATACAGCTGTATTTCATAATCCTGGTGCTGCCAGAACTGCTCTGCACCATTGGTAGCAGTATCTAGAGCCATGTTGGCACTGCTGCTTTAGGGGCCACTCTGTCATGCAACTTATTACCATGGGAATTTTACTGTTAGGTCAGGAGTTCAGTGTGACCAGTCAAGCTTCTCTTTCTGTTAGTCCTGTGGCACTGGACTAACAATTTTTTTGGTAACAAATGTTTTTGTAACCACTTATTTATTTTTTTGTAACCATTTATGTATTATTTTTTGTAACCATTCATTTATTTTTGTAACCATTTATTTTTTTGTAACCATTTTTTTTGGTAACCATTTTTTTTTAGTATGTATGGATATATTATATGTAAATTATCAAAGGGAAAAAATTGAAGCCTTGGAGAGCTATTGGTGTCACCACAAAGATTTATAGAGTTTATCATTTTTATTTAGGTTGGATTTTAGAAAGGAATTCCTCCCTGTGAGATGGAGAGACCCTGGCACAGGGTGCCCAGAGCAGCTGTGGCTGCCCCTGGTGGAAATGCCCAAGGCCAGGCTGGATGGGGCTTGGAGCACACATATTTGCTTAATTTCCTGAGCACAAACTTTCTGACTTTTTTTTTTGTTTGCTTTTTGTTTGTTTGTTTTTGAACACATCCTCCATTTGATCCATTAGGAGGAACATTAAAGCAGAATGTTCAGCTCATTAAGTTTCAGTCATGCAAGACTTTCATTCTCGGAATAAAAGCTTATGCACTTGGAAATACTTGAAAAAAAAAGAGAATGTAGAAACTTGAACAGTTCCAAGGTACAGTGGAATTGTGTGAAAGACTAAAATTCATTTGATAAAAAATAGCAGGCTCCATGTGCCAGAAAACATTAGGCGAGCATGCAAATGCGATTGGGTTTTCAGTCTTTTCACCAAGGTGTGGAAAGATCTGTAGCTATGTGAATCCAGGCTATTAAAGACTTTTAATACCTGCTGTTATTCTTTGACAGGTGTATAAAATCAGTCTTCTGACAAATTCTTCTCCATTTATTATTTTGATAAAAAGTTCAGTAATTAAACTTTGCCAATGAATGTCAAATTTCAGTTAGTGGAAGAGAGAGAAAATGCAGAAACAATCATTTATTCCACAATATAATGCCATTTCATTTTCACAGAAAGTGAGTTTCATTATCTTAGAACTTAAGTTATTACTCTTTCTCTAGACATTTAAATGAAGAAATGTTTAGCCATAGCAGAAACTGTTTTAAAAATTTGTTTTTATTTTAAGAAAGGCATTTTTTTCTTCTCTTATTTTCTCTATGTTCTCTGTGTATCTTCTTCTCAGTTAAATAGATGAAGGATAATAAGTTTGGCTTTCTAGAGATTCTGTTAATTCAGTATTTTGCAAGGAAACAGCAGAAATAGCACAGAAAGTGGTGATCTGCTGCAGACAAGCTTTTTCCTAAGCATAGAGATGATGGCTCAGAGAACGACTCTTATAAAAGATTCATTTTAATTAGTGGATTTTTTTAAAGCCATACAGTGAGGCTGATTAGCCCTACACTACAATTCCATACATTTGTGCTTTAAGAGTGTCAAGAAAGCAGCTGAAATTACAAGAATTGGATACTGAATATTAAATATTTTTAATATATTAATGAAATATGCTTAACAGGTTGTAAGAGCGATGTAAAACAGAAGAACACAAAGGTGCAGGTTATTAGTATGCCACACATGGATGATGTAGGTTTTCTTTGAAGTTGCCTATTAAAAAAAACAGGGCTTGTTGCTTGAGCTGCATGTTCTCTGAAAATAGATATATTCCTGTCCTTCCAAGACTTCTCCTATTTTTGCATAAGTAAAAGCAGCTTTCAGAAGGAAAGTCTGGTTTGTCCCTTGATCATCCCTGGTAAAAATGTTTCATACAGACAGCTTTAGGACAGCAGCTGCTCCTACTCCATCCATGACACATTTTAGGGATGAGATTAGGACCAATTCTTTTGGGACCAAAATGATTTCTGCAAGAAACAGCAACCTGTGTTCATTCAGCCTGCACGTGTGCCTGACATGGCTTCTCACCGGGGCTGCTGCACGACCTGACTGAATTCTGGGAGTACTGGCAGAACTTTGATCAGAAATGTGCCAGCACGGACCTTTTTGGTTATTTTGTACTGCTTCAGAATGCCCAGTGATTCATTTCAGTTTTAGAAGTGATGTGTTTGAACCACAGTCAGTTTCTGTGTTTTGTTGGAAAGATCTTCATTGTATCCAATGCGGTGAAAACCTGGATTTTATCCATTTTCAGAATCAGTTGTACATCCCTGAACACAGCAGCTTGTTCAAGTTCAGTGACTATTACAGTCTTTTTATTCCTGACAGCTTATCCATTTGTCCAGTACCTCAGCTTTCTTGCCTTTTATCTCCCTAGTAGATGCACCATAAATACTGTATTTGTGAGACATTTGTCTCTAACCAGTCATTTATTTTACAGATCAAAGAAACAAATATGTTGTGATTCTTTTTCACTTCACAGTGTCAGCAGAGCATGAATAGATTAATATGTGCAGAACTCAGAAATGTAAAGTTTAATTATTTACAAGCATTTTAGCTCATGCTAATTGGCAGCTGAGTGCAAACCCTTTGTTGCCCAGCCAAACAAGTCTTGACTCTACAGGAGCAGTGACTGCACTTATCATCCAAGGACAGAACTCGCTGCTTTTTACAGTGGAGCTGCTTTTGCTGACTGCTGTCACTTCTGTCATGGACTGGAAGGAGAATGAGTCCTGAGGCCAAGCTGGGGAAGGTTTGCCATGTGTAAGGGAGGAACCTGAAACTCCTGGTGTACCACAAACCCCACTGGGATATGGATGTACTCTATCATGTCACATACATCTGCCTTGGTTGGTGATTGCTGCTCTCTGTAATCCCAGGATTACAGGACAGCCACTGTCTGTCTGTCTGTCACATTGTCTGTCCTGGGCTTCTGTCCACCTCCATGGACCCCTTGGACTCAGTTTAATCAGAACCTTGCACCCTTTAGCTGTCTGTCACCAGAGTGACCTTTAGGGTTATAAAAGGCAAAATTTGTCAGTATGTGAGAGAAGTTAACCCATGTTTGTCAAGGAGGGAACAGTAGTTAAAGGTAGAAGGTATAGCCAATGTACCTGCTGTTAATATGTTTAAATCAGCAAACAAACACATTTAAATTAAATTGGAATTTGCCCCTGAACTTCAGTGTGAAGCATACTGTGATGCTTTAATTATTTGAAGTTAGATAAAAGTATCAAGCTAATGTGAAGTGTAAATGACTGTCTCAGGATAAATAGATATTGAAGAGCTTATTCTTCTGTTGAGTACATGAGAAATGAAAAGCACAGTGTATTGGTAGAAAAGGCGGTTTCTATTTCAGAAACACCTTTGGGACTGATGAACTGCCTAACTTCAATCTGAAATGAAGAATTTTCATTGAAAAAAGTGAAATGCAAAATTGTAGCTTCACTTGTCATGTATTATCTTGCCTGTGTCTGTTTTATTCTTTTTCTCAGAACTTGCCTTTTATTATCGTTTTAATCACCTTGATGGGTGTTATTAGAATCACAAAATGTCAGCCTGGGGAAAGTGAGAATCTCGTTGTTATTTTGTTTCAATGTCACCTTTGTCAATTCATGCTTAGCTACTATTTAAAATTTTGGTGCCAATCCTGTGATTAGATACCAGGTGTGATGTGACCAGTACTTAGAAGGGAGCAGTGCTTCAGTATTCCTGTTTGGAATTAGTTTCTTCATTGGGAATTATTCACCTTAATGTTTTGGTTTTTTCTTCCTTTAAATTTTTTTATTAGACCTTAATATTCTGATAGATAAATAGTTTTGTATCATTAAATGACACAGATAATTTGCCCTGGCAGTTTGGAACAATTTTCTGTGCATGATCACAGGTAGATATTGTTCAACCATCTGTAACACAAATTTAGAAGTTACTTTTCAGTACATTATTCTAGCATACCAAAATCTTTCCTGGAAATGATCATCACAGACAAGAATTGATATTCTCATCATCTGCTTAAGAAAAAAGCTATTCCATCATTTGTATTTTATTTGGGATACGTTTGAAATGAGATAAGTTGGGTGAATTATTCAGAAATGTAAAGGATTACTCAATAAAGTTTTGCATTCTTAGTTTCAGTGCATTGAAGATAAACTATTAAGAAGAGGGCCCAGTTAACACAGCATAAAGATGATGCATGAAATGTGACATCTCTTTAACACTGAGAGAAAACACTTCCCTCCATTGAGTGCTTTACAGCTAATGCAAAATATTGACACAGCCCTATTATACCAAACAATAGACTGCTTTCAGAAAGATAATTTTATAGAAGGGGTAGTATCATGTGATCTTATTAATATTTATGAAATATGATAACAGAAAAAAGGGAATTGGGATAGCGCTGCTATCTTTATAGACCCTATCCATTTCAGCTTCAAAATGTTTTTCATTTCACACATCAGACACTAATTAGCAAATATCTAATTAGTGTTAGAAGAGTAATCGCTCATGGGAGTTGTTGAGGCTTTGAGCTTTCATGCATGCAAAAATAGTGCCACTTTAGGTACATTTGTTGAGGTACAGTAACTTTAACTTTTATTTTTCTCTGAACTGCGTGAATTAAAAATAAAAAGCAAAATTCAGCTCCAAAAATTGGGGGTGGGAAAATGAATGCATTCATAAAGAGTGAGGCAAGATCCAGAAAAATTAAAATTTAGGTATTTTCAAACTTCTGCAGATGCTGGTAAATTCACTAGACCAAACAGAATATAATATTAATTTGATTGGATTCTGCTTTCCAGGTGAAAGACTATCTGTAGTGTTCCTCTTTACAGAACAGATAACTGTGTATACCCCAAATGAGTGGAACACAGAATGCAGCCAAGGAGGGAATAATCAAAATGCTCTCAAAATTCTACTGGTTTTAAGTTTTATAGCTCAAGTGTGTCATGGTGATAAGTTTCTTGTTATGAATATTAATTATTAAGTTTTGTGGGTTTTATTTTGCATTTTCTTTTATGAGAGACATAAATTCTATACAAACAGAATCTACCTTGGTAGTTATTTTGTCACAGAGTGGATAAATACATCTTAGCTAGAAACAGTGTTCAGTACAGAGCATTGTGCTTCTGTCAGCATCGAAATTATGAATGTGAAGGAGGAAATAAAACCAACTATTTTTCACATCTGGCTTTAGCAACACTTCTAAGTTCACTCTAAAATAATAGAAACAGGAGCCTGATTTTGAAAGTAGACAGACTGTAGGAAATGTATCAAAATAATAAAATATTTGGATGCTGCTTAAATATGCAACAAAATATTGAAAAATGCTGCAGGACTGAAGAATTAGTCTTTTTTGATTCTGCAGAATTTGATAGCACAACCCTTTTTTGCTCAAATTCCTGAAAATTAAATGTCTGTCTATGGAATCTGGGTGCATTCTAATTCATATTCATAAATATTTTTCAATAACTTTTTACTATCAGGTTAAAATTAAAGATAATGTAGGTTCAAACTGTTGCTTTTAGACGGAGGAAAAGCAATTCATCTGTGATCTCCACTAAATTGATTTCCATTTCAGCAGAAATGGCTTGTCCTGAAGTTTCAACTGTCCTCAGCAGAATGTTTCCTCCTAATGATGCAATATTTGCACAGTATCAGATTGTCATACTCTCCAGAATCTGCTTCCTAAATATTAGAGAAATTGAATATTTTGTTGAAGGAGCCAAATGGAAAACAGATGTAAATAAACAGCATAAAGGCTGGATGTATTTAATTTTCCTCCTGTTCAGGCAGCCAGATCTGCATGGGGTTAACACTTATATCCCAAATTTATTAATAAAGCCATCAGTTAGTCAACAATACAAGAGAAGTGGCTATCACTATCAAGTGTCAGCTTTTTAAAAGTCTTACCCATCATATTGCTGAACAAAATATTTATTCCCCAGACTCAATCCCAGTTGATTCTTAATTACAGGCATTTTTTACATTTTATTGGTTTCTGTCCTAGCTTCTTTTAAAGCCACTATGAATCCCTAAGCTTGAGTTCCTGAGTAAAGCTGAAATTTTTAACCATGTGAATAAAAATGAAGTGTGACAAACAGTGCTTGGATTACTGTGTGAGAACTTAATAGAAATGTTGGGGGGAGAAAAAAAAAGTTTTGAAAGAGACCTCTGGAAAATGAAGGAGATGGTATTCCTGTGCATTGAATCTGTGAAAATGGAAAAATGAGTGTGTTTTATAGGAGCTCCCATGCGTGGCTTAACAGCATTATTGGAAATGGACTGATTTACACTGGTATGGTCTGCTGATGTTCCTTGCAACTTAAGGGGGCATAGCAGCACATTTTTTTCATCATCAGAATGATGCTCAAATAGTTTGCCTAATGTCAGTTTTCCATCCATTGTGACTTTTCTAATTCCTACCTCTGTTTACAGTGGTGATGCTCAGCCCTGACACTCAGCTCAGAATTGCAAAGGGTTTCCCTGGAACAGGTTCCTGCCACCAGCCTCAGTTACAGATGAGAACATTAAAAAAGAGGCAGGAAAATTACTTGGAGGAAATTTGAGAACACAACCTTCTTTTCCAAACCCCAATCTGCTTCTCTGTCACTTGTCCTCACTATCTCACTATCTGTACCAGAAATTAGACTCTTACTATAATATTAAAGCATATACTGCTGGGTTGAGGTAAAAAAAAAGGTCTTACTTTAAAGGTTTTTAAGGTTGTAGTTGGTCAAGAATTGCTGTAAAACAGAATACATAATGGATTTAGCATTTTTATTTGTTTTTAATATTTAGTTTGAATTTATTAGACGCTGGAAAAATTCAACACAGGAAGGTTTTCTTCTGCTGAATAGCAGTTTTCTTGCTAGGTTGTAGGGTTTATTTGTATGTCTCTTTAAACATGGGAGGAATATTTATTTTCTTTCCTCCTCACGTTTGTCAGGACAGGGCAGGTCTTGTCAGGATAAGAACTTTGTCATGTAACTTTTGGAGGATGTCTGTGTTAAAAACCCACTGAGACATGAAAGAACCAGGAATGCTGCAGGACTCTGGCTTTCTTCTTTCCTCATATTCTGAGCTAATAATCTCTCTGTCAGTTTGAGTGTCCTAATTTATAACTCAACACCTGTAGGCTCTATTCCTGCTCCCCTTCCAAGGAACTGGCATGTCAAGGAAAATGCCAAAGCAGCCCCTCCATGGGTAACAGGGATACTGAGGCACTGTGTTACCCTCTCTTCAGAGGATCTCTGGAAATCCTTCAGCAGATCCACTCCTTTGTGCCATCTTCTAGTTTGTGTCAGTCCTGAACAAGAGGATATTATTTCATTTTAAACCCCTCTTTTTTTTTAATCAATGTGAGGTGTGTTTAATTTATCCACACTTATTGTTCTGTATGGACTTTATGTAGCAGAATAAGAAGCAAAAGGAGAATAGTGAAAATTCTGGAATTGTTGCACTGGGCAAAACAAAAATAATGATCAAGAATACCTTCATTAGTAATGTTTTTCAGCATTTATGAGATTTCTGTTAAGTCAAGCAGATGGAATCAGGCTTGTAAACATCAATTTATGGAATATTTGCAGGTGTTTAACATCTGTCTCCAGCAGTTGATAGTACTTGCACACAGCCTAATTAGAAAGGTCAAAAATCAAAGATGTATTTATGAAGCAACAGTGACCAGATCATAAATATGAGTCATAAGCAGATTCTTGATATCACATAATGATTTACTGCTTGTGAAAAAAATCTCATTTTATTTAATTTTTCTCCTCTTGTAAAGATATACTAAAAAATAATGTTTGTTCCTGATGTAGTGACATAGTTAAGACAGTTAAAACAAAACCATTCCTTTGGGGTCTTTATTTATTGTATTTCTTATATTTGGATTATGTTAACCTTGTGGGTTTAACCTTTCTCTGTTACAAGAAATTACCCTGTGGAAGCATTTCCATAAATTTCAAAACCTTTACTTAAGTCACTTCAGAGCATGGTTTCACCAGAGAAAGAAACTTCATCATTCCTTAATTTTTTGGGTTTGATTCTTGAGAAAGTTGGTTTTGAATAATCTGAATGTACTTTGACTTTTTGTACTCTGTATATGTTAAAGGAAAAAAAAAAAACTTCAAAGTAAAGCATTTTGTCTTCCAGAATTCATGGAGGTGTCATTAAGGTTATTCAGCTTGTGGAAATATGTGTTGCAATGTTATGTCTTAGTAAAAAAAATATTAAAAATGGGACATATTCCAAATTAGGAAAAAATTGGATCTTTTGATCCAACCCAAATGCTTCTCTGAAAAAGAATTAAAACTGAGTTGGGGTCATGAAATAACAGGTGTCTACTTATTGAAGGTGATAAACTTGATAAGGAAATGGGAGCAGATGAATGTTGTCTCTGTGGAAGCATGTTTGCCCTTTTCAAAAGCACAGATTTCAAGTCTGGAACCAATTGCAGAAACGCCTTGGCTTGCCACGATATGTAGATCACAACTAGAGCAGGTAAATGCAATTTGTATCAGCATATAAATCAGAGAGTGTGATTTTAAGTACCCTTAAATGAATTAGATTTGTCTCATAATATCCCTATTAAGCAGGTAAATATCACTGATCCTCATTATTTAGAGATCAGGTGGCATTAGCAAACACACATTACATTTCAGCACCAGAGTTTCCAGCTCGTCAGTTTGAATGTAAGAATCACTTTGAAATCAGCTGTGAGGAGTTCTCAATCTCCCATGTAATTAAATCTCTTTATTTTCTATTTCCTTTTCTGTAAAGTAAGAACAGCAATACCATGTGCAAATTCGATACAGAAATTTAAAGAACAGGTTTTGCTGCTTTTGAGATCTCAAATGGATACAGCCAAATGTGTGGGACTGTTCTGAGGAGAAATTCTCCCTGTGTAAAACAACTTCTCCTATAACCTATAATGTGTATTGTTATAATGAATATTATAACAATACAATATTTGTTATGTTATAAATATAATATAATTTATAATAAATCATATTCCTATAATAAAATTCATTATATAATATTAGAAATATAATTTATAAGTTCTATATTAAAATTCATATTATAATATAGATATAATAGTTATACAAAATATAAAACTATACTTTAATATAACTGTAAGACATTCATAGTTATATAAATATTTATATTTGTATTAAATAATATTTATTATATATAAATATATATTTATATATATATTTATATATATATTTATATATATATATATGAACTGAAAGTCCTGAAAGCACCAATAACTGAAGTTTCTTCTACAATCAGTACAGAACCACAATTAAAGTATGTACAGAGTATGACAGTATACTCAGCATTCAAAGATTTGTATTTAAGACATGCAGAACAAAAATAAAAAAATCCTTCCTTCATATTTTTCCATAGGATAATTACATTTGCAGGAATTTATTTGTTTTAGGAGACCACCTTATTTATTTCTCCCATGTAAATGAATGCTTCTAACATACAGCCTCAAATAAAGCCCCCTTATTCCAGATTAAAATGTAATGACAATATATTGGTTTGGTTATCCCTGGCTGTGTTTACTTGCTTGATCTGAAGTACAACCAGGTGGTTCCATCTTCTTACAACAATTTCACTTCCCTTTCAATGAGTGTGGCTCATTTGAAGTTTGTGAAAGGCATATCCTTATGGAATTCATAGGATTTCATGTTGTGATGCAGCAAGGAGACTTGCTAGAAATTGCCTGTTTCAGGCTGATGATGCAAAACTAGACATCTGTTAAATTAACATCTATCTAACATTTTTGTCTTTCAGTCAAATGCATTCAAAAAATTTAAATGTTTTTTAGCTGTCAAAACAATCTGTCACAAGATATTTATTTTTTCTGTATAATGGGTTACTTAAGGAAAGCAGCATATGGTTGGGTGAGCTGCACCTATGCTGCAGCTTCCCCAGCTCTGCACTACCTGTGAACTACTGGAAGATGCACAGGCTTAAATGATTAATTTTTAAAATTTACATTTAAAAGGCAGAACTTTATACTTTCTAACCTGTTGGATCACTTTATAATGTATGTTTCAAATTTAGAAAAAAAAATGGTAAAGAAACCTTTGAAAATGTTGCTCTGCCTTTTTGTCTTAGAGCAGTCCTTAGGTTGGTGAGTACACCCAGCACTAAATCACAGTGGGAACAAGCCTGCATTCACCTACAGGTTTATTTCTTTCCTTAATTTAAGCTATTCATTACTTCTCATGTAGAGGAGGATATAATAACACATTAGCAATTACAATTATGCATAATTTTAATAAAAACCTGTAATAACAGGTCCTAATAATGACCAGAACCAAAAAGCCTTTAATGCAATATATAGCACTGCATTGTAAAGGGTTCTCATTCATCAGACTCTGGCTTGTGTGTCTTGGTGACATTCTGGGGCTGCTTTTATGTGCCACTTTCAGTCACGTAGCCATGTGCCCTGCCCTATCCTGCAAGAATAGCACTGACATTTTTCCAGAGTAAATTCACAATGAAATCCTGGCCTCATTGAAATCAATGGGCCTGCTACCTCCAAGTAGGTGAAAACTAAACTGACTGCTTGCATCAGTGTTTTCTGGTAGATAGGCACACTAGAAGTCCAACATTAAAGTTGTTTAAGTTATTTATTTCAGAATTTATTTGTGTACATTTCTTCTACTCAGGTTTTGCTTTGTGTATGCGGGGATTTTATAATGGGGGATTGTGTATCCCCCGTTGTAAAATTGGGATTTGTTTTGCTTTTTTCAGTCCCAGGGCACATAAAACCTGTGTGAATGTGAGATAATTTGCTCTGGGAATATTCAGCAGCTTTGCAGAGGGGTAAGATTGGAAGTTGTGAGCATGTGATGTACTTCACCCCTAGGGAGATGAGAAACGTGTCACCCACACCACTGCAGCCCTTCAGGGAGCCTCTTGTGTTGTTCATTCATGGTTTCATTTGGATTCAGGTTGAAGGCAGGAAGAGGATTGTATAAATGTAGGCACAGAGTTTGTGGTGATTGGGAATGGGGCCCTAATTGTCTACAGCTGTGTGCTCAGGTGAATCATATTGCAGATAACGAGCCATGGAGTGCCCAGGGGCACTGACCAATCCCACAGGGCACAGAGGGCACACAGGTGCAGGGCATCAACAGGAGGGGATAAAAGGCTGGGCTGAAGAACAAGAAGGGCAGAGCTTGCAGTCTTCTGAGGTGCTGTGGTGTTACTCTGTATAGATGAATACCTGCAGCCTTCTGAGCAGCTAAGGTGTTACTCTGTGTGGGCTGAAGCCTTTTGATATTGTATGATGATATCTATGTGTCGTGGCCATCTCAAGTGTGACATGTGCTCTGACATATAAAATGTTGCAATAGGTCCCTATATCTCATTAGTTATTAACACAAAACTGTCCATTCCCCAGAGGGAGCTCTCTGGGCTCTGGTGTCACTGTGGTGTTTTCAGAGAGACAGCATTTGAATCTGGAGAACATATGGGGACATAGACTATGGAAATCATTCACTTAAATGTCACTTCTGTCTTAGATTTGTCATCTAATTTTAATATGTTGAATGCCATGAATATGTTTGATTGTAGTTTGCTTTACAGTGAGTTGTATTTTTTTACTACTGAGTGCAGCCAAAATACATCCATGTTAATTATAGTTATGGGGGATTCTTAAAAGCTTATTTTATTTTTTGTTTGATAAATATGCTGTGTGTCTTAAACGTGCAGAAACTGTTTTGGGGGATTTTAGAAACAAGCTTATTCTAGTAAAGATTTCATTATAGTGAGGAAAATGGGTTCTAGTACCAGAGAAAAATGCACATTTTAAAGATTATGTGGTAAGCTATTGTATATTGCTAGAGCCCTGTGGGCTTCAGTGGAGCTTGTAGCATTTTAGGATTTTGGCATGTGGGAATAAAAATCCCCATCCAACCAACTGGGCATCTCCAGGTAGCAGTACCCTCTGTTCTTTCACACCTGCTCAGAGTTTCCTCCTTTCCCCTCCCTCCTCCTGCCCCAGCTCTGTAGCAGGACACAGGCTGTCCTGGCCAGATCTGATGGAACAGCAATTCCAGGCTTGTGGCAGAGCCCTTCTGGCTGTGGGGACCTGATCTGTGCTCGTTTGCAGTAGTCAGTGAGACTTTTAGGCATTTCAGAGCTTTGAGATTCACACAAATTTGTGTGTACCCAGCTGAGTATTTCAAGGAAGGACTGACAGAGAAGCAGATTTGCTCAGAGACAAGTCAGTATGCACTAACTAACTTGTACCAGTGTTAGTTATAACATACATGTTATACATACATAACTAACATGTACCAATTTTTAAAGCCAGTGGTCTAAAAACTAGAACTTTGGTTTTCCTCTCTGTCTATTCTTTAGGAGTCAAGAGATACTTTGAATAAATGATAACTTTCAAGTATTGGTATTTTTAATCAGACTGACAATCTGAAGCATGAGCCTTGGCTATTCTGGGCAGAGGTAGATTGGCAATAATCTTTGATAGAGGTGACAATAATCATTACAGCCATTACAGGGCTGTACTGCAAGTCCACTACAGGAGCAGGAAGGGCAGGTATTAACAACTTGGCTTCTTCCTACACTGCTTAATAAAATGAAATCTATGCTTTTGTTTGATATGCTAATAGCAGTTCCTTTTGTTTGTTAGGGAAATCCTCAGTTTGCTGCAGCTTCTGGTCTGACACACCCTAAGCTGATCAATCAAACAAATTGATCCTAAATTTGTGAGTCCCCTCAGAGTGAAGGGTCACTGTCTCCTGCTCCCCCTGGGCTGCTGCTACATCCTGCTCTCAATTTCACACTGGGAAACAACCACAGCACCCATTTGAGACTGGGGAGGGTGAGAGAAATCCAGGATTTGGCACACCCTGGCCAAAAACAGAGTGGGGTTCTCTAAAACCCCTTTGGGAAATGGGTGCTGTGGGGTTTTCCAGAGTGAAATTGAGACCATGGCATCCCCACCTGGCAGGCCAGGGGGTGTGGGGGTTTCAGGGTTTGTGCTGGCCCAGTCAAAGCCAGGCAGGCAGCAGAGCCTGAGAACCTCCAGTGTTATGGAGCATGGCCAATGTACCTCCAGGCGTAGGTATAAAAAAAATCTGAAGAGTAAGAAAATGGTTTTTAAGTGCTTTTGCCTTAAAATGTGTTCTTGGCTTTCCCTTTATCTCTCTTCTTTTTTCTTTTGCTTAAATGAATACTGTTCTGAAGAAGCAGATTTTGGGAGCATTGTGCTGGGAACAAAAGGATTCTTTCAAAGACTTGTTGCTCAATCTTGTTTACAGGATTTTTCTTTTCCTGAAGCCTTTTAAATTCTTCTCGATTATTCTCTTCCCTAATGTATTCATATTTGCTGGGATAAAACTTGCTCTATTTCTAGGAGGACTGCACCAAGTGCAGTTCTTCCCAGTTTTCTGGGTTAGCTGAGAAAACTGGCAATGGCATTGTTTCCCCTGTGCCCTCCCATTCTCACAACAACTCCTGCTGCTTTCTCTCTCCTTCCTCTGGGTCAGGGCTGCTGCTGCTGCCCCTTCCCTGGCCAGCTCTGCTGGGGCTGCTGCTTTCCCCTTGACCTTCCAGCTCTGCCCTTCCTGACAGCCCAGCCAGACACTCATGGTAAAATCTGAATGATCGAGGTTGGCTCTAAACTTGGGCTTGAGAGCACATTTTCCTTCCAGCATCTCCTGTTCTAGCATAATTTCCATGTGTTGTGACTTCTGAGGTGCCCTGCCTTTCCTGCCAGGTGTGTCACACACACCTGGGCGGGTGAGGAACAATTGCACTTGTCCATGTGGCATTAATAATAATTATGATCATAATTGTCTTTGGGAATACATTAATGTTGTTTCCTTACATATGCATTAGGTTAACACTTAGCTAAATAATCATAATTAGCAACTTGGAAATTTTGTGCAAGCATTAGTTATTAAACCCTTAAATGGGTCCTGTGAGGTATCATTACCACTATTATATAAACTGAAAAAATTGACCGCATCAAAGATAATTGTCTTTCCCAAGATCCAGCAATGAATCTCAAACTGAGATGTGATTTCATCCAAGGCTCTGTTTCAGCCATGGATTTTGCATGCTTTTAAACACTGACTCCCAGGAGTTCAATGCAACTTGTCTGAACAATAAAAAAATATTGTTTACATTCTATTTTCTATACATCATAGAAGAAATAAGTTGTCAGTACTAGCCCTGTGGTTTTTTTGGGGGGATCCCTACTGCAAATAAAATATTTTTGTGGAATTTAGGATGGCTTCTGTACAACTCTATTAGTAGTTGTAACCTTAGGTGTTGTTTTCTACTTTGAAATAGAATTACTGAAGCAAGATATTACCTGAAAAATGACAAGCTCTGCTAGAATGCTGTTGAAAGTTAACCCAAATGGCACAGAAATGTCATACATAGCTGATTATAATCATGCTTCTGTGTAGATGTTATTTTTGTATATTGCTCTGGTCTGTTTATAACCATTAAGAAGGGAATTATGCACAGTAATGTGTCTAGATTCCAAGGAAGTTATTTGGCCTGTGCAGTATGATTTTTATTTGTTGCTTGGCTGCAGGACAGCATATGGAGTCATTATCCACTTAATAACTGAAATAGCTGCAACCTCCCTTCCCCCTGGTGAGCGTGGGGCTGGGGGGAGGCAGCATCTGTCACCTGTGCAGGCAGCCTGCGAGGGGCAGGGTCACCCAGGGCTCCCCTCTCTGCCTTTCCCAACAAGAGTTCTTTGCTTGTGGGCTTTTCTATTGCCTTTTTAAAGTTTTTTCTTTTTTTTTTTTTTTTTTTTTCTACCTGGAGTATCAATTTGCTAGGAAGGCACTGCTCTGGGAATGTCTCTCTGCACTGGTACAGAGCTCGCTCCCTCCTGCCCTTTGTGGCCCAGCAGTGTGCCAGGGACAGTGGGGCATGTTTGAGTTCTGGGAGATGTGTGTGCCAAATGTGAAAGATGCTGCTGGGGAGATGGGTTTGATGTACTTTGAGGCCACAGAGGAACTGGCTGAATTAAGATTCCAAGCTACTGATTTGCTTTCAGACTGAAACAATCACATGTCGAATGTGGTCTTGCTAGCCAGAGCAAAAGTATTTCCATGTTTGCATATTGTTCTTTGGAATATGTACTGATTCTGCATGTCCCTGTCTCCCTCTGTTGTTCAATTTCCTACTCTTTTTTGTGTGCTTTTTAATGGCTTTTATTGGTCTTCCTGAATTGTAACCAAGTTGCTAATGGGGCAAGTAAATTTTATTAAGGTTTTATTTGATTACAACTTCAAGTGTTCAGCTTGGGCTCTTGTAAAAGGTGGCTTGTTTTTTGTGTTTCTTTTTTTTTTTTTTCATTCAGCAGCAGTGTAGCTAAAAATTCACTGGAATCCTGTGTTTTAAATTGTCAATCTAAAGTGAAAACTATAGTCCTTAATTGTTCACATTACCAGCAGCCATCAGCTCTGCTCATTTGGGGTTTTATGCATGAGCTAAGCCCATAGTTTATACCTGGGTCTCAGAGAAAATAAAAGATCTGTTTCTCCAGGCACCTGCAGCATCAGCCGTGTCATGCTGATGACTGTGGCGAGACAGCCTTGCCATTAGTGCCGGCCCTTTGGCATCTCCGTGATCGGTGAGCGCGGCCGGGCTGCTCAGCTATTCACCGCACATCACAGCCGTGTTCTTTCCGAAGGATCCCCGCTCTGCCCTGGCTGGAGCAGTGTCTGTGCTCAGCCGCTGTCAGTCTCGCTTTGCATCACCCCGCTGCTCTCCGCTGCCCTTGGCCCCGCAGGGCCGGCCGGGGCTGCCCGCGGCGTTCCGGGGCTCTGCCGCGCCGCTGCCCGGCCTGGAGCAGCCATCTCTCTCTCTCTCTTCCAAAGAGAATCCGTGTGCCGGACCGCCGGGCAGGGGGTACCGCCGCTCAGTGCCGTCCGAGCGCCCCGGGTGCGGTTCGTGCGTGCGGAGACAGCGCCCGCGCATCCCCCGGTCCCGCGTATCCCAGCCGGTCCCTCGCATCCCCCGGTCTGTGCGCACCCCCCGTCCCTCGGGTCTCCCGTCCGTGCGCACCCCCCGTCCCTCGGATCCTCCCCGGTCCCGCGTATCCCCCGGTCTGTGCGCATCCCCCATCCCTCGGATCCCCCGGTCCCGTCCCCCGCAGGTCCGGGGGCGCCGCCCGCTCCCCGAGGGCCGCTCGGCCGCCGTTCGGTGCCGGAACCCGCGGGCTCTGCCCGGGGCCGGGAGGAGATGGAGCGAGGCAGGGCTGGCAGCGGGAGCGGCTCCGCTCCGGCCGAGGCTCAGCCCTCGGGGGCCGAGCTTCAGGGGAAGAGAGAAGAAACGATAACGATTCTTCGCTTTCCCCAACAAAAGCAACAGAAAGTGTTCAGCTTGGGCTCATGTAAAAGGGGGTTTGTTTGCCCAAAAGCTGGTTTGTTGTTGCCCAACCAACAAAAAACCTCCTTGACTGGAAGGTGTGTGACTGCTCACGGGAGGGGGATTGAAATCAGATGGTCTTCAAGGTCCCTTCCAACTCAATCCACTCTATGATTATATGAAAGAGAAAAAAAATCCCGCAGCCAGAGCTAAAGTCGGAATTTCTGTCTTCTCTTCACTTTCCTCCCCAGGCAGCAGCTGGGCTGGGCAGGGGGAGAAGGGAGCACTGGGTGCCTGTGTCCCACCACCTTTGTGTGGAGAGGCTCGGGCTGTAAAGAGCCCAGCTTTGAGCAAGTGCTGCATTGGGGACAAACGTCCCCGAGTGAAACCCCCAGCCCATCCCTCGGTGTGGATGCCACCTGTCCTGCTGTGTGAAACTCAGTTTCAATTTTTCTGGGACAATGCACTGTTTATAGCTGAATAGTTCGAGCAGTGGCATCCTCCTTATTTGCCGTTTCAGTAAATATCTCACCTCATAACAAAACTTGTAACTGTGTTACAGGGTCAGCGGGTGTGCAGCTCTGGTTTGGCAGGCTGAGCCTCCCTGCTGGCACAGGTGTGTCACTGGGCACCTCTGAGCAGCCATCTCGGCAAGGAGAGCTTTCTCAGAGTGTGACACAGCAGAGGGCTTGGCTGTTTGGCTGATTCTGTGAGCTGCTTTGAGACCTGCAGACAAAGCCCTAGAGCTGGTGCTGCAGGTGGCTGCCCTGCAGGTTCCAGGGCTGTGTGCCTGGGCAGGGGCTGCCTGCAGCCTGTGATGGACACACCTGGGCAGTGGGGAAGGGCCGTGATTTCCCTGCCCTGGTGTCCCTGCAGTGGCCATTGCAGCCCCTGGGTCAGCTGAGGGGGCACAGCTCATGGGCCACAGGTGTGGGCACTTTGCAGCTCTCCACTCTGAGCTGTTCTGTGCAGCCCAAACGCCTCAGGGTCACCATCACAGCCAGAGCTACACGAGGGTGGTAACACAAATGGGACAGCCACAAGTGCAAGGCTGTCTGCTGTTTTTCCATGGATGTAATTTAAATGCTGTAAGTAAGAAAAATGCTCGTGTCTTTTGTGTTGGGTGGGTTATCGAGGACTAAAAGTTTCCTCCTGATATCTTTATGGTAAACTTTTGTTTTATCTTGTGGAGTTTAAGCAGCAACAGGTGTTGGAAGTATTTAAATAACATCCTTTCACTGTTCTTAAAGGACCTCTTGATAAACATAAATAAATATTTCCATTCTGGTGAATACCAGAACATGCATTGGAACTACTTAGGCCTTGGCTCAGACATTACTTATGATGTTACAATGGGTTTAGCTAATTCTTAACACATTGAGAAGCGTTTTGAAAATGAAATTCACAGTACTATGTGCTTCTTCACACATTTAGTTTCTTTGTCACGAACATGTATTGGTTGATGACAATTAATAGTCTGTGAATTTGGCTGACAGCAAACCTGTTAGTTGAAACAAAAACTAGGTGCTATAGTAGTGATAAGGGCAACAGAATGCTGATATTATGCTTTATGATTTATGCTTTGTCTGGCTTCACTCATATCCTTTATGCTAAAAACCCCCAAAACAGCAGAGCATGGTATTGCTTTACATTATTATAGTTACTTTGAAACCTTAATCAGCAGAAAAATCTATAGTGAATAAGGTTATATAAAATTTCATCAGGGATCCACATGTTTCTCCATTGAGTTCAACAGGCACAGTTTAAATGGAGAGGAAAAAAACCAACAAAAGCAAACAGGAGGTTCATGGAAAGAGGAAATGGAGGTTATTAGACAATTTGATCACTATAAGATTGCCTGTCTGCTTTGTTGTTTGGGTTTGTTGTGTGTTTGGGATTGTTGTTGTGGTTATTTTTTGGTTTTAGGTTTTTTTAACAAAATTATACCCCTTAATTGTTGTGTCACAACAATTGTGCTTTTGGTGTTCACTAAGATGCACACTTTCTGGGAAATGTGCAGGGTGACTCTGTCACGTTGTATAGTGTAGTTATTATCTATTCCTGGCAGCTTCCAGAGGGGTTTTTTTAGGTGTTCAGAACCTGAAGTTGCACCATTTTATTCCAGATTTCATAAGCAAGGGTGAGGTAATTGTCAAAGAGCGTTGGCTGCTAAGCCAAGTTTTGAATTGCGTCCGTGACTGTCACAGGAGAGAGCACGTCAAAAATGACAATGCCTGTAATAAACTGGCTGGGTGAAAAATAGTAAAAGTAAAAATAGTTCTCTCTTCTTTTTGTGTTAATTACTTTTTCACTTTGTCAGAAACTGTTTGTGAGAAAGCTTTTGCTTTAATGAGTCTGTCTTCATAAAGTTGAAGAACATTTCAAATAACAGCCAGATAGTTCACCCATGCTCTTAGTCAGCTGTATGAAAGATGTGGCACAGTCTCAATTGAGTTTCCATGGAATCAAAATCTGTATGTTCTTAAGAAAAAAAAAATCTAGGGTAAAAAAAAGAATGTTATTATTAAATTGGGATCTTTCTTAAATATAGTATATTACTTATTATTAATAACTTTAAGAGAATGAATATATCTAAAGAGTCATATCTTGCTATTTATAATCTGATCTGGTTGCATTTCAGAACTGTGAAACAGTTAACATAAAACCAGACCTAAAATGTGCATTTAAGTTTTTTTTTTTTTACATTTTAATCATCTGTAATGTAATGTCATACTCACTTTTTATAGCATTTTTAATATGCATATGCTTTTTTAAACACTTCTGTTATTTTTTAACAATTTACTAAAAATACTATATCTTAAAGTTCTGAAGGGTCAATCACATCAAGCTCTTGCTGTTCTCAACATTCTAATCAGCACTTCACATTTACCAATTTTATTTCTTTTTGCTTCAGTGCACTTTCTTAGGGGTATGGCAGGGATAAAGGCAGGAACAGCTTTTGTGGTTGATACCACAGGTTTGCCAAAACCAGTGTCCTGTGTCTGATGAGAGCAGAGGAAATGCTGAATTAAGGGTGCTTTTTATGCCATGTCAGCCCTTGTTGGTGGAATTTTCCTCCATGTGCTGTTCCAAACCAGATGGGGAATAAACCAAACTTTCCTGACCCTGCCTGCCCTTTTTCTTACCAACTCACTGGCTTGAGTCATAGTCTAGATGCAGCATGGAGGTGTTTAATAAAAGAAGCTTTTGACTCCTGTGGCAAGTAACTTTTGGTTTATGAGATAAATGGAATTTTAGGTGTTCTGTTCTGGTATACAAGTCCTCTTGATCATTACATGGAACAACTTGAAGCAGTTAATGAATTGTCAGGTATTACTAATAGGGTGTAGACCTAATCCTGTAAGACCTCTGTGCTATAAAATATAGTGGGAAAAGTGGAGTTCTGATACAAAAATTGTGGATCAGGACACAAGTAAACAGGAGCAAGTTTGAAAAATATAAGACCTTTGTTACAGTTTTTCACTTCCTGTGTGGTGTCCTGTATTAGAGAGCCAATTTTGCATTTTCATCTTATAACTTTACTCTGAAAGTAAAAACTTAGTAATTTATAAAATATTCATTCTGAAAATAAAAAGTTCTTCCTTGCCTCCATTTTTTGGTCATCTCTTGCATTTTTTTGGCATCCTTGGCTCATGGCACAGATGAAACTTGGCTCCAGCAGGGCAGCGGGTCTTTGTATCCTGACATAAAAGCAAACAGTTTTAAAAGGTTTATAGATGTGGTTCTGTGCTTCCACATTTTCAAGGAAATGTGCTTGTGTCAAGATCAGCTGACACAAAAAAAAAAAGAGGAGTTTTTTGATTACCCTGGTTGTAAGGCAATGACAGCAGTGGCCTTCTAATTTGTTGACATCCTTCTGCTTTTTGCCATCTGTATCATAGGTGTAGCAAAGCAGTGTCTATAGAGGCTGGAATTGAATTCACAGCAGAAATAATCTCAGAATAGAAGTCAGCCTGAATATAGGTCAAGTTAGTGCACAGGAAACCAACACATCTTCAAAGCTGTGGCTCAGAGAGTGCTCAAGGGTATACTTAAGGTATGAATGTTGCATATTAATTCAGGGGACTGGGCAGTAAAACTGGGCTTTGTTCAGTTTCTGAGTGTGTTGCCCTGTCCTCTGAGATAAAATTGTGCACTCAGTGAAGCTGTGTGCTCTGTTGTCTCAGCGTAGATTTGTATTTCATGGAGAGAACTTAAATTACCTGGTTGTGAAGAACATGCTTCACAGTGCTCTCCTGGAAGCCAGCCTTTGTCTTTGCAGGCAGAAGGTGCCTACAGAGCATGGAGGAGCTCTCAGCCTGTGGCAGGAAGGAATTAGGCACACCTGAACCTTGCAGGTAAATTATTCTTTCCATCCCTAATGCTAATTGAGGCACAGGAGGTTCACCTGAACTGGCTGCTGTTCAGGCACAGATGAAAGTAATTGGTTTGCTGCTGGTTCAAACAATGTAAATCTTCTGTGGGAGATACTTCAGGAATTGTTTGAGCGACTGAGGATTCTTGAAAGGCCTCAGCATGTGACTATAATTGGAGAAAAAATCTAAATGACAATGAATGAAGCAGACAACATGTTGGTGCTACAGAAGTCTGACTCCTGAAATGTCATTTTATTGCGTATTCCTCTATGGTTTTACAAATAAATACAAGGTTGGGGTGGAATTACATGTCCTTTAAAAATTCTGTACCCAAATAGTCAAGAACATGCTGATTATCTCCTATTTTTGTGCTTTGGCAGAATTTGTAGAAGTACTGATTTCCATTCATGAAATGAAATGATTGGTTTAAAAACATATTAATACTTATTTTTATGGAATATAGAAAACTAGAAATTAACTATGTAAATAAAATAATAACTTAGGTATTAGTTATTATCACTTACTGAGTAGACAATGATAGGAATCAAAGATTATTTTCAGTAGCCATTAGAAAATCTGCATGAGTCATTACAAGCTGCTTTTGCTGGGGTTTTCTTTTTGTTTCCTTTTCAGAACACTTGGCTATCCCTTCTATCATGTAACACAGGCAGTTGTAGATCAATTTGTTCAACCATGCATATAGTGAGTAAGGTTGTACTGTTTGGACCAAATGGAGGTCATAAACAGTTTTAATTTATAATGATGCTATGCTCAAAAAGTTGAGTTATGCTCAAAAAGCAGAGTTTAAGTGGTTTTATTATTCATAGCAGCAATAGCATCACAGTTTTTCTTCACCCTGCCAGGATGTTGTAGCTTAGGCTTGTGCAAGGTCTTTATTTTGTGCCTCTCACCACTAAAATTATGTCTGATCCTAATGCTTCTTTTACCACACCAACTGCATTTCTCATTGTAAATTGGGTGCTGGGAAGTTAAATTTAGGCAATTTAAGACACAAGGGATTTTCTTGCTTGCTCTGCCTTCCTTCTAGCCCTTGTGCTCCTCCTGTTTTCCCTCTGAGCAGAGAACAGATCCATTCTAGGGAATGGAGGCTGGGGAGAGATGAAGGGCCACACAGTGCTCTTACAATTTTATAGTGCTTGTGGTGTTAGAGATCCACAGGTAATATTGAAACAGGGTTTTGGGAGATGAAGGTGCTACATTTTATTAAACCAACAGATGTAACTGGGGGAAAAAAAAATAGATGCTCTCAGAGACAGTCTGTCTTCAGGTCTGAAAGAGAGGAAACAAAACCAAAAGGCTGGAAAAATTAATGTTGTGTTTGTGTCACCCAAATAGATAATTGGCAAAGAGAGTCTTTGCTAGATGTAAAATAGAGAAGGATATTGCTAAGAGAAAGTGGTCATTGGCCCTTCTGCATAACCAGAGCTTTTCCTTCAGCTCTAAAGGACTTGCAAGGAGTGTTTCTGGCCAGGAGTCCCTGTGATGGGTGTGGGAGCTTTCCCAGCCATTTGCCAGGTTATTTCCCCAATGTGTGATGCCCCTGTTCTCAAAGGCCCTGTGTTCTCCTGAGAGAGGCTTTAGCAGTTGGGGCTGGATTCAGCACCAGTGAAACACAGCAGTGTGGTCAATGTTCTAAAATTGTGCTGTTCCTCCAGGAGTTTGGGGTCGCTGAGGGTGTGTTTGCATGTGGACTAAAACACACAGCAGAGCTATCCAGATTTCTGGCAGAGCAGACAAGTATGGTACCAAGAGGTTTTCTGTGATTAAACTCAAACCTGGCTTCCTCAGGTAAGATTGAAGGGAAAGCTCTGGTTTAGTTATTTTCTCTGTAATGGTGAAAGTGCAAGAAAAGGTCTGGAAATCAGCTATTTATATCTCTGCACAAAATGGCATTGCTAGTACATTTCTGTGTGTAGTTATTTTGTAATGGTGTGGTGCTGGTGTGCTCCTGCAGTACTGCTTGAGGAAGCTTAAGTGGAAGCACATTTAACAGCAGTAAAATAGTGTTTTCTCACTCATGTTCATCAAAGCCTTGCCTGTCTTATGGAAATGTGGCTGATTTATAGAGTAACTTCCATAGGAGAATGACTTGCCTTGCTCACTGGAGCTGTAAGGAGTCAAGCAGTTCAGTGTCCAAACACTTTTAGTTTGAACACAAGGTCAGTTCTTATAGAAAACAATTTATTTTCTTCAATGTAGAAGCTCACGCTTGGTTTTAGCCATGCAGCCTTATGCCTTTCATGAAAACAAACAAGCTGCATGCATGTTTTCAAGTTTTTTGTTGACCTTGGATGCAAATGCAGCCATTTGATTCCATTGTGAATTTGTAGATAGGCCTGTGAGAGTGAATAAATACTTCCAGAAGTACGTATGTGTTTGCATTTCCTGAAAGTTGTTGTCATGGATATAATCTAGTACATTGTAAGAGAAGTGGAAACTTCTTATCAAGACTTGCATGAGAAAAGCAATTTACAAGTAAGGGTGAGAAAACACAAAATGAATGGGAAACAGGAAAGATCTCTCCCCTAATTGTTCCTGTTACTCATTTTAAGCAAAGGAGCTTCTTACAGCACTTGGGACTTATTTTTGCTTGTTTTCTTTTCAAAAGGTGGTGAGGCAGTTCCTTTAGAGTATTGACTAATAATACTCTGGGAAAAAATGCAATAACTAAACTCATGCATCTCTATTTCTCCCTCATCTTTTTGTCCCCCTGAAATTTCAGGTGATGTTAATTTCCATCAAACAGGAGACCTTTAAAACAGTGCAAGGAATCCACTGGACTCCTTACAGGAGCAGAGCACGAAGGAATTCTTGATCCATCACACGAACTGCTCCTGTGCTGGGTCAGCTAGTGGTGCATTGATACACATACAGAGAGATTTAAAAGCCCATTGTTCTCATGAATATTTTTGTCCTTATGGTAACTTCAAGTTCACATGATGAAAGCTGCTTAAGGTTAGTGAGAATCTGATTTTAGTGGATCTGTGTTTAAGTCAGTGGATTCCCAGTTCCCAGGGGACAAAAATAAGAGGTGAAATGCTGAAGCAATCACAAATTTATCAATAGGTTGGGGTTTGCAAGTTTAAAGAGTTGTTTTGCAAGTGTTGCTTTACAGATATGAAAAATGGATTCCATCTATCCAGAGCTTACTGTGATGGTTTGGGGTGAGGATCTGGAGGCAAACATTAATAGAAAAACATCAATTCTTACAAGTTTTATGGTATAATAATGATATGAAATTACCTGGGGTTGAAGCTGACCCCTGATTCCCTGATAACCATTTGTGAATTCCTCTTTATAACCTCCTCCCTGGAGCTGGAAAACCCTTACCAAGTTATTTAAAGCTGTTGAAATATTCCTTTAGGCTACCTGAGTACCTTCAGATGCCAGAATGTAGCACTGTGTGGCTTTCATGAGCACTCTTCTGCACAGTCCAGAGCAAGATTTTTTACCTTTATTCTTTTTCCCTAATGCAGTTGACATGGTGGGATCCAATAGCCCAAATAAGGTGCTGCAGCAAAGAAAATAGATCTGTTTTAAGGTTTCTTCCTATTTTATGTTGGCTCCATGTAAATCCTGGTGTGGTTGTGGGCTTGTGTCAGTTCTGCAGACAAGGGCTTTGTGTGCTTTGGGCCAGCTGACCAATTGCCAGTTGGCATCAAGCCCATTTGCCTTGACCATGGATCGGTAGATGGTATGGACAAAGCAAATCACAGAGGTTGCCCTGATGTTATGTGTTGTAGTTAGGAAAAAACCAACCCAAGACCCAAACAATCCATGCACATCCCACCCTCATCTTGCATGAAAATCAGCCCTACTTGTATGAGGACTAAATGTGTGCATCTCCTCTAATGGGAATTCAAATTTAATTTGAAATTTGGGCTTTAGCTTGTAAATAAAGCTTTTTAAAAGCTTTTTTAAAAATATTGGAAATATGAATGTGTCTGATGCACTCTTTTAAAAATGTTAGTCCTGGGTCCAGTTTCTTCTTCTCCTACCACTTTAGAGCAACTTCATCTAGAAATTCCAGGATTAATAAAATTAAGTGTCTGTAATACCTTTTTTAAAAACAGATTTATCGAGGCTAATATGTTTTGTTGCCATGATAACTCAGTTATCAACATTAAACATTTGTTCAGTTCATTTGTTTATCAGTGGCAGTTTGTTAGTAGTTATAAGTAGAATTCCATCTGCCAGTTAAACTATATTGTAAATTAATGGAGAAATTAGCAGCTCCTGTTTTTTGGGGAGGCAGGGGGAGGTGTCTCTGCTAATGAATATATGAAGTTAATTGCATTTAAATGCATCTCCAGGAGCTGGTTGGGGGGCATCTCAGGTAGGCTGCACACAAGTGTGCCAGTCAGGCGCAAACAGGCACACACTGTGATTATCTCAGTTTTCAAACCTGGAAGAGACAAGAACGTGTTGCTAAATGAGAGAGGCAGCATGTCATGCTCACTGAGATAAAAACAGAAGCTGCCAGACACTTTGGCTTTATTCTGCGAATTCTTTGCTTCGAAACTCTCCTCTTTTCTTCCTGCTTATTGCGCCTGCCGTTCTCATTCTCCCTCCTTCGCTCGCTGCTGTCGCGATCCCTCTCTCATTGTTCTCTCCCTCTTGCCCGTCTTTGATGCACATACGTTGTCACATTTCATTGACTCTCCCCTCTTCTCTGTTCTTACACTCACGCCTAGTGGTGCTTCAGCCAGAGCTCGCCGCCTCTCCGCCGAGTTTTAGTCATGTGTGAAGCTCAGTTTGATCGAGCGCTCCTTTTCTGCCTTTTCGCTCTCGCCAAAGATTAAAAGGTGGCGTCACATCGCTCCCCGGCTTTCTCCCGCAGGAGGGACTTAAAAGGGACAACAAAAACTAATCACTTCCAATAAGCGTTTTCTTGTGAAAAGGGGACTTGGCTGTGCGATTCGAGGCCGGTGCTAAGGATTGGGAAGGCTGGAGGATGCTTCATACTGCTAACAAGGGAAGGAAGCCTTCAACTGAGGCAGGTAAGAAGTGTCTGCATCCCAGTGTTTTACGGAGTGCTCGCTCGGAGCGGCGGATTTCAGCCTTCGGTAACTGAGGCAGGCAACTGCAGCAAGAGGCAGCATCGGTGTGGTATCAGATTCCTTTTGTTTAACATGTAAAGTCTGTGCTGGAAATTGAATTAGAGATGGGGTTCTGAGGGCACTGTATTCACAATGACTGCTTGGTTTTTTTTTTTCCCCCCCTTTTCTCTGTGTATCAAAATAAATCAGAGAGCCAGCTTTTGTGAAAGCTGGACTTCGCTTATGGTTAAATTCAGTGCTGAAATCTCAGTGTAAGAAAAGCTTTAGAGTCTTAGAACCCTCAGGGAGCTTGCATTCTGCAATTTGATTGCAACAGCTCAATTTAAAAAATGATTTACTTATTTACTATTTATTGTAAGGTAAAATCTAGCATTGAGTTTGGGTCTAGGTGAATATGGTTTGTTTGCCTGGCATTCTGTCGGATGAATAGCTATACCCTTTCAGACATACTGTAAAACCTATTTCGTGTTTATGTTTTGTAAATTGAGATTAAGTAGCATCCTGAATGAAATACGTGACTAAAACTCATAAAATGCATCTGTGTTTAGTAAAGCAATCACCAAATTAGAATAATGGATTTATGTCAGTTGTCAAATGGAGTTAACTCTGAAAGTGCTGTCCACAAGTGCACTTGGATTACAATAAAGGGCTTTCTGTTTAACAGTTATTGAGAGGAGCTAATTTATCAGGCAAAAGCCTAGGAACTTAAGTCTTGTGATAATATAAAATTCTATAGCCTAAAGGGTTTGTGGTTTTGGGAAACGTGCCCTTTTATTCTCTATAAAAATACATTAAGGTTTTATAGGGATTCAAAAGGCAAAAATAATTTTAGTAAGTGCTTTTTATTCACAGCTGGAATATTTAACTATTGGGATGCTGTTTCTGTTCATCACTGGCTTTAGTGCCTTTTTTCTCTCTCTACATTTTACAATTGCTCTCTGTATCAGCAAACTGACTCAAAATAGGAGGAAGGGATTCTGAGCAGCAGCGATATTCTGAATTTCATTGTCACACTGAAGAGTGAGCAAGCAGTCAAGGAGAGTTAGACCATTATTAAGGCTTGGGAAGGAGGCAAATCCTGTTGTAGAGATCAGAGTTATTTGCAAAGTGGAGCACTTGCTGCCTGGCTCTGAGCAAAGCTGGGAGAAGCTAACTTGGTGAGCTGTCACCAGCATCGATGGCTGGGCAGAATGTGGTGGTGCAGAGCTACAGATGAGCACCTGCAGAGTGAAATGAATCTGTTCACCTGAGAACTTTGGTCCTGATGCAGGTTCCCCCAAGGCTGGGTGCTGCCTGCAGTGCCCCAGCAGGGCTGGGTGTGTGTGCAGGGCTGCCTGGAGCAGGCACCAGCTCAGGGGGACTGAGCCCCCAGGGCAGCACAGTCTTCCCTGGTGAAGGGGACTTCAAACCCTGCTCCTTCCTTCAGTGGTAGTTAATTCATGCACTTTCATCCTCATACAAAGGCACAGATTTTATTTTTTTTTTTCCTAAAGGCTTGTAATCAGAACTTGCCAATGTTTCGCTGTTTTGCTGTGCGTATTTTTGCTTCTTATCTATGGTTTTGCTGAACTTGTTTGTTTTTTGGCATTGGAATCGCCACTCCAGCTCTGTTTCACCTTTCAAAATGTTTCTATATGTTCTTCCAAGTTCTTTTTATGCTTCAGTTCTGTTTAGGCACATGTTGGGTCAAACTGAAATTAGGAGAAACTCCTCTGACAAAAATAGAAGTTCTGGATGTAATATGGTACTTTAAATGGTATTTTATGCCTTAAAGTATATCTGAGTATAAATAGTAGATGAATTCTGGTAGGAATTAGTCATGAAGACTTAGGTCCTTATGAAATGGCAGGAAAGTGAAAGGTTGAAGCTGAGCCACCTTGATGTGCTTGAGCCCAGAATGCAGGATCTGAATTGCAGAGCATTTATCTCTGCTTTTGGCATTTGCTAACTCTGCCCTACTAGATGTTAAATGGGTGATTAATAGAAATAGCAGCATTTTACTGATGTTCCAGTAGATGTTGCTGGAGAGCAAAGTTAGGATTACTTCATCTAGAGAAAGAAATGCAGTGAGATTACAAAAACCAAAGAAGAACCTGAAGGCTGTTGGTAGTTCCATAATATGAGATCAATAATTTTTACATCATTATTGTAGATGCTGTTCCATCTGAAAACCTGAAGAGACACATGCTGAAATGAGGCACATGCAAATACAACCATGTGTCTTTTTTAAAGGTTTTTAGTTTTTCCTTACCTCTTCAAATTTTATCACTATTATTGACAATGTTTGATCTGTGTTTTCTTAAAGGAAGGGCTGAAAGAATATCCCTGAAAGTTAGGGGCATTTTTGTTGTGCTTTTTGTTTTCTTTTAAATAAAGCCATAAAATACAGGTGTTTAATTATAAACTAGGAGAAGATAAATAAATGCATGCCACCTCAAAATTAGAGTTCTAGTACAGTGGAGTTGCTTTCCTTTGAGAACAGCAAGAGCTTACCAAATCAACACATAAAAGACAAAAAAAAAACCCTCTTAATTTGTATGTTATTTTATGTGTGCTTTTTTATCTATTAACAATTGTGAGTTACCATCTTCTTATGTGATTAAATTCTGAGAGAAGCCCTATGATGAGTCTCAGATCAATAAATTGGAAGCACCTAATGGCAAATGTGTGAATAGTAAACTGTGATGTTCTATGCTAAAACTACTGGTTTAATTAATCTGATAAAATGATAAAGCAGTCCCAAAGGAGTGGAGGATTTTAGTACACAGGCACTAACTGATGCAATTTCAGGCAACCACTGACCTCTATCTGTGGGAATATTTATTTTTGGAGATGATCATCAACCGTAACTGATTTCAAATTCAAAACACTAATGTGTGTTGTGTTTCTTTAATCCTAGCTTTTCATGTAAAGCAGGATAAATATGCAAAACTTAGGCTAGTCATGCTAAAAATATGATCTCTCTCTCTGTGCAACTGGTTTGTACTTATTTGTACCTTAAATTAAGAAAAGACAAACAATAATTGTTTGAAGACCTTTTAGAGAAGAGAGCTCAGTTTTTAGAATTAAAATTACTACGTTTGGCTGAATTTTGATACATAGGAGCATGCTTTTATTTTGTTTGTTACTTTATGTGTAAGAAAATTTCAACTTTAGCTTATAATTGGGGAAAAAATGCACACATAAAAATGTGTGGCAAATCTCTACAGTCATGTAATTAGCATTGTAGGCTATTTACTTATTGTGGTTTAGATTTAGTATTTTTATGGGGTTTGCAGATGCATGTGCCAAAATGTCTTCAATCTGAGAAGCTTTAGGTTGATTGGAGTTTTGTTATTGTTGTTGATTTGGTTTGGGATTTTATTTCCAATATACGTTTGCTATTGCTAATAGGGATTTCCTTAATGTTCTACTTCTTTAATTTATTGCTCAATTTGTGCCTGCACACAACTGTATACATGCTAAGGTAATTCCTTAACCTTCAGAAAACTGTGTACTTGGTATGCAGAGGAAGTGAAACCTTTCTGCATTTCATGAGTATAGTTTAGGAAATGTAATACTAAATGTATTTATTTAACGGGGAGTAGTTTCTGTTTTCAGACTTAGTAGTTCCCACTGTTTTAGAGACCATTAGCCATGGCCATTAAATGTTGTGTCTCAGTTGGCCATGGCCCAAAGTTCATGAGCACTTTGACATTTTTAAAATTCTGTGTCATTCAGAAAAATAAGCCTGACTTTTTCCAGTGAGAACATCACCAGAATTATGTTCTCGTACCTTCCTCACTCCCAGACTTGTCAATTCAATGAAATGGTACATAATTTAGTTTAAAAGATTGTAATATGTCACCAGTTTCTAAAGAGAATTCCCTGTTGAAAACATTGGCAAATTCAGTTTAAAGGCTTATGACACAATATAGCCCTAAGGAATAAACTTTTATCTTTGTATTTCTCAGTTCTCAAAGTCATGAGGAGAAAAGCAAGCATACTTGTATACTGGAATTTTATTTAGGATGTCACTCCTGAAAGCTCAGAATAGCTACACAGGGTCAATAATTCTGGCCACAATTGAGTTTAGTGCCATAATTATCAGTAGCAGCAATAGTGCATTTCTAGGTTTGTCTCTGGATGCTTATTTATGTATAGACAACATCAAAAATCTGAATCTGTGTATTTTAATTTAAGCCCATTTGAAATTTAAAAATACTTACCTAGTCTCACATTATTGGAACTAAGGAGTTATATATATCTAGGAATCTGCAGTAAGTTATTGGCATATAAAGCTGGGATATGTACACAGGAAAATGTACTGCAGATAATAGTATTTTAATGACTTATTTGTGAGGCTTGCATCCATATCAGAGACTGTGATAGTACCATTAAAATAAGTAAATAAAAATGTGAAAAAAGTACTTTTAAAAGCTAGAAATAGGATTTGGCAATGAAGTCATCTCAAAAATCTTCTACAGGAGGACATGGTTGTATATATTTTCCTCATTAATGATGCAGTAACTCAAAGTATGGGATCTAAGTTCTCTGATCTGGATTGTGTAGAATATATTTAGCTAGCACAGTTCTTACTCTGTGCATGCAATTTTTGAGGATACGGAGATCAGTTGCTGTCTAGAACTTATATTGATTTAATAAAATTCAACCTGTA
Source organism: Ammodramus savannarum pratensis (assembly GCA_020466415.1). NCBI lineage: Eukaryota > Metazoa > Chordata > Aves > Passeriformes > Passerellidae > Ammodramus > Ammodramus savannarum. The sequence goes on along the minus strand of JAHXMQ010006307.1, from coordinate 4,119,904 downwards.
GCTCATAGCTGATTCCAAATCAAATAAAATTTGGATTCCGTTATCACGTGGAATATGGTTATAACAAGGTAAAACACTGCATTAGAGGGCTTTATCCCCCTGCCCTCAAAAATAAATTGTTTCTAAAAAGTGAAAAAGTCTTTTTGAGAAAGCTTTTTTGGAGCAGGCTGTTGTTTTCAGACTGTTCTCCTAAACTTACCATTGTCTGTGGGATTTCAGGAATAAAATCATATGGAAGGGTCTTATATGTGGGCCTTCTCTATAAAACATTGGAAGCGTTAGAAAACACAATATATGTTTGCTTGGAATTTTGTTATGGAACTGAATACTGAGTATTTTCAGTTGGAGAATGTGCCTTTGAATTGTCACCTGTTAATTTTGAATATATTTGTGCTAATGCCTCTTGTTCTGTTTGACCACACAGTCCCACCAAGTAATGGCTCTTAACAGTGTCAGTTATTCTAACATTGTTAGGGAGGAACATAGTCTCTTCTGTTCCCCTCATTTCTCTTTGTTACTGGATTAATGTCTATTTTGAATAGATTTTAGTTGACAAATTCAACTCCTTCAGTCCTTTCTGTTTGGTCTAAATGTCAAACCCAACACAGGCTTTTGTGGAGGATTTTTTTCTCCCTGGCAGCACAATGGAGACAAGGAATCTGCTGCAAGATGTTATCCTTTGGTGGGGGAACAAGGCTTCTACTGAGCTGGGAGAGACTGGTCTGCTCTCCCTACACACAATAATGTCTGATTTTCAGTAATTCAGTGTGTCTGACCTGTAACACTCCCTCCCCAGCAGATATTAATGCTAAATGAAACCTGGTTTATCTCAGTATTTATATCGATATTCATAGTTGTAGCCTAATTCTGTACATAACTGATAAGGTGTGGTGTGTTTGTGTTGGAAGGACACAAAGAGAAGAGGGGAGAAAAAAACAGCAAGAGATTTTTGCAGGAGAGACAACATTTCTGAGAACAGTGTGGGATTAAAGTCAAAACTGTAACATCAGAGACTGAATGCAGATTTCTTTTAAAGTCAACCTATTGTGCTATTGCTCTGGTGTGAGTGCATGGACATAAATAATGTATATGTGCTATACATATATACATGCAGTCTCTAGAGGTCAGTAAAATGTAAGGAATGGACAGATGTTCAGTTTTCTAATATGAGACTTTGAGATGCTGCATATCAGTTGTTGCAACCTAGAAAAAGATGAATATGTTTCTAATGAAATTTGGAAGTGAAGTAATTAATCAGAGTTAACAAAGAGCTGAATGGAGGAGAATCATGTCTGTCGTGTTGCGGAAATGAGTGTAAATTATTTGTTTTGGGCAAATTCCTGATAAATGCTCATTTGCTTTCTGACAAACTTGACAGAGATCCAAAGCATGATTATTGTATTATAGCTCATTATAGTGCATCTCCTTGCTACCTTTTCTGAGAGGATCTTGTAGAATGGCTGCAATAAAATTTAAAATGGTGTTTTGAGACAGCACGTGTCAAATGCAAAGCAAATCAAGGCTCCAGTGTGGGCAATGTATTTTGTCTTCCTGTTTACCCTGTTAGCCATGGCCAGCCTTGAGAAATTATTGTTTCATCCTTGTTCACTGCTTTCTGATATGCAATCTTCTGCATTAACTGATCACTTGTGGTTGAAGGTTCTGTTTTCTTTTTTAAAACTGTTTGCACACAATCACAGAATCATTTAGGTTGCAAAAGACCCCAAGATCATTGAGTCCAACCTGTGGCTGATCCCCACCGTGACAGCCAGACCAGAGCACTGAGTGCCACACTCTGCTGTCACCTGAGCACCTCCAGGGATGGGGACTGCACCACCTCCCTGGGCAGCCCCTTCCAACGCCTGACAACCCTTTTTGTGAACAAATTCTTCTTCATGTCCAGCCTGAACCTCCCCTGGTGCAGCTTGAGACCATTTCTCCCTGTCCTGGTTCCCTGGGAGCAGAGGCTGACCCTCCACTGGCTGTCCCCTCCTGTCAGGAGTTGTTCAGAAGGTCCCCCCTGAGCCTCCTTTTCTCCAGGATAAACACCCCCAGCTCCCTCCCTTGTTTGACTCTCCAGACCCTTCTGCAGCTCCATTTCCTTGTCTGGACATGCTCCAGCAGTGCATTATCCAGCCTTGAAAGAACTCCTGACTCCAGAGTCAGGCTGAGTCATGATGACACATCTGTATTGTTGGATTGTAAACAATGGGGTTGGATTTAAGTGGAGTTAGATGTTAAATTGTTATATATATCTAGATCAAGGTCCTTAGAAATTAATGGTTCATATGCTCTCCATTTCTCTCCCTAAAGAAGCTTTTTGGGTGGTATTTGACATCTTTCTTCTGTTCATGTTGTAGTTCTGCTTTGCCTTGTGAAATATTGATAGGACAATCCCTGTCATGGAATTAGTTAGATCGTCAATTCCCTTTTTACTTGCCTTCTGGTTATTTTTGTTAGTTTGCCTGGAAGCTATGCTTCAAAAATCTCTGTGATCTCCCTAGATATTCTGGAAGACATCTTTCAAAGTAGTTTACACAACTTGTTTTAATGGTGAGCTAAACAGAGTCAATTGTTGCAGGAATCGCTCTGGTGTCCTTTTCTTGCTGTTCTTTGAGTGCATTGAGAACTTTCTGTAAGAATCAGATGTGACACAATGAAGTTGTCAAAGTGGATCTCAAACATCAATGTATCTGCTTTTGCAGAAGCAGGAAAACCACCAGCTCAGTTTGTATTAAATTTATGCTTTTTACATAACATTGTGGCGGTCATAAAATATGTACTTGGGTTCATCATTAATACATTGTGATAAATAGTGAATATGCATTGATGCTAATGCAGTCTAATAGTTCTCCACATAAACAGCACATAAAACTTTGAAGATCAGCCTGGTTCTGGTGTGTGAAGTTGCAATATCTGATTATATGAAAACATCACCTCTGTACATGGTGAAGAACTGGCTTCCTCAATTTGAAATGATGGCAGGCCTTTGGGTTTAGTTGGTTTATGATGATATATTTTATTTTGCGTTCCTGTTGTTTGTATGATTAGGCACAAAATAATTATATTATAACAATAATGGTCCATATTTTTAGCTACAATGTCTCTTACCTACTGAGAACTGTGTTAATGTTTGTGGGGACAAAACTGAGTTTCAGAATCATACCTTCTAAAAAGCATCTGTTGTCATTTGGATTTTTTTCTCCCCTTTAAGAAGTGCAAGCAAAAGAATAGTGAAAAGGTGGGGATTAGATCCAGCAGCACTGATGGTGGAGGTGTACCTTTGGTTTCAGGAAATGAAAGCAGTGGATTGTTCCTTATATCCCCAGTCAGTTACATAAGGGAATGGGAAATGACTGGATACAGCAAAAACAAAGATTTTTTTTTTTAAAGGACATTTACCTTTCAAAAATACATAAACCAATGGGTTTAAATAATAATAAACAGCAGGCAGAGTTAGTTTGTATTGTTCACTCTATGTTTCAAGGCATGCTAGTAGGAAATGCTGGATTCTTTTGAGTTTACAGCCTAGTGGGCAATCCAGTCATAGGTGGTAATAATATTTGAGAATTGTCTATGTAATTACCTGTGATTGTGGAGAACTTGATTTCATTACTCAGTTGGTCCTATAGTTCTTTGTTGAGTGTTTTATTTCTTTGTGAGAAGAGGTGTATGGTTAGGAAACAGGACAAAAGTTCTTGGCTTGTACAACAAACACCACAGAACTCTGAATTATGTGCAAACTTGAATAACCATGAGATCTGGATTTAGAGAAATATGAAATGACAGTAATAACCAGTATCACTGTAAAATTACAAATTATTTCAATTTAAGTGATTTCATTTTTCTGCACACATTTTTAAAGTCTGTCACCATAAGCTGTTGACTTCATCTTGAATGCATTCTGCAGTCTTGACAGTTGAGGATTTGTTAATACTAAATCAGTAATTGTTGGCTTTGAAGAGGGATCCAGCATCTTCAGCAAGAGCTTATTAAACTGTAAAATATGGATTGCCTTTACCCTAATGGCCTCTGAATCCTATTACCATCCCATTAGAGAGTGTGGGATTTTAGTTATTCTGTTGTTGTTTTCAGTGGGCAGCAAGTACAATGGGGAAGGGCAGGGGTTAATGCAATTCATCTCCTGTAATAGTGTAACAGTGAGTCCTTTATCATTCCGTGGGAGTTTTTTCCTTCCTGCAGGGAGAGTGTCTGCAGCCAGAACAAGTCCCCCACGCCCAAAAAACCCACCAGAACCCCTCGAGGTTTCCTTCATTAGCACCACTTTCTAAACACAATAGAACTAAGTTGCTAAATAAGTGCCAAGTAGGCTGTGGTCTAGGAGAGTTCTCAAGTGCTATCATTGTGCCAAGAGGTATATTGAAAAACCTCTTCAGACAAGATAATTATTTTTTCATTATTTAATTGCATCAATGCTGTAATATTCTGATTGGTTTACAAATATATGGAAGCATATTATTCCTTTCCCCTTAAATTCAGTGTGAAAAGTGTAAACTAAAATGTAAAGCAAAGGAGGAGAAAACAAGTGGTAGAGCAAGAGTGAAACTTTTGTATATAAAATAATGGTTGCTTATTTTGATCTGTATAACCTATCTCCAATGATAGTCTTACTAGAGGAATAATGTCTTTAAAGTTTTCACTAGAAAGGAATGTGAAACATTAGTAGTTATTAAGAAGGAGTAGAAGAAGTCGTGTGCAGGGGGTTTGTCTGCCTTCAGCTGTGCATGAGGCCAATATGTAAATTTTTTCAGCACCTGGTATGATTTTTTTTTTCCCCAAGTGTTCTATGGAGATTGATTTGACAGCTAAATTCCAAATGCTAGAGGCAACTTGCTTCTGATTTCACAAGAGGATCAAAAAGGGGATGATTTCAAACAGAGAGGGACCTGTCAGGGTAACTTTTCAGATGAACAATATCTGGTACACTGATGTGCATACCCTGTTGAGTTGGGGTTAGTTTGATTCATGAGATGCTTCTAGCTAATAATTTTATTTTTAAATAGAGATAAAATGGATTGTTAGGGCAGTTACTTTACCATTATTTATTTAAGAAATTAGAAAAAATTTGTGTGGATTGGAGTCTTCATAACTAGTTTTCCTTTGTTTTCTTCAGTGGTTTTTTTTTGGGTCAACTGTTGTTTGCCTATAAATACAATAGCTTTATTATGAATAACCAAGATCTTGTGTGCAAAGACTGAGAGGGGCTAGAGCAGAATCTGAAGGAGATGGGTGACTACTGCTTAAAGCTTAATGAGTGAAGGTCATGTGAGCAGCCTTTTATGTCCTTCCTGTATTTATTTGTGCCTTTTGCATGTTTGGCAACAGAGCCCAAGAAAACAAAAGAGAGGCATCTTTATAGAGGCAAGATCTTTGAGATCAAGTGCTCTATAAAAACTGATCAGCTCATCTTTGCAGTCTTCCCTCATTGATTTTGTGGGCCCTTGCAGTTGTTGCCCACACACACTTCCTCCTCTGTAGCCAGATGTGTTTTCTGACACTGGTAATGCTGGGTCCTGGAGAGAATTGATTGATTACCTCCTGGTCTTTCTGCATTCGTTCCTTCCCAAAATGGAGCATCACAATTGCTCCCCCTTCCCATGAGGGCTGGAAAGAGAGAGCCTGGATTCATCTGCTGTGGGAGTTGCACATGGGTAATCTGTTCTCTTAAACTATAAAACCAGGGACCAGTAACCCAGTTTCTTTCCTGGGGAATAGATAGGTTCTATTTTACAGGCAGTGAAATTTAAATGCCTGGCAGTATGGTGTACAAGTAGGTCAGTGTTATAGCTGGAATCAAGTCAACTGATTTGTGAGAAAGCTATTTTCCCTCCTGAAAGCAGCCTCTTCTTGACCCTGCATTGGGTAGAGTCCATGTAGGTCAGTCTAGTTCTGCTAAGTGCTGAACAAGTCTGTGGGAAGGTATGATCTGCTTCCTTGAGTTAATAATCTAATTATAGTCTGCTTACAGAAAGCTGTAGTATCTAAATATTTTAAGGGTTTTCTTCTTGCTTATGAGCAAACTTAAACAAGATTCTACTAGAAGAAATGTGCTTAATTTAGAAAACAGCTTTGTTCTACAAAATCTCAGAATCCTTGTTCTAATCAGTAGGACCTGGCTAATAACAATAAAATGAGGGAAGATATATTGCATTTTTAAATTGAGGTTTTGTTGTAATTTCAGAAAGGCTAAAGCCTTTCAGAGCGTAGTAAACCAAAAAATCACAAAGTAGCTGTACTGGTATAAATCCCAATCAATTTGCAGACTCTTATGTATAAAAATGGTGGGGCTCAATAAACAAGGTTTTACAATAAAGGTGTTCTAAAAATAATCACAAAATTTTGTAATTTGTAATCACAAAATTGTAACCAAGGGCAGTGTTGCAGTACTTGTGCTCACACTTTTGTGTAGACCAGGGAAATGTGCATCATGACCAGCAGAGTGGCAGAGTTTGCCTTGTGCAGGTGCAGAGCCCAGTGTGTGAGCCAGGACCATCTGAAAATGCCTTTTTTTTCAGGGATGTGATGTCTAGTAGAGACATGAATGATCTCACTGCTGTTGCCTTCAGCCCTGCTCCATTTGGTTTCTGCTGGTTTCGTGTCCAACAGGGTGGTGCAGCCTCTGTGATCACTGGGGATGTGTCAGAACACGTGTGTGGTGTGCTTCCTATACAGCCAAGTTTTAATTTGGAACTTTATTTTATACTGGATTATGTTTTGTAGTGCTACAGTTTGTTAGGAATATAGTTAGTAGAAGACCTTTTCCACAGAAAGCCTCTTATTGCAACATTGCAACTTTTGTTTCCAACCTACACTGACATATATATATATATATATATATATATAGCAGTGTAGATTTGAAACAAAAGTTTCAATTTTTTAATATGTATTTATATATAATATATATATTTTGTTTATATGTTTTAAATTGCTGACTTAGAATTCATTGTATACTGAGAAGTGCTGGTGTGTATTTGTGGTGTTTGGGGGTTATTTTTCAAGTACAAGTTTTATTTTAAGTACATTGCGATTAAAACTACATAAAGAAACCCAAACTTTAAAACAATTAAGTTTATTTTAGTTGGCTTTTTGCGTCTGAAAGCTGAGCTTGTACTGTAAGTACTAAAATTAATCTGCCATCAAAATCATATTGTCTAAACATTTGACATATGCCAGAGAGGTGGAGAGGGGAAACAACAAACAAACAAAACATTTGTGCCAAAGAGCTGCTTTTTAAATTAGCAAACAACATTGATGTCTCATCCCAAATAAGAGAGCAGAATCTAATAAAGCATATGCAGTATTTTCATTTTAATCTGTAAACTAAAACTGGGGAAACATTCAGCAGAGGTGGAAGTAGCCAAACAGAGAGGTTAAGAATTGGTTTGTCAGGAGTGAAATAAATTTGATGCAAGTTTAGTGGTCAGTTGTTAAACCCTGGATTAATAACTTAAGTGAAAGGTTGCAATCGAGTTTCTGTAATGTAATGAAAGAGTGTACCTGACTATTGAAGATCATTGATCTAATTAGTAATTGTTCTTTTGAGTTGAAATTTGTTTCTCTGTGGACTCAGTAACATTTCATTTACTTCAAATTGGCTCAAAACCAAGATGGAAGTGCAAACAGGTAGGCTGGTCCTTTCAAACCCCCCGAAAAAATTTGATTGCTGGAAGGACCTTTCTGCAGCTGATGTGATTTTTCTGTATACTTGTGGTACTAAACACTTCTTCATTTCAGTGACAGAAAAGTCTTTCCATAGTTTCAGTTGCATGGGTTTGAATGAAGGATGGAGTCCCAGAATGCCTGGCTGCTGTGGGCAGTGCAGGGACAGCAACCTGCTGCCCCCAGGTGTATTTCAGGAGATGCCCTGTGCTCCTCTGGGTGTACTTGGCTGTGACATTTTGTCTGCAGGGGACATGGAGGCTAAGCAGGATCATCTGTTGGAATTTGAATCACAGCCTTGCTCTTGGTCACATTGGAAATAACTTCCTTCCAAGAACTAATTTGGGGAGGGTAGAGCCTTGTTATGAAAGGCAGGTAACATGAAAGGTTGAGCTTATTATCTAAGAAACCCCCTGCAAATTAATTCTTGCTTTCAATTTTTTTATCCTGGCATACCACATGGGGGAAAAGCCAATAAGCTAATTGAGTCAGGATTATCTTTGTTCTGCTGTAAGCCAGCAGAAATGTCTGTTATTTTTCTGAAAAGGTCTGCTGAGGTAACAGGAGGCCCAGGATTGAAAGGTGTCATCCTGCTCCTGCCTCCCACCCCTGCTGTTTTAAACAGCAGGAACTGCAGTTTCACATTGATCAGCTGAAAAGTCCAACCTAAGAAGTTTGAGAGATCTTTTCCCAGGGATGTCGATTTGAAATTGATGTTTTGAGGGCAGAAAAATCATCTGCTCACCTACAATTCTATTAAGAAACTAGAAATGGTGATTAGTTCTTGAGATTTTTTGTGTGTTGGTGACCAGCTAACAGTCTTTTCACAGAAATGTGCAAATTGGAGTTTTTCTTAGCTCAAGTTAACTGACCAGTGGGATTGGACCTTTGAGAGAGCTTGGCAAAGGATTTGAACAATCTCTGTTCATGTTTGTCCATGTCAGACTCAAACTGATTTTATACAGGATATCCCTTTTCTGGTTGTGGGAGCTTTAACACTGTTCACCAGCCATACTGACCCAAGTTTAACTTGTTTGATTTCTTGCTTAGAGTTTCTCATTAGCTTGTGTAAGCAGGGAGCCTTTCTGGCTTCAGAGTGGAATTTTCATTATTTTTGTATCATTCATGATACTCTGAATTCATTCAGGGTTGTGTAATGCAATATCCTCTTTGCCAAGTAGAAGTGCCTCCTATGCAATCTCAGCATTGTGTTGCAAACCCATACTCAGCTGCAGGCTTTGTACAATGTGTTTGCAATACCTGGATATTAAACTAGAGCTCTCCAGATATCAATAATTCTGTGTGGTGGCACATGTAGAGTGTTTTAATATTTATTCCTTTGCTGCCTTCTGATGGGGAAAAAAAAATCCTTTCAACTACATCAACACAAAGCCTGTCTGCATCAGTTGCTCTGCTTTTTAATGAAAACATGGAGTTGAATTTGTGAATGAATTTGTATTCTGGTAACTCTGACATTCGAGAGACAAAAGTGACACTGACTGCAGCAAATTATCTGATTCAGAGAGAAGGTTTGACTATTCTAGATGCTTCTGACTGTGTGAAAGCCAGACATTGCTTAGACTTTTATGAAATGCCAACATTCTGACCATCAGAGAGTGGAAGAGTCACTGTTGGCTTCCCCACTGTAATCCTTTTACTTTAGAAAGGGAAAGTTATCTTTGGTACAAATACTGCTGTTCCTAATACATAATTGTGAAGCAATGTTCTGATATGTTCCTTTTACTTCCTCAACAAAGTTGTCAGCACAAGTCTATATTAACCACTTAGAAAATCCCTTTGGATGTATATGGAAAAAGTGATACAAAGAAATTAGGAAGCTGATTTATAAAATGAGAATTTGGGGAATTGGCAATTCCTTTTCAGTCTGAAGCCTGTTAATTCAGAGTGATTATTTTGATCAGCACTATATGGAGTTAAATCCCTCTCTGGATGTTTTCATTTTCATTCTTCACTGCATTTTTGAATGCACCTTTCAACTAGTAGAGAATTAATTTGTTCTTTTGTGTGTGGGGGCATCTGGATGAGATGCAGTCTTATTTTCTTGCTGTCCCATTTGCTGACTGCAAAAGAATGGAATGTACCAGTGGCTGGTTTGATACCAGGAGAAGGAAAAGCTGCAGAAATACTGGCACTACAGTAAATTGGAAGGGAAGATGCTGTCTCTGTGCTAGAGGTGTGTTCTGGTACATGTAGGCATTGTTGGCTGTGTGGGACCTTCCCTCCAGGAAATGCTCCTGTGCTGCACTGGCTTTGTCCCTGAGTCCAGGTTAAAAGTTGGAGCAGTGGTGAAGTCACTGCTGTGCGTTTGTGCTGCTGCCAGTTCTTGTGTGATATGTTGTGTGCTAGCTTACAGATATAAAATCCTGATAAAAGATATGTCCCTTGTCTCTGTGACACAGTTTAGGGAAAGGGGAAAGAAATAGGGAAAAAGCAAACAAACACCAAACACAGGCATTGTGCTGCTGTGCAGCAGAACTGTGGATTTTGGCATGTTGTGCTTGTGGGGAAAATCTTCATCTCATGCCTGAAATTAAGATCTAAAGGGATATTTTGCCCAGACTTTGTTTTCATGTGGCTTGTTTTTCATACTCCAATCCATTGACAGCACTTTTCCATGCATCCAGCAAACTGTAGGACATGGCTTTTTTGTGTGAGTAAAGTGGATTTCACCTTGAAATAATAAACACATTAGGAATTGTTTGTCTGTTTAGGAAAATGTATGCTTCTAGGGTTTTTAGAAGTTTTGTTCAAGGTCTTTAACATCAAATTAGCAAAAATAAAAGGTATATTAAAATCATTAGAGAGAGTGAGTTCCTGCTTTTACGTGAGCTCAATTTTCTCCTGTGCTAAGTCTCCTGAGATCTGTAGACACTCAGTGCCAAGATAACATTGGCACCATTTTCTTATTGCCATGGTGATCTTCAGCTCTGCTGAATACTCAAGGGAGACTATGGTATTTTAAAGCAAGTAGAATTTTGGTAATTAAAAAGGCTGGAAAGGAAGGGTCTTTCTAAATTTTGCCAGCCTGGGTAAATAAGGATAATGAATTATGTCTGAATAGGGAAGTTATTAGTCTGCTTTCCTCGATTAGTACAGACTATTAGATTAGAAAGGCTGTGAGGGTCAGAGTGGGGCAGGTGGGGTCTCCAGGGTCCCTCAGTGCTCAGGATCTGAGCTGAGATCCCGAGCAGTGTCTGTGCTGTGCAGAACAAGGCTGCCCTTTGTGGGAGCAGGGCTGGCAGAGCAGAGCCTGCTCCTGTCTGCACTGGGACTTAAGGGCACCAACACGTTCCAGAAGATTTCCAAATTAATGCTTTTGCTTGGAAGTTGGCCTCCTCCTTTGTGGGCTGTTTTATTAAACGCCAGTTTTACACTTTACTGATGGCAGTGGATTTTTCAGGCTCTCCATCATTTCTCTGTCGTGGCCCAGTTTTCATTTCTCTCAGGCTACAGCATGAGTCAGCATTTGGGATTGTTTTATGGTACTCTGATATTCCCTCCACTTTTGTTTTTTCCTTTTTCTTTTATGACCCTTTCAAGCTCACCAGTCAGTGCACAGAGGCAGTGTAAAGCATGCAGACAGGAAGGATGGTGAGATAACTGATATGTTGGGGTCAAAAGAAAATTATAAAATCTCTGTACTAGCACAATTTCAACCTTTTATTTCAGGTCAAATTTAGCTTTCAGCCATAGTAGTTGTTTTTGCAAAGCTGAGTATAGCCTTGAAAAAAGACAGTACAATTTGTCTTTTGCAAAATATATGTTTGGCAAGCAAATAGGCATTTAAAATGAAACTTAATTTTTTTGTGTTAAATGTGGATAGTTTGTCAGATTATTATGTCACTTGTTTTTAACTCACTCCATCCATATGCTTTTAACCCATTGTTATCTCTTAATACTGCTTGTGGTTTGGGGCAGGGGCACTCTTAAGTACTTTCTTCATAATACATGATATTTAAGTTTGTTACATTGCAAAGTAGAAAAAGCAAGCTGGGTTCTCCTTCAGTGGAGAGTTTGGTCATGGCACACCTGAAAGCTGCCTATTGTTCTTGTTAAGTGTTAAGAGAGATTCCAGTACATATTAGATGTTAAAAACCAATTTCCTTATCAAGCCAGATTTTAAGGCTTGCTGAAGCAAGCTGCCCTGATGATTTTAGACACACATATATGTGGTTCTTCAAAATCGAATCAGTGTGCAGTTCCATCTTGATACTGTGAGATTGTGAAGAAAACATGAAAGAAAATATGAAAGATTTGGGATTAACCAGGGAATTTGTATTTGTATTTGGTATGCAAAGTGTACATGCATACTTACTGTTTCTCTTACTTGGTTGTGTCCTCAAAAATATCTGTGTCCAGGGGAATAGACCCTTCGTTCCTTCATTGGTCTCCAGGCTGGAGCTCTGGAACAGCATTGCTAAGGTGGCAGCAAAGGTTTGGCAGCTCTGCACAATCTCCAGCACAGGCAGCTAATGAAAAAAAACCCCAAATTCTTGATATTCTGGGGCAGTAGAAAGCAGGTGCTGTGCACGTGTACAGACACCCACCTGGGTGTGCAGACACCCACCCTGGTCCCCCAGCTCCCCTGGCACCTCCTGGGGCTGCTGCAGCCTCTGCCCATCCCGTGCCAGGGTGGGGAGCAGCGCAGTTCACTGCTGCAGGGGCAGGTGGGCTTGGAGAGCTCTGCATCAGTTCCTGAGGACACAGAGCAGCTCTCCCCAAATGGTTCAGGCTCTAATTAGTGGGCACAGAGCCCTGCCAAGAAATGTATTTCTGGCAGAGCTCCACTTCAGTGAGTGGGTCAGGATTTTGCTGATTTTCACTGCTGTACACTATATGTGATTGATTTTGTCCAACTGAATGTAATCCCCTGGTCTGTTTATTTTATCATATCAGCACATGTAAATTTAATCTTTGATGGGGTAATCTTTATGTCTTTTTTTTTTTTTTAGTGGGATTTCAGTTTTTTGATGGGCTTATGTATTTTCAAATATTTTAATGGAAGCATCCATTTAGGTACATTAGAAGCTTACCAGTTTTTTTACTTATTTGGATAGAGTTTTTTATTAAAGACCACAGTCTAACTATGCTCTAAATTTACCTCCTTTTAAAAAGGATAAACCTATTACTTGCCTGGCTCTGAGCAAGGATTACAGGAAATAAACAAGCCTAAGTCTCTATCTAGTTATTTTTAGCCTAACTATACTACTTTTCTTCTTATTTCAGTTCAAGATGAGATGAGAACTGCAAATAGCCTAAATTAGTCTGTAGCATTTATATCTTGTTAAGTTTCCTGCTTTGGAAAATATGCAGGAAAATGATTATACGTGGTATTCATCTAGAGGCTGATGAGTTTGTTATAATTATGAAGGTAGATGTAATGAGATGAAAACATCTTTCTTTAGGCTCTCTGAGGAATTCCTTCTCTCCATATTGCTGTTGGGTTAACTGTTTTCTAACCAAAGCCTTCCTCAGCATTCACTTCTCGTGTTTTGGGGTTTCCTCAGTTCCTGTTTAGGAAATTGATTGATTGGCAGCTCTGCCATTAGCATTTATAGGTGATAACTAATTAAATTCTACATGCACCTGAGTGGATAATAAAGACCCCTTTGAATCTCATTTATTATCACAAATCTCCAGTGTAATTATCATTTTACCATTATTTAGCATGCTTAATAACTCTTTGTTGAGTAATTTTCTAGTTCCTTCCAAAAGACACCAAGATAGAAGTGTGTCTAAAATCTTGTACAAAGTTATAATATAAAGTTTGAGGTCTGGTTTATGCTTCCTTTTATCTTTTGTGGGGGGGGGGGGGGAAATTGGGTTTTTTCAGCTCAATGTTTTTCAAATAACTGGATAATTCCTGAACTGTGTTCAAATATCTGATAGGCATCATGAAGCACTTAGGTGAGGAGACTGGAAGGTGTGTATGATTCAGTTTATTGTTTCCTTTAGAGGGAATAGGGTCAGCAAGGAACTAATGAGAATGGGACTATGAATATTTGCTGTTTGAGGAGTGCTGAGTTTGCTTAATATCACTGTCAGAGCAGATTAGAAATTGCTCTTTTATTTTGTTTGTTTTGATCATGACAATTTTTGTTTGTGTGGTGGTAATTTATTTTTTCAAGACTGTGTCCAAAGTCCTCTTTTCTCAAGGGATTCTACCTGTATGTTTTTTCCATATGCTTTTATTTATGTGTTAGTAAAGCGTATATGTTTATTTACATGCAATTGTCCAAATATAATCTGTGCAAATTCTTATCTTTGAGAACTGATTATGATACCCATATTTTCATGTGAGGTGAGCTCTGGACAAAATTAAACTGACATTGGCAAATTTTCCTTCAGTAATTGATAA
>JAHXMQ010006307.1:4035829-4105745 GCA_020466415.1 Ammodramus savannarum pratensis | reverse complement strand
TGGTGCCCAATTTAAACATGAGGTTCACAGTTTACCTTGGGCTAGGAATTGGTCTAACTAAAGATGTAAAAAATGTCTTCCTTTCTTGGTTTCTTGACTTTCCCACATCCATTTTCCTTAAATGATGTGAGTGACTTTGCAGTACTGGAGGCTGTCTCAGCTGTTGTCAGTTTTTACCGAGCTCTGGGCAAATGCACAGCAAAAAAGCCATGCAGCATCAACAGTTCTAAACCAGATTCTTGCTTTCATCTTTGCAATCCTTGGAAACAGAAGTAATTGCCAATAGGATTGGGGTGGATGCAGCTGTGAGAGTAACTTGGGGCAGGGCTGCCCATCTCCCTCAGGTTTTTGTAGTAGGCAAAAGATGAGTGTGGTTTGATTTCTCTCATTTTCAGGTATTACAGCTGCTTTCTGCCTGTGTATCTTAGGGGTTTTTTATCTTGAATAGTATTTTCTTACAGGCTTTGGGTTTTGGCAGCAAATACTCAAGATCTAGGAAGGAGAAGTATGCGAGTGCTGATTGTATTCTGCCTCATGACTAACTCATGTTTCTTTAAGTGGAAAAGTGACTTACATATTGCATTCTGCCTTGGTCTGTATGAGGCTGTTATTCAGGAGCTATTATTTGTTACTTCACAAATGCCTTTGGTATAACCTTCCTCTCACATAATGTGTTAAGTTCCTCAGCTAATTTCTTTAAATTCTTTTGGCACTGAACACTGTGCATTTGTATAAGTGACTGGACATAGAGAACGTATTTTTAAAATGTGTAAGCATGTAAATCTCCCTGTTGTGATTATATTTTGGGTGTTGGTAAAAAAAAAAAGGAAAATAATAAAAAAATAATTGGCGGCTGCTAAGGCTCCTATACTGCAAAATAAAAAAATGCATATGCTTTTAGATTAGATATTATAATAATTATAGATATATATAATATAGATTATAGATAATATAATAGACATTATAATAGACATTATAGATATATAATATAGATTATCATTATTAGATTAATATGCTTTTAGATTTTTCTGTAATTAGTGCAGAAAAAGTTACTAATTTTCTATGTTTTATATGGTAGAGAGTAAGGGTCCTACTGTTCTCTAGTTTTCTTTGTTTTGTTTTTGGAAGCTCTGGTTTAATCAAAATTTCATGATGATACACAGATCTATCTTATAGATATATCACTTTGGTCTTTTAATCATGGTTCAATTCTGTCTATATATTTTAAGATGTTCTGGTGACAAAAGTCCTTGGAATGTTAAATAATTCTTAAATTATGTATGTCTTGTGAGAACCTCCATCTGTGGAGCTCCCAGTTTGTGTTGATAGCTGGCTGTGTAACTTTTGCTTCCACATGATTTTACCTTGATCTTTTAATTTAGCATTTGGTAGCATGGACTTTTTGCAAGAACTTTAAAGGACTTGTTGAAATAAATAGATGCTTTGAAGAGCAGGCCATTTGCACCACCAGCGAGGATGCAAACTTGGTGGTGGAGCTCTCGTGTGGCTGCCAAAGTGACCTTGGTCGGGGGGAAGATGACGGAGTGCTGTGCCGGCCGCGCCTGACAGCAGCGCGATAGCGGCGCGCGTGACAAATCGCTCACATTAAAATGGGGGGCACTTTCGGCAGCACCAGCGTCCCAATCCATCAGTCCTGATTACTACACAAACGTCAGCCGTGGCACAGAGCACATTTGTCAGGGGGAGTAAAAAGCAGTTGTTAGTAGGAGCGCTCCCTGTCACGGTAATGGACTGAGGCTCGCTGCGGTGACTCGCGGCAGCCGGCGCGTTTGCAAATGGCCTGAGCAGGGCTTGGAGAAAACACTGGTCAGTGGGACAATCAAATAGGCAGGATGAGAAACTTCACAGAAATCACTTTATTTACACTGCACAGGGGGATAGTTAAACAGGCAGGATTAGAAACTTTACATAGGGATGATTGAAATTTGTTGAGTGCCCGACACTATGGAGTCCACATACAAGCAAGGCCAAAAAACATCAATCCCCCTGAAATATTATATGGCAGAACTTTGCTGCTACAGCAATGGGAGGGAATCTTCACCCTACAATCTTTTGTGTTAATGAAGTTGCACTTTGTCTAATTAATGATTATTTTATTTATATGTGCTTAATGGATATTGTTGCTTGCCTGCTTCATCCACTTTGCATGTGCTTGATGGATTTGCATAGTCATCACAGAATGCAAATAGGATCATCCATTTGCACATGGTGTATATGGATAAGTGTTTTCATTAAATTATCTGTCTGGTACAACCAGCAATATTGTGCCAAAAAGTGAGAGACTGCCTTCATTCAAATGTCAAAAGTAGAAGTTTAGGCTCATGTCATCTTTCTTACTCTAAGCCTATATGTGTGTCTGCTTTTTCAGGCTTTCCTATTTATATTAAAATTTCACGGAGACAGGGCAATACTGGATGTGTCAGAGTTCAGTGCTTAAAATCACTGAGTTATAGGGGACAAGCTCTTTTTCAATTTACTGTTTTTTGAACAAATACTAGTAGAATCATAAAAATTTACACACTTAGGTTTGTACATAACTTTGTTGTTTCTTTGAAAAGAATCTCCATTTCTTGCAGATTTCGGTTTTTTGTTTGGAAAGTTCACTGATCCTTTACCTTGCCAGTGCACTTTTTGCAGAGGCTGCCAGAAAGTGTTGAGGCAAGGGACCCTGTCACTGTCCAAGTCCTCTTTAGGTTTTGGTTAGAAATACTGCTTGCATTTCTTCAGAATTTCATGCTGTGCTCAAAATATTCCATAAACAATTATTAAACCAGGCAGAGAGCAAATTCATGAGACATTCCAACCATCAAGAATATTCTCTAAACCATTTGCATGCTTATCCTTAGTCACACTGTATTAGTTTGCCATTTCTCTTAGCACTCTAAGTTTATACTTTATGAACATGGTGAATTAAGGAACTTGATAATGCTTGCTTTTCCTTGTACAGTTTGACCTCTTTGTTCAGATAATACTGAGATATTGCTTCAAGGGGATAAAGAAATAAATACTTTGTTTCTCTGTTTTTTAAAATGTATGCATGGAAAGAATTCCCTCAGTAAACTTAAAGCTGAGTGACAATTTTGCTCCATACCATTCTTGTTCAACCTTTATAGTGCATTTTGTTTAGAAAACAGCCAGAGGAGGCAAAGAGATCTTCAGACATGACAATTGCTTGAAGTGGTGTTTGCAGTGATGGAAAAGACAGCAGTTCCCCTAGGAAGGAAAAACAACCTTACAGTTATTTTATTTTCTGTATGTACACATCTGAACAGCTGTAGAGGAGCTTGAGTGGGGAATCATCACTTTTGTTGATGTTTGCTTTGTCTTTTATTTATCTCTGTCTGTCTTCCAAAACAGCTGCTAACTTGCCGGTATTTTGGGTTTTGGTTTGTTTATTTTAATGAGATAATGTGGAACCTTTGAGGTTTTTTTTCCCTCCCCCATGAAATAAAAAAGAATTTTCAGGAAAAAGGGAAATTAAATATTGCTTGAATAGTGACTTCTTAAATATTTTACTCCTCATTCCTTTGCTGTGGAATCATGGAACAGCCATGTCCCTGAGCCAGCAGTGTGTCCTGGGGTGCAACAGGCAGAGCATTGCCAGCAGATCAGGGAAGTGCTCCTGCCCTGATGAGGACTAACCTGGAATGTTTTGTCCAGCTTCAGGTTCCTCAGTGTGAGAGAGACCTGGAGCAGGTCCAGCAGGAGGTTTCAAAGGTGATTAATGGAGTGGAGCACCTGGGTTATGAGGAGAGGTTGTGAGAGTTGGGTATAGCCAGGAGAAGAAATGAGCCAGAGGACCTCATCCCTGTCTGTGAGTGTACACAGGGAGTCCATGGAGGCATTTGGATCTGGGCAAGCAAACTATCACCACTATCACCTAAGAAGATTTAGATACCTCTTTTCTGTTTTTTGATTTCACAAATTTACAACTCAAGAAATGACAATGTTTCAAATGTGAAAGTGAGAGGGTTGTTTGGCTTTGGTTTTGTTTGACATTTGAAACCCCAAGGAGAAATAAGGAATAATAAATAAGAGTTCAGCACAGGCCTCTCTCAACTTGAGCATTAGCAAAACAGAGTGATGAAAGTTTTTGCAGACGTGGAGAATTTTGTTGGGTTTGCAAATATCTGTGTAGCCATATAAAAAAATTGGTTTTTCTGAAGTGTTAAAAACCGCAATGACTAAGTTAAACATTAATTATATAATACATTGGTTGTGAATGGGGAGCTTTGGTACTAAAATCTGATACCAAATTTAAACATAAGGGTTCACAGATTGCCTTTGGTAAGAGCTGAGTGTAAGGTGACTTGCTGCCAGCAGGGATGGCTTCACTGAGAGACCACAGTGCAGCAAGAGGGCTTCAGAGTGGCTCATCTGAGACTGGGGATTCTGAAATGACACTCTTAATCCCTGTGGATAAGATACTTGACAGTGCAGTTTACATATTCCATCCTAGTAATCTGAAAAGTGGCCGTGACACTGGCTCCGGCGGGAGCTGCTTGGCAGCTTTCCCTGAGAGAGAGAGAAGGTGCTGCAATTAGAGACAATGGCATGTGGAGCAGGAATACAGAGGGAAAGGCTGCATTTTATTAAATTCAATGTTTTCGTCAATAGCTAAGCAACAACCCTCATGTAACACTGAGAATTAATTGTGGAGAATATTTGTTGTTCTGCCACACGCTCGCTGCTACCAGCAGCACAGGCAGCTCTGTGCTGTGTTCAACATTGCTGTGAAATACAGCTGTGTGAAAAGGGCACAGTAAAATTTCTGCTCCTTTTATTTCTCTCCTTGATAATTTTCCTTTCTCTTTGAAGAGGAGAAAATAAGCTTGAGGCTCCTTGCTTTTCAGACGTGTGCACTGCGTGTAGTTGTTCCATGTATCAAATCTCTGTTTTGAAGGGTTTGTGGGTTTTTGTTTGACAGCTTTGGGGTTTGTTTTGGTTTGGTTTTGTTTTTTTTTTTTGGGGGGGGGGGGGTTTGTTTTTACTTTATGTGGGCTAGATTGTCCAAAGATATTTGTAAATAATGGTTTCCCTGACATAAGTCCTAAAAATACAGGATGATTCATGACAAAAACTGGAAATTATTTTTATGGTAGGAAAATAGAAATTACTTATTAGCAAATTTAGCATTAAAATATATTTTCTAGGGCTGTTAAAGCTCTGATAGGGACATCATTCCATGTATGTGCTGAAATCCTGTTTGGTTTTTGTGGTTTTGGGGTCTTTTTCTGATTTTTAAATACCAAGTTGATTTTCCAAAGTAGCATCTGCAGGGCAGGCCATGTATTTTTATGATGCTTATTTCAGTTCTCAGACTTTATAATGCTACCCAAAGGCATGCTGTGCTAGCCTAGAAATTCACTTTTTGTGTCTTGTTGTGTCTGAATAACAAGATGAACCAATAATAGCCTGAAAGTACATCCAAGGTGAGCTTAAGGTTAGTAAGATAATGGTGTCTTTGTATTTCACTTGAAAATTTTTGATTTGTGAATTAAGCACAGAAATAGCAGCTGGGATGTTTTATAGCAGGAGTTCTGTGAGCTTGGAATGGGCAGACTGGGTGTACAGCACAGTAGGAGCTTTACATCTGCTGCTGCCTTCTCAGTGCAATAAGAAATGGGGCTCTCATCTTTCAGAGCAAGTGTCAGGTCTTAAACTTTGAAAGTAGCTCTCAAATTAGGCTCCTCTAGTGAAAAATAAATATAATTGAGTGCCTGATTCTGTGTGTGCATGTTCTGAATGCAGAGAGCATTATTTGCACAGGGCTGAGTACAAATGGAGACTGACAGGCTTTTTCTGTGTCCAGATGATGTTAACCAGGAGCCAAGGTAGAATTTATGGCAAACAACACTGAGACTTTAAACCCTGCACTTGGAGGATAACATGGCTTGCATTTATATCTCTTATTTGTGTTTAAGAATTGACTTCACTTTTCAGTCAGTCCCTTTTTGGCTCCATGAGAAAACAGAGAAGGTTGTGCGTGTGAAATGTTGGTGGAATTGTCTGAATTCCCTTCCACACCTGAAGTTCAGTTTATGGGATTTCTCATCCAGGCCCAGGATCCCATAAAAAAAAGTAATATTTGACCATCACAAAGACTTCCTAAATTTGTGATAACCAGTATAATGCAAAATAAAAACCCCTTATTCCTGTTCTGTAAGTGTAGCTACAGGTATGGAAGGAAGGTTTGTAACTAATATTGCAGGAATTATGCTGTCTATGGCTTCTGGAGGGATTCATTTCTCTTCACTTGGTCTGTTTGCAAACAATTTTAAAAGGGTGGCACATCATCTGTTTTCCTGTCACTTCAAAATAAGTTTGAGAGGTGCAGGAGAGAAGGGATTGCTTCCCTTTTTATCACATGTATTTATTAAGACTATGGCTTCTCTACCAAGTCTCATTTTTCTTCATGTTTTTATGAAACACTTTTTTTTATGCTTTTCAGCTAGAAATCTTCACTATAAGAACTGTCATAAATAATTATGACAGAAAATATTTATACAATAATCTAGTATTGATAGAGTAGTTTTTAAATGTAGTGTAGCTTTGGGGTCTAAATGATTGAAACATACCGCTGAATTTTATCCCCTTTGAGTTAGGTGAGATGTTTACTTGTTGATTTACTGGGTGATTTCTGAAAGACTTAGTGACAGTTCTTAAAAACCTACAAAATAAAATGACATAGCACTGTCTCTTAGGATAACCAGCTCTCAAGATTATGGTCCTGAGGGATAAAAACCTTCTACAGTACCTTTCAGGAGCGACTTGGTTGTCCTCCATCAGGCCAGGCATCTTTCCTTTGTCTTTTCATGGTAAAGATTAATTTCTTCCAGTTCACCACACTGAAATCCTTTCCAAGAATGCCAAATCCCTTTTAGCTAAAGAAGCAAATTTGAATTTGTTCTTAATTCGCTCATTACAAATTTATGTTGACTGTTCCTTATCTTCACTTCTTATCTTCACAAAACTCATGTTTGGCAATTGGTTCCATGTCATTTGATATCAGAGTTAAGCTGACAGGTCTATTAATTTATTTTTCCTCCCCTTCTCTCACTTTGCAAGGCAGGTATTGCTTGTGTTCCTCAGGGATGCTTCACCTCTCCAAGAGTTCTGAGATAATCACAAATTGGTTAGAGATTTTTTTTTGGTTGTTTTCTCAAATATTTTCTCAAAAGCTGTAGGCTCGACTTTTGATATGGATGAGAAGATATTTGTAATGCCTAAATATTATTTTATCATTGATTTCAAAAAAAATTGTACAGAGTTTTTCTTTTAATTGTAAGGTCTACTTATAATACAGTCCCTTTTTGAAGATAAAAGCAAAATCTCTGTTAAGAATTCATCCAGTTTTAGCACAACTTGGCTTCTTTTTTTTCCTCCCTTGTACTTAAAGGTTTTTTTAATTTTTCCTCTTCCTTACAGTTTCTGACTCATGTTGTGCTTTACATTTCTAATGATCAGGAATAAAAGTACAATGTATAATCTTATTCTGTTATTAACAGAATTAGCATAAAAAAACCCCACAAAGAAATCATGAAAAAATTAATATAGATGTTGTCAAGATTGAAATGAAAAGCGTTTCTAACAATTAGAGTTCATAACACACAGCATGAATGTAGCAATTGTTCTGTTATGGCAGCTGACTGGATTTGATGTATATACAATTAAAACCCTGAAGAACTAATTTTTAAACATTCTTCACATATGTGAAATACTTTGCTATCCACAGGGCTTTTGTTTGGGCTTTCTAAAAAGCTCTCATATACAGTAAAAGAACTTTAGTGGGAAGAAATTAAATGCAGAAAATTGTAATTTTTTTTTATAAGTGCCGAATGTGCGCATTTAATCCCCCTGTGATTAAAACACTTAAAGGTGCACTTACCTTCCTGAGTGAGTATTCCCATTCTCTGAAATGAGCCTGCTTGTGCTTAAAACCTTTAGCAAGGCCATGTGAAAGAGCAGGTTTTGTGTATTGTTAACTAAATAGTACTGATCACTATATTAAAATGCACATGCCTACAATGTCTTTGACTATATGCCCTTGTTGCTCCCATTGTTCAAATCTAAAATATTGAAAGGAAGGCAAAGCCATCTGCAGCCTTTAGAGTACAGCAAAAGAAAAGAAGCCTCTCATCATAAATATCATTCCTTCAATTGCATTTTCCCACTCAACTGGGTAATTCTGAAACTCCAACTCATGCAAAGGAGAAGAGTGAAAAAAAGAAATCACACTTGGTCTCTTGTGCCAGCCATTCCATAGTAGGTTGAAGGTTGTATTTTATGCACGTGCAGTTGCTGTTTTTTAAACCTTATATTTGTAATAAATTTTTCATTCAGCTTCAGTGAAGTGTTGCAAGGCTCAGTTACCTGCCACACTGTACCTATTACAAGTTGAAGGTTTTAATCCCTGTTTAGCTGTTTTTGTAAATGTATTGCCACTGTATACTTGCTGAGTTCCAGATAGGCTTTGAGACAGAATTTTTGTTATTTACTGAGCAAGCATAAGTTGTCGTCACATCCTATCAGAATAATATGTAGTATTGATTCTATACACAATCGTGCAGAATATTTACAAGGGAGGGTAAATCACCTCTACTTGGTATTGGTGGCATGGTTAGACTTCTTTTAAATCTATGCAGAGTTCTTAATATGGTCTTTGAGGTCTATCAGTTGTTATTATGTAAGTATAGCAATCCATGCCAACATTTATAAATCCAATCTCTACACGTGCACTTTCCTAAAATAAATTTACACATATGAATATGTTGGTAATTTCCATCTGATTTTTCCTTTAATTATTATTTTGAGTTGATAGTGTTTGAAATATTTAGTATAAGTCTTGAAGTATCAGTAGCAAGAGAAGGCTCTAAGGAGATGATGCCAGCATTTTGTCATGTGGTTATAAACACTGGAATTTTCTGTCCTTGTCTTACTCTTTATTATGTGCACTGAAGTTTTGCCCCAACCAAGCCAACAACAGTCTGATGCCACATGTTGAGCTAAAGGACTGAGCTGGGGAGCTCTTTGGCTGTTTGCTAAAGTAATTTCTAGTAAGTTGTGGCTTCAGATTAGCCATAATTATATGTGTGGGTTACAGATCACAGCATTGGATTGAAAATGTTAATGTCATTCTAAAAAGTTGCTTCGTGACTATTCTTTTTGAGGATGACAAACTCTTAAGTTTAAATACGCAATAAAGGTGCACAGACAGTAAAACTGGTTATGCAGGTGCTTACTTTCCTTGTGCTGCTATAGTTACACTTGGAAACCTTTTCGGTCTTTTTCTTGTTTTGCAATCTGCATGGTAGAAACATGTCCTTATCTAGATATTCCAACATCCAGCAGCTTGTGGTTAATAGCTTTATCTCATGTTTTTATCCAAAGCCTTAAACATTTTCCATCATGGTTTTGATTAGGGCATGATGATCTTTGAGACCCTTCCAGCCCAAACCATTCTGTAGCTGGTGTGAAAAGTTTTTCCAGTTTTTGATCCTGATCCCATTTCTGTGAACAAAGCGTGTCAGGAAAGTGCAGGGCAAGGAAAAAGTGCTTCTTCACACTCTCAATACAGTTTTGCTCCCTTACTTTTTGGTGTCAACAATCAGAAATTCTTGCATGCCTAACAAGACTCAACTGGGTGAAAGAAAAGCACCACTTTTGTCATAAGATTTCCATCCCAGATGATACCACCCTAAACAGGATACAGTTGACAGAAGTACAGAAATGACCACAAAGTCGTGTGCACACCTGTAAATCTTGTTCCTCTTTCAAGCTTACAGCAGATATTCAATGGGGAAGTAACTTGCCATGCCTAGTGAAATTTATAATCATTGTGTCATTTGGAAGAGCTCAAATATCACTGTAAGGAAATAAACAGGAAGAGGTACTACAGAGAAGCAATATGGAATGGAAATGGGCTAAGAGGATATAAATGTAATTAGCGAAACACATTTTCATGACTAGTAAAATTAGCACCCATTTATACATGTTATACACTTGAACCCTTGTTGACACCTGAGGCTGGGAAAATATATCTGCTAATCAAAACATGTAATTATATCCTATGAAGCTGAAGTAACGCACCGAATCCTTGCTCTTCATGGTGTTAATGATTTGTGAAACTCATTTACCCAATCACCTCGGTTTGTCCTTTCTTGCTGTATTTCTGTTCCCCAAAATAGTGAGGTCAGGGACATTATAAAGCAATTAAATATTAGATCTATGGAAGTGTGAGCATTGCATAAATTGTTAGATGGTATTGATATTAGAGAAGGTGCTCTCAATAGTGGGGAAAATTTCCCTGGTTATGCAAAAAGCAATGCAAGATGAGTTATTAACTTGCTGGAGAGGTAAAATTCCTGTGGAGCTGTAATGTAGTTGGGATGGTTGGTAACTTGTAATTTCCCACTGGCATGACCTTACTTTGCTGTCTTCAGAGCCCATATCTTCATCTAATTGAAGAACATTAAGGTCTGACACAAACATAAAGGGGAAAAATGTATAACTGATTGGCTTTTGAAGTGGTTTGGTCCTATACAGGAGAAGTACTGAGGAAAAATGGGATATAAAAAATGATTACTACATTTACATCGTGATATAACAACACATGAATTTATTTTGGTTTATAGCCCAAATCTAAAGTAGCACTGTGGAGATGTGAGAGACTAATCAAGTTAATGTAGAACAATTTATTTATTCTGGCAATAGTGAAATGTTGCTTCAGTGAAAGGGGTGCTGCCATAGCCGTGGACAAGTTCTCCTGCAGCTTTCGGTTTATGTGGGAATGTAGCCAAAATGAGAACTGGGAGGGGGGAAGGGGGCAAGGAGGGTTTAGATAGAGTTTTTTGTTGATGAAAAGTGCAACCAGAAATTAATTTATTCACAATAGCATTAAAATCATCTTTACCTCTTGCAGTTCAACAGCATCTTCAGGCTAGTTAAATTGTAAAGGTTATTGTGAACCAGGAAATGCTTCTGCTGTAGCATGGATGTTATCCATCTTGATTAAGCAGCTCTGGCAGGTACTTTTAAATAACCAGTCCTGAATACTCTTTTTAACCACTTTGGGTTTCTATATCTGGCTGTCTTAGATGAACCAAACAAGAAGAGTTTTTATACAATGCTACTTTAGCATTCTTCACTTGCACCAGTTTTACTGACATTCAATGGGAACGTTTACTTTCTATGAAAGATAATTAAAATTTAAAGCTGAATAAATATCGTATACATAATGTCTATTAATCCTGAGTTTCTGTGAAGAACAGTGTAGTATAAAAGTGAATTAACTAGTACAGATAGATTAGCATATTTAGTATTAAGAGATTCCTTAGAAAACTGGAAATGAGCTGAAAATTTACTGCTTCTAATATTTGTAGGTAAATTAATTCAATGTATCATAGTTCTGTTGATATAATCTTCCTTTGTACCCTAATTTCACATAAGGGAAACTGTGGCAATATTTGCATGTTGTATTTGCTATATGCAATGTAGTTACTGTCCTGAACTTCCCACTTAGAAGCATTGATCTCACAATTTTAGATAGAGATTCATGGAACACCACAGATGTTTTGAAAAAACACACAATTTAGGTCAACAAAATTTATTTTAGAAAACCTTGAGGTAAGGTTGGAGAGTCTAAATAAGTTATGAAATAAATAGAACTGGTAAGGTAATATGTAATTCTACACTGAATCTGTACAAAAGACATCTAATGCAGGTATGTTTTATTAATTGCAATTGTGCATCTACTGGAATTGTTGTAGGTGTTCTTTCAGTTTGTCCTGTTTGTGATGGGATCTCTGGCAAATCCTCTAAGTAGTAACATTTACAGTAAAAGTTATTTCAATGTTGAGACTACTTTAGTTGTCCATTTCAAGTCCTTAGGTATGATTTCTGAGTGTGAATGTATAACTTGCTGTCCCTGTATACACTGCTTACCTCAAACCTGTGATGTGTGATGGAATCTGAATACCTGTGCAAGGAGTGGGCTGCTTGGACATGCAGAATCCAGGAGCAATGCCAGAGGAATTAGGTGAAAAGCAGTGGAAACTGAGTCACAGACTGAGCTCTCTTCAGAGCGAGTTGTTGCCTGGGCTGCACTGCTCACACCTTAACACAGCAATGGTTCTTCATGCTTAGTGACATTTAAATTTAACATTTTTCCTCCCTTTATCAATTTATATTACCCAGTCATGCAAGAACTTATTTTTTTAGGGAGGCTGGTTTTGCACTCTGTTCTGAAGATTAAAAGAGCAAAGTGTCCAACACATAGCTTTAATCTGCTCAGTTCTGTGCCCATGTTG
Organism: Ammodramus savannarum pratensis; assembly: GCA_020466415.1. Taxonomy (NCBI): domain Eukaryota; kingdom Metazoa; phylum Chordata; class Aves; order Passeriformes; family Passerellidae; genus Ammodramus; species Ammodramus savannarum. The sequence continues at coordinate 4,093,416 of JAHXMQ010006307.1, read as the reverse complement.
TGCTTGGTTAGGCCATGCTGCAACGAAGTGCTTGATTTTCTTCCTGGAGTCAGCAGAGAGTGGTAGATGCTTTTAGATATTTTCCAGAGGAAGACCATTCTGTCATGAATTCACTCATTTAAGTTAGGTGGACAAGACCTCCCTCTGAACACATCTCAGGAGTGCTTATTCCCCTCCTCTGACTGCAGAGAATAGGTTTGCTTTCTCTGCAAACAATCTGGCCATGGTCTAAGTGCCTAATTCATGTAAAGATCCCACCTTTATGGGTTTTTATGTTGACCAGCAAGTAAACAGCTTAAAAGGATTTTCTCAGTGTTAAATGGTGGAAGGAAAGGTCATAAAGATGAACTTTGAGATCTTGGTTTGTGAAAGGGCCAAGACATTGCTCACTTGAGCCTTCCAGAACTGATGTTTCACCTTGTAGTTGTCCCTTTCTGTGAGGTATCACTGTCTGTGTGATTTGCCTGATGGCCTCTGTGTGCCACATGATATCTAGGGTTTGCCGTGACTGACAGGTAGGATTTGATATGTGGACATTTAAAAAGTTCCCAAAAAGTACCAAAAGCTTGTGATGGGGTAAGACCACCAAGTAATTGGGAGGGACTAGCGAAGATGTCAGCTTGCCCTTGGTTGTGTGATCAATGTTTGTGTGAATTGTACCTTGATACTCTGCGTGGTGAAATTCCTACATCCAGAGGTGAACTCTAGTGACTTTGCAACTTCCCCTATGAAACAGAAGTTCTGCTCTGTCATATTCCAAGCTCTGTTTGCTGCCTCCTTCAGAAGAGTGCTGGTTTTGCAGCTCAGTGCTTCATGTTGGAACAGGGTCAGCAGCAGTATGGATTTTCTCAGTGATAAACATAACTGTGTCCAGGAACAATCCAGGTTTAAATTCTATTTCCAAAAGCATGCCTTTGCTCCCAGATGATTGAATACAGCTTTTGGCCACGGGTGACTAGTGGCATGTTTAATATCCCAAGTTAATGACCCAACCTGCATCAGAGGTGTTGTGGTAAAAGCAGTGACAATTGGGGGATCCCTGCTGCGCTGAGGCAGGTTTCCAGTGACCCTTCACTTGACTCATCTCCTCCTGCCTTTGTGTCATCTTCTCTTATTTGGCAGACATTACACAAATTAAAAGCAGAAATTTTTTTTTTCTGACTAATGTATCTTGGTCCTATGGCTAGTACTAAAAAAGAAAGTCTAAAAAAAATTACTGGCAAGTGAAAATTCTTATTATGTTCTTAAGTTTATCTCTTGTCATGTTTTTACATCAGCTGGCAGGGAAGCTGTGTGCAGTATTTTATACATGAGCATGCTTGCCTTCCATCCTGATGCCCTCTTTGGATCTGCTGAACAGCAGGGATGTGTTCAGGGTTTGTGCCCTGCACAGAGAGAAGGCAGGAGCTCGCACAGAGACTGCCATGCCAGGAGTGCAAGGAAAGGAAATTCAGCCTCTGGACAGAGCCAGACCCTTCCCCATCCACATTCCAAACTGAGCCCTGGTGTTTGGGCAGTATCTAATCCTTGATCTAAGGGATGTGTGAAGTGTCCAGTTTATTTACCTTGGAGGAATAAAATGCTCAGCCACACCTATTACAGTCTGAATGTATTTCTTCAGGCCAGTCCTCTGATTCCTGGTCCTTGGAGCTTTTGAGTTGGTTTTTTCCCAGCTCTAACAGAATTGTAACCAGTAATGTTTGTTTTCTCACCTTCTTGGCTGTCTTTTCAAGTCTTTGATTCCAGCTTTTCCTAAAGGTTTTGTAGTTTGTTGCTCCATTATGTGCAACATGAAGTGTGCAGTGGAAAACTAGCTGTGAACATGGGGTAGTTTTTGTAGGAACATCTAGACTTGAAACTTGGATTTCTGTTTACACCTAAGGTCATTCTTGTGTTATTTCTATTTTTTATCTCTGACTTCTTCCTGTGCTCCCACTCTTGCCTGCAGCTCTGCTTCTCTCCTCATGCTGGGATTGGCAATGAGACACTGTGCTAAGGCAGTTTAATTGCTCCTATTCATATCCTAATGATTCTTCTCTTATTTCTGAGATTACTCTGACCCATTTATTGCTTTGTTCTTCTTTATATGACATTTATGGACAATGATGGACACTTAAAAAATGGACAACCATTGAAAATTTTCAAATGTCAGCCTGCTTCAAGTACTATTTAACACTTCTAAAGTTCAAGTTGCTACTTGGCCTTTTCTTGCTTCCACTTTAATGAAGACTGAAACTGCTTCATTCTGTTCCCAAAAGCAGAAGCATTTGATGTAGATTAACACTGACTCTACTTTTCAGACACCCTTCTTCATCCCACAACAGATCAAATGTATAGGATCAAATGGCATCATTTTGATCAACTAAAATATTTGGAGATAAGCTGTCTGTGAACTGTCTTATGCTTTTGGCATTTCCATGGTAATATATGTGGAGGAGGAGAAAATCTGACTTATACATGTTTTCCCAGTCATGATTTGTCATTATAAGTGAAGATTCTTTTAGGTAATGTAGTCAACACAATTAAAGCTAAAAGGCAAGTTTGGCATAATCCCAGTTTTTGCCTTTCTGAAATATTATTTATACAGAGTGAGATTACAGGAAGTTCTTAACTGCCAGGATTTATAAAAAGTACTTCAGTAAGCACTGATATTTCACTATATACACAATTAATTGTGTATGATGCCATAGTTTTGGTGTGTGTGTGTAACAGAGGGCAGAGTGTTTTCCTGGGATTTTTTGTAGGAAGTCTGGGGATTCTGTGTAATAGCACTGTCTTGTGCTATGGTTTAGATGGCTTTTATCTATCCACTAGAAGCTATTTCAGGATAAATTGACAACATGCACTGTGTCTTTTTACTAAATCACCTCTGTGTGAAGAGTGCCAGCAGTGTTTTCAGAGCAGCACTTATGATAAGGAAAAAGTAGGCATAAATGGGCTGCTGAGAATTTATTGGGAGTCCTCATTCTGTTGATCAGGAGCTCTGCCAACACAGTGACTCCTCTGCCTGTTTAGTGAGCAGGTAGAGCCTTTTCTAGCAGAGTATTTCTCCTCCTCAGAGATAAAAAGGGTAGAATGAACAGGAGCTGAGACAGCTTGTCACTGCTGAATCTTGTCCTGACAGCTGCCTTAGCAGAATGCATTTGATAAACTGTGATTGACAAAATACTTGAAAACTGCGGCTTAAAACTGAATTTCTGGAGAGTGTGAAAGTAGACAGGATAAAGTAAGAATAGTCTTGTGAGCACACAGAGCTGTCATCGCGCACATAGCTCTCTTTAAATTTGAAAAATAGAAAGCTGTAGGGAAACCTAGACTGTCCTAATATAATTATCAAGATCATTACTGAAATTGAGCCTTCATTTGAAGCTAGGCCCTGTGCTTGTTTACTACACAAAATCCAATGTAATTTAATTCAGTGGTAGACAAGGGGCAAAACAAGCAAAAAGAAAATCAGCTATGGATTGCTGGGAACCTTTGGAGTCCATACATAAATTTTTAAGTTTTATGGTCCATTTTCATACTAAGAAAGAATTGGCAACAGTGGACCTGATTTCCCTGGCTTTACATTTGTGGTCTGAGAACAATTAGTTTCTACTTACTGCAAATTAAGCTCATCATTTCCCAAAAAGAAAACCCTTTTAATGCATCTTCTCCATGATTGGAAGCACTCAGAGGGCTCTTTTGCTTAGGTGGGTTTTCTGCTTTATTTCAAATCAATGTAATCTCCTTAATAGTCTATATAAAATGTTATATGTCATTCCACAAAACTCTGAAAATTAATTACATCACTCCTGTATAAACACTGGGATGATTTTCTAAGTACTTCTGTGTAAATTCAATTGCAAGCAGAAGAAGGGGAGTCCCTGCCAGGACTGCAGAGGGCTGTGCCAGTGAGCAGAGCACAGGCTCTGTGGGCTGGAGTCATTACACTGCACTACCACTTGATGCATTTGTTGGTATTTGTTCTATTTTTCATTTGCATTTAAATTCCTGGGAAGGAAAGATAAGATAGAGGTAAACAAATGATGTTTATTTGCTCTTCAGTTGAGCTCCTACTAGACATGTGACTCAGAGAGAGAAAAACATGGGGGAACAAATGCCACAGCATCTTCTGTAAAGCATCACACCTCCATTCATTCTCCAGCAGACTTCCAAAGACACTTCCCTCAGGTTTTAATGAAAACATAAATCAACAGGGAGTAACTAAAATTACACTTAAAGTTAACAGGAAACTAGGTCAGTCACCACATGACTCAGTATTTATAGCTTGGGTAAAACACATTGCAGTGTTTTTCACATCACAAATATCCTTCTGGTAGAATAGAAAGTATTATCTACGTTTATTTCCTATCCCCTTTGAGTCAGGGAGTGTGATGCTCTCTCTGTAGCTGTGCACAGCGTGAAGCTGTGATGTGTTTGGGTGTGTGTCCCTTGTCCAGGGCAGTTTTTGTGCTTTTTGTGCAGTCTGGGCACCGAGGGCTCCATTCCATCAGGAAACAGATGAGTGTGTTTGCTGTCAGCCCATGGTGTGTGCAGAGGGGAGCAGCTGCCAGCACGTGTGAGGTAACATATGTTGTTACAGAAAAGAACTGAATTTATCTGGGTTTTTTCTGAGCATTACAGACTCTTTCTGCACTATGTTGTTCTCTTCATGGTGCAAATTTTGGTGGTTTTTAGAATGAGCAGAAAATACTGAACAGAATAAACAGAAAAGTACTGAAGTGATTGATTTCTGTATGACAGTATAGTGAAGGCAAAGATGTTGAGAATTTCCTGAATAATCTCACAATGTAAATGGTAGGTGTGACCAGTAGGTGAAATGGATGAATATTGAGGAATTATGGTGGGCTTTGAATTGTCTATTAAGATTCAGGAAAGTTATGTTAGTACAACAGTGGACAATTCTGTGAAAAGATATCCATGCAATATTACAATAATGCAAACAAATATAACAAAACTAGGAAACAGTGGAAAGTTTATTTAAAGAAACAAGAAAATATTGTCACTGCCACTGTAGAAAGGTGTAGAAGGTCCATAAACATTGAACAATATGTTGAATTCCCATTCTTTCCTGTAAAGAATTATACAGTTGAACTGCAGAAGGTAGTGAGATGACTTATCCAAAGTATGGCATAGTTTCCATGTGAAGTACAACTTTAATATTCTTTAGTGTAAAAACCACTGGTGACACAACTGGACATATCATAACTCTGCTGTGGTGAATGACATAAAAATGTGAAAAAGGAATGATTGCTCACTGCCTGTATGGAAACTGTTCAGCATGAAATCTGCAAATGGCAGATCCAAAATGAGCAAAAATCCACCTCCTATACATTCAGGGCTTCTTGTCCCTGGGTGTTGTAAATACTATTAATTTACAATGGCTCAGAGCCAGACTTGAGGAACTGATGAAAGAAAAATCCAACTACAGCTGTTCAATAAAATTTTTAGGAAATTGCAGAGGCAAGCTCCTGGAGTTACAGAGGATATACTCAAGTATTACTTTCATGTATTTATTCCAGTTTTATACCTTTCCCTGGGCTAGAGAAGTGATAAAATATCTTTGATATGATTCGCTACAGGTTGTACTTACATTCTTTATCAAAGAGTCCTGAGAATAGTTTTGTTTCAAAGCTATAGGTGAGCTCATTATAGAGGCTGAACAGATATTTGGTAAAGTTTGAGATAGAAATCTTGTTCTTCACATCTTTTTCCCCAGCAAAACCAGAGTGAAACAGTAAGCTTGTCTTCTTGAGAGTTGTGTGTCAGTTCTTAGTTCTTCAAAATTGTTTACAGGCACAGATGACAAATAAGATCTTACCAACTAAATTACTTCAGAACTGTAATTTGATTTTTTTTCACTAGTAGAACTTGCTGCAGAAAGACAAGAGAGATCAGAAAGTAAAAGTAGGTTTAAAGGTGGTTGAGGCTCATCAATTAATTAACTTGCCATAGCAGTTTAAAAACAAACAATAATTCTTAACAGTGAAGAACATAAATGAGTAATGAGGAAGACAGATGCTGAAGTTATTACTTCAAGAGCTTTGTTTTGTTTTGTGAGGCACTGCTATTGCTAGAACACTGATCTCAATCACTTTCTTTGTCTTTTTAGGAGCTTCCTTGGTTTTAAATGAGCAATGAGCTGCAGTGTTAGACGCAGACAGGATGTTTTAGTATCTGTGGAGTATTCAGGTTGCAGTAAAAAATGAAGAGCAGCTACCCTTAGTTTTTCCCTTTTTCTATAAAAGAAATTATCAGAAAACTTTTACTGGTTCACTTATCCTCTCTTCACACTTTCAAGCTGAAAAATACATATCCTGAAATAAGGAGAAAAAATATTTTTATTGAATTACTTCTAGGACTTAAACTGATTTTAGTGTTCTTGATAAAAGTTCTTTAAGCAGTTTTGTGTGGTGCCAAAAGTGTGGAGAAAAAGCAGTGGGTGCCTTAATTGAACTGTTGAGTGGTTTTAGTACAGAGCATGTGGTCTGCTCTACATTTTAAATTTTGCACCTGACAGCTTCTGTTGTAAAATTTCATTTATGTGAATTCTGTCACCATATTTATGTAAGGATAACCAGCTTAGAGACCTAATTTTGTTTTTAACAGTAGAGTTACTGGTCTTTCCAGGTGTTAAGTTTTTGATCTAAAAACAGTCATTGGCACAGAGTAAAGAGTTATTTGTGAGAGTCTTGCATGGAAAAGGTATTAAAGAAAGAGAAGGCAACCACAGAGAACCTTCAGTTGCTGCTTGAAGCTTTTCTTAATTTTTAATAAATTATTCCCATCAGGGTTGGGACTTACATCTCCATAATTATTAAATCATGACTGGTAACTGAGTCATTGGTCTGGATGGGGGTACTGAGCCATTCCTAACAGCATGAAGTAATCGCTGTTGAATTGACCTTTACTTCAAAAGGCAAAGTAAAACCAGAAGGAAAAAATGTTGGAAGTTTCAATTAGAGTTTTACTTTTTGTGTGAGTCAATGACCATGTTGAATTAAGAGGCAGTTATGAATATTTTAGACATTAGGGCTTGGCTGTTCAGGGGAATTTGAGAAGATTTATCAAAATTACCAGATACATAGTGGCATGATCTTAATGTGATATTGTGAAATTGATTGACACTCCTATGTAGACATAATCATTTGGACTTAATAGGGCTGTATTTAATTCTTTTGGGAGATAAGACTAATAGAAATCATTTAATTTGACTTAACTGAACCTAAATTTCAAGTAGATTTATTTAATTTTGACTTCATAGTTATAACAGACTTCTACACAAAGAAAGAGACACATCTCTGTGTTTTAAGTACTGATCTGAATTGTGTGTGTCACTGTGATTCTTATGGTAGAAAGACATCCCAGTGCTTTTAGTGCTCCATAGGAAATGAAAACAAAAAATGTAAGCATTTTTCTTTTAATTTCTATGTTGCTGTCTCTAGTGTGGCTAAATACTTGCTTTATTCTCTGTAAAAGGCATGGATAGTGCCCTTGGAAACCCAGCTCCTGGTTCAGTGATCTCTTGCTGGTCATACTGGTAACATTTAGGAAGTTTTAACTTGCAATGCAAGTAGAAACAACTTCTGCCTGCCATTTTATAACCTTACCTTTAGGCTGAGGAGAGAGAAAATGGTGTATTTGCTGTGGAGTGCATTGAACTAAAATACATTTTCAGATATCCTTGAACTGCACTGGAGCATTTTCCTTTGTAGTGTTTGTCAATTCTGCAGGAATGTTGAGTGCTGTGTTAACGTATTATTTTGTGGAAGTATACTCTTAAATATATCTTGTGGGTGTTTTGCATTGGAGAATAATTGTGCTTGAGAGCTGCCAGTACACTCTGAAGGTGGAGCTTTCTGAGCCTAATTGAGTTGTTGAATGCGCTTTGGAGGAGAGAAAACCCAACACAACTTTCACAAAAGATCAAACAAAACATTGGATATAAAATGTGCAATAGAACATAATGGAGTAATACAGCAGAGAGTAATTCTGCCAAGACAATATGGGAAAAGAAAAATTGTGTGGCCTTTTTGTAGCAGAGCAGTTCTTATTCCCACACCTTTGTGCACGACTTGTGTATTACTGGGGTATTTTCTAACTGGAGGTTGTGTGCATGGAGGTTGAGTGCTGGACCCACCAGGCATGGTCTGAAGCATTAGGGTGGAATGTGATGGGGAAAAAATCCTCTTTTTTGAGGGCAGAGTAGAGCATTGACCTGTCTGGTACTGAGAGTGTTCTGTCACTTGCTATGGGCTTTTTCCTGTTCCTTACTCACCATAATGATGAGCAATAATTATTGAGCAAATAACAATGAAAATGCACTGAGATACCAGCAGAGGAGAAACTTCTGCTCACTGAAAGTGGTCAGTAAAAAGGAAATCAGAGATATTTAGGACAGGTTTCAGCCACACAAGTGTGACAGGACAGGAGCAAGGGTTTATTACTGGATGTTTTTGTGTAAATATAGGGAGGGAGGGAAAGCAGCTTGAGAAATTCTGGCTATTTATTTGTAAGGCTTTTTTTCAAGGTTTCTGAAGTGCTACTTTGTAAAAATAAACCAGCTTTTTATTGTATATTACTAGTAAAAATTGGGTTATGCCACTTTGATAAATAGAAGAGGAAAAATGAGAACAGAACTTAGGAGGATGTGTAGGCTCTGGTCATATTTAATGTTTCACAGTCATTTTTTAGATCAATGTTGACTGAGAGATATAAGACTTATGGGTGGAGGAAGCAACTCTTATGAAATGTGAGGAAGTTTTCATACACACAAAAACCCCCAAACAGCCCAACCATAAATGATGTGCTGTCATGTGAAAGGGTGGAGCACATCTTACATGATTGGTTACCCAGCTTTTAGTGATGCCAATTGGAAAATGCTAAACAGCAAAATGGCAGAATACCTCTGAGCTGATAAGGTTGGGAATTTGTAGTGCATAGCAGGAAGCATTAATTTAAACCATGAAGGGGAGAATTTCAAAAGAGGGAAACAACAGGGCATGAGGGGAGAGGGGAGTGATGCTTGTTCCTGGATTGCTGATGGCTGTGGGTGGTTGGAAGGACAGTTCAGAAGAGGGATTATAACAAAGAACAAGAGGATATTTGGATATTTGACAGCCTCTTTCCTGGGACAGAGTCGTGTCCTGTGGGGCCAGGTGTGCTCTGCACTGGGATCCTGGAGCAGAACCTCTGGCTGCTGTGTCCAGATGTGCCTCCCAATTGTGGGAGGGAATGGATTCCTCAGAGTGGCAGCTGCCCTGGGAGCCTGTTGGGCTGGGAGGGGATTTAGAGAAATATTTCAAATATGCAGAAGGCAAGGAGTTGGTCCAAACTCTGTATTCCTCATGGGAGGGCAGGGCAGGAAGTGCAGTGGCTGTTTTCTCATTTTTCAAAAGGTACTTCCAGGATTGATGCTGGTATCAGAAATCACCTGTAAACTGGGGCTTGAGACAGCAAACTAAAAACTGCTGCTCACTCATCTTTGAAAAGCAAGGACAAAAAACAGGTTCCTTTCTTCCTGCCAGTTACTGTGGGAAGGGTTGTGTTTTACGAGAATATGTATAGGAGGAGCACAGGAAATCCACACAGGTTTTACATTTCCAGGTATAACTGTGGTGTCTGATAGGGACTAAAATTAACTTAATGTTCTAAAGATTTACTTACAAAAGATTTTCTTTCCCTAATTTTTGTTAAGGCCAAAGATTGTAGGTCATATTCTGCTCTTTCCTGCTGATAATTGCAAAATCCATTACTGTCCCTTCAAGATGTTTTTTTTTTTTTATAAAAGGCTCTACTAAATCTGAATAAAAGCCTAATAAGTAGATTAGTTAGAAGAATAGTCCTCCTGAGGATGGTTGATTCCAAATGTAGCTGCTAGAGATAACCCTAAATGCAATTAGGTTTAACTCCCTGTGAGTGTCAAAGGAAGGTAATACCCACAGAGAGTTCCCTTCAGATGACACTATTTTAAAGTGCCTTAACATTGAAATATTCTTTCCTTTGGGCATTGGTGACAATTTGTTTGTTTGTTTTTTAATTTCTGGAGAAACAGTGCTTGGCAACTTGGGCTTCAGCCATTAGTTTTAGGTGCTTCCCAAAAAAGAGGGATGGTTCAGCTTCCTTGGGTGAGCAGTTTGTTGTCCTCATCTGTGTCCTTTATAAGGATAAAATATCCCAAGGTGGCCACAAGCAGGTGAAAGAGAAAATAGCAGATGGAATAGCATACACAAGCTTAAAGGGTAATGTGATAAAATGTCAATAGATGAGTTGTTGATGGATTAATTCTGGTTTTCCTCATAAAAGAGAAATGAAAGCTGAAGCTTATATAAAAACAGAAATGGAGACATTAAAGATTTTGAAACTTTTCATATTATAGGAGGGATGTAACAGAAATAGTATAATTGCAAACTACTAAAATGGTTTAATTTAGCTGTAAGTACTGCAGAAGAATTGCACTGTATTTAAGAGTTTGGTTCCATTTTCACATAGAAAAAAAAAAAGGAAAAAATCTTAGCAAAACAATTCCGTTCCTTCCTCTTTGATATATTCCTGCATATGCATGTGTTTAGTTATATTTCACTTCTTCCATTTTTAAAATATGGAAATAATATCAACTTTTAGTATTTTATTTCGGGGCAAAATTGCTGGTAATACCAAAACAAGAAATTTGCAATAATTTTGTATTTATCAGCTTTTTTACATCGATATCCACAGTGCTCTGCCCTTCACATTTCTTTGCTTGACTTTGTTGTTCTTTGAATGATCTTTCTTGATAAGTGTTCCTGAAAGTCTTTTTTTTTTCCTTTTTTGTTTTTAAATCAGAAGTCTGTACCATAAAAGTAAAGCTGAACTATTGAGATGTGAGCCAAAGTACCCAAAAATGTCTTATAATTGTACCTTAGCAAAATTTAACCTCATGTGTGGCAGGGAAACATTGAGCCAGTTCAGAAAATTCTGCTTGGTTTCTGTTGTTTGTAACTTGTCCCTTGAAATTCCTTTCCCCCCAAAGCCAGAGATGCAAGACTCAGGATCTGTCATCCTTTCACATTATTTCACTTGAAGCAAAGCATTTTTGCTCCTAACAAATAGCTAATTTGTTGTCTAGTGTGCAAAGTGATTTGTTTTCTATTGTTTTGGTCAGCTCTTTTTTTATTTGTGTCAATGTGTTGCCTTTTTTCTTTGTATGTAATAAATTGCTGTGTTTACAGAACACGTTTTCACTGTTGATTTGTTTAGGTGTTAGGTGAAAGGTTAAATTATTATCTTATAAATTCTATGAAGGATTTGAATGTGAGATGCACCAAGTAAAATTATTTTCCAGTGAAAAACAAGAATTAGATTGACCATACATTAATTATTGGTCTTCTGGTCTTGCTGGTTTTTGCAAGGAATATCATGTAAATAAATAAAAATAGGTTTTATATTTCCTGTTTACTACATCTGAAAATTTTTCTAATGTAATTATGAAATTCAATAATACTTCTCAATTGATTTCAAGCTTTTCAAATGTAAGAGGACTCCTTGATTATGTCATGTTTTCAAAATCCAGGATTATTTTAGTTCATTTTTTTAGTCTAAGAGAGAGTAAATTCAAAAGTAAAGGGGATTTTTTGTATGTAAGTATTAAAATCTGTTTTCCTAAAGATGGAGAGTTTTTATAAGACAGAAAAGAAAAAATAATCTCCTTGCAACCGTAGAGTTTCACTGGTTCCTGTCTAGTTGAGATGCAGCAGAATGAGCTTGATTATGTTGAGAGTCAATGCAAAAGTAATAATGCTGCTGCAATAAACTTGAAGGAAATTATTATTATGGCTGTAAGTGTCCATTTTCCAAATTTATCTTAGGAGTCTGTTTTTAGGGAACAAAAATTATCTTTTAAAAGGATGTAGTGGCATGTATTTGACTGGAGGAGTAATGGATAGTACACTGAAAATAAGTCAGTGTGAACTTAAGCACCTCCTGTACAGCCTGTATGGAAACTGCTGGCCTTTTGGTAAAGTTCTACCCAAAGAGAGATTTTAGAGAGGTTTTTGTGCACTCAGGTCTTTTTGTGGTTAATGATGCTGAGAGTGGGTATATGGACTGCCTGCAAAGCAAGGTTGCACCAAACTACTGCTACTCAATCTGCCTTTTTATGTCATTGATAACAAGATAAAAGAATTCTTAATCTCTAGATAATGAAGAGTAATGTATTTTATACTGACTATTGAGGAATGCTTTGGGTGGGAGGAGGTGAAATATTCTATTGGTCTGTTGTACCAAAGATGAATGGAATGGAAGAAAAGAAGAAGAGCCATCTCTAAAATGTTATTTGTTTTATTTCATTTAGATTTTCACACACACCTTTCTGAGAAATTGAAAGACAGACAGACAAGCTGGCAGCAGCTGGCTGAGACAAAGAACTCTCTAATACGTAAGGTTTTTATTTTGCTTAAACTGTATTCCTTGTAAACTTAGAACCTAGTTTAGAACTTGTGTGTTGTGCAATGCTTAATCTTGTTCTGTGTATGTTCTGTTTGTTATGTGTTGTGGGATTTTGGTTGGTTGAGGTTTTTTTCTTCCTGGGAATTTATATTCTGTTGAATAAATCTGATCTCTACTACTCATTTCTATCTCATTGTTGAGTGTGACCTTCCTGGTTGGATTGAACTAATTTAGGGGTTTTTCAGTGGGAGACTGGGCTGGGGGTGAAGGAGCTGTTTTCCCTGAGCTGATTGTGCTTTGTGGTGTGGGGCTCATCCTATGAGAGGAGGAGAGCTGAGACATGGAAGAGATTCCAGCTCTGGGTACCCACAGGCATAGTTTTAAACAAAATGGTACCTGCACCTGTATTTCCACCAAGGCAATTGCTTGTGTTGTATTCCATTGTTAAAGGTTTGCATGGGACTCAAGTTTCTGCAGATTCTTCAATCAGACTTTTGAGTGAAAGATTTAGTGATGACTCTGCATCTTCAGTCTTGATTTGAATTCTTTTGATCTAAGAGGACGAGATTCAGACAGCCACCCTTGATGTGCCCCTGAAGTTTTGTATCTTAGGGGTGTGCAAGTCAGGGAGTTGTGTTGGTTTTTGTGGGTTTGTAGGAATTGTGCATTGCCAGCCAGGGGTTTTTGAAGTACCACCACTCCACACACACTCAGACTTTTGCTTCCCTGAGAGTAAAACTCCTTTGGGAGGAAGAGGATGTTGGGGGAAAAAACCTGCAATGCACTTTTTAGAAAAAGGAAAATTTTCCAGACTGTAGTAATATAAATCAAAAGACATCTCAAGGAATCTTAGTACAAAGAGAATGATTCAGTGACATCTTCCTCTTGATATTTCTAGAATTCAATAATTATTTTCATTAATTGGGTATGTACACTTACACTAACTATAGTATCAGCTGTTTTTGATAAAGCCTTTTTTCCTTGACTTGGCAAACTTTACCTTGTGTTTGATTGCCTAAAGAGATGAAAGATGGATTTTGTTATTTCATTCCTTTCTTCCACGGCACCTCTGACCTAGTACATACATGAAAGATGCCTTTTTGTTAGGGCTCTTTTTTTAAGCTCTTAAGTCAATGCTTTGCAAGATGAGGGCCCTAACCAGGAATAATACTCTGCCTGCTTAATATTCAAATGAGACCTAAACCAAGGTTTTCTCATTACCCTCATTTTCTGATGTACTTCTTTCCATAATTACTTGATTTTTGGTAAAAACTAGTGAATGGCATTTTTCTTTTAATCTCAAACATTGTCTGGACAAATACTGGAACAGTTTGTTAAATTCTGGAAAGGACTGATCATCTGTGACCATTTCCTAGTCAGTGCAGCCCATGAGTGTTCACTGTGTTTTCAGACAGCAGATAAGAGCTGTTTGTTGTGTTTCCATGCTTCTTAGAAGAGTGGGAGCCAGAGCTTTTGGTAGAGTAATTAAATTCCATAGTGCTGATGTACAATGCTAAAAACTGCCCAAGGTGTTGTGTGTATGGTTGGTAATAAAGAGGAAATTAATAAAGAACAGAAGTAATCCTGTACATATCTCTGCATTTCTGAAGCATTCATGATTATTGTGTTGCAGGAGGATTTTGGCACAGGTGAAGTGAGTGGGTAATGCTATTTAGGCTGTACTAAATCTCAAAGAATAATGCTTGAATGCATTTTCCAGGATCACAGAAAGGTTTTGCCTAACAAATTGCATCCAACTGAACAATGTCTTTCCTCATTTGAAGCTTTGAGGCTTTTATAGAAACAAAATACTGTTTCTGTTTGGTTTGCTTCTTTTTCCATGCAACCTGATACTCTTCCCTATTCAAACAGATTTTGATTGATATATTGCTTTCAAGTTTTGGTACTGTGTTTGTTCGGGGCTCTAGAAAGTAAGAAGAATGTGAAAATGTACTAATAACTATATCACAACTCAAAAATACTTGATGCTTGCTATGGGCTTGATTTAACATTCATTTAAGAAAATAATTGAACTGAGACAAGCAACAGGAAAGCAGTACCTTTTATGACTTTTATGAGTGTCATTTCTTGGACATGCTAAATCTGATCTGTGTAGTGAAATTATTTGTAGAATGCTCTAAATGAGAAAGGTGTAGTGAGTTTGCTAACCCAGATGTGCTGCCTGCCAATATCATCCAAATCTTTGATGTTAATAATTCCAGGGACTTGACCAAAAGCAAGCTTTATCTCTGCTGCTTTCAAACAGTGCCATAGGATTTTCTACATCAATCTGGATGCTGCCAAAACCAGACAGATGGCACTAACCTTGGTTTAGAGCCTCAGCTGGCTGAGAATGCATCCAAATTGTGTTGCAAAGCTTTCAGTGTTGTGTCAACAGGAGAGGACTCTTTGTGCCACCATAAGAAGAGCCCTCAGACTTTGCATTTCAAAGGTAGCCAGTGCTCATGTGTGCTCATCTAGAGCAGAGATTGCTTTGCAGTGCTCTAATAAAATGATGGGTTTCTTGATCTGCTCTGCCTTTGCTTTGCCAGGGTCAGAGATGCCGCTGGTGCAGCCACAGAAAAGGAGATGAAGTGCTGAACATGGGAGTTAGAATGGTCAGTGGCTCAGAAATGCAGGCAGGATTGTTGTCAGATGTGTGGTCTGGCTCTGGAAGGAAAGAGAGTAAAATGGTCTTACAGAAAAAAATCTCTCACTAGTATTTGGAGTAGTTCTAAATCTCCCTATTTCTGAGTACTCCTTTTCTGGAAGAAGAATTTTTAGTAGATTTAAAAAACTGCAACAAACAACCCACCCCAACCACCCCCAAAATCTCAAATCTATGTCAAAGTAAGAATTTAGACTTAAAAACAAACAAAATTACCAGACCAGCCCTGGCTAACTTTCAGAGCTGTAAAATAATGTAACAAAATTTTAGCTATTTATCAGAATGATTTATGTTTTTTAAGCATTCCAGAAGTATGATGTTGAGTATATCTGTGTGTATGTATATATATGCATACATATATATATGTTTATTTATTTATTTATGTAAAGAAATGTAGAAGTGTGCTGCTTGGGGTATGATGTGAATAGGACCCTGAAAGGCCCCATTAAGTGACAAAGGCAAAAGGGTCAGCTCCTGGTATAGTGTGTGCAAAAGCCAGCCTGAACTTGAAGATTTGACAGTGAGGAGGAAAGGATTGAGTCAATCAGACATACTGCAGTGCACTAACAGGGGATTTTTGGGTTCAAATTCTAGTAGGTGTTCATTCAAAACAACACAATCAAGACCTGGGTTTATCATGGGATTTTAGCAGTGATTTGTTAAGATTGCCAAATCTGGGTTGTGGGTTGTGCAATTACTCTTCATGGAACTGTTTTGTTAAGAAACTGTCAGCTAGAGAATGCAAACCACAGAGGCAAAAGTGTGTGATAAAATAAAATAGCAAGAATATAGGGAATCCTGAGGGAGAAGGAAAACTCTTGCTGAAGAAAGAGTCCTAGAAGAAAACAAGCTGACAGTTCCAACAGGTGCCTCTTCTAGGAGCAATGTTACAGAATTTGAACAGCACCAGTGTTGGAAATAAAGGATTTGCAATTCTCTTAAGAAACAAAAGAGGTTGTGTGATGAAGGGCTGAGCTGCTGGCAAAGCTCTCGATCACCTCAGATTTACCCAAATTGATCTCCTGTGTAATGCACCATGTCCTAAAAACTAGAAGCTACAAACAGAATACATTTTATTTTTTAAGGAGTTCTGTGACAGCTTATAAAAAGCAGCTTCTCCACTTTTTGCATGAAGTTTCTACCTCAAAGATACTGATGAAATAGGTGATAATTTTTAACACAAGCGGTGACAAAATAAACACCATCTGCTAATGTTGGCTTATTCCATAGTCTTCTCATGCTGGGTGATTTTATTTCACCTTTTTTCAGAAATAGTTAATGACACATCTGCTGTGTGGTGGAGGTGCATTTTTGGTGATTAAATGTGGACACAGGATCCGAGAAAACAGTAACAAAACTTTTTCAGAAAACTGAAGAAAATATTAGTGCCATAAGGAGCCAACAAACTGTGTTGATAGCTTTTATTCTTTTTTTTATTTTGACCTTGTTTACTGTTGAATCAAAAATTTCAAATTATATTTGTTCTTTCAAAATATGTATTTATCATGGAAGGCTTCTCATTTGGCCTTTATTTTACCAAAGCAAAAACCTTGCCAGTGTGATATTCATAGTTCTGCAAGCAAGCCTGATTTTGTAGCACATCTGTGAGTCTGGGGATGTGGGGTCAGAGCAGGTTTGGGTGTCCTGGGGGATCAGGGTTGGATTTGCTTACATAAAAGAAAACATCTAAGGGAGCATAATGTACTGTGGGACATGGAGAGCAAAATAATGGGGTTAGCTCAAGGTTCAGTTGAATTTTGGACAATACAAAATTGTATGTACATGCAGAGTTGTTTGCTTGTATAGAGTGTGTCTGTGTCCTGTAGAGCTCCATGAATCCACCTTGCTCCCAAGCACCACAAATGTCATTGTCGAGTCCCTGCTTTGGGCAGACCAAGTTGTAATTCCTGATGTTTTCTGTCAGGCTTTGCTTTCTTCCCTTTGGCAGAGCTCGGTGCTCCTGTGGTTTGAAAATCCCTCGAGAGTGTCCCCGAGGATCAGTCTCTTCCCATCACCCCAGGATGTCCCAGTTTTCCCTCCTCAGTCAGCAAGGAGAATTCTTTGTGATGGGAATTCCGATTTAGCGCTTTGCTGCAGAGGCATTAGCATAATGATCCGCAAAATTCCGAGCAATTAGGCTGTTAAACCTGTGTTTACCCTGCCAAATCGTACGTCCCGATGCTGTTATCAGTGTGAAGAGATTTTAATAAATCCAAATAACTAAATGTCTGCATCTCCATGTGGATGGGTGGATATTTAATTTTAATTATTAATATTTAATTTTAAGATTGAGATAGAAATTAAAACCATGGAAACCCTAAGAGAAAAAAAAAAAAAAAAAAAGAAAAACAAACCACATTTGGTTATGTTATTCTCTGATAGGTGAAAAACCAGGATGGAGACATGAATTCTGATTCTGTCTGAAAGTTTCAAGTGAAAACAAATTCATTGTTTTTCCTTCCTGGGCCACCAGGGTCTGTTGAATGGTATGAAATCCTTGTCCTCATTTTATGTCTTCATAAAACTACAAAAACTGAGTTATGTAAGTAAAGCTCTATACAGTCCAAGAAGAAAATTAGATCTGGGAAAAAAAAGCCAACACACTATAAATATTTTTTTAAAGGAAATTGCTTGGGGTTTTGTTTGTTTTGTTAAGCCTTGCTTTAGCTCCTGATGAACACTGGCTAAGAAAATATTGATAGAAATATTTGTAAGGGTAAACATCTGTACCTGTAGGTATTGTTATGCTGTTGTTCAGACTTCATTAAATTTATTATTTTGATAATGAATGCATAGAAGTGCTGTGAGTAATATGTCATTAATGTTAATTGTTCTGATAAAAGAAAAAAAGAGCAATCTGACTCTTGATTTTTTTGTCTTTACAGACTGCATAGTAATTAAAAATTGGAATGAGAATTCATGCAATTTGCTCAAGTACATTGAATAGTGAATATTTGAAGTCATCCCATGTTCCTTAGCAGTGATGAACAGATTTACATCCGTTAAATACTTCTATTACAAACCTTTTGGCTTGACCTCATCTGTGTAAACATTTCATTTATGAATTATCAAACCTCTTTGAAAGACAGCCTTATGTACGTGTATTATCATTTATGGTAATCAGAAACATTTTTCAAGCTGCTGTTCATGAAGTAAGGGTGAAAAATCCCTTGCTTATTCATACCCATATGTATGCTGTGAAACTTGAATAAGGAGGGAGATAACAAGGACTGAGTTAAAATATAAATTATATGTATATTTTTAACGCTCATGCCATATTTCCATAGTTTAGGTTCACTTCAATCCAGTGTTAAAGGTAAAAGTGTGGCAGGTCAAAACAGAGTTTTTTTCATCGATATCCATAGCTTGCTTTTATAAAAACTCTTTTGTTTAGATTAGGGACTGGAAGTGAAGGTGCTTTACTCCAATCTGGGTTTGCATCTGTGGCAAAACTTTTATAGCCTCTAACAGATTACATGATATATTACAGGGTATTTTAAATATGGAGAAGCAATGAGGAAATTATGACTGCACATGGTTTTGGACTATGTTACTTGCAAACCCTTCTGCTTATTAAAGAATTTTGCTTTAACCATGCAAAACTGCACTCACAAGTTGTCAATGGAAGGCCAAGCCTTTTGATAGAAATGTAGTGGGTGGTCTGATTGGATCTGAAGATGGAAATCTGTTTGGGACAATAAGCAGAGGTGAAAAGCTGACTCACATAGGCCAGGTGTTGATATCCATTTCCTTTCTGGGATAAGTGAGCTCAGTATTTGCAACCAAATTCAAAGCATTCCTCCTGTTGTTAAGACTTACAGACACAGCTGATAAAAGTTTTTCATGCTTCTTCAAAATGTATGTCCTTAAACAGCATCATTAGGAGTTAGTATTTGATCCTGTATAATTGTTTAGATTTTGTGTGATGGTTCAGCAGCATGAATGTGCTTCAGAGAGAGTTTTCTGTAGTGCTTTGCTCAGTATCTGCCCATGCTTGATTTTACTTATTTAGAATAGAAGCTTTCTCAGTGAAAGCTGAGTATTTCCCTCACAGGGAAATACTGTGCCTCAAATCCCACATGGCCTGAACTACCTGGTCCCAATTAATGAAATATTGAATGTGGTGTTAATGCCAGGAGGCGCTGAAAGGACTTGCTGAAAATTACTGATATAATCCTTTTCTAAAGTAAAACATGATTTTGATATAATTAAATAGCAGGTAGAAGTGGGAAATTGAGTGCATTTTGGAAAAGTAAATGAACTTCAATGAGGACAAAAAAGAATCAGGTGCCTTGTTTCTCATTACAAACCAGAAATCTTTATTTCTTACCTATCCAGCCTGCAAAATCTTCAGCCTTCAGGCACTGTAGAATATTCATTTTTAGGGCAAAACTATACTACTGCATCCCTTCTTTTTCCACTTGAAGGATGGTTGGTCATTCCTAGGATTAGTTGGAGAGATTTCCTCTGAGTCTGTGTTCTGAATTTGATTTTGTGTATCCTGTGACGAGATCACCATTTAGGTGAACACCTATTGGTTCTTTTTTCAGTAGTAAAAACAGCTTGTGCACCCTCCCTGGCAGCTTCTCACACAGCACAGGCTGAACAGCCACGAGCTGAGATTGAGCAAGGGCCTGCTTCAGGGTCTGGAATTGACATTTTCAGAGTAATAAAAGGCATCTCTTGGTTTAGTCACCATCACTCCTCATTGTCACAGAAAGCCTTATCAAAATAACAGCACTGCACTGCACAGTCAGGATTGAATTCTTCGCTTTTGGATCTGACTCAGAACTGGCTTCACTCTAGATTGATTTCTGAACATTGTCTGATTTAAATTTTGTAAAGAGCACGTGAGCTCACGTCTTACAGGCTGATATCAGCATATTTGCAGCTTCAAGTTAGGCTTTGTATCAACAGTTTCTTGAATACAGGAGGAAATTGAGACTAAACCAGGAAATCAAGGCCATAAGTGCCCTGGTTGTACAGTACTTCTACATGCAATAAAGGCTCTAAGATGCAAAATCTGCAGAGGTAGATTTGAGATAAACATGTTTTGGGTAGATTTAGGAATAAGATGGATAAGGATAGATTTAGATAAAGAAGATAGATAGGACTGATGTGCTTAGTATTGATTTGTGCATTTTGTGAGCCACTTGTGTGATGTGCATTATCGGCATTCCATTGCAGGTGACTCAGAGATGGCCAAGTGTGGTGTCAGGAAGCAATGTCATGTCAGGCAATGTCACTTCCCAGAGTGGCTAATATAGTGCTGCTGCTTAGGTAATGAAGCAGTAATAATGTGAAAAGCACTGCTGATGTTAGCAGTTACAAAAAATGTAAATTATATTTGCCTTCCTTTACTGTGATGATTTCAGATCTGTCCTTCCAAATCCGTGGTGATAGAAGAAATCAAATTGTCTCAAAGTTAAATGTGAACTAAGGGGAAAGGAGAGAAATATCTCTTAGGTATGGGTACACAAATACACAAATGCTCATGGAGATCTGTGTGGACAATATTTGAAGTCACTAAAATCCAAGCACCTGAGCTGCTTCATATGAATCAAGAAATGTTATATAAAAACAGCTGCTGCTGTTATACAATCTTCCTAGCTCTGTTTTCCTCATCAAATTAATACAGAAAAAAGTGGTTTTGTATTCTGAATATGTGCATGTAGTTGAATTCCTTGTTCAGCTTTTAATTAATTTAAATGAAGTTCTAAATTTGGTTCCCTGTCTAGGTTTCTGCTTATGACCATTGTTTTACATGACAATCAAATTAGCATTTAGAAATTCCTTTTCCTTCATTGTTCTCAATATAGAAATACCTGCTTTAATTATTCTTTAGTTCTTGCTTCTTTCTAACCTGAGTCTGGTGTTGAGCTGTGCTGTGAGAGCCTGTGCACAGAGAAACTCTCCTTGCCTTATGTGCTTAAAGCAGAGAAACAGGCACAACTCTTGAAATGGTTGCACTTAATAGTGACAGAGGAACATTTATTTAGTTGGGGAGCAGTGTGTAACAGAACTTCAGTTTTGTTTTTCAGATATATATGCTAAGAGTTCTCTTCTTGTTTACTTTCTAATAGAAAAACATACAGAATGTAACTTTCTGAATTCCCTGAAAGACTTAGACTTTTGAACCTGATCTCTGTCAGCTTTTTTCTTTCCTCCATAGTAACTGCATGTGTCCTTTTCCTCTGTATCTTGTATGTGGCAATTATTACTGTCAGAGACATAAGGTAATTAAGCTGAATTTCATATTGAGGGATGTAGGCTAAAAATAAATAAACAATCTGATTTCATCATTTGCATCTTGATAAGCTCCAGCTATCAGAAGTCGAGGTTATTTTTTTCTATTTCACCTTGCATTTTTTGCCTCCCCAGTGCCATCTCCTAGCTGGGTGCTGTGTAGCAGAGCTCAGCTGCTGCTCCTGTGCAGGCACAGGTTTGTGAGTGTCAGCAAACCCTGGCTCTGGTTCAGTGAGTGGGTAATTCTCAGTCATTAATTTGTTGAGGCAGTGTTTGAACCTATCAGCTGAAACGTAAATCACTTCTCAGGCGTGAGGCACCAGAAGGTGCAATTAAAGAGGCAGTAAAATTAGATTGGGTTTAAACTGTTGCTTTGTCATAACTGAAGGATGCAAACACAAAGTTTTTCTTGTAAAAAGGTTGCATGTCCAGAAATGCACTGAAGTGCTTTATACTGAGTGTGCTTCCTAAAGAGAGCAAGGTAGTTGAGAACGTTTTTGTTTTTTTTCAATTTCTTAGCATTTCTGATATGTTCTTTCAGTTCTTTGATGAATATTATAAAAATGTAGAATTAAAATAAGTTAGACTCTGTAACAGGTGCTTTGTTGAAGGTTGGATAGGAATAAACTCTGTGGCACTTCTTTGCTAGCTGAAAACCAGCATCAGTGTGTGCTGCAGGCACTCTGACATGAAAAACAAATTCCATTAAAGAGGCAAGCCCTGGTTTTAGTGAATTTGTGTTGTTAAATATGAGATGTGCATGTCCTTTATGAATTGTTTATGCCCACCTCACAAAATCTGCTGCCTTTGCAGTGCTTTTCATTGCTCAGCATGGCTCCCCTGATCAAAGGCTGGTGCAGGGTGAGATGTTGAGTGTGCCCAAATCCCATGGAAGGGCAGGCAAAAGGCCCTGATCTGCTCTGCAGAGCAATTCCTGCTCTGCTGAGTGACCATGGTCAGCCACAGTGTGTAGGTAATCTATGGTAAACATACACAGGATATAAACTGTGTGCTAAATGTACTTCAGCAGCTGTTTCATGTAATTCCTCCTTCAATAAACTGAAGTTTTTAAAAAAGGAGTGCAGCATACACTTTGTATTGGATTTCAATCAGCTAGTTAAGGCACTCAACAGTTAATACTCTAGAGCTGAAAATGAATCAGAAGTGAACAGAACTGTGTTGAAAGAAACCAGTTTATGTATGGATGGAAAAGAGCACTGAGGTGCTGGAATTTTTTGGTGGTTTGTTTTTGTTTGATTTGGGTTTTTCTCGTGTTTTGTACTTTTTTCCCCTGGGAATATCATATATATGGTTCTTTTAGTTTAGTGCACAAGCAGAGCACATAAATCATTCTCTTGGCTGCTTTTAAGGACAGCATTGGCCCTTGCTGGACAGTGCTGCCTAAAGTAGTTTTATCCACACTGGTGTTTTTGTGCTCCAGAGCCCTGGAAGCACAGGATATTGATCCTTGTGAGTCTTAACTACCTGCCAGATCTTAAGTTAATCCAAGGTGCTTTATTCCTGCAGCTAGGTCAGGATGGGGTTTTTCTTGGCAGAATTTTTTGTGGGTTTTGGGGTTTTGTTATTGTTATTTTTTTTCTATCTTGTACTGAGGTGTTCATACACTCAGTTATGTTGTTGACTGTGTACTACACTTGGAGCTTTCAAATATCTTCAGCAGATTTTTTTTTCCTAGAATGTTGCTATTCAGAATACTCCTATGATGTTGCTTGAGCAGGCTTTTGACAGTTTAATATGTTTTGTAGAACTGGAACTTTAATTATAATTCTTCCCAATTTGTCTGTACTTAAACATCTGTAACCCTGGAGTTCCATAGCTCTGTGAGGTTGTTCAATCTTACTTTTAATTTTCATCTTGATGTATTATAAATTTTACCTGGCAAGTAGTAATAGGAGGGAGTACTTCAGGCACAGTGCACCTGCTGCTCTGTGTTGGTGTAAGCAGCACATATTTCAGTCATGTGACAAACCACTATTCCTTCATTTCTTTCTAAAGGAAAAAAAAAACAAACCCTGACCTCAAAGAAATGTCAACATTAGAATTTACAATTCCTTGTAAATGTAATAGTTCAACATGAAAAAATGCAAGATTTGCATTTAGATACCAATAGAAAATTGAAGACAGAATATTAGTTAATGTGCAAGAGTTGCTGAAAACATAATAAATGGAGAAGGCAAATCCTTATTTCTAACTCACACTTTTCAAAGATATTTTATTATGTGAAAATGGCAACTATTGCTTTTATATATGCTCATATTAATATATGCTCACACTTCTCTTCCTTCCCCTCCGTGTCACACACAGATAGGGAGAGTCAGGATTGCTGGCAGATTTCCTGTTAATGATAAGTGGTGACACTTCCTTTATGTTCATTAAAGGCTTTCTTCTGATGGAGATAAATAGATAAATGACATGCTTGGGGTTACCAGGAAGATGTGATTTCATCACTCAGTAAACAAGCTTTGAAACAGTGTTCCTGATTTACAAATAAGTTATGATCACACCAGCTCTGACAGAGAGAAACGTTTATCCCAATGCCTCAAGCTCTGGTGCTGGAGTCACTTGAACATTGTGCCTTGCTGTCAGCTATTTCAGATGGATTTTGGTAAATAAAAAACATCTAAATTCTAGAAATAACCTCCATTATTCACATAAAGGCACATTGCATAATTTGTCTGAACACAGAAACATAATGTGCATAGGGTAGAACGCTGATTGTTGCTGAAGTCTGCACATGGGCCCCATGTGCTTGTGCCAGCAAAATTTACACCTCTTATGTCATCAGTAGCAAAGGTGGGGGCTCTCAGCTCATCTTTCTTTCTGCTCCTACTTGAGGCACCAAAAATAGATATCTGAGGTTGCAAAATGTGGTATTCAGGAATGAGCTGAGTGAGGAGTTAACCGTATGTAACTGCAAGATTGGCTTTTGGGGTCAGAGCATTCTACTGGATGACCTCAAGAGGTCCATTTCAACTTAATTGTTCTACAGGTCTGTATTAATGATCTCCCTGTGACTTGGAAGGGAGATAATTAATTTGTGTGAGACCTGTAATTTGTTTCCTGAAATCCTAATAATCTTGACCTGAGTATAGGCCCTTCTGTTACTGAGTTTTTTGATACCATTTTTGGAACTTCTTATCTGTTCAGAACCCAGATCATTGCTTGGTCCATTGTAAGTGCTGCAGGCTATTCCAGCAGTGTGAGTAGCCAAGAGGGACAGACCCACCCTTCTGAAACAAACCCCAAATTTAGAGTATTTCCCAGCACGGATGTTTATAATACCATCAAAAAATCTCATGTGATTACTAAGTGCTGTGCTGCACATGACACAGCAGTACTGCAACTTCTGTGTTGGTCAGGCATTAAACTGTATGAGGATGCCAGATGATAAACTGCTGGATTTTCCCAGATGCACAGGCTTTAAAGGCAGCACTGTCGCCATTTGTAACAAAAGATTCACTGCCTCAGAATGTGATGTCGGTTCCATACATAAACAGGATTAAAAATACTAAAATCCCTCTGTAAGTAAGTAATTAACAAGCTGTAAGTGTCCCTGTCCCTCCCACGTTGTAGTGGGGAGAAGCAGCTGAAGTTTGTGTGGTGGCACACCTTCAGGACACGTGCAAGGTGCCAGGGAAGGTGGGCAGTGATAATTGCTGTACAGGCTGGCAACCTGCCAGCCCCAGAGCAACATTGCAGCCTCAGAATGTTTGGTGTGAATTTGCAATGGGGAGTTTGGTGCTGTGCTGCATTTCACAAGGCACTAACACACTGTTTCCTTCATTCCCTTCATGTTCTGTGCCAGAGATGTTATTTCACATACCTGATGTAAGAGGATTGTGGCAAAGATTGTTAATTCCTTGCTATTTCTCTGACAATAACAAGCTGATGAATTCTTCTGTTGGTGTCCCAACATGGATGGCCACATGTACTTTTGGGATGTGTTACTGAAAAGATAAGTAGGTCTGTGGGAAATCAAGCCAAAATGTTTTGCCAATGTTCTTTTCCCTTGCATTGGGAAGGTTTTCCTAGCTTTCAGGCTTTGGTGTGGCTCTTCAGGACATGTTTTATGGTTTCATTGTTATTCATAGCAATTTCTTTCCATTGAAATGAGTAGCTATGGTTACTGGATGGCTACTGCAGCCCCATGCAGGGAGGCTGTGAGAGGGGTTAATTGTTGTTTGATGTATGTTTTCAAACTGTAGTAACGATTCTCCAGCTTCTAGTCTGAGCTCTTATTTGTTGGGAAAATAAAATATGATCACATAAGTTCCATAAGCCTGCCTGAAATAGGGGGATTTGGTAAAAGGTGATGTTTTAATAATTGTGTTAAGCCCGTTGCGAAGAAACATGTATTCTCTTTCTAGATTTCATTCCATTGAAAAAAAGAAGTTGTTTTAGTAACCTGTCACAGTTGCAGGTTACCATGAGAAATTGAAAACTTGCTCAAAATAAATGTAATATTGTTCAGACTACAGTGGGCCAGAGTGTTTGGGAGAATTCAGATTTGTCTGATGGGGAAACGACTTGAGAGAAAACTGAATTAACAGTGCTCATAAGACATTTCTCACTGCTTTTAAGCTTAAAAGATAAAATTGAATTTAAATTGTTAGGCCTATGTTCACCATAATCTAAAGCAAAACAGCTGTTATGCATCCTGAATGCAAAGGGTTTGAATCAATCCTGTGAGCTCCTGTGTTCTGTCGTGTATTTTGCCTACACAGCCAGGAGATCCATTCAAAAAGAAAATCAGGAATATTATGTAAACCACTAGAGCTCCTCTGCATTCCTTTGTGAGCAAAGCAGCAACAAACATCAGCTTCCACATGGGGTGCCTGATAACACCAGATATTTCCCAGGATTAATCTTGTTCTGCCATGGGGAGTGCAGGGCTGCTGCTCTGTGCCACACAGTTCTGCAGCTCCTGTGCAAGGTGCCATGGCATGGAAACAGGGTTCTATCAGAGACCTGATGGTATCAGGGTCCTGTCTGGCTGCCAGAGCACCTTGTTGGAGCTGCAGGAGCCCACATTTAAATCAAGGAAGTCATTAAGCTATTACACATTAGAAGATCAGCAAATACTTTCAGTGAATTTTGTATTTTTATAGTGTGTGTGTACAATAATAAAACTCACAATAATTTAGTTGTCTTTATGTTGCTTTTATACATATTTCTGATTTTTACTGAAAAAATATCCTGAGTAGTTAGTATACATAATTACATTCTTGTTCATTGATTAGTAGCTAGACAACAGCAAAAGTAAACAATGAGATTTCTCCTGATGACTGTCTGTTGATTTATTGGCAATCAGAAAAGCAAATATTTAAAAGTTTAATTGTTGAGAAATAACCTATATTATAGTTTTGATGCATCAATTCATGTGTAGTGTTTTGCTGCAGGCTGCCTGATCAATGCTTTCACTGTACATTTAGTTTTTTAGCCACATAGATGATAAAGTAAATTGAGGAAAGGAAATCTACATATGCTGAAGGGACATAAATAACCTTGAGTTCAAGGGAAGGATGACTATTCAGAAGCACAGCGTACTGGATGTGGGACATTTTGTCAAAGGTAACAGTTACAGCAGTTACTGAACACAAAGCTGCCTGGGACAAATAATAGAAGAGTTTTTATGGTGTTATAAAAAATCTTCCCATTAACTGAACACAATATGCAGGAGCAAACATATGGATTGGTCTCATTAAGAGCAAAGACATTTGTTTGAGATAAGCCTCAAAGGGAAGAAGAGAAGTGGCATTTTTCTTTGGGAAAGACAAAAGAATAATGAGGTTAAATTAGAGCAACATCACATTATCACACTGGTGGAGCCTGGACAAAGATAGAGTACAATAGCCTCACTCTGTGTGGAAAAAAAAAGAAAAAGGATTGAGTGTTACAGGCACAATGAAGTTTTGGTTGGTTGGTTTTCACTGTTAGAAACTGTTTCCAGTTTGTTTGGTGCTGTCATTCTGTGCCGTTTGGGCACTCCTGGTTCCACAGTCAGGGCTGTCTCACAGACTGTCCAGAAGAAATCCTGAGCATTGAGTGCAATGTTTCTCTTGCTCCTCTCACAAATGTGCTTTTATTTTCCTTTTTCAAACATGTTGGTTGTCACAGCCTTTATGTAATCCTTGGTCCTGGTTCTTGGAGCTGATTTCCTTGCTTTACTTAGTGAACTGTGGCTTTTTCCCCTTGTTTTGTTTTTAGTTACAGTAACTTGGGGATGGATGTTGGTAACCTGTGTGTGGAAATGTCTCCTGAAATCCTCTTTCTGTGCCTGACTCAAGGCATGTCACTGCAGTGTTCACATGCTGTGTAGGGAATGCAAGTGTCTAGAGCAGTGTTTAAGTGGCATCTTTAACATGAAGCACAAAAAGAAATCATTTACATGTTGCCATCTGAATTTCCACTGGTGCTGTGTGACTTAGTCATCCTGATGTTAGTAAATGAAACAGGGAAAAGAAGTAATAAAATGAAAATACAAAAGAAGTTCCAGGATTGGTTTGTCTCCCCTTCAGCAGGTCTGTGAGTGCTGCTAGATGTGTGCAGGGGCACAGCAGGACAGGTTTGCTGTGTCTGATCTTGGCCACAATTTCTCAGCCAGGTAGGCTCGTGTTTTCCACATTGATCCCTGAGTCAGGCAGACAGGTGCTCTTCATCATCCTCTGGTTAAAATAAATCCATCAGTCTCAGCTTTTCCTTCTCTGTGCTTTTAGCTCCCTTGTCAACAAGCCTGGGTATCTGATGTGCTGAGCTCCTTTCCCTTGCTGAACTCTCCAGTTCACTTCTTTCTCTCCCTCTCCCCCACAGTTGTATTCCCCTGCATCTTAAAGAGTTCATTTAAGCAGTAGCAGACTTACAGAGGAATTTTAATATGATCTCCCATTATGGAGATTTCAATCTGTTCCACAATCACGATTCAATCTGTTAGCTAGATAAGAGTTTAAGAAATTTTTTAGGCTTTGAGAACTTTGTAACAAAACGAAGCAGTTTAATATGCAGTTAGCAATAAAGTATAATATTTACAGTAATGTAATTGCAAGGCAAGATATTGCTCAAATTGAGATAATAATTTAAAGAAATCAAAGATATAACTTAAAAATTAAAAATAAATCAGTTCTATTTAAGTCTTATAAGAAATATATGCCTTAAATTTTAAATAGAAAAGAGGAGAATGGAGGAAGAGAAATTAATTCTTTTAGTTCCTGAGAGTCCTGTGATGTGCAAAATCTTTCCTGTAGCTGGGATTCATGATGTAATGTTATAAATGCAAAGTGCTGGAGTATCATGCTGCATGCAGCAGGACTAGACTGTGCAAAATAAGGCAAAACTGTCCCCTGTGCACCAGTGTAGTGCCAGTGTGGGATCTGCTACCTGGCCTGAGACTGTGACCATTAGGAGTGATAAAATTGATTGTATTAATTTATTTATTTATTTACAGAAAACAGTAAGATTATTGGAGGATGTAGTAAGCACAGCAGGAGACTAATGAAGTCAAAATTTAATAGAAACAGTCTCTAAGATAACTTCACTTTTTGTCTTCTGCAGTTAAAGGATACAGTTCACATATGATAGTGATTGAATGTCCTAAGTATGTGTGAAGAGGTGAACATTTGATCATCTTGGTAGCTTCAGAATGAGTTGAATGCATGGTAACACTGTCTCCAACACACAAACAGACTGACAAGACAGATCAGATAAATAAACTTTATTTACCTCCTCTCAGTGTTACAGTATTCACAGTCTCAGAATTGACAGAGAGCCTGGAATTAGTCAGTTATGACAAATTCGTTAAAAATTAAAACTTTTGGTAAACTTCTAGAACAGGTTCATCCAGAAGGTATTTGTGAGGAAAGAAAGCAGGAATAAAAAATATGCACAATGAAGGCTAAATCCTGGTGTCTGGAGCCAAGAACAATCACTAGCTGAGTCTAGCTGGTGAGTCAGAGTCTGGAAGGTGGGCACTTCAAAACAGGGATTGATGTACCAAACATTGGATCCTGAGAGGGGAAAAAGGGAATTAATCTCTTGAAGAGCTTGTCTTCAATGTGATGCTGTCTTGGTGTTGAACCTGAGGCCAGTCTGAAGTCACTCTGTCCTCTCTCATGTTTGCTTTTCTTTCAAGGGCATTGAGCTGGATTATCTTCTCTTAAGTGGAATTATCAACTTCATGTCTTCTATTGATTCATGAGAAATATTTTGAAATATTGTGATTTCAGTTCAAGCGAGAAATATTTTGATGACAGTGTTTGCCATCCTCCTTATAACTCTGTCAGTGTCTATTGTGAGCTTGAAGGAAAAATGAGTAGTTGTGGCTGGGTCAGATAGCAGGAATTTACAGAGAACTTGCTGTTCTGTGCTGCATCCAACAAGGTCTGTCTTCCTTTGAAACAGGGATGACCTCTCTGACTGGATACCAAGGAGGTTCAAAACCCTCTAATTTTCCTTGAAATCTATTTTTATCATGATCAGGGACAGGCAAAGTTAAAAAGTACCAGACTGACAGTTCAGCAAGGAAAAAAGTGTCTTTAGTGGATTGTGCAGGTATTCTGTAGCAGAGTTGAAAATTCTTCTGGTTTTCTGGGCTTTGTCACTTTTATTGTGTGCAGCAGGTTTCCAAGTATTCTTTATTTGTTCAATTGAATGTCTAAAAGAAATTATATTAATTAATGAAACCCACTGCAGAATCATAAAATTTCATTAGCATCAGTGGCTGTTACTGTCATTGACAATACCAAAACTATTGGGAGAAAAATATATATTTAATGAGGAGAAATGATTTCAAACTTGAATTCAAAAGCCAATATAAACCACATATGTAAATGTGTGTAGGTATATATAAACATATTAGAATTATTTTACATGAAGCCAGGTACAGAGCAAGGGTCTCTCTGGGTGACTTAGATAAAATCCCTTTGCATGATTCACATTTTGAAGCTGAGCACTGACCTATTCTCCAGAGGCACTTTAGAAAATTCTGAGAAAAATTAATACAATGCACACTGTGTGTAATGCCCAAAGACTTGTGGAAGGTGTGCACAAAATCTGTTCAGCAGGTGTTAGTGCTGCACTTTTGTGAATGCTGTCTGCTGCTCTAAAGAGAAATTGTTGTGGTGACTCAACTCCGGCAGCTGATGCACCAGTTCTGTGTCTGTGCCAAATCCTCTTTTAGTTTTTAAAAGTTCCCAACTGGGAATTCATCCTGGCATGGGGAAAAAATAGAAGTGGGGAAGAAATACCTTTAACATTTGAAAGCTTTGCTGATTTTCCCAAGGTCTCCTACTGCAAAGAATAACAACATTAAAGAAGGTAGGGTGTTAAAATATTTTCAGTGCTGCCCATGTTAAATGTGTCAATCATGTTGAGTCTTCTCAGTTTTTCACAGTTCTGTTTGTTTGAGGAAGATCAAATTTGCACTTTTTATAGCATCCATCAACTGAAATGTACCATTGATTCCAAAAAGGTGTTTGACCTTGAAAAACCAATTACTTCTACTCAAATCAAAAGACAAATGCGGAGGTGTTTCCCTGAGTAAAGCAGCATTTTAAAACATTGTAAAGTGGAGCTAAGAAGGTAGCAATAAAAACACTTTTTTTAAAAGACATATATTTTTAAGCACTTGTCAGAAACATGAACCTGGTGAGATGTGGAAATGTCAGACACATTACATGTGCAGGACGTGCATTTGGCATTTTGCTGTCAGCAGGGGAGTTCTTCTACAGCTAATTCCTCAGGAACCACACGCTGAGTGTGTCTGCAGGGAGGAAGCAGGGCTAGGGGTAGAAGCATATATTGTTTATTTTGTGGAGGTGTTTTAACAGGATTTTTTCCTCTTTAAGAGAAGTCCATGAGTTATGTCAGTCACGCTGTATGAGAACTTTGTGGAGTTGGAATAAATTCCATATTTTATGCAAAACATGAGTCAAGCTGTGCAGCTCACTAGCACAGGTACAAATGGGCACTTTCTAGTGCACTGCATGTAAAGTGATTAAGAATCCTGTCTTACAATTCACACGTGTTTAATAAATATTATCTGCTGATGAGCTGCTGCCTTTAGCACGCATGGCAGGGTTTTATTGGGGTCCTCTCAGCCATAAGGAAGGGGTGCAGGGGCTGAATCTCTGGTTTGGCCATTTAAGTTGTTTTCTCTCCTCTCCCCTCCTGTCAGTTCTGCCAAATCACAGCCCTGGTTGCTGCACTACTGCCGTGAGCAGGGGCTGCTGGCCCCAGAGCAGCTCTGTCCCAGCAGGGCCATTGGTGATGCTCCTGTTGTTGGCTCCAGCTGTGGGTGTTTAATCTGACACAGCTGTCACAGCACATAGCCTGAGGAGCACGGTGAGGGAAATGGGATTTAAGTATCACTGTCTGTTCAAAACCAAATTTCCTGCAGGACAGTATCGCATGGAAGCAATATATTAATGAATACACGGAATATAGGGGGTAGTTACAATTTCTTTATACACTGTATCCCATAGAGACCTTCATAAATACACCAAAAATCCAAACAGTTATGATTTTTATCCTCTTTTAGGCTGTAAACTCTAAATGATGGAATCAGTATTGTCCAAATTTAGCAGCAGTATTAAATAGAGAAGCAACAGTGAATGAAAATTCAGATTCATATCAAATAGTTTCCTTTCCTTATTGCATTTTTTTTCAAAATTTTAATATTTATTATGGTTATTTCATACAGTCACAGTTGACACTGATAGGCAGGTTTTTTATAACATGGTCAGAATGCAGGGAAAAAGTAAGACTTTGTTTATCATAAGAAAAATTAGATATGTCGTTTTAAATATTCCTTTGGTTCAGGTAGATGTGATTTTAAAGTTTAACCTGAATGAGAAAAAAATTTATAGACTTGAAAGTTGAAAAAAAAAACACTTTCAAGTTAGTGAAATGTTCTGTTACTAATTTTGCTCTCATTAAGACGGTGTTTTTCTTATGTGAATTAACTACAGTAATTGAGCTCATCTTCTTGTTATGAATCCAGAGAAGGCAGAAACTAAAAGGAAAAAAAATAAAAAATCCCTTTTTGTTTCTCTCTTTTTTTTTTTTTCCAGGATTAGACCAAAATTCTGATTACTGTGCATTACAGCATCACTGACATCAAATAGATGCAAATACTGAACCAAATTTACTCCAGCAGTAATCATTATTTGACTTTTCATGTTCTGCAGCAGGGCTGTTTTTGCTGTATTTAACTGTAGTTAACTACATAGGGAAAATACAAGTAGGAGACAGTGAATTTTTTTAATCCTGCCAAATAGTTCATTAGTAGATCAAGGAAAAATTCTTTGTTGGAGAAGTTTTTAAAGCGTCTTTAGGCAGTTACGTGTGTAACTTACTGGACTGCACATCATTGTCTGATGTCTCCATGTCTCCTTACCTTTTATGTCAGATGAGGACATAAAAGCTGAATTATCCCTGTGCTGCACTTGAGACAGCATCACTGGTCCATATTAGGAAAAATGTTTGACATTTTTTGTAGAGCCACCAGGGTGTTGTCAAGCTCTGGTGTTCTGTTCAGTGAGTGCTCCTGGTCCCTGCACTCCACAATCCTGGTCCCAGCTCTGCCTCACCTGTGTGTGTGGGAAATAGCAGGGCTTGGGATGGATTCTTGGGCTGCTGTGTCAGCTTCTCCTTCTGGAGCTCATTCTGTCATTGCCCTGAGCATCCCTTGGGACTGGGGAGTGCAAGGTCAGCGCTCCCACATCCTCCAGGACATCTCTGTGCTTCATCCTTCTTCCCACTGTGTGCCTGGGTGTTCCTGCTGTCACCTTGTGCAGCAAGGGCAGCGCAGGGACTGTGCCTTCTGCAGCAGAGGTGACTCAAATACAAAAATATATTTCATTTTTATCCACTGTTGCAGTCATAGATCTCCAAACAGCTGAGCAAAGAGAAGTGCAGGGTGGTGAAACAGGACCACGCACTCTGTGTAA
Organism: Ammodramus savannarum pratensis; assembly: GCA_020466415.1. NCBI lineage: Eukaryota > Metazoa > Chordata > Aves > Passeriformes > Passerellidae > Ammodramus > Ammodramus savannarum. The sequence continues at coordinate 4,060,110 of JAHXMQ010006307.1, read as the reverse complement.
TGGAATAATTGTTTGTAGCCTTACTGTGGAGTAGAATTGGATTAATATTCTTGGGATTTGTCTTCAGTTTTCTTAAATACAAAACAGTAGCAATTATTAATACTTCTCATTTTTATGTCACATGAGGACATAAACCAAATGATTCTGCCCAAAATTTGCCTCTGAGCAGAGAAGGACATCCAGTGACACATAGAAGGTGGGGAAAACATTAGGTAATTGCATTTTATAAATGAAATTGTCATTTCATGGAAACACATTTTAATTTTTTTTTGTAAGCTGCATAATTTTAGTTTGGTTTATAGTCTTTCTCAAATGAAACCTAAGCACAACTGTAAGTAGTGAACTTACTGAGGAAAGAAATTCACCAGCTGTAGTTGTTCAGTGTGCTTGGGGCTAGCCTGAGGACCTGACTGTTCCTTTGAACCATACTTTGATTCCCACTCTGTCTGTTGGGCTCAGAAATGAAAGTAATTTTGACCATTTAAACTTCTGGGTAGAGAAAAGTCTTTATTCTTTGGTGTCATGAAAGAAGGAAGGGAATTTGATCATTTTGGGATGCTTCTTTAGAATTTCAGTGACACCTCCAGATCCTCACAACTTTTTATCTGGGTGGTGAAATTTTTCATTGGAATTTTAATATTTGTTACAATGTGCAACTATACTTAGAGTAATACTAAGAAATAAATGGTAATGTATGGGGCTGGACTTCTTTAGTAGTTGGTTCTAGGTTTTTTTTTTGGTTTTTATTTCTGAGAAAAACATTTAGTACTGCACCTGTAGCTATATCCTGGTAATGGATACTGAGCACCAATGAAGAGAAGGAATAAATGGAAAAGTGTTTTGAATCCTTTAATGTTTAAAAGTAGTGTCATTTTCAAGAAGCTCTCTGTAACTTTTCTGAATGATGGTCTGAGTCAGCGTTAATGGGATTTGAAGATGTGATTTCATGGTGCTCTAATTATTTCAATTCTCATTTTCAGACAATGTTTTATTAATGGCATTGTGTTAAAAGCCTGATAAGTTACTCTTAAGTGTTGCAGGAAGAGGGGCCTAATTAAAAAAAAAAAAAAAAAAAAGAGAAATATTGTTTGCACTGAGGGTTTCATGGGGGGTTGGTTTTTTTTAGTGGGAAGCATTATCATTTAAGACATTAAGTGTAGGAAAATGAAAAAGAACTTCAGTAAGCACAACTTAACCCCAGTGCTTGATCCTTCCCTTCCTCATGTTTGTGTCTCAGGTTATTTAATAGAATGCTGGAATGGCTGCTTTGTTTCTCCAGACTCATGGTGCTGGTATTTGTTTTTTCCTTGCTTAGTTTTGTTTTCCTGCAACTTAGAATTTGCAGTGTTGAGCTTACCACATGATCAGTAAATGTCAAACAAATCAAAGTGTTGCTGCCAGCAGAGCTATTGAAGTGCCTCCTTCTGAATGTGACTGTTTTTAATTGATTCCTGAGAGGTCAAAATAGAAAGTGCCAATGCAGGAGCATCAGGGACTCATGGAAACAGGCCCCAGCAGTCCAGCTTTGTTCTCCATGTACTTACCCATGTCTCCTTACCCTAAGCAGATGTGAGCACCTGCTTGTGCTCAAATATATAACTTCCCCAAGAAGTGTTTAAGATTGTAATACAGTTTTAATTTTTAAATGGTTCCTCACACGAGGCACCGTTTATCGCTGGTTGGGGGTTATGTACAAATCACAAATGGGACAGGAGTGCTAGGAACGTGCCTTGAGCTGTTTGTAATGAGACTGATGCTGGAAAATCATTGTTATGACAATGGGAAGATGCCCACCAGCTCACATCCCAGGCAGCAGATCAAGAACTTAATGTTACAACTTACTTTATAAGTTATTTGACCAATCATACAAAGCAAAAGCACATTGACAGTAGTTCTATCCAACCACTATAAGCACAGGCACCTTTTGGTTAAAACAATGCTTGCTTATTTCAAATACAATACCTGCTTGTAAGCCTTAAAACACAATGCACAGAGCTCCATTATTAAGCTTCAAACTTCCTAAAATCTTGCTAGAGAAACTTTTCTGTAGCTTAGAGAGTTATTCTAGACAAACGTTAATACACAGACTATTGTTCTATTTGTCCTTGCTGTTCTACTTTTTAAATAATTTTTCTGCTGACCAATCTCATGGCTGCTGCTTAGCTCCAATCACAGTTCTACTGTCTCTGAGGCCTGCCTTTTGCAGCTTTCCCAAAACCCTCTGATTCTGTGGATTCCCACATAGGGAATTACCTTATCTCAAATCTGGGAAGACATTTTGGGGGAACATTCCCTAAAACTGAGAGGGGAAGACATTTAGCTGAGCAGCACCCATCCTTCAGGAACAGCAGGGACGCACTGCAGGCTCAGAGCTACCAGCACAAGGTGCCAGTGGTGCTCCTGCTCTTCCCTCTCCTGCTTTCCCCCTTCATCTCAGTGATGGCAGCTTGCTCTTTGCTCATCTGCTGGATGAGAAGGATTGCATGTGCTGCATGGGCTGTGTTTTCTGCTCCTTGCCAAGCTGGAAGTGGTTTTTGGTAGGCCAGCTGTCAGCAGAGCACTCTGGAAGATGGTGATGAGATTGCTGTGTTCCAGCCCTGGGTGCCAAGTGCAGTCCCAGCAGCCCTGCCCAGCCAGGAGATGTGTCCTGGGAGTCACCCACTGCCCCTCTGCAAAATGTGGCATAATCATGGCTCAGCAGAGAAACAGGGGCAAGAAACAAGTGGTATTTACTATTCTTTATATATAGTGTCTTTGAACTGGAGGCAAATGGCTTCTGTGCTGGTTTTTGTCTAGTCCTTTCAAGATTTACCTCCTCTGTTGGCTCTCTCTATTCTTTTTTCTCTTTTAAATTAGGCATATAATTTGATTTTTCCCAAGATTACAAAAATATTGGTCCTAAGAATTTTCAGTTTAAAAAGAAGAATTTTTGATTCTCTGTGCAAAACGTGGTTTTCATGTTTTGCATCTCCACTTTGCAACCTGCCTGTAGACAGCAGATAACCATACAGTCCATCACAGCTTCCTTACTAAAAAAATGGTCAAATCAATTTAAGCTAAAATACAACTTTTTGTGTTTTGATGCTACTTCCCACTCTGATTTATCAGAATAGTTACATTTGCATGTCAGATGTAGAAAGATGATGATCCCAAAAATCAGGCTTACTCATCTATGTAATCATTTTTGAGCATTTTCTAATCAGAGATGCCTTCTGCATTAGCATTGGTGATTTTCAGTTGCACTGATACATTTGTTCTGTATTTGTGATTAATAAGCTGCTTGGAATATTTTTCCACTTGACTGTGTGAGTTTTCACCTGTACAAAAAAGGCATTGTTACAGAGGCTCCAGAGTATGTCCTCTGTGTGTTTGTTCTTAGTGATTTCATATTCCCAAAAAATACTTGGAATCCGTGGGTTTCTGAGGGTCTGTTTCAGTCCTCTTTGCTATTCTGGTCTCCACTTGTATACTGGGAGGGAATAATACATATTTATGATTGCTGGATAAATGTTCATGCTCAGTGTGTCAATGGAGAGCTCTACCAATCCTGTGCTATTTTTCCTACAACTGACTGAAATGTGCATGCAAATAGATATGTAGATGAGTTCTCCAGCTCCACAGTAAACATCCACAGTGAGCTTTATCTACTACAGGCATAGAATGATAAAGCTCTGGCAGAGAAATTTCACCCACAGCCTGAGATTGCCATCCTGGCGCTTGTGCAGTGCCCAGATTCCAGAGGTGGTGGGGAAAGGGGCTGGGTTTGTGTTTATTGGTGTGGCAGAGCAGCCTTTGGGTGCAGCCAATGTGCCTTCAGTGCTCAGCAGAGTTTTTGGCAGGTGGGTGGAACTGTGCCTGTCAGGAGCTTCCCCACACACAAAAACAATGGAATGAAAGAACGGCCTAAAAATACCCAGAGCAGTCACTAATGTGCTCTGACACTGCCAGGGAGGTTACTGGGGAGAAGAAGCCCTCATGTTTCAATGTATAATACTAGTAAGCATGCAAATGAGATGTTGGTGTTTTGTCTAGATGATTCTGTGCCTGTCATGCTTCTTTCCATCAACAAGGTTAAAGTATGTGTACAGTTAAATAACAGATCTAAAAATAAGAAGAATTTTGAAGGGCAGGTTATGGACTAAGTCTGACAATATCAATGAGCTTATTTTCTGTAAATGGATTATTTTTAGCGGCCTTTTAATTTTACATCCTTAGGCTACACCCTCATCCTTTTTAAAAAGCCTTTTTGTGGAGTTTGGGGGATTGTAACTCTGAGGCTTTCAAATAATCAGCCCCTTCCAGGAGTGGGAGCTTGAAGCAAAATACCAAATAAGGGGGTTAGTCAGAACTAACAGAACAGAACATTCGTGACTCAGTGGATGTAAATAGCACCAGATTCAACAGGCTAATAAAGACTGGCATATGCTAATATATAGAGATTAAAGGAGGTGGCACATGTGACATGCTAAGGCAAATTGCATTGTTCTGCCATTCTATAGGCTCCAAAGAACCTCTGACCTGAGGGCTTAAGATTCTTATTACTTGAAAATAAGGAAATAAAGATAGAATTAATCTTGTCTTAATTTGCACTAATACAAACGATATGCTATTAATCAAAGTTAATCATCAGTAAAATAAGACAAGCACAGGGTGATCCATCCTGCATGCTTCATCTTGGGATGGCATGGGAGAAATGCCCCTTCTTTGGTGTGCATCTCTGTCCCTTAACTGCAGAGGTAACTGCTGGACTAGTTATGATCAGGTAACTAGTTTTCAATTAGTTGAATCAGTAGAATTAGTTGAAGCTCATGCTAAACATCTGAATTAAGACAGAAAAACATGTTTCATTTGGAATACTCTCACGAGTTAAATGCTCTGCTCTGTCCTTTGGCATCAGTTGTCTTCTTGTCACCTTGCTTCTCCATGGAGGGCACTGGGAGACCAGAGGTGCTGATATTTTACTGCTGTCACTTGAAGCCTCTTTGGATTCATTGCCTAAATTGGGATATTCCCAGGACTTGTCTTACTTTGCAGATACTATCAGGAAAGAGTAACCCTACTTGCAATCTTCTGTTGACTTATCTTTTATGGTGAATAAGTTGAACATTTGCAAGCAAACAATTTTCAAAGCAACAACATTACTAACCTAGAAGCTGATTTCTTAAAGTGAAGAATTAAAATACTTTTGGACAACAGCATTGATTGTGGTTTTCATTTAAAGATGCTTTGAAACAAATCTTGACCACAGGAGCAGTATCTTGGTAGAACTTGAAGAAGTCCTGTGCTGGGGTGCAGTCTGCACAAGAGTGCTTCTCAAAAGAACACTCAGGCTAATGCAGGAGAGTTCTGAAGAAATCTTTCAAGGCTTGAAGACAACATAGACACACATAACCATTCTTGAGTTTATCTGACAGTCTGTCCCCTGAAGTTTAGCTGAGAATTCTTTCAAGAAATGTTTTCAGTGGTTTGGGGCTGCTTTGTCTTTGAGGTGTTTAGGTTTGGGGACTCAAATTGTGGTTGTGGACTCATGCTGGCTGCAGAGGCTCAGGTCATGGAAAAGAGCTCTAAGAATTTCACAGAACTAAAGAAAGTAGGCTTTGTTAGGGCTGCCAGGCAGCTCTTCCCTTCCCAGGTGCAGACTGGCAGTGGTTTCTCCCAAATGAGGTCCCTTTATCCCCATCTTTGTTCAGCTATCTTGGCAAGCCCCATCCAGTGCTGTGCATCCATCCCTGCCTTGTTCCCCCTACCTGTGTGCCACAGCTCCTGGGCATCACCTTCAGCCCCTACCCATGGATGTTCTGTGCAGCAATTCCCTGGCTACACCAAAGCCTTCACTCAGGAGTCCCAAATCTCTGCCAGTTGCCTTCCCAGGCTTTCCAAACCACTCATTTCAGGGTCAAAGTGTTACTTGCTGCAGTCAGGTGGTATTTCCTCTCTTTCCCACCCTTGCTCTTTCTCTGTAAATCAATGGCTCTATTTTCCACTCATACACATCCTTCTGATCATGGCCATGTCACAGATCACTGAATTAGCTTGCAGTTATTCCTGACTGTTGCCCAAACTCTGCACAGTAGTAGGCAGACACCTGAAGAAGGTTCTGAAAACCCTCCCTCAAGGGCAGCAATGTGCAAAGTGCCTCTTGTTTTCCCTCCTGCATGACTCCTCCAGTTGCAGCTCCTCCTCCTTTACATTTGTTTCAGTCTGTGTTGTGTGCTTGTACCCCCAGGGCTATGTTAATATATTTACTGACAGCTATGGTAAAAATTGAGTTTTACAGATGTGCATGAGCACATATGCATGTATAACATTATACTGTATTGCTTCAGTTTTTCATTTCCAGCCTTGTATTATCTATAAACAAACACACAGCTCATACTTAGTTGCTTGACAAATTTTAGTTGCAATTATAAAGCAGAAATGTAATTGTCATATAGTCTTGGCTATGAATTTTTAAGGCAGGTGTCAGGCACTGCTATTTTGCATTCCATCCCTCCACCCAAACCCACCACAGCTCTTGGGTTGGAAATGTTATCAGAAACAGTGGCAGCATTTCCATATCCTTCTATGGAGCCTTTTAGAACTTAGAGAAGTTTTATCACTGGAAATTAAGCTTTGAGAGGAGAAATTCTATTTTATTTGAAAGTCTTTTAGTGCATTTAAGAGTCTGGAATAATTTTTTGCCATTCAGTAAAAATGAAATATATCTTCTTTATAAACCTACTTCAGGGGGTTTTTCTGTTTGTGGGTTTTTTTCCCCTTCCCAACATTCCCTTTGAAGCTTACCACTTGATAGATTAGCCCAGTGCTAAATAAAATGCCCTTTTCTTATGTATGGAAGCTTGGTAATTATTGCCAAAAGATTCTTAGTGGCTTGTAATATACACATAATCAGATTAGTCTTGAATTCTGTCTCAGCTGAGGCTGTGGGAGTAATCCAATTGGTGCTTGTTTACCTCTGCTGCTCCTGGTGCCTCCAAGGGTGCACAGCAGGGCTGGGCTGTGCTCAGGCCTTGGGGTGGCATCACCACCCAGAACAGAGGCTGGACAGAGTTAAAAGAATTGACTGGGTATTTATTAAAGGCCTTGGCCAGTCAGAAGCCTCCCAGAGGCCGCACCCAAGATGGATGATGGTCACAAGTTTTTTAGACAGATATAAGTTTGGTCTGTTTGCATATCAGGGGTTAATTGTGCAATTACAGCTTCAGGGAATGAAGTCACGTTCCCCCAGTTTGCTTCTCCCCCCTCAGTTCACTTTTGTTTGTACTTCTCATGGCCTGAGGCTGTGATGGCGGCCTTGGCTCCCAGGCCTGGAAGGATTGTCTTGTCTGCCCAAGCTGTGAGGAGAGCTTGCATGGAGTTAGAGTTGTACACTAGAGCAGGACAGGACCTGCAAAACACAAAAGCTCAAACTTGAGGCATCAGTGGGGCTGACCCTCTGAGGGGATGTGGGACCAACCCCAGAGAATCTGGTGTCTCTCTCAAAACTCCCAAGCCTGGCTGGGCAGTTCAGCTCTCAAGTCCCTCACAGTTACAGTGAGAAACTTTCCCAAAGCTGGAAATGTGTCTCTGTCTCTGATCCCACAGGTCCATCAGTAGGACTTACAAATGCTGCTTTTTAAGGGAACAGTGGTCAAATGTGTGGGTGTCAAACACTCCCCAGCAGAGATCAAACTGCTGGAGGTTTTGGACACACTGTGTGTAATATGGAAGCTGGAGTAAAGACCAAATCCATGCCATTTTTTTGTTTTCCAGTAACACTTTTACTACTTTCCTGGGATTTATTAGGAATAAATAATTAGATGGAGGGGAACTCAAAGGTCAGCTATAGCTTTTAAAGTAGTCAATTTTCTTCTCTAACCCCTTCAAAGGAGTCCTAGACTTCATTGTATTTAAAATAATTTAACAATTCTTTGAGTAATTCACATCTTGCTTAGGCTTCATGTTTTGTTGCAGCCTCAGCTTCATCTATTGTAGCACAATGTTGATTACTTCAGGTGATGATCTTAGAATTAAATGAAAGTAGGATTACAGCAGTAGAAAGGCAGACAGGAATCAGCCATTTTTTTTGTGCTAGCATGTATATATATCATAGATTTAATAAACTCAAACTGTATATATTGGTCCTCGTTAGTGATTCAATCTGCCTTCAGTAATAATCAAATGTACATATATTTAATAAATGTAAAATGTGTGAATCCATATGCATCAGTACATGTATGCAGTGATGTTTAATGCCTTTTGAAACTTACATACTGGGCATCTGTTCCCATTACCTCAGGATTACATCTGAAGGAATATATTTGTACACCTGGTGTATTTTTATACATTTCCATTGCTTGTGAAATTTTAGTAAAAGAAGAATTTTGTGGCTCTGAGTGTAACTGTGTGAGCTGTGATAATGTGTTTGGGGTAGGTTATGCCAGTCCCCAAGGCCAGTACAGGTACATGTCCTAGAAGAGAGTGCAAAAAAGCAAAAATCCCCACATACCTATTTTTTAGAGTGCCTTAAGCTTTAATATAAAAGTTTTAATTTTTCTTGAACAATGAGTTTTAAAACATGCAGAATTTTAGCTGCTACCAAGTGTTTGGCAGTGTAGAAACTAAAATCACAAAATACAAAATTAAAATGTCATGGTAAATATCTGCTTCATTGTGTTTCATATTCATTAAGAGATAAAATAAGTCTTTTTCACAAGGAAGAAGGGATGAATTGTTTCAGTTTACTTGTTTTGCTAGCCAAAAAGAATTCAGATTTTGAAGTGTTGTTTATAATATTTCAAGGGGGATGTTTGTGTTTTTTGAAGTAGAATTTGGGTTTTCAAGCTCAGGCTTCTTGCATAATTTGAAGTTGCATAAATTGGATTTTAAAAAACACCAAAATTTATATCCTATCTATATGGACTATATTTTAAAGATATCAGCACTTCAAAGGAATTCACTGCAAGGTACCAACCTGTATCCAGCCTAGCAAAATTGGTACAAGGTATCCTGGGGTAATGCTAAATGAAAATGATATTTGTGGTGTCATAGCTCACAAAAGATGGTTACTAATGCATTCTTTATTTTAGGAAAGATGTAAAGGTATTTATTTCCCTTTAGGTAGGAAGATCACAAACAGTATAACTCAATAGATGCTTGCTGGAGATACTCAGTGTAAGATTCCTGTCTGAGTGAAGATGTGCTGATTTTCAGTCTGCTGGAACTGCTGTGTTTGTCACAGGGGGTCTCTTTTAGCCATCCAAAATCCCTTTCCTTACTGCAGGATAAATTAGGTCTCAGAAACAGTCATGTGTGCACGAGTTCTGGATGTGGGAAGCATTTTGGGGGTGAGGAGTAAAGTTCTGTGGTTTTTTGTTGTTTTTTTTTTTTTTTTAATGAAGCCAGAGAGATGGAGAGATCTGCTTGATAATAAAGCTTAACTTCAGTGCCAGCTCCGTGCTGTTACAGCATATTACTACACAGCAAGAAATGTGGCACAGATGTTGTGGCAGCCATATTTTACACCCTCCAAAAGGTCATGTCGCTTGTTATTACATTCAGAATCAATATTAAGTGAGCGTTCCAAATTTCAGCTGTCAGTTGAATTTATTGCTGCAAACCAAGGCTGAAAGGTTTTCAACTGTGATTCCAGCAAGCTAACAAATTAATAATACAGAAGTATGCGTGGTGGAGCAGGTGATCCATGTTCCAGCAGAAAAGGAAGTTTAATTGAAAATCACAGGAAACAGAGCTGAGATGTTCAGTCCTTTGCCTGTACCGTGGGGGATGTGTAGTGTCTGTGAGGAGTCCTCTGATGGCCACTGGCAGGGAGGGTTTGCAAACAGAGATACTTGTGTGCTGCACAGTGAGCTGAAGCACACATTGCCTTTGTGTGTGTGGGGCCTTGGAAGATATTTCCATCTCTGACATGTGGAAGTCTTTTGCATATTCCTGTATTCTGTGCACATGTGACAATTCTGCCTTTTTGTCTCTGGTGACAGCAAAAGGGGACAGGTCTGGGTGGGGAAGGTGGTCAGTGGTGATCCAGGAGAGCTCTGAAGGCTGAGGTTGTACCTGTGCTTTCATTTTCTCCAGGGTAAAGATAAATTCCAGCACAAAAACACTTTTTGGAACAGAAATGTTCCTGTCATTCAGTGGGGCTTGGCTTCTAGGATGAGCTCTCATGAGCTTCAGCAGCCACAATGCTCACAAAACCTCTCTAGTTTGGTAGAGTGATAAAATTTTTTAAAGCTTCCAGATGTTCAGTATCTCTGGTGCTGCTGTCAGTATCAGATGCTGAGAGATCAGAATGAAGAAAAACACTTGCAGCCTGGAATGTTTCCCTTGTTCTCAGTAGGTGTTGGAGTCACCTTAGCTAGATGAACAACACCATTTTCATCCGATCTGTCCCATTTTGTTCTTTCTTCCCTCTATTCAGATAGTTTATTCTGCCAGTTTACATTTGCTTAAAGACTTTTCTACAGTATGTGCAGTACCTCTGTGGCTTTGTTGCTTTTCCTCCTTCTGTTCAGAAATAGTGAATTTTGCTTCACATATCTGTGAAGGATTTTCCTCCATTTTAGAGTACAACTGATCAAAATTACAGCTAATCTGCAGCAATTCTCTTACATTTTGCATAAATTTGACATTATTCATGCTACTTAGTGTAAATTCTTCAGATAGAAGTTTATGGTCCTTGAAGCTAAACATGTGAAAACAAGGAAAAACTGTAAAGGAACTTCCAAATTTAAATGAGACCAATAGGAGAGACAACATGCCTTCACATCTTCCTTTTGTGTATTTTTTTCCCCCCACAAATTGGGATGGAGTGATTCATCTTTAAATTTTAAACTGCTTCCTTATTTGTGCTAGTGCCAAGAAAATAGCAACAATGCAAAAGTGTAACTACTGTAGTACATTTCTGGCTTTAGGGACAAAAATTATGATGATCCTAAAACTAATTGCCCAATATAGGGAAAGCTTAATGTCAGCACAGAGTTTTGAGAAATAAGGGGCTAATATGAAGGAGATCAAAGACTGAAGGGAGGGAGCAACGAGGCAAATGTATTCATATGCCAAAGTATTTTGCTGCACCACTTTGGACAAAGCATAAATCATGGTTATTTAAAATTGGCTGTGAGGTTCAGAGAGCTGATTGAAGTTACCTTCAGTGTTACATGGCAAAACAAGGCTGGTTCCAGCCTTGCTGCTGCAGGGGAGATAATTTCTGCCACTGCCATTCTTATCCTCCTCATTGTTTCTGTTTCCTCAGTAACAACTGTAGCTATTTGCATTTGCAATGGTCTTCAGAGAGTACAAGCCCTGAAAGGATCAGGCGTTTGTAGATACCTTCAGTTTTAGTGAAATGGCATTTTCAAACCTTTGAATAAATCCACATGCCTGTTTTCTTCTAAAATGCAGAAAGTAAGCTATGGGGACATCAAGAGACAATCAGGGTTTGGATTTTTCCATCAGAACATCTTTATATAGATAAGAAATTTACTTCAGTCCATAAGTTTGAATGGTGGCATAAAATGATTTTATCTAGTGCTGTCACTTAAATCTACATAAAAACTTATGTCCTCTTTTCCTTCTGTGTACCTCAGTGGAGTAAATACTTTAGGTTGCATGGCAGCCAAAATCTGGTGCATTAAAATTTACAGATGGTAAAAGGCATGTCTTATCATCTGCCAATGTGTGATTCAGATAGCACCAGCAGACTTCCATCCACTTGACCGCACTAGAGTTGGCACAGCTTTCCTTCTCACTCCCTTCCCAGGCTGGTTTGGTAAAGCAAAAGCAGTGATGCTTCTGGCAGAAGAGGGGTGTAGCTTTTAGAGTTAAAGTAATTAAAAATAATCAAGAAGTATTTATAGAAAGATTAATTTTTGCGTGTTTTGAATTCCATGTTTGCCAGGAGAATGCATCGTGACTTGTTTGAATCACTGTCTTAGAAGATAATACCATCTTCTAAGTAATTGACATGTCAGAATCTGAGGTCAGGTACACATTAAAGTAGATGGAACATCTTAATCCCACTAAATTAAGTCAAAATTGTAGAGCTAAAGCTATAACAATATCAAATAATTTCATTTGTGTTAGCTGTTGATAGAATGTATGTTTAACCCTATTAGAGTAAGCAGAGACTGTAGTGACATCCAATTATGAAGCTACAAAAATAAAAGTTTGGTTAGGATTTTTTTTTTTTTAGTTGATTGCTTAAGAGATTGATAAAAATTTTATGGGAAACTTTACTGCAGCGTGTTTGTTTAGGAAAAAAGTGTTCCTAAGCACTGGAGGGTAAGCACATGGATTATTATAGTTCCAAAGGACTCTGCACACCATAATGCATTCTCAGAGCCTTGAAGTTCATTTCACAAAGGTCAATTGTTCATTCAGCAGTACACATCAGTCTCTGTGGTCTGATTTGTGTAAGGAATTGAGATTTCTAAGATGTAGACTTGTATTTGATGGAGCCCAATGGGGTGCTTGCATCACGTAGAGCAGCCCTTATCAAGATTTAACAATCAGCATGCCACATGGAAAATTCAGAAGCACTTATTATGCCACCTGTAAGATTTTGATTAGTTTAATTATAAATCACTCTTGTTCTGATTTTTACTTACTTGCACATGGGCTGATTGCAGCTCACCACTAGTGTATGTTGAACTCTATTCTGATAACCACTTTTGCAAAAAGACCTGTCTGCCTCCTTTGGACAATTACATATGTTGGTAATCTGCTCTTTCTGGTTTTCTTTTTGTTACTTAAATAGCTCTGTGATAACAATGCATTTTTATTAGATCAGAGGTGTACCTAAGTGATAGTAGGACCGTGAGCAGGAAATCTTGAGAAAATGAGACTAAATTGAATTTAAAAGGCAAAAAAGCAAGGGGCTTGTAGCATCTGCAGTCCTGACCACGTTGAATCTAGAGGCAGAATCAGAGTCCTGAGTCATCCTCTGTTTGTAGAGTTCTTGGAGGCAAAAATGTTCTCCTTCCTCCTGCTGACCAGCTCTGCCTTCCTACCTCTCCTCCTGGTAGGAGCGCTCTTTAATTAATCTTTGCCACTTCCCGAGCAAAACTCTCATTTCCACCTGTTTGTACACAGCCTCAAGGCCAGTAATTCTGCCCTTTGTGACAGTTTGGTCAGTCAGTCCTTTATAGAAACCATTTGGACTGAAGATGGAATAAACATTGATGACTGAATTGTCACTCCAGGAAATGCTGGACTTGAGTCAGGGACTGTGCACCAACAGTTGGGTTTTATCTGTTCTTCCCTTGTAAGCTTTCTCTGAAGAGGATCCAGGTACTATTTCCCACCCATCTCATTCTGGAAGCAGTTTTGTTTTATAGATTTCTTTAACAGCGCAGAAGCCCATTGTTCACAGTAGCACAGACTACTCCACAATAGCTTTTCTTCAAGAATTCTGTGATTAAAGATCATCAGTTCTTTAGGAAGACTTGATAAGCATGGTCCTTGTCAGTATGCTCAGATTTGCACTGGGCTGTCAAAGAGGGGACTCATGCAGTTTTCAGAATTCTTGTGTCATTTATTGCACACCCATGGGTTACATCCCTAGAAGCATGGTAAAACAGATTAAAAACCCCACTCTTTTTTCAGTAAATGTAATCACTTGTGATTCCTTTTTAATTAGAGTTTTTCATCTGTTTTGTGCTGGCATGTTTGAGTGTTTAGGCTGATCCGCTCTAAAACTTGTGTTTCTTGAACCCTGCTCTCCTGCCTCTGACTGGCATCACTATTACAGCAGGTGGTGAAGGGAAAGCATAAATTTATGGAAACTTGTGAACTTTCTGGGTTACCCTCTAGCTAATACATATAAATGATTGAAGGAAAAAGTTTTAACTGGATGATGTCAGTGTGGAGTTCTGGAAGTTCCTGAGTTACTATATTTCCATACTAGTTTTGAATATTCTGGGAGGGGGGTGTTAAGTCTTTTCAGGTTTTTTGTTTTGTTTTGTTTTCCCAAATCCACTCAATGTTTTCTCAACTATATCACACAAACATTCTGCTTTTGACAGTTTAGCACTAGACATTCACCTCATTTCTTGAGGTGTTTGTAGGCAGCACTCCATGCCAAGCTTCTAGCAGCCTGTGTTGTGGCAGTAGTAGTTTTGTTGCCAAAAAATTCACCACTGTCAGCCTGTCAAGAGCAAGATGAGATTGCTGATGGTTCCCTGTCTGGAGGAAAGTCAAAGATCACTGGGAGGATTTGGAAGGAGAAAGGAAAGCAAATGTCTTTCTTTCAGCTATAATGTAACATAAAAAGGGTGTGAAGCAAGAAACTAGAAACAAATAACTAATTGAAAATACAGTTGGCTCTTCATGGGGGGTGTAGCAATTTAGTGGTAGCTGTGACACTGCATCAGGAATGGTCAGTGACCATTGGTTGCAATTAAATAGAAAATGTAATAATGTGGTAGTAAAAATGTATACATATATAGTGTACAGGGAGAGGGAAAGAAATTATCAAAACCTCTAAGAAATGTCTGGGGAAAAAATGGAAAAGAAATTAGGCTTGCTGCCAATAATGTTATTATTCAGAGACAGTCCAAAATTCTTTCTGTCCCCAGATTGCATTAAAGGACTCATAAAAGCAATTAGCATGTAGACTATTTTTCTAAGTCACTGGAATTTTCAGCATCTAATTACCCATTATGTAATAGCTGGAAGCCAGCAGATAATCTCAAATTGTTGATGCCCTAGGATAATTTAAAGTACTTTGGTAGTAGTTGGGTTCAAAAAAAACCACTAACAAAAAAACCAACCAAGGTTGTTTGTGTGTTTGTTCAGGTTTTTTTAAAATGTATGGATATTCCTTTAACATGAATGTGTTCATTTAAAATTATTTCTTCTCAGGCTGAACACGAAATGATTCTGATTACCTGATGTTATTGGCTTTTGATCTTGTTCTAGTGAATTAGAAAAGGGACAGGAAAAAACAGAGCTTGTTGAAGTGATATCAGAAATTATAGAAGGCAACTGGGCAAAAATTATTCTGCCCAGTGCACTCTATTTAGTACCTGAGACAAGGGAAGAGATTTCAGGGGGTTGTTCTTGCTCTAAGTTTTAGCTTAGCTGCTATCATCATTATATGGCAGGCCTTGAATATCTTGACTTAAAGAAATTCTCTAATGACAAACTCTATAAGTCAAACAGAAAAAAATGAGAAAACCAATTTTGTGATCTTTTTCAATGCCCATAGTCCAATTTTCCATAGTGTATTTTTGTTATGAAGCTGCTACTTTCTATCCTCAATAAAACATCAATTTGTTTGTTTCATTCTAAAGAGCAGTTTTCATCTCAGTGGTTATAAAAAGTATTTTGGAAATAATCTATAGTTTTTCATATTTTGATTAGTGCTGCTATTGCCTTCATTGAACTATTTGAACACATTATAAATATATTCCAAAAGTTTCAGAAGTGCATACATACTTGATGAATATGACTGAAAGCTACAATTGCTTATTAATTTATTACTTAAAAAAACACTCATCCCGAATTGCCAAGAATTCTGTTTCTTGGCCTTGATTTTCTTTTTCCTGGATTTTTTTTGTGCAATATTATAAGTTCCTTTTTTTTTCCCCCATTAAAAGTAAATCTTTGAAAGTAACAAAGATGAATGAGCCTGATAGTGGTCATTTATTTTCTATTTAAATCCTTTGTTTTCTTATTAGATTTCTGTCTAATAGAGTACAATGAAGAGGTTATGATGCCTAAGGATTAAGATGCTTCTCTGGGAGTCTAAAGACATTTTCTGGCCACGTGTAAGGATCACTAATGTCATGATGCATGTGGAGGGTCCCAACACAGCCAGGGGTGTGGGAAGCAGGAGCTGGGCCCAGTGATGCTGATGGATCCCTTAAATTCAGCACATTCTGATTCTGTTTCTGCTCTCAGGCAGGAGAACAGTTAGCTTGCAAATACATGATAAACATTCTTTTCATCAGCTCTACAAGTCAAAAATAGGAGGCTCTCAAAGAAATGGCTAGTGATTAATATTTATTATAACTCTTGGTCACTCTATATTAAAACTTTGGGGTGGTTTGGATACTGAAGGTCGGTTCATTAAATCAGCTGCTTCCTTGCTGCTTCTTATTTTTCTTGTATCTTCACCCAAATGTCAGAATGCTGATGGAAACCTCCCCCTTGCTGAAGTAGCTGTCACCCTACACGTGATGGCACATGCAGGAGGTGCAGAAGAGCCTCTGCAGCTCCCTGAAGTGGGGATTTCCTAAATGTGTGAACAATGTAGTGCTTTATTGCTGATCCAGGGCAGTGCTGGAGGCTGCTGTGAAGGGCAGGATTGCTGCACACTTCATGTGGAAAAATACAGTGAGAAGGAAGGAAAGAGGGGAATAAGATGTGTTTGTGATGCCACAAAGGCATAAGTGAACCATGGAGCTATTACAATTTCTCATTCAAGAACTAATGCGTAGGAATCAGTATAAATATTGATTTATTATTTGTTTTAAACCACTATTTCTGAAAGGTGTGATGCTCACACAGTTTCCATCTTGATTTGCTGTTTTTTCCTCATCTCTCCTTCATGAAGGTAACTCTGATGTCAGCTCCTCTGAGTGCTCCTCAGCTGTGCTTTGTTTTCACCTCATGACCTTCAGAGTTGTTGCATTTTTTATTAATCCTGAATACAGTACTAATAGCTTTTCTGTGGCTGATCCCTGCCCTGGTGGGCTTGTGAGCCACATCAAGCACAGGAACAACAAGGAAGAGGTTCTCAGACTACCTAGGAATATCTATAATTGTCTTTCACTTTCGCAGCAGAAGGTTTCAATGAGTTGATTTATTTGATTCTCCATCTCTTTGGTTTTGATGGCTGTGTTTTGTAAACAGTTGTGAAAAGACAAATTAAAGAACAAGATTATTAAAAAAAACCCACAGCTATTGTGGCAAATGATTAAGACCCAGTGGAAGAAATGGCTATTCACTTTTCTGCCAGAATGCGTGTTGCTTTCTATGGAGCAGAATAATACCATTTTTTAAAAATATAAACTGCAGTTGCAGTATTGACAAAGAACATGGAGTTGTGTTCCTTATTTGAAACATTCTTATGAATATTACAGTAGTTCTAACACTTTAATATTAAATTTCTTGAGTTGGATTGATTCAAGGTTATCACAGTGGTTTATGTTTTCAGGGTTTTGAGAGAAGCAGGTGAATTCAGCTTAGTATTTTCTACTGTTTATAAGTTCCAGAGATTTTATTACTTCTAAAAGAAAATCCCAGTGATTCATTTTAAGCCTAGAACAGTAAACTTTCATATAATTAACAGTTGATTCAGAAATTAAATGAATCTCCATATTTAAAGCATGGGACTCTACCCAACTGCAAACATAACAGTAATTGTTCTGTGCCTTGCTGGGGCTGCAGGGTACTAGCACAGGTTAATATATCTCAGTCACACACTTCACACTGACTAAAATATTATTATCAAGGTGTACACTGAGCTGTGACCTGTTTAGGGGAGGCAATGCTGCTCCTACTGAGAAGTAAAAGAATTATGATTAAAGTACAACAAACTTGTACTTGAGCTGGAGGCTTGTAGTGCATATGACACCAAATATGTAAGGAGAATCTTGAGATTAAATTTTGAGTTAGTGGAGGGACGTTGCATTATGGAGGCAGCAAACATTCTGAGGCATAGACTGAGAAATCTGCAAAAAAAAGAGAATAAATCCCTGGAAGCGAAATAAAATGCAGTTTTGAGAGGGTTGGGAATTTCTGCATTATCCAAGCACCACATTTACAAGTTGCTCTCCATCTGTGAGCAGTGGATGTAGGATGCAGGTCAGATCTCTGGCAGACAGCAGCTCTCAGGAGCCAGTAATCCCCTCTGTCACTCTCTTCTAAATGCTATTGTTCATCCAAACTAAAATGGTGCTAAACTGCAGCCTGCCAGCATTTCAAATATAAAGATTATCAAAAGATCTTAAGCTAAAGACTGGAGAAGATTGACAAGTGCAAAAGCACACATCATTCAGGATTCGTTCCTCCAGGCGTTCACTCATAAACTATTTTCTATTAAAAGAATGAAACACAAGCTGACAACATGAAGACAGGAAATGGCACGGGTAAGCACAACAAATGAAGCCAGAATTGCAAAGGTACATACACATCAATAATGAGATTGAGAAGAGGTGTGGCAGCATTTCTGTCTCATCTCAGAGGCCTCCAGTGAGAATATTTAGATTATTTATCAGCCTCCCTGTAAACAGATACAGAGCCTGTTTTTTCTGAGTTTCAGGTCAGGATGGGGCTGTGACAGCTGGGAGGTTCTTCTGTTCTTTATCATGATTTCACCTTGAGGGAGGTGGAGAAATGTTAAATTTATCTGTGCAAATCTTCTGCAATGTCAGCACCCAGCAGGGTCAGTTAAATGCAAGTTTTGGGTGAAAAACAAGTAGCATGCTGCTAGATACAGAGTGAGACTTGGATAGAATTTATTCATTGAATAATGAGAGGATGTAAGGGGATATACAGGGCAACAAGCATCTAATGAAAATGATACAGCTCTGTGAAGCACTGTAAGGCAAAGCCCATAACTGGGTCCACTTTGGGTCATTGTATTTTTGTGAATTGAAATTCCTTGCTCAAGTCCTCAGCACAGAGGATGGGGGCTGTGCTCCTGCTATCTGACCAGGACCAGGATTGACTGCTGAATGTCAGGGAAGGTCAGAGACTTGTGAAAAGCCCTGTAATGATGGGCTATCATATGTGCTGTAGGTTAAGTCCCAAATGATACAGTGCCTGGGCATTTGTAGATGCCCAAGATTGCTGCTGCTTGGAATCCACTGCAGCTTTTGGTTCAGCTTTGGGTTGTGTTTGAACTGCTTCAAGATGGAGAAGCTGTCTGTAATGGTGACTGCACCTTGCTCAAGCTGTCTTTATTTCAGAATGGTTTTACATGTGCCCAGAATACTTTAACAGCCTTTATAATACTTTACTTTAACACAAGTTTAAGGGTCTTAGTGTGGAGAATCATTTGCTGAGTGATGGAAAAAGGGAAGGCAGAGAAAGGTTGAGGTTGGACAGGGAGGGGATGGGCTGGATGATTTGTGATGGTCGGCTGTAGTCCAGTTTTCTATCACCAACTACTCCATGAGCTGCAGGAATTGGAACTGGAGATCTCAAGGTGATTCCTTCTAAATGCAGCAAATCTTTTATCCCTCCACACAGCTGTGCTGACAGCACCCCTACAGAAACTGGCTGTGACTGTGAGCACCTCTGTGGAGGTGTGCAGGGTAAAATATGTGCATATTTCTCATGCTCACATTGCAGAATAAAGTCTTCTAAAGAAAAGTATGCCCTGTGGGGTTTTTTAGGACATTATGCCAGGATCTTTGAAGAAATGGGTAACTCTTCTTTCTGTTTCCTTCCTGTCTTTCTACTAGAAATATCTCTATGTAATACAGGCTTCAGCTGGCAAAGTAGGGCTTCTCAAACAGCTCTTTGTCAAAGGTTGAACTTTGATGATTAAAGTCATCTAATGGAAATCCAAAGCTGTTTGCTTCTCCCACAATACACATGGTGAAATAAAGTAATACTGATTTTTTTCATGGGTGTTTTTTCTAGTTGTGGCGCTACTAACATTTTGTCATTAGTACCTTTCCTAATGAAAGTATTAGATTTAGTGTTTACAAAGGGAATTTCCTCCTGGGGGAGTCTTTCCATTACCAATTCACATACTTTTTATTATGCTTCTAACAAATCCCTGTCATGCTAACTGTAATAGACCTGAGATTAAAATCAAATAGTCTCCCCTCTTGTGCTATTCCTTATTATGGGAAAAATAAGAAGGAGCCACAAGAAGTCAGTAGAACTTCAGAGCAGATCCAGTGAAATGCCTGGTGCTCCATGTTACCTTCCCAGTGTAAGCTTTGTGCAGCTGGACCCATTTCTTTGCCTGGTTTACAGCTTTGAATATGTTTAATAACACATCTGGCCACCTAAGAGTCCCTTTTTGAGTGTAAGACATTCTAAATGTGAGGTTTTGCTCAACTGTGTGATGAAATCAAATACCATGCCTGCAGAAACAATGATTATTATGTGTATCCTTTGAAGATTTGATGAAATAAGTAATTTGCTGTCAGTTGCTATTGCTGTAGGAAGTCACATTTCTCCCAGGATATTTTTCAGGTATTTAGTTTTTTAGCTTGAGCACAGGTATATGTGTGTGTGTATATATATTTATGAAGTAAAAGTTGTCATTATGGAATATTGTGATATTAGTGTCTAACTATTATGAGAATGAATTATGAAGTTAATAAGCAACACAGCACTAAAAGGATAGGAGTGGTCAGGTCTCTTTGTTCTGCCATGGCGTGGTTTTACATACTTGACTTAATCTTTTTTCTAGAAAATAAAGTAGCAAAGTATACATACTGGAGGGATACAGAAATAGCAGCACTCAAAAGACATTTTAAGGCAGAAACAGCTTCAGTACCTTTTAAACTAAAGTACCATTCTACTGTAAATCTTCAGCTGAAGAGAGGAAAAACAGTTTTCTTTTTTTTTTTTAAGTGGGAGAAGAAGAACAATTTTCCTTCCTGGGTAGAGTTAGTTGGAAAGCTATGAAACCTCCTCAGTTGGATGAACTTTATGCTTTTGAGTAATACTGTACAATTTCTTTTTTCCTGTGCATTTGCAAGAGTTGCAACTAAAGGGCAAAATCAATACTTTTATCTAGCATTAATTTGTTAATAATTGTGTGGAAATACTAATTAAATCCAGTCTAAATAGCTTATTTTTCATTTTGCACACATCTATGCCTTAGTGGTTTTTTTAAGGCTTCTGGTGCACAGCATGAACAAGTTCTGTGTGTGTCAGCAGAGCAGCGACCTCATCACTGGTGTGAAACTGAGTAATTGTTGCTTTGTTTATAGAATGTGTTTCTGTTTGCAGCTTTCCTGGCAGAAATATATTGGCCTTGTTATGCTTTGACCATAAAACCCCAGATAATTGTTAGGTAATGAGAAAATTACAAGCAATATGAACCCCACCACACACACACACACAAAAAGCGACTGTTGTAACGTGGTTTTGTGAGTGCTGTTGTGCTGTGTCCTTGACAAAAACCAGGATTGATGGATTTGCCATTGGATTGATTTGTAGCTTTCATCATCCAACCAAGAACTGCCTTGCAGATATTCACGTTTGCGTTCCTTTGAGCTTTCTGGCTCATGGGAAGCTGGGATATGGACAGTTATCCATGCACCTTGTATTGTGTTTTCTGTGAGAGGTGACGAAGGCAGCGCTGCCAAAATTAAACCAGAAGGACTGGCATAAACTTAGGGCTCACAGACAAGCCGTGGTCATTGCAGCTCATTTTGGAAGCATCTTCCCACATCTAGGCTTTTTAAGATGCCTTACTGGCGTGGTGGAACATGCTGCATTTTGCAGAAAAGCTGCACATGATATCCCCCAACAGAAACTTCTTTCAAAGGAGTATTTCAGGTGAAAAATGAAAATTTTCCTCCTTGAAAATCAGGCTTGAGGCATTCTTTCCAAGAATGGGAGTGGTTACATTTATTCAGTGGTAGTTTGCAGAGGCATCTGGAGAAGCCCCATGTTCCTCCTTCCTAGTTCCAGAGGATTTTCTGTGAGCAAAGTGCTCACGTGGTATAACTTTAATTTACTGCAGTCAGCTTTATAGATACAGAATGAGATATCTAAGTCTCAGGGGTGGTAAATATCTGCAGAAATGTGAAAGATAATTTATTGTTGTATCTTAATTAAAACTATGATTAACAAATAAACATTTTGCTAATAACATGCTAACAAATTTTCTGAAAGGTAATATAATCACAGACTTGATTCCTATTTTTCCTTCACAGTTGTGTGTTTCCATTGGTGTAGATTAAAAGACTTGTAGGTTTGGGTTTGAGTTTTTTACTTAATATTATCATAGTTGGACTCTGGACCAGAATTTCTAATTAAAGATCTGAAAGTTTCTTGGACCTGGAGGAACTGTTGGCTTTTCTGCTCTCCAGTGTGTGTTTTGAATGAGTAGTAAATGTTCTGTCTGCAGCCTAAAGTCAGAAAAAAGCCTTTTAATATACTTTGAACAAAAATAGAAGGAATGGGTATCTGTTCTGCACTACAGTAACAGTGGGAAGTATAAAAATAAAATATTTCAAAGTGGCTCAGTCAACTGACAATTTGAAATTAGCAGTCCTTTATAAAAATGGAAGGGGATATATTCTAAGATATTTTAGATGAATTATATTTTGGAACAGTAGAAGACTTGGATAAACAGTGCATTTGTACACTGGCTGCAAAAACAAGTTGATAAATCAGATTTTTTTAACAGTACACTATTATCTGATTTTCACAGATTATTCAGTTTTAAAAATACAATTGTTCAATTAAGCCACTTAGAACTGTTTATTTTGAAAATCTTTTACATGTGTAAATGGCTTTGTGATTCTAAGCAAATTAGAGCTCTGGGAATGTAATGCATATTTATTAAATGTTTTGGCCTGTAGAAAATGTTTTCAAAGGCCTTGTTCTCCCACAACATTCACGAAGTACAAGCCAACAAAAGAGCATCAGCCTCTGCCTGTGTGAAGCTAAGAAAAGAACTGACCTGGAGGAATTAGAAGAGGTGATGGAAGGACATATTTTGGCTGGCAAAGTCAGGGCTTCATGTTTAATTTACAAAAACATTAAACTTTTCATGTTTAATTGAAAGGAACAGTAGAATGTTGGGATTTACAATCCCAGTGATGCTCTGTCAGGGCCGCACGGTGGTGGCACGGCTGCTGTTCAAGTGCAGATGTATAGGAACATTTTACTAAAAATGCCTTTATTTTTGTTTCTGAGGGGAAAAAAGGGGGGAAAACAGCTAAGGCAGCAACAACAAAAACAACACATTAGGCATGCACTACTAGTCTAGCTAATTCTGGCAGTGCTATTAGCAGACATTTAGGCAAATCTATTAACATTTAGCATCAGCACAAATGCACTCGACTTTTCCTCTTTCTGGCAAAACATGCACGGCCATTCAAGGGAGAAAAAGGATATTAGAACTGTTTCTTAGGTAGTGCAGCCTAGATGGGGAAAGGGTTTAGGAAATTGTGGCTTTTAAAAAGAAACTTCACTCAAAGGTGTTAGTTTAAGAGGGAGAGATGTCCTGAAGAATAATGCTGATCAGGTGTTTGGTTGGCATATTCTGAGCGTCACCCCTGGTTTTAATTTTTAAACAGGTCTTCAGCTTTCAACTCTTCTAAGTCTTAATTTTTTTTATACTTGTAATTTGGAATATCTTTTCCAGCTATATACAAAGTTTTTTTAACAGTCAGGTTTTTTATGCATTCTTTTTTAACTGCATCCATTGTGGAGTTCAAGTTTAATTTTTTTTTACAAGTTCATTTTCTAAGATATACCAGACAACCATACAGCACAACAGGCTGAATGGGTAGCTGCAGTTATTGTCTTATTTTTGACAGTGACAAAGGGCAAATGCTTTATTATAAGTCATTAAAAAATCTATAAAGTACACATATTTTAATGTGATGCTGTAAATGGGGAAATTCTTCCTAATGCTGGCTGAGGTCTTTTGTGGATTGACTGACATCAAAAGTTAGATGAGAGAAAATTCCTCTTAAACTTTGCAATTAAAGGAAAATATTTTGAAAAAAAGTTTTCATGAATTTGAAGTATTACAATTATTTCTTTAAGGGCTGAAGTGCATACCCTTTAGTCAAGGACTCCACATTTTTTAAATGGCTGGAAGTGAAGCCCTTATAAATTTATCATCAGTGAAATTACATTTCCTGTTTACAAGGAAAACAAACAAATATCATTATTCAACTGTTGCTACTTCCAATAATTTCAGTTTGCATTTTGTTGGTTGTCTTGTTCTTTGAGCTACCCAGCTGGCCACTTGACATCAGGAAGGAGAATTTGTGAGCCAAAATAGAGGATTTCCTGTGTGTACTGAGTTTTACAGATACTTCTGTGTCCTGCTGTCCCTCAGTGCCTGTGGCTGCTGTTAATTCAGTGTGACCTCTTGGTCTTTTGGAGACCCCAGAGCTCCCAAGGACATCCGTAAATCTTGGTGCCTGCTCAGGCCCTTTCATTTTTCCAGCTGTGTAAAGCATGAATTTGTCAAGAAAAGATTTCTGACCAAGTGTAGCATGCATTTTTTTTTTTTCCTGCAGTGCGAGTACTCTAGATTAATTTCTGCTATTTTTCTCTGTCCCCTACTCCACTATGTGGGCAGGCCTGATTTTCCTCTTCATTTCAGCTCTTTATATTGA
>JAHXMQ010006307.1:4002147-4035729 GCA_020466415.1 Ammodramus savannarum pratensis | reverse complement strand
CTTTGGTGCTCTGTCACCCCTCCCTGAGCTCCCTGCTCCTCTCCCACCCTGCAGGGCCCCACTGGACCCAGCTGCAGCAGGAGGGGCTGGTGCCCCATGGAGTGAAGGGAGCAGAAGCTCAGGGATGTCCTTGTGAGCCTGACCTTGTGGGGTCTGGAATTCCCTGCAAGCACAGAAGGGTTCCAGGGTATAAACAGCTGGAAGTGCAGAGTTTCTGGGGCTGTGCACTCTCTTCATCTTCTTTCACTGACTGCTCTCCAGATGAGTCTTTTGCTTAGGTCCTTATTCACCTTTTTATATTTTTATTATTAAAATTCTGTGTGAATCATGGGTATAAGATGCTGCAGCCCTTCTAATTTTTTTCAGTAAATATACTGCTTTTGCTTGTTTAGCAATTCAATTCCTCAAGCCATTGCTTTGTTTTATAATTTCTAAATAGTTTATTCTCTTTCAGTGAGAAAGGCAAGAATCACATTTATATGAACCAGATACTTTGTTATGCTAACACATATTTTGTACTTAACAAGTACAGATTTAAGTGATTATTTATATAAAACGTGTGAGAATAAATTCTTTCTCTCTTGTCTCTTGAGACTGAAATTCACGATTCTGAATTTTTCTACATCTAGCAGCTAATGATTTAATTTGTATTGGTGGCAGTTTAAATCCTGTCACTGCTCAAATGGCATTGACTGCTGCTACAAAAATACACAACCATCAAATTATCCCAGATTGTTGTTTAAAAAAAAAAAAGTAAAGGATCAAATACTTAATTTCTCAATTAGATATTATTCTTGTAAAGTGAACTATTTAAATGTAAAAGAAGAGTAAATAAATTATTCTTCTACAAGATCCTTCAATGTATTTCAAAAGTTAAATTTGTTCTGCATTGCTAATGTTATATTTCTGGGTTTCAGAGGATATGGGACCTTTTAAGCTGTCTTAAATTTTATCTGCTACCTTTTGACACATTTTGGAAAGGCATAATGAACTTCTGTTGAAGGCAGCAGAATTTGAAAGTGTTCAGCAGTGTCAAGCATGATGCCAGAAAGAGTGCAAAGTCTTTTAAGTCATAACACAAGTTGATCTAGAAGTCCCCCCCAAAGTTTTCTGAATTTTTTTTTTTTGGCTCATATTTCACATAGGAGCTGATTTTCTTCCAGCACATTGTAATGTGTTTCAGAGATTGTTCTGACATAATCATGGACACCCCGGTGCATCTCTCTTTAATATATAATATAATAGAGTTTTAATGAAGCAAGCATTCACCATCCCAAAGCCATGGAGTCAGATGCTAACTATTCCCAGAGCTGAGGTCACCTGGATTTTCAATATTCCTTCTCTTTGTGTCACCTTGCTGACAGTGACAGGGCGATGGCTCACCTGTGCCGCATCCTGCTTTTGATTACTGTCCAAAGCAACAACAATGAGCAGGTTATTGCAGAAACACATGCTTATTTACTTTTAGGTTGGGGTAAAGCTGTGTTTTCCTGCCTTGTTCCAGGAAAACATGGCAAATTTTCACCTGTTTGTGGAGATATTTCAATTTGAATGCTGCTCTGTTAGAGGCTGATGGAACAAACTGAGCTTTGACTTACATGAGAGGCAAACTCTGCCTGAATGTTAGCAATCCAAAAATCAGAACAGTTCTGCAATCACAGCTGTCAGCTTTCCCTCAGTGATGTATCTGTACTATTAAACACAATATCATTGTAGGAATAAAGCCTCTTTTCTGCCTGCTGCCTTTGAGCTGGCTGCTCTCCTGGTCTATGCTGGTGGCAGAAGTTAAATATGCATGGCTCAGTTTTAATAATACCAGGAATGAGCTGAATACTACAAACATTTTCTGTCCTAATCATTTCTGTAGATAGGAAGGCCATAGCTATTGATGTAGTTGTTAATTACTTTGGGGTTTTTAAGCCCATATCAGGGGTATAGTTACTTTAACAAATCTTAATCTAACTCTTTCAGTTGCAATATTGAATTTTAAAAGTAGTAGTTACTGGTTGCAGCATGACTTCGTTAGTATACAGGAGAATCATTCCTTGGTGATTAACATCTATTCACATCTTGGAATGCATTATGGGCTCTAAATTATCATAGAAATTAATGCAATCTTCTTAAAAGGGTTTAAAATATGGTAATAGATACAGCATACCAGCACCTGCAGCTCAAGGTTCCAAAGTTATTTAAGTTGGATATAATTATATTTATTTTGCAAGCATCTAAATGAGGGGAGAATAAGACACAGAGTTTAATAAAAATTGAAAATATAGGCACTCAGTTAGAGGCCACGACTTTTAAAAATTCTCTTTTATTTAACCAAAATATTGCTATTCCTGATGCATATGAAACACTTTGTCCATTTTAAAGTTTGAAACCTGTGGCAGAATTGTGACATTCCTTGCACTGAATTCATACTAGTGAATTCAGTCAACTGGGTTTCTTTTCACTCTTAAATCAAGAAGGAAAATTTATTACATAAGTTTAATTTTTCAAGGCTGCTGTTTCTCACCTGTGCACTGTGCTCATATTGTTTTTAAGGGTCATTTGCAGATTAATTTTCCAGTAGTCTAAAAGGACAGGATGTATGAAAAACAAAATAGGGCAGTGGCTTGAAACTCAGCTTCTGGTTTCTGCTGTTGGAGTAGCAGGGAGCAAACAGTGCTACCTGAAAATGAGCAGGCACAATTAACCTGGGGCTGATGTCCTGTGGAGATGTGGTAGAGGGATGCATAACTTGATCTAAACTTGCCTTCAACTCCCATTCTGCAATTAAATTACCAGAGCTTTCCAGGAAATAATAGTGAGGGGGTTTTGCAAATGTCTATGATTATTTCCCTGGTGTAAAAGGAAGAAAATATATATGCATATGTGTGTTTCTGCTAAATATCTGTGCCACAATAAATAAATATCTCCTTATTCTGTATCTTCTTGCTCTCTAGATGGTTCATTGAGTGAATCCCTGACTATCTTTAAGATAACAAGAAGACATGCTGACATTTGATGGCAATGTTCATTGTGCATAAAGTGGAGCGTGTACAGCACATTAAGTGCAGAGTTGGAATGCCAAGAGAGATTTACAGATAACAGAAATTAGCAGAAAATGTTTCTTATTACCAGTAGAGAAAAGCTGTATTTTAAGTGGCAGCCAGATGCTTGTTTACTGTGATTGCAGTGTAATGGTGATATTCTGTTCTGTGGGCATGGCAGCACTGAGGGTGTGGGAATTCAGGGACACTTCAACCCCAGCCTGTTTTCTTCCATTTTTACTTTTTCTGAAGTAAAATTATGAACTCCTGCTCCCAGTGCCAACCAGTAAGAAGTGACATAAAAATGGTAGCTGTTTAATGACAGATTTTGGCTTTTGGTGGAGAGAGTGCTGGCTTATGTGTGTTTTGGTAGATGTATTACAGAAAAGTAAAATCTTTGCAGTATCATTAGATTACCATTCATAACTACTTCTGTTTCAATTTTCTCAACATTTCCTTGAGCACTAGAGGCTTTTAAGCATCTGTTGATATTGTATGATGATCTTAATGAGATAGAAAAACAAGTGTTTTCTGCATAGGAATGAGTTCAGAATATTTCTGTCCCATTTGGAATGAAGTTTGAATTACAATGTAGTCCTTATGTAGATATCCTTGTCCAGCTGTAACACTTGAGATTTACTTTAGCTGTAAGTTTGAGACTAAAAGTGAAAGAAATAAAAGAGAAAAGGGAATAAAAATGAAGGGATTAAAAAATGCCAACACACCACATCCTACAACAAAACAAAAAACAAGGGAAGTCAATAAAGGGTCTCATTACTAATTCATTCAGAAATTGAAGTATTTTTTTTTAAGATAAATGGCTAAAACCAATAACTAACAGTTCATTAGTGCAATTTTACTAGTATTTGTATCTCTTTTATTTGGTTTTAACCTTTCCCTTTGTGTGGAGCTATTAAAAATTTAGGGAGGGAATACTTAGAGATTGAGATTTGTGTTAAATCATGGTTTGCACTGTTTTAATGAGGCCAAAGCAATAAAGACTCTCAACAGATCCTGAGGTCTGGCTGATGAATGGCTCTCTTCCACTGATGAATTACTGTGTCATGCTTCAATCTTTGAGTTGCTGTTTAATTATGAAAATATTAATTTCTACAGTTAGGAACTATTCTCGAATGATTTACTCTTTCTCAGTAATATGTGTGCAAATGTATTTGAATAAAAATCAAAGAAGTTTTCTTTTTGGCAGGAGGAAGGTTGAAGTGGCTGAATTAGAGAAAATGTTTTTAAGCTGTCATTGATTTGGAAATAAATAAATAAAACAAATGCACACATGTGTTCAAATACATATACTCAGGTAGTTCAGGCATGTCTCCAGAAAACTGATCATTAATCATATGTAGTAAAGTTATAGTGAGAACTTAGTAATTTGCAGCTGTGCTATTTCCCTAATGCAAGGTTAAACATGTGGTGGACAAGTAAGTGCTAGTTTTAGTGAAGTGTGGATAGTAATTATCACCAATTGATCTTTCCTTAATGGCTTCATTTTTTTTTTATTTGTTTTACTTGATTTGGTAGAAATCTATTGTGAATCAAGCTCATAATTGAAAGATGGTGCTTAGGATTTACCATTTCACGATCCTCAAGATTTTGGATTTTAGACCTTAGTTTTTTTCATTTTGGTCCATTTTATTGCCTTGAAGAATATGTGAAATAGCCATTTGAAAGTGGGCAAGCATGATGCCTCTGGTTCACATCCACATATGCATTAAAGTTTCTATTGTGAGCTGTAGGATATAAAAATAGAATTGGTAAAGACATGTATGATTGCTGATGTATTCCTAAGGGAAACTCAAGTTGCTCAAGAAAGAAATATCACTCCTCTTCTACTTAGGAGCACTGAGAGAAACAAATCCCAGGTAGTTACCCTCCCTTCACTCACAATTCACATATCATTCGCAGGGGAAAAGGCACCATCAAAATAAAATAAGTATTACTTTCTGTGACACATACAGTTACATGGTTGGTCTGAAAGTTTTATTAACAACTCACATTTATATATTTTTATGATACTTTTAAAATAGTGAATTATGAATGATTGAAACTACCCTCCAGCTTAATTGAGAACCATTATGTCTAGTAATTGCCAGTGATTTCAGAAACAGCCGTTGTTCTCTGGCCTATTAACATAATTTGAATTTTTTATTGCACTTCATAATTATCTGTTGGAGTTAAAAAACAGGCCCATTTACTGAAGTGTTTAAGAACAAAAGCCCCAAATGGGCTGGATAGTGATGTATTATTTCTATTAACCAACCTTGCTGGAACCGTTTTGTACATCAGTTTCTGATGGGGTCATGACTTCTGATGGAAGAGGAGGGTAGATTCTCTAGTTTTCATTTCACTAAGTGTAGGTAAAATGGCATCTTTTAAAATTGTCTTTGACTCTTTCTTACATATCTACTCCACTTATTTCTCAATCCCACTTTTATGTGATCTCCATGGTAGCTGAGAGAAGCATTATTTCAGCCTTAGACACTTAACAAATTTCATCTTTCACCACGGCAAGTTAGCAAGGACAGAAGAAAACTTGAAAACTTGGCCCCTTCTTAGTTCATAATAGTTTTAGATCAAGACCTTTTTTCAGATCTGTGATTTGTAGTGAAAACAAGCTCCTTATCTATCACCCTTCTGTGTACTGCAATAAAATAAATAATTGAAACCTGCTGTGCTATTACTGGTTTTCCCAACACGTGATAACATACAGCATGCTCTCATTTGTGACTGTAAAACCCTGCACTGACAGGAAAATCTCCTTGTTGTTCCTATTTCTGTCAGCATTCTTTGTAGAAATTGTTTTAAGCAGGTTTTTCTTTCTGGAGCATTTAGACCTCAAGCCTTCAGGTAATCTTCTCAATTAGTCCCTGGGGCTGTAGAGACAGGAAAGTGAAGTTCTCTTAGCAGCTAAAATTGCAGGTTCTTGTTAAAATTAAGGTTTTAAGCAAGCTGGTATTGGAGGGAACAAAGAAAAAGAGGGTAGGAACAGATGAAAGTCCTGGACGTGTGTCTAATGGTAAGGATAGTGAAATATGTGATCCCCTTTTCAGAGAGGATGGTAACTAACTCTGCAACCCTCTGGCAGTGAACACTGCTTCTCTCTATATTGAGCCTCTCTGTCTTGCTAACTTCATCCACATTCCCTAAAATCCATCAAACCTTGTGTTCAGCCTTTGTAGGGCCCCAGTGGAAAGTCTGAGGAGATTTGGAGGATATTGGACAAGGGGCTGGGCAGAGAGGGGACAGGCTGTGAATTGCTCTGACCTGAGCCAGTTGCTGATTTAGGGCATTCAGTTAATAAATAACTCCACCCATCACCTGTGGCTTCCTTGTGTGGCAGAAACATCTTAAATTGCCTTTTGTATTCATAGTCAGAAAGCACATACCACAAAATTGGTACAACATGTTGGGGAAAATCCTACTGATGAAAAGACAGGCTTTGCTGTGAGCAAGAGAAACACTTCCTAAGCAGGTGTAGGGGGTTGTTTGTTGTGTTTGAGTTTATTTTGGAGGAAATGCTTTTCCAATAACTTGTCTGAGCCCAGCTGTAAACCTGAATTCCCGACATGAGCTTTCTGCAAACTTTGAGTAGCATCCACACAGCTGAGTGGATTGTAAAAATCTCATGCATGCCTTGGCCTGTGGCAAAATTTATATCCAAAGAAGCCCAGAGATTTCTGAAGGTTTTTCTCAAGGTATGTTTTAGATAGGTGCAGAGAAATGAAAGGGAAATTTTGTGATGTCTTAAGTGGTCTCCTATCACTGAAAATCACTGAAATTCTAAGTGTGGTTCTTTGTGCTTTAGTGTAGGAGGCATCTTTTGGAGCACAGCAGGGAAATCACCCTTAATTAAAACTGGCAATCTGGAATTGTTTATTACTTTTATGATAGTTTTTACTGTGGGCTCCTGGCTATTGTTACTGAAGAAGAACATGGATCATATTGGCATAAATCAGGCTAACTGGTTTTGCCTTGCAGGACATACTTTTTAATGCCTCCAGCTTGCTGGTTTGTTGATTTTGGGTTTGTTGTTTGTTTGTTTTGTTTTAGTGACATCAATGTCAAGTAAAACATAGAACTTTCTCCTCATGGCTAATGAGAATTTTTTCTGAAAACAACTCAAAGATCAACTCTTGGTGGTGTTAGGACCCCACATATCCCAGTGTGCATACACACATACTTGTGTGTGTGTACGTCTATATTTGTATATGTTTATAAAACATCCATATAGATGATATACCACTAGCTCTTATATATAAACTGAATTTTGGGTTTTTTTGATAATTTTTTCCTGCCTATTACTTGCAGCAGAGTAAAGGAAGATCCTTTAATTGGGGCCTGCCTGGGAAGGGTTACCTACAGTAGCCCCTTGGGGAGGATAAACATCAGAGGTTTTTCCTTCCTGAGACTAGTACTCTAAACTGTTTAACATTTATTATTTTATAATTAATCTGGAGATCTGGAGCATTCTTTACCCAAAAGACGGTGAAATGCATCCCATTTGACTTGTAGTGTTTGTTATGCTGGCATAGTTTTTAGATATACTGCTCAAGATGGGACTGGTGATTGTATATGCCTTGTAATACACTTGCTTTTATTTTTCACTCAGTCTCTGACTATGTTTCAGGCATTTTATCTATTTTCTTCTGTATGCTATGGATCAAGAAGATATTAGGCCTCATGGGAAAGTATAAGCAAATGACCAGGAATCTTCTTGTCATTAAATTTTACAAGGTGTTAATTATAGGCAATTTGGGTGTTGTTGCAAATTTGTAAGTTGTTGACCAGAGAAGAAACTTTCAATGACCATTCATTTTCTAGCATAGAGTGATGTATTGACTCTCTTATGTGTCTATGTATAATATCTATAAAAGAATTTATATTTCATGTATGCTAACATGTATATGTGATTAAGCTTGTGGGGGTTTTGAATGTCTTGCACTTTTGTGTCTTTCAGAATTGAGGGCAGGAGTGGATCATCTCACTAATAACAATAACATAGTAACTTTCTTTTTGTCATTAAAGGAATATGTCCTGTGTTACCCATAAGGGATTTCTCCTTTGGGGATCTTAGGGCTTGGTCTGACTTATCTTTTCTTTTTTTGCTCTTGTATGTATGGGGATATAACAAATAATGGTGTTAAGCTTAATAAATGGATGCCAGTCTGTAGTTATGGCACCTAAAAGTACTTGTAGCACCTAGCAGTGTTTAATGGCTGCTCCAATTCAGCAGACAGTAATTCTGTGTGCCACTGGTGTGAATTGTTGTGGGGTTAAATCTGCAGTCCATGGTTAACCCAAAAACTGAAATAAGATTGAGCACACTAGAGAGGTTTTGTAGGTGTTATTTGTAAAACCACGTTACTGTGTAGAAAGTTTGAAAAGTGTCAAGTGTTGCATATTGTAAATGCATATTGTGTCAGTTGTATACCTGTGAAATTACACAGTGCAAAGGATGTTCTTCTGCCCTGTTTCTCTGCCTCACTGCTTACAGGTGATGTCAAGGTAGTGCCAAAATCAGCTGTGATGTGACCTAGGATTGTTCTGCAATTGATTCGCCTGAATGTGAAGGAAGCTGGTGTGCTTAATGTGGGACCAAGTTCTTGTTGAGAGAATTGATTTTCTTCAAACATTTATTTGTAACATGCAGCTATAAACGCAGTAGTTGAGCTCCTCTTACCCTAAAATACCAGCATAAATGAATATTTGAAATATTTATCCAGAGTTAAGAAATTCAGACAAGTTAGAAGTTGTTTTTTCTGCTGTGGAGACCTGACTTCAAGCAAGGGTAAAAAAGAAACAATCCCAGATTATTTAAGTACTTTTTAATGTTGCCTGTCTCCATTGATAGCCTGAATTTTTGACAGCAAAAGCATTTACAGTTCTATGCAGTTCATCTTCCTTGACTGATTTCTCCATAAGCCTTCGGCTGAGTTTAGTTATGACTTATAGCTTGAGCATGGCATTTGGGAAAAACAGAAAAAGTAGTATAAATGTAAATGTGAAGAGCTACAGCTCATTCTGTTTTTGAAATTGTTGGTGTGAAAAGAACTCAACAGTGTTTTATTTAAACAAGGTCTGCTTCAACCTTGATTGACTTGCAGTAAATTGCCTGGTACGAGAGGCAAAAGGAAGTGGATAGAAAAATGGCAATCAACACCAAATGTTTCACATATTGATTGACAAGCACCAGAGATGTGCTAGAGTAAGATAAATTGGCTAACAGAGCCCATCTTGACAGCTCCTGAGATGGGAAAATTGTTCCTGTTAATTTGCTGCTGGGACCTTGTCATTTATGGGGATATATATTTGAGTGCCTTCTAATGGTGTAAACAAACTTTGGATTCCTAAGTAGCAAATTTCAGCTTCAGTTGCTTTAATTTCTCTTTGTCCATGTATTTCTGGGCTGGAGTTTTAAAGTGCTTGAAGACTGAAAAGATGAGAGAAACTGTCATTGTTTTAAAGATACAGTTTGTGCTGAAATACAGAATGGTACATTCAAGCTATTCTGTAGCCTGTTTGATTTTCAGTGGGGTTTTTGCTTTATCAAAAAGCATGGAACAGAGCCCATTTGTTGCAGGGGAAGAACACATATCTTTATTCCTTCATTCTGGCAACTTTAAGTGTAACTATAATGAAAAAGAAATCTTCTGATTTCTTACCTTTTTAACACATCTAGTTTTGTGCTTCCAAATGCCTTTTAATCAGGTTACAGGTTATTTTAGTACTGCAGAATCAAGATCCATTTTTCATATAGTGGCCTTTCATGTCTGCAATTTCTTTTCATTAAAAGGAAATTTTAATTTCCTGTATTGGTCTCACAGAGTGCCATTAATTATGGGGATACACAGCAGTGGTAAAATAATTAATGGTCTGATCACTGTTATGTTGCAGTCTGCCACTCAGGTTTTATTTTGGCTAAATCTTTCCACATAAAGTGAAATTTGACACAAACCATCTCACTTAAGAAGAAATAGTTTTCAATTTTCATGTAAGAAAAGAGAGCAGATTCCAGTCTTCATCTAAGGTGTGGTCTATAGATTGTAGTTTATATTCTGATTCTTTATTTGAGTCTACTTCCCAAACTCTGAACTAGAAATCACCTTTACAAAGATGGAAATATTTCAAAGCTTATTCAATACTAGGTGAGAACAAAATTTTTTCTGCTTATTTGTAGAGTGATTTGGTAGGTTTTCCATAATGCTATGCTGGGGTACATTGTGTGTTCCGTGCCTCACTCAGGGTATAGCTAGATCTACCAAAAACCATCAGAGAGATTTTAAAGAGTTAGCTAGGCCTAGCTCATGTATTTGATGGTATTTCACTTCCCCTTGGATTTTAAAGTGCACTTTGGGTCCAGGTGTACTCCTAGAGCTGAGCACAGAGGATTGTCCTGCATTGAATGGACACAGCAGCCTGGTGTTGCAGTCAGGAAAGGACTGCAGCTGGGGGAGCATTTCAGGACTTCAGAAAACTGCAGAACCCCTGGCTGTGCTGAAGGCAAAAATAGAGTTTGCATTGACTGACGTGGAGGTTTCACTGTGCTTTGCTGTTAAATGCTGGGATGGGTGTTCAGCCTGGAAGGAGGATGTGTTACAGCTCAGGTAACTTCAGCAGGGGCACACAGGAGTTCAGTGTAAAATATCACAACAATCTTACACATCTGCAGCACCTGTTAAATGTTTAAGTTAAATTCTGATATGCTTTTGTGCTTTGGAAAATCCCACCAGTTACAGAGAGGACTGGAAAGTCAAACTTTTAGTTTGCTTGTGCACCCAAAACTCCTGCTCAGTCAATTTGGGTGGTGTAGAAATGCAAAGCTGGATATTGAGAGAAGAAACCAAATGAAGCAAGGAAAATGTAAATCTCAAGATTATGTCATGTAAATTCAACTATCAAGAATAATTCCCATCATTTTTTGCTGTTCTAACTGCACCTCCCTATCTGCCAGCACTAAAATAAAAACACCTCTAGAGTGTGTCTGAGCAGTGTGTCACAGCAGTGGGACAGCACTAATTCAGAACTGTGTTCACCACACATTTAGAAAGCAAATAGCAACACCATATTTTAACTGTAGGTGGAACCAAGAAAAGTAGTCTTTAATAGCCTGAAGCAGAATTAGCCAGAATATAGCACTGGCACATGATAGAGCAGATTTTAAGCACATTATTTAAATTATTTGGCCATTTACGTAATGTGGGTCATGTGAAGCCTTGTTTTCATTTCTCATTTTTCCTCCAGAAAATGGAGCTGCTTTTTTTAGTAGGCTGCAAAGAGTCAACACAAATCCCATAATCATTATCCAACTGCCACCAGTTTGTACTGACTAGGTACCACTCTCAGGGAATTTGTTAAGTAATTACAGGTTTGAGTTTTCTCATGTTTGTTCAAGATATTGTTATTTATCCCACCTATTAGTGGCTCCAGGCACTTGAAATGCTGAGTGTTGCAACATCCCTGGAAATAAATTTCTCTAATAGACATAAAGCCAACATTCAGGGGTAAATGCAGTGCAGATGGTGTGAGTGGTTGTTTAACAGTACTTAGAATTTCACTAAAATAAGGTGAAGGTAAACAGAAGGTGTTTGGATAGTGGAAACAAGTTTGTAGCCCAGCTCAGTCTGAGTTCCTGGTGTCCCTGAATGAAGATGAAATCAAGCACTTGTAGACTGATCTGAGAGGGAAGATTTCACAGGGTGCCTGCTAATTACCCACCCAGAGCCTAATTACCACCCTTTTGTTAGTGGAATTCCCTGACATCAATGTTTAACTGGTAAGATTGGTAAACAGGAATTTTCTTTCTTCCCAGTTTTTAAAAGCTGCAGATATTATTAAGTTAGCATAAAGTTCATTCACATATGGTTGTGGATCTTCCAATAAGTTTCTTCTAAATACATTCCTAATCTTAGAATGTTATTTTTGTCCCACAAGGAACAGGCAGCTGATAAGTTGTTACAATTTAATGTTAGTTAAAGTTAGTTCAGTGGAACCTTTTTTAGGGAAGTTAAATTCTGCTTGGTGTGAGTTTTGCTCCCATAGATTTGTCTCTGGTTTTCCTGGCTGAATCAGAGGTAGGGTAATATTAGAGAAGACATTTTGACTTTATGAGTGATGGGAAAAAAATCATTGAAACAAATTACTGTTTTCCAGCTATGAAGGTATCAAACATATGCCAAGTAATCAGCTTGTGAGTGTAATAGGTTCATGAAGGAAAAGGGTTTTCTAATCTTATTCACTGATGTTTTTCCCGAGACAGCAACAGCTTTTATAAAATGAGGCTTGTAACTTCTCATTACAGAATCTAATCTGCCCAGAAGACATTGAACAGCTGCAGAACCCTAACATCTTCTAGCTGCAAATTGCTTTTATTATTTATCTTTGTTTAACTAAAAAAGAAGGGGGCATCAGATGATTTAACAAGACAAGAATTAAGTGACATTAGCTTTTGACAGCAGCAAATTATTCCTTTACATACTGAATTGGTTTAGATAATTCTGAAGTCATGACTGTCTCCTTACTTTTAATATCCAAATTTCATAAAACTGATACATTTTGTAGATGGATTGCTTAGAAAAAATAATTTAACTTCAGCACTGGAAGTCAGAAGTGATTGATTTCCAAGTTAGTCTCATTCTCCTGCAGAGTTTTTGCAATGATAATATCTTCTGTTGGTACAGTGATTTTCATATTCAGAGATTACACATGTGCAGTACTGCAGAAAATATTAATCATGTACAGAGGTCAAATGGTTTAAGGAAGATAACAAAGCTTAAACAGGCTTCTAGAATGGATCTGTAATAAAAAAACAGGGATCAGGACTTGCTAGTGCTTCTTCATCTTTCCCTTTTCTATTATCTGCAGTTCTCAGACTGTATTCCTGGTTGTGCAGTAATGGTTTTACTTCAGAGGAGAGAGAGAAGAAATATATTAAATATGAATATATTTCTATGGTTTGTTGTGTTGCTTTTTGTAAAATAATTAATTACATTTTTTGGAACAAGATGTTGGGAGTTACTAATTTTGTAAAATGGGAAAAACACAAACCTGTGGTTCTGAATTGCCTTTGCTGATTCACTGTGGTTTAAATCACAGGTGATGACTTACTGTGTCCAAACCTCTCTTTTGCTATTCTCTTTTAATTGTCTCAGCACCATTCTCTCTTTCCCTGGAATGATGAGATGGCATCAGCTGCATCCTCAGTGGCCCTTACTGTCTGTTGTGATGCAAAAAAATACCTACACACATCAGAAAACAGGTGTGGGCTTTTAGAAAGACCATGTTTTCCCCTTTGACTTTTGTGAAATAGACTCTGAAAATCTTTTTCTTAGCTTGGCTGGTTTTGTGCCTGTTTGCTTTTGGAGATAGGAGCTTCAGGAGGACTGGAAGTACTTTTCTTCACTGATAACTCTCTGTCATCCAAATCCTGATTTATATCTTTTTCTTTTGCTCTTTTTGAAACCTGTTTGCCCTAGAGAAGAAGTGCAGCAGTTTAGGCAAGAGGAAACAACTTGGAGCTGAAGAAAATGATCACAGACTGTTTGATTCCTTTCCCTCTTTTTCTCATATACTTCATTTGGGGCTTTTGTTTCGTCTCTCCCCCTTGTGATGCCTTAAGTTTCAGCTTTCTTATTTTTCAGATTGTGTGCTGCTTTAGTGTGTAGCTCTGAGCTTCACAGTGAGTGTTAGTGAGTTCTCTCCACAGGGTAGGTAAACAGAACAATCCTTTTCCAGCTTGACCAAGGACAACTGTTACAAGCTCCAGGCCCAAAAAGTATAACCATATAATAAATAGCATTATAAATAAATGCTGAATTCAGGACAGAAAAACAAGGAGGATGGAAATTCATAACTTAAAGCTATAGTTGGAATATTAACTCCAATATGCAAATGGAGCAAAACTTATAAAAGTGAGAGAGTTGTGACTGTGTTCACAGGGGTCTGAGGATGAGGAAAGAGATGAGGCTCTGACTCCATGTTTCAGAAGGCTTGATTTATTATTTTATGATATATATTATATTAAAACTATACTAAAAGAATAGAAGAAAGGATTTTATCAGAAGGCTAGTTAAGAACAGAAAAGGAAGGAAGAATGATAACAAAAGCTTGTGTCCTGGACAGGGAGTCTGAGCCAGCTGACTGTGACTGGCCATTAATTCCAAACAACCACATGAGACCAATCACAGATGCACCTGTTGCATTCCACAGCAGCAGATAATCATTGTTTACATTTTGTACCTGAGGCCTCTCAGCTTCTCAGGAGGAAAAATCCTAAGGAAAAGATTTTTCAGAAAATATGGCTGCAACTGCTCATGCATTTTGAGTTCATCTTGGGTGTAGCCCTGGCTGGGCTCTTGTGCTGTCCAAGGTATATCCATTGAGGCCTTCTAACAAATCCCTACTTTATTTTTTTTTTACTCTGCCTAGCTCTGTTCTAGCTCAGCCTCCTCAAGGCAGGACTTGAATGCAGTCTGCAGTCAGGGGTTCAGGGAATGCTCTGCACAGCTGGCTGAGCATTGCTGCTTGCTCCTGGCCAACCCTTGGGAGCTCCTGCCTCTCCTGGGGGCAGCCAGCACAGCCTGCTTGGCTCTGGGGGAAGAACTTTCTCCCCTGAGCAGAGCTTTCCCTGCCGGGGCTCTGCTGGCCCCTGGTGCATAGAAGCACAGATGCCAGTTTAGCTACAAAAATCACAGATGCTGCTCCCCATCCGTGTCAGTTAACTGTAGTAATTCACCAAGTAAAAAACATTTATGTTCCTTGTGCCAGTTAGGACAATATATGTTTAATTTATTAAATATAACTCTTTCTCTCTCTCTATATATATAAAGTATATATATCTATATCTATCTATCTATCTATATATATACACTAAATATACATATATATACAATATATATTTATATATAGTTATATAAAAATATAACTCTCTCTCTATATATAAATATATATATATATATATATTTAATATATATATATTAAATGTAACTCTTCCCCCCCCCCTTGAGAGGGCCCAAGCCAGTGGTGAGCAGTGCTGTGCATACATATTAGAAGGAGATATTTTTCTTCTTCTGCAGAAGGCAATTTATCTGGGGAGGAAGAGGAGAGTCTGCTGAATGTGCTGTACCTCACGAAAGTTTCACCTTCATCAGCTACCTGCTAAATTCATAGTGCTTTGCACTGCAAAAATGTGCACCTTACTTATCTAATTGTTTCCTGACACATTTAGCAGCTTTTCTCACTCTTTACAGTGAACTTAGCAATGCTGACAATGTAGGTGCTTCAGTTTAGGCTGACTTGAGAACGCAGTGTGAATGTGTTAGGTGAGGAGGCTGTGAGCTGTTACAGGTCCTGCCTGCGGTCCTTGTTCTGATTCTGTCCAGCTTTCCTGATGGAAGGGGGCAAAGGAGGCCGAGATCTGATCCTTCTCTTTCATCACCTCCAGTTAACATCCCCCCATTCCATTGCTAGATAACCCTCTGTGTGTAATTTTGGTGTAAATGAGCAATGCAGCAACTGCAGTTAATGATCCTGTCCATCAAATAAGTCACTAACATAATTTTATGGGATTACTTTGCACAGGGTCCTATACTTTGTATTGGTGTAATATGAATATCAGCAGCTTCAATCAGTAAATGTCAAAATCTTAATTGCCAATTAAGTATTTTACACAGTGTTTCTGATGCCATCAGTCATAGAGAAACAACTCCTCTGCTCTCACTCTGCTTCCTCAGCTTCCTGCATTAACACTTGCATGCCACTACATCTTCCAAAGAGCTGCTTTTAAAACACAATTACCTTAAAGTTTCCCTTCTTTCTGCAATCCTAACCTGCCAAGGATTGCACAGGGAGATGTTCGCTTGTGTCTGCCTTTTCTACCTGAGCCCTGGTCCTTCTGACTAGAGCTGTAGAACAAAGGGGCTTTATTGATAGCAATTTATGTGACTAATTTGGCTTTCACAGGGCATTTATGTTTATTGGCTGCTTGACTGGGCAGATATCCTTAGAGAAGAACAGAACAGTTATATCATAACCCCTTGATTGTGAAGATTAATGGCTGTTTAAAGTTTTGGAAGCTGATCTTGCTGATAAAAGCCTGTACATACAGAAAGATTATCTGTCATAAATGTCAGTTATCAATATGCTGCCTAGGTGTATGACATCCATGCTGAATATGCACAGGGTTGAACCTTCTACACAGATGTTTGCTACACAGGTCTAACCTTAGAAGAGAGGTT
The DNA here is from genome assembly GCA_020466415.1 of Ammodramus savannarum pratensis. Taxonomy (NCBI): domain Eukaryota; kingdom Metazoa; phylum Chordata; class Aves; order Passeriformes; family Passerellidae; genus Ammodramus; species Ammodramus savannarum. Next base: position 4,019,450 of record JAHXMQ010006307.1, on the reverse strand, counting down.
CTGCTAGTGGAAAAAGCTTGAGAATTGCATTACAGATACAAGAAGGTTTGACATCAGTATTTACCAGCCCTGGGGCTTAGGGGTGGTAAATGACAGGATTTACTGAAATGAGTAACTTGAGAGTATGAGATGGCAACACATAGGTTGTGATCTTCCCTCCTGTCCAAATTAATAGCAAAATAGCTGTTTAAGGAGTCTGGATTCATCTTTATACCTGTTAAAATAGCATGGTTTGGATATTATGCATGTCTATCTAGAGTTCTGTGGGTAACTATACTTCAGTATATAAAAAGGTATATAAATATGTGCACATACATATTGGAATGCGTATTTCCATAATTGCTGCACAAAATTGTTAAATTCCAGGGGTTTTTTGGGTTTTTTTTGTTCCCTGTTTGCACCATGGTGTAATATAGAGTCCAGGGTTTTACATACACATGGACTTTATTTATCCACAAAACCCTATAGGTCCTTTAAAGGAGGAGGAAGAACAGAGAGTATGAAAAGTGTATCTCAAATATCCTTCAGTAACTGATGAGCAGCTTGCATCTCTTCTTTGATTGTGTCTCTTATTTATGTATATTCATGCTGGGTGTGATTGCAGGCAGTCTTTTTTTTTTCCTTTGTATTTTTTTTTGTCCTTCTGGTGACGGTGTGGTCTTTCAGGCTAATAGCAACTGAAGTATCCTTTTTCTCAATGTGTTATTGTGATTGAGATGAACAGGACTTTTCTTCCCTGTCTAGGCTTGAGACATTACCACCTGTGAGCCTGGCCTGATTTCTGAATGTGGGTTCTACAGCAGATTTTAAGCATTATGGACTTAAAGTGTAGCAGTAATTGAGGAATCGTTCCATAAAAATTCCTGGGCTGGTGAAGAAACATGAGCCTGATTTAAAAGGAAAATGGAATATAGGTGAAAAGAGGGCAAAGAAGGCCCATGCAGACTGAGGTGCTGTGTGGTGTGGAAGCCCAAAGCAAGCCCAAATCTGAATGAAGAGTTACCACATTTCTTCCTTCACTCTCAAAAAGCAAGATAAGAGAAATGACAGGAGAAAGGGGTGGGAGGAGAGGAAATTTGTTTTTTCTTCTTGGCTGCTTGCTTTTTGAAAAATGCCTTACGAATGCTGTATTCAGTGTCTGTACAAGTCTTTGTCATGCATGAGTATATGCAGTATGAGCATGCATATGAACAGATAGTGGGAAAAGAACTGATACAATTCCCTTTTGAAAATGTAATATATCAGCTGTAAGCCTGGTTCCCTTTCTAGCATTTGTATCTGGTTTATGTTTCTTTGACTGTGTTACACAATTACATTATTGCTGTTACTGTAAGTATCCATTACACAGGATTCTGTCAATGCTCACCTAGATAAAAAACTTATTCAGAGAAGCTTTAATATATTACTATATGAAGACAAATTGTAGGAACTTCTATTATTATTTAACTTTTGAAAACAGCAGTGTAATAGAATATGATGTTATCAAATGTCACACAATTTTTATAGACCGTAGGGTATTGCAAATCCCATTGAGAAGCAATGGAAATTTAGAATATTTTAAAGAGCTGAGAAGTTTCAAAATATGACTGTTGAGATGTCTGCAGACACATGAATGGGTCTGACAGGTTTATGGAACCTGCAAAGTATAGTCTGTTCTTTTAAATGTTACATTGGACTTATTTGACCAAGATATTTATGTAAGTATGAATCAAACCCCTTATTTCTCACTTATGAATGTATAGTAACAAATAAATTACACATATGATGCTCTTTATAGCCTAACTGCATCCCCACATGTTGGGACTTTCACAAGGCATTCTCTTGAATGTGGTACTACAGATAGCTACCCCTTAGATTAATTTTTTAGGGCAAAAAAAGCTTGATGGAGTCTTTCTGTTCCCATTCAGTAATTTTTCAATTCATTTCCCACCTAATTTTACATAAATCTGGGTGTCTTAAGAGATCCTCTGTGTTTCAGGGGCAGGGAGTGGAGAGAGAGAGAAAATGTTTTTTAAGAGTCCCTCAAAGAGGGTAGGTAAGGCTGTAGTGGGAGTTTAATGTTTAGTAGATGCAAAAAAATCAACTTGATAGACCAAGAAAATCTCAACAAGAAAAAATTTAATTAAATTTGGCTGTTTATAGGGTGAGGATGGGCTGGCTGTGGGTTCTGTGACTCACAGGAGTCTCTGTTTTGCCATTAGCACGTGATTGTGGGCAGATCTTCCTCAGGAGCCAACTTCCCACCAAAATGATGCCACATTTTAACAGCTCCATACCTTCTGATTCCTCCCAGCTACAAACAGAGCTGCAGTAATTAGACATTTTGCCTTTTCTTCAGGGACTTGGGCTGTATTATTTCATGATGGTAACAATGTCATTAGCATTCCTGACAAAAGAATTCTCAGGATTTGAGGTTTTTTTTTTCATTTCTCAATGTATTCTGCAAAATTGTACCTAAATTGCTCTAAAATACCATATGTAGTTTCCACAAAAGGAAAAAAATCTTTTCCTTCATCTCATACCCTCACACATCCAACAGTTTCATAGTATAGTAATACATTTCCATATGATACATGCAGCCAGTGCAGATTTAGAATTTATAAAGCTGCTTCTTTCAACTTCACAGTGTTGAAGCAGAGCCAGAATATGTGAAAATTAAATGCACACAGTGGGCACGAGTGTCACGTTCCTGTCAGAGGTGTGTCAAACCTCAGCCTCTCTGCTTCTTTCTGCATGTTGCAAAGAAATAATTAGAAGCTGGTTTTGCTCAATCACATCCCTGGAATGTTTAGGATTTTCTGGTAGTATTTCATAAGAATAGCATCATAATGAATAATAACAGTAATTATTCCTATCATCAATATTAGAATTATTTCCTCACAAATGCAAGTCCACAATGAAACTATTCAATGCATATTGAATTTTCTGCTGCATAAAAGATTGCAGATGGGAGTTACTATGGAGTAGCTTAAATCCATTTCATATAATATCTTGGTCATTCAGTCTTAACAATTTATCCAGCGCTAAAAAATTAATAACAAATAATCATAAATTTCACTTGCCTGTGTTCTAGCATTTATTTTATTTCAAAAGTTTTTGAAGGGAAAAAAGTACTTCATGTTATTTGCTGGTACCAGGCAGTATAAAGTTGGTGGTTTTCAGTATCTACGTGATACTTTGGTATTTTGCTGCATCCCAGATAAAATTTATATGTGGGAGCTGGAATTTTTCATGTTCTTGCTTTTTCCCCCCCTCATTTGGAATTTCATGTGTGATTCCATATATTTACTTAATGGTACAAACCTCAGAGTATTTCATACAAAGTGAGGGGTCCTTGATTCAAGAAAATGAAGGTATAACCAGTGAGAAAATCAGTGTGTATTTTCTCTCTACTGTTTCTTTAAGAATGATGGGAATAAAGATACAGCATTTTATGTAGCTTTGCTGTGTTTCAACATTTGTAGCAGATCTCTGCCTTACAGACTTTGGCAGTATCACAAAGGTCATATTTTCTTACATTTAAATTATTCATGAAGAGTTTCTTCAATGTACTAGATAAACTTGCAATGCAAAAAAACCCCACCACACAATGAAAAAAAAAAAACCTGTCTTCATCTGTGTGCATTTGATGGAATGGATTAATGTAAAGTTATGAGAGTTCACAAAAGAATAGGATGAATAATTATGAACATTTTTGTTGTTGAATTGATATCACTGCTTTGTGTGACCAAGACCATATTGTTGCTGTGGGCTAGAGTATTTCATACCCATTAAGGATTGGGCTTCAGGGTTGGAATTAACCTGGCTGGGCAGGAAATTCTGCTCCTACAGCTCTGGTGAGGAAAGCAATGGGAGAGGAAGGACAGCAGAGCTGAGAGTTGCCAGCCCAGATTCCAGTTTAGCCCATCTCTAACATGGAATAATTAATTGCCTTTCAGTCCTGCTGTCCCCTCCTGTCACATCTCTCAGGGGATCTCGAAGGTCCACAGCAATCTTAGCTCAAAGAAAGCCCTTGTAGGGCTGTTTCCTGCCTCTGAGATTCCTGTGCTGCAGCAATTTTCCTGGTTAAAAAATCAGGAAAACAATCAGCACACTACTATTATCTTAAGAGATGTACAGATGTGATGTAATTTCAGGAAATGTGATACAAAGGGCCAGGTTGGTACCAGTGGGGAGGCTGTGGGGCTGAGCATGGCAGTGATGGAGTGTACCCATGGAAGGTTACAGTGCCATGACTTGGTGCTGGGGTTTTTCCATTGCACTCATTGCTGATCTTTAATCCCTCTGTCCTCTCTCCCAGGTCGTCCCCTCCCACCCACATCCTCGTCCAGCCTTCTCCCCTCTGCCCAGCTGCCCAGCTCTCACAACCCTCCTCCAGTCAGCTGCCAGATGCCTTTGCTGGACAGCAACACGTCCCATCAAATCATGGACACCAACCCTGACGAGGAGTTCTCTCCCAATTCTTATCTGCTGAGAGCGTGTTCAGGGCCACAGCAGGCTTCCAGCAGTGGTAAGAAAATTGCAAACATATGGAGTTTGTTTGTGACACGTTTGTGCCAGTTTTGTGCCTTCTTTTTGAATGTGTGCAAATGTGTTCTTGCATCAGCAGAAAATTGAGAGCATCTACGGAAATGGGGCAAAGAAAATCTTACTGGTTTATTTAATGGAAAATTCCTGGAAATGCAATCCATCATATATGGTGTTCCTTCATTTCACTATAGAGGGATTTTTAGTTTGAAGTATGGTAGGAGCTGTGTAAAAAATATTATTGAATTCTTGTCATCAGAGGGATTTATTTTTCAAAGTAGGTTTCCTGCTCCTTGTTGCATCTGGTAGGAGAGAAATGTACACACAATGGTTCTTTGTTCTGCATGGGCTAATGTAATATATCATTTGGTGATGAGGTTTTGTATCTAAAAAATGCATGTTGCTTCTGCCAGTCTGTGTCTGTTCTTGTTTCTGAATCTGTCTGGTTCTGTACTTACAATGTCACATTTAACTAAGATCTGCTATTTTTCAGCAAATTAATTCTTGTCTTTCAGGCCACTGTTTTAAAACATTTGCAGCTCTATCACTCATGGAATCTGTAGTGCCTAGGGTTTTCTTTCTTCTTTTTTCCCCTCTTTTCATTTTTCTATTTTAATTTTTATTAGTAGGTGCTGACTTTTCATTTTGACAGCCAAAAACTGAGTGAAGATGCAGTCCCTTTTTAGAAATACAGACAAATCAAAAGAAACTGTTCTATATTATATTCTTATATTGCCCTTTTTTTATTATTAGACATACATGCTGTGTGTTATTTAACTGAACACAGTAGGTTTGGAGCTTCTATGTGATTTCTGGTCTGCCCAAGGGGTAAATTTGCTGTAATGAGGCAGCTCTGAGCAGCACTGGAGTTTGTGTGGTGTGGGACTGTGGGGTGCACACAAGCAAAGCCTCTTTAACAGGGGCTGGGTGTGGTGGGAGGGTGAGCAGGGAGCAGAATTTGAAACAGAACATTTAGTGGACATAAGGGGTTGGGTTAGAGCAGGGGGCCCTGGGAGCCTGTCCAGCCTCTGTCCTTGGAGCTTTCTGAGAACGTGTTGGCTGAAATCCTGAGCTACCTGCTCTGACCTCAGAGCTGTCTCTGCTTGGCAGGACACTGGGCTGGGCACCTCTAGGCACAGGGTTTGTGGTGATTGCAGTGGGGCTGGGCACCTGTGGGCACAGAGTTTGTGGTGATTGGAGTGGGGCTGGCCCAGCCCCATCCCCATGGGCACAGCTGTGAGCAGCACTGACAGCAATGAGCCATGGAGTGCCCAGGGGCACTGAGCAACCACCAAAGGGAGCAGAGGGCACACAGGGGCACCAACATGAGGGAATAAAAGGCTGGGCTGAAGAACATGAAGGGCAGATGCTTGAAACTTTCTGATATTGTATGATGATACTGTGTGTATAGTGGCTATCTCCACTGCAACATGTGCTGCACCTCCTGGCACTCCTTCCATCCTGAATTATTCTTTAACCCTGTTCAGGTATGTTAAAATATCATTGCACAAAGAACTAATAATTTATGTAGGAGGGATAGAATATAAGAAAATAAAGATAGTGTAGAAAGTAATCTTACCCCTAAGGAGCTGCAGCTGGGCCAATTATCAAAGATTAGGAACAGGCCTGGCTTTAACAGGCCACAGCTGTAAGCAATGAGAAGAAGATGCTATAAAAGAGTGGGGTGGCTGGGTGAGAGGGGAACTGGAGTCAGTTAGATGCTTTGTGAAGAAGAGAGTCAGTGCTCTGAGGAGGTGCCCATGAGAAACATCAAGGAGGTATGGAACTTTTCCAATAAGGAGACAGGATGGAACCTCTGTAATATAATCATTACAAATAATTCAGAAATTGAGTGTGCTTCCTTGCTCCTTGAGTGTATTGGAAAATATGATGCCACTTTTGAGGGTGTTTTAAGAGATCTGGGGTGATCTGGGAGCTGCAGGTCTCAAAATCTGTAATGGACAGCTCTGTAGAGGCCATGGAAATGGGGAGGGGGTTGGGAAGTGGGTGTAATTCATCCTTGAGTCAGTGTAGTTTAGAAACATTCAAGAGGATTTTGCAGGGCTCAGCCATTTCTGAAAAAGGGTGATCCAGCTGATTGAAGGGTCTTTCTGTTTCCAAAAGAGTCTCAGAAAAATCTGTCACTAAATGCCTTCAAGGAAGCATTTAACCTAGCACAGGGTGAGAGGGAAGGTTCCTGCATGGTGAGCAGTTCTTTGAAAGACAGTGAGCAGAAGTTGGAGCTCCCCAATGAATTTTCACAGGACATTAAAATACTCAGATAAAATGGTGGGTTAGGAAAGCAGGTGATGGCAGGGTGCTAAGAACAAGATCAGCTTGTGGAGATTGAGAAAAGCACCTGTTAGTCCAAGTAACAGGGAAATAAAATGACAGGGGACCTTAGGGCAGAGAAATGTAAAGGGACATTCATGGGAAAAGCAGCTCTGGTTGCTGGGTGGGTGATGGATCATTACCTGTGTGCAGGGGAATGCTGCCCTGTCTCAAAGCTCAGAACAGGGAATGCTCACAGCTGAGGGAGGGAGTAAGGGTGAGATAACTCTGCCTGAAAGGTATGGTGGATCAAGCAGTTGATGAGATTTTAAAGGGGAATGGAAAAAGTAAATGGGAGAGGGATGAAATAAGGAGAAGAAAATCAAGGTCAGGGAATGTGAGCTAAAAAAAGAGACTTGGTGGGTACTTGAGTAATTACAGCCACTGCTGGGACTGAGGGGAGCAGCATGGCTTTTCTTAGGAAGCCAAATGAAGGAAGTGGCAGTAAAAAAACTCAGAAAATTTGATGGAAGAGCTCTTTATGTTTCATTTTAAATCATAATCACTGTTTCTTTGTATCCTGAAAAGCTTTGTGTTTAACAGTTGTTTCTGTGGGCTGACCCAAGGAACCTTTCTGGCATCCTCTGATTGGCTTTTCTTTGTTTATTCTACATTTTAACACTTTTCCCCCCACATGTCCCATTTATTTCTTTAATAAACAGTCATATCATATATAAAAAATTACTTTTAATTTTCATGGTATAAGATGCAGATGTTCTTTTAAAATATTTTTTACCATGCACACATGCACAATGGCTTGATCACCAGAGAGTGTTCTGTAGCATGAGTTACTCTGAACTAAATGGATCCTCTGGAAAATAATGAGCATTTCCTAGTGGTGTCCCTTTTTTTCTGTAGTTTTCACAATGTTTCTTTTTAGCGCTTATAAGAAAATATGGCAGATAATGACTTATATATATTAAATTGGAGAAAGTTACTACTTTTTGTGATTTATCATTATCCTTGAAAGATTTTCAGAGTGGCTTTTACTATCTACATGATAAGAAAACATTGACCATGCTCTGGTTGTGGGTTTTTTTGTGTTCCTTTATTTTTCTTTTTGATTTTTTTTTAGTATTTTTTTTAGTTCCTTTGGAAACCTAGCAATATAGATCCAGACATTTGAATTTGAGAGACAGTAATTAAATGTAAATATTTTGCTTAAATTTGGGCTTGGGTTAAAAAGGAAGATTTGTAGATGCTTAAATGTGAGGCTTGGATTCCAGATAATCGACAATCATTCATAAATTTTCTCTAGCTTTTTCTAGCTGCTTCTTTAAATATTTCTATCCCAGTCTTCAAAGTACATGTTGAATATGAAATATTTGAAATATTCATATTGAATATGAATACACAACATGAAATAGTGTAATCTACTAATTGCACTATAGAAGCTTCCTCTTGTTTGTCTGATTGGATACTTCTCTTGCTTCAGGCTCTGTAATTACAGGGGGATCCTGAACAGGTTTAGGATGAACCTTTTTGGGTATGAGGGGCCACTCGTCCCCATGTGGTGCCCTGTGCCCTTCACAAGAACCATGCTTAATATATATGGGAAAAAATCATTTGCCTGAAAAAACTACCTAATCGAATATTCTATCAAATGAGCAATCTATTGTTGATATTATGAAGGCCTTTAATCTACAATAAATCTTTGTTAGAACTCATCAGAACTCCCAGTTTGAGAGAAATGTGATTATAGCACTCTTAAAATGACATTACATCATCGGGGTGATTGGTTTATCATTTGGAGAAGCAACATCAATCATAACCAGCACAACCACCCAGTAAATGAATTCAACCTTTCTGCTGCAGAACAATGACACAATAATTGCTCAAAATCAAACTTGAAATGAAATCAGAAAATGCACTTTCTTTAACTACGATGTTAACCTAACGGAATATATTATTAAAAATCATGTTTGAGGAAGTTCTATGTAATTAAAAATATGTGGAAATGTATTCCTTTTTACTCTCATTAGAACCTGTTTCAGTTGCAGGATCATTTTCTATGCAACAAGATATTATGCTGGTTTTAATTGAACTCCCATCACTTACATTCCTCTGCTTGTATTTCTTAATATAATATGCAGCACAATTATATGTGATGAAGGACAAGAGGTTTTTGAAATCTAGTGCACCTGCTGATAGTATTTGGAAAAACACAAACATTGTAGAAGGAAATGAGACCTTTTAGCCATGAAAAGTTAGCGAATTTTTTTATTTTCCTTTTATGAGAAGGTCAGTTCCTGCCATACCATTTCCTGAGATGGTTTCTTCCAGGTAACAATAGGTACAGGCTTATTTCTTCTTCTTGTATGTGTATAATATATTTTTTTGGTAGTATAACTCAGCTTGTTGAAATGCCATTTTAATGTCTTCAGTCAAAATACAATATAACAGGCTGGTTTTCAGCCTTGTGGAAGAAAGGGAAGGGTTTTTGTTGTTTGCACTTTTGCCTTTACTAGAGAGGATTTATTGCTGTTAAACCAAATTTTGAACTCGCAACACAAAAACAATTTGTTTGTTCATTTTTCAGTCTGAGTAAAAGACACAGCATAGACCTACTCACACATTGGGTTTTCATATAATGGAGCTGTAATTGACACCTTCATCAGCTTCAACCACTCAAACAATGAGGAAGTAGAAGCAGAATCATCTCTGGAATATTTTGATTTGGGGGAAAATTCCAAACTCTGGTTTAGATATTGTCATGATTGCTGTCAAGAACTTGCTGAAGTTTAACTGCAAGGAGGGATGGTGCCCAGATTTTTGGTGTTAATGTGTCTTTCTGGCTCAGAAACAGTGACACAAAGCATTTGGCTCAGTGTAACAATATCTGCCCATGGAGTTGTTTGGACTCTGCTTAGAAGACAGAGTTTGCTTTGATTTTTTCACAAGCAGTTTTTGGCAACAAGGAGAGAAGGAAGGAGAAACAGGTTGGCTTGAAGGAAATAATTGTTCTTTAATGTTGTCTTTTAGTTAGAGTTGGAATAAACAATAAGACTCCTTTTGCTTATGAGCCTATTGTGTGGAAATATCATATAAAATATCAATATTCATTATTTTTAGTATAAATACCTAGATGGATCTCCTGTGTTCCACAGATACTACCTGTCTATAGAATTTCATTATTATTAATGTGTAATTAAGTCCACCTTCATGCAGTTTAATCTAGTTTGTAAAAATCTTTTCTGAAAGAAGCCAGAACTTTCATTAATGCACTGTAGCTGGAGAACTTGTTTTACATTCTCTGCTGGGAGCGCTTGGAAGTATTTGTTTTATAGCCCTCTTACAATCTGGCATCAAATAAAGAAGTATTTCCAGTTTCTACTCTATAATGCAAACCAAAATGCAGAACTATTGTCATCTTTAAGAAATAAATGAATCCTATAGAAAAATTATTACATCCCTTCAGATGATGAAGCAACACCCCCTACTGAATGGAAACCTCAATTTTCTGTACCTGTCAACCTACAGGACAGAAAATACATTGGCAGCCACAAATATTGAAAATCCAAAGCTTTATTTATTTCCTTTTTTTAATCCTCATGAACAATTGCATTTGTTTTACTTAAGAGAATAAATAAGAGTTTGGATAGCTCAGTATGTAATGGGGGAGAAAAGGAATTGGAATCTTCCTCCCCTTATCAATATTGCAGCTGGGGCCAGGGCAGAGGGTGTTGTTTTACTCTGCTGCTTCTTGTTTGTTCTCATGTTTGTTTACTTTTGCTTTGGTTTTGTTTGATCTCTGTGCATCCCTTCTGAGGTCAGGTAGGGAGGAACAGTAATCAGAAAGAAAATTTTGGCCTCCTCCATCATCACTTTCCTGTCCTAGCTGCTGTGTTTGATTGAGATTTCAGGAGCATCTTTTGGAACATCTTTCAGAATATTAGATTGTAGAATTTTTCAGGTTATTGACAAATTAACTGTTGTCAAGGGCAGCATCAGTTAAAATCAGTTAAAGTTCCAGGCCTGGGGTTCCTAAATTATTTCCTATAACTGTCTCCAAAAGGCAGCCCTGCACTGCAGCTGTGTATGCAATTCTCCTGAGAAAGAATGGCTCTTACTCAATAGATTCACAAGGAAATGCCATAAGGAACTTGCTTCTGATGTTTTAGAGCAATGCAGAAGAAGGGTGATAGACTGATCATTTTTGTTTCCATTTCCAAATTAAAATTAAATTGTTTCTGCTATGGAGCCAGGCCTAGCTTTGAGGCTGTAAGCAGGAATGTCTCTGTATATGTTAAACAGTGTGTGGATGTAGCATCAAGGCCTTTAAATAAATCATTTTTTTCAAAATTTGTTTCTAACACCTCTCTAAATCCTTAATGACCAGTTACATTCCCATTCTGTTGCATCTCTTGAGCAGAGTCTAATTTTAGAGCTTAGATCTGGGATTAGAAATGGAGGGAACAGCATGACCAATGTTTTCCCACTGAAACTGAAGGGTGTACTTTTTCTATAATATCAGCTCCATGTTGCTGCAACTCTTACTGATATTATTGCTGCTGCTAATCTCTGTACCCTGTTTTGATGATGCCTGCAGATGTCTGAATTTCTGCCCGAAGACGTGATTCTAGATATTAAGATATGGCAGAAACATTCCATGTATTAACTTATGAATTCATAATAACAACAATCAAATCTCAAACAGAAGGTTCTACGGTAATAAAAATGATAATGAATTACAAAAAGCTGTAGAATTGAGAACAGACTTGAATTCTGTTTGTTTACGGGGTTTTTTTTTAAGCTCACCATGGTTTTGAGAGTTGGAAATATATATATTTTTATTTTTTTTAGTTGCTTTTGATTGTTTAAGGTTTGTAAATGTGTTGAACTGGGAACCCCTGTAGCAATAAAAGCCCCCCCAGCAATCAGCTGGCTGCAGCACAGACTTCCCAAGTTTCCATTTTTCCATTTCTGTGTATTGCTGTTTTCTGACAGCTTCCCTGATGGCTGGGACACACCTCAGTGGCCGTGGCCTTTTCTCATTACCAATGCTTATTCTGTCTCGTGGCAGCTTCTTAGACATCACAATAACTGGGAAACTTTGGAAAGCTGTTGAAGCTTTTGAAGCTTAAAGGCTTCATGTTGTTGCTCAGTGTCATTGCACCAAGAAAATCTGTGCCTAGACTTGGTACCTCACTTGAAAACTGAAAGGCACTGAGGATACTGCAATTATAAGCAGAAAATCTTTTTTTTATTGTTCTCTTTCTTTTGTATGCTGAGTCCAGATGCTGTTTGTGTGTTTTTCCTTTGTGTGTAGAAAAGGCTAAAAATGTTCTTGCTAACAGTCCCTGCTGTAAGTGATGCTGTGTGGGAAGAACTTTTCAGGCTTTCAATAATTTTGTCTTTTGATACAGAGTTTTAAATCTTCTGAACTGCATCTCCCTTTCACTGGCAGTGGCACAGTGCTGACAGCTTCCACAGTGGATAGTGCTGCTGTTTATGTGGAAAGGCAACATTTAGATAACATTTCATGTTTTTAGCTGCCTCCAAACACAATTTGGTAGCTGACTGAAAGTGAAGAGTTGAGCCCATACAAGTTGTTTGCACTTGAAGGGCTACAAAGTAGAGAATCTAAAATTTAGGGTATCATTTTTTCAAATTATTTTGCAATATTTGTATACAGAAGGTTCTGTGGGTGGCTAGGTTGGTTGGTTTTGTAACAGCAGAAAGTTTAATAATTTCCTTCTTTCTACCCATAAATCCAAATAAGTGTGATTATAAACACTTGAAAGCAAGGAGACTCTTTTCATCTGAGTCAATATCTTGTCTTATGGATTTTCTGATTTTTATATGCCATACACTTCTGGTTTATTTAAATGATAAATTGTGCATTTATCTAGTGCTTAATTATTACTCCTAGTTATAAAATTACATTAATGGATTTACAGTTTTGATACCTGTTTCTAATATGATTATACATATTAGCATCTTATCAGGCAAACTGTAAATATATGCCACCTATTTATCACATTAACATCTCCAGAAACTGAGTTTGTCTTCATGTAAAGCACGATTAAATCAATCAAAATTAGGAATTTTTTCCTTCAGAAGATACTCAGTCTTATTTTAAAAAGTAGAGGAGTTGGAAAACTTCTGCACATCACTGGAAAAACTGATCAGTGGTTACTAATTATTCTCAGTGTTATTTTTTTTCTTGCCCTATTAATGCCTTACTCTTTGCCTGGCAGTTCTCCCATGCATGTCTGCAACATCCCTTCAGCATAAACAGAAAGAAATCTGGACTCTGTCATTTTACTCTGAATATTTTTCCCTTTGTGTTTCCCTGCCACAGCCCTGCTGCCCTCTGGGAGCACGTGCCCTAAAAGGGTTTGCACATTCAGCTTGATTGGTGAAAACAGCTGAAAACAGAGCTCAGCCAAGCAAATTATCCTTTCCTGTTGCTTCCCAACCCAGCTCTTCAAATGCATAAGCCATGTTGTAAGGATGACTCCTGTCTTCTGCTGCTCAGTGCTCCTGCAGACCAGGATTTTGTCTTTCTCTTGTGCAGGAACTGCTACAGTGGGAATGTAATAAAAATCTGCGGTTCCTCCACTGAACAGCTGCTTTATTTTGGTGCATTTTTGCACAGATTTCTCCTGGGAGAAGCAGCAGATGTTCAGATGGGCTGCACTCAGAGCTGATGTGCTGTGGGAAGGGCTCTCTGGTGATGCTCTGTGCTCTCACCGTGTCTGCCCTGGTGTGGCTGGGCACAGGAGTCAGGAAATCCAGTGCAAGTCTCGAACTGATCCAGTTCCTGTGGAGTTTGTAATTCCCACAGTGTTTGAAATGATTACAGACTAAAACCACAGATGAGGGGTTTTTTTCTCAAGGAAGGAAATCAACCAAACACTGCCTTTTTTATTACATTGCAAATATGCATAATTCATGTTTCTGACAGATTGTTACACAGAAAGCCGAGGACTTTGAATGTTTGTAGAAGTTAATTACTGGCCTGAGTAAATGCTTAATTTTCAGATCATTCCACATCAAGGCATAGTGGGAATCTTTCTCCATTTTATCAGCTCCCAAAATGATTCCACAGCTCATTCTGTCTGAAGGAAATTTTGTCTCTTGCTCTGTTCCATTTGTTTGGATTTTGTGTTTTCTTCCAGTCTGTAGCAACACTCCACTTGCTCCCAGTTCCCCAGGCTGCTTTTATTGCAGTGACCTTTTCCATCCACGCAGGATGCTCTTTGTCACTCCTCTCTCCTTGGATCCCTGCCTCTCCCCACCCAGGTGATGCCTCTCACATCTCTCCTGCACAATGGTTCCTTTCTGTCTAATGCACTTGGGTTGGGTATCATGGGGCTGCAACAGTGGGATCTTCAGAAACTGAGCTTTTCTCTCCTTTTATTCATGTCAGGGGTAATGGTTTGTGAAATAAATAAATAAATGCACACCTACAAGCAGAACCAAAACAGCATCCCTACGACTGTAGTGATAACTGGTGCTTATCTTGCATAGTTTGGATCTGAAAAAAAAACAACCTAGTAAATCAAAAGGAAGGAAAATTGGCAGCTTGGTATGGAAATTGGGTTGTTGTGAGAAGGTTCCTTGTACCTGATGCTCTGCTAATTTAGGAGCAATAGCTAGAATACTGTAGAAAATGAGAATGACTTTTTATGAGTTATAAAATATCATACGTGGGCATAGAAACCTTTACACCCCAAACCCCTAAAAGCTGGGCCTCTTACTGTGCTGATAGATCTTTAAAAATCTGCAAAAGAGGGATGGGTTTGCTGTGAAATGCCTTGCCCCAAAAGCTCCATTTGTAATAAGAGGAAAGTTCAGTATTGTCGAATTACTGACCCTCTTATTTCCAAAGGTCCCTCTTGGTGTTCAGACCGGGAGAACAGTTGTTAGTATGGCATGAAATGTGAAGTCCCAACTGCAAATCCACCTGATTCAGGAAGAACTCAGAAATCTGGACTTTAATAATGTGTAGTGAATTAATTAAATCTGTAATGTATATGACATGATAATTATTTTGGGGCATACAAATAGCTTATTCTACTGGAATCAGCAGGAATTCTGTACACTGAACACCAGGCTAACTCCTCAGTTAAGTAATGAGGTGTGAAATGTTCTACCTAACAAAGCAGTGTTGAGCATGTTTGATAATACTCTTTCCTGCAAACAGGTGGATAATTGTTTTACTTGACAGAAACCTGTCAATTATAGGCAGTAGCAAATATGGAAAGGTGTAAAATCTTTGTTAGCTTGTGAGCTTCAGGTTTCTGAAAAATAATTTTAATTGAAGTAATTTTAAAAAGTAAAATAATTATAATAATTTGTGAAAGTTAAGAGGAGAGAGTCTGGCAGGTTGGAGCTCAAGTGGTAGAGGATGGCTCTGAGTGATTCTCTCAGGGCTGAGACTGGGCAAATAAAACCTTTGTGCTTCTGCTATGAAGGTTTCATCAACTCCTGGCACCTGCATTTCCAGCTTACCTGAAAAAACTTGCTGTAAAACTATAAAGGAGTAACAAATAAAAGGAGGCCAAACTAATAAAGATTGATAAGACTTAGGAGGGATGAAGGAAAAAATTTGGACTTTTCCAATCTTCAAATTTGGTTAAGAAAAGCAATATCAAACTCTTCAATCTACAGGAGAATGTGGGTTAGGTTTTTTCTCGCTCTAAGTTTCAACCTTTGTGTTTTACTTTTCAATGTGGGTTAAAAAAAATGAAAAACATTTAAATTGTCAAAATGAAAGGTGAAAATATCGGCTTAAAAATGAAATGGTTCTGAATTTCAAGAACTAATTCCCTAATGTTTCTGCATTTTCCAAGTCTGTCTCTTCATTCTCTCTCTTTTTTCAGCTAAAAATGTAGCAAACTTGAATTAGATATTTGTGAATAGTTTATCTCCTTGTGGTCTGAAGCAGGCACTAAGCAGAAACCAGCTATTTATTCTAAAATCCATGAACTTCGTGAACATGTTAAGGCCAGTCTGTTATACTTGTGAGTGCTAGCAGCTGGAGAAGATGGCAAATTGAAAAACAGGGTGCCTTGAAGAAACTGAGGAATTTCCAAGACTTCAATTTCTAGTTTGAGACTGGTGGGACTAGAAGGTTGAGGACAGTCAAGTGTATGAGCAGGCTGTGAAATGGAGGTTCTGGTACTGCAGGAAGGCTGGTGAGGGACTGTCCTTACAGAGCTAATCTAAGGCAAGGACTCAAGACCGGCAGCAAACTGCCCTGCCCAAGGGCCCTGCCAGCAGCTGAGGGCCAGCCCATGTCTCAGGGCTCACAGCCATCCTTCCAAATGATCTACAGGAGAAAGGGGATAATACATTCAGCAGTTGTCATCCAGGTGTACATAGATGGCCACAAAACCTAGTTCTTCCTTCGCTTTCCAACTACAGGCCAGTTCTACATATCTTTTTTCCTCTCTTTATTTTCTGTTGTTGACTGCTGGAAGCATTCCACAGCCTGGATTCCTCCGTTCCTCTGAGATCATGCCAGAAACGCAAATGCATTAGAGACTCTTGTTTCAATTTCTTTTTTTGGAACAATTTCCATTAATATCCTGCTGTCACAAAGCAACTGGTGCTGTTTCACAGCTCTTTATCAAGGCAGTTTTATGGTGGGGAGCTCCAGCAATTGCTCGTTGAGGGCAGGAACCCCCAGTGCAGCCGGCTCTCGCGGGGAGCACCGAGCAGCCGCGCTGGCTGCAGCTGGTGCCAACTGCCTCGTGTTTAACATCTCCATGGCTTTGAGCAAATTAGGGCTGCTGCTGGATCCTGCTGCATCAGCAGCCTCTGCATCCAGTGGTTTCTTCACAGCGTAGCATAGAGCGGTGTTTTCTTTATAGAACAGGCAGATTGAATTTATTTCCAAATTCCTTAGGGTATAGAGGCACAAATTCAAAATCTGGATGGCTGGTTTGGTGTTTGTTTGGTTTGGGGAGAAGGGATACCTGTTTGTGTTGGGTTCTTGGGGGATGTTTGAATATCCATCTTTCTCTTTTCTCTGTGAATCTTAAATTTTGAAATGTTTTAAATAACCAATCTATTCAGTTCATCTGACTAATGAAAGTCTGTTATTATAGGCTTATATTGAGAGGATCTACAGAAATATGACTGCTAGGTTTAAATCTGAGTAAAAATTTTGCTGTTGAATTATTTCTCATTTCCACAAAATGCTTTCAGGTGGTTTTATGAGAAAGCACCTAAAAAGTTTGAGTGCTGTACTGAAATTGTGTTATTTCAGATGGTGATTTCAATGTAGTATTGTCAAAACAAAACAAAAAAAAAAGTAAAGACAATATAAAAAGGAGAACTTCCCTATCTAATTTTTCTAACCCCCTCATGTGTCTTCTAACTAAATCTCTCTACATCTCTCCATGTTAGTCTCCAGTCTCAGCCACTGTTAGATTTGTGTCCCTTTTTCCAGGCCTGTTTTTGTTTTCTCACTGCAGGGCAAACACAGAGCA
>JAHXMQ010006307.1:3967481-3987664 GCA_020466415.1 Ammodramus savannarum pratensis | reverse complement strand
CAGAGCTCTCAGAGTTTTGGGGAACGTTTTTTGCTGTGTCCCTGGATCCCAGCAGGGTGTGTGTTTTAAGGTCCTTGGAAATTCTGTGTTTCCTGTGCTCTCAGAGAGCCCAGCCCAGCTGTGTCTGCAGGGGGGACACTGGCAGTTCCCAGGCTAAATGCTAACCCAGGTTTTCAGGCAGCATTGTGTTACACGGACACTTTGCTGCTGGTGCCTCAGGGCTGAGCAGGAGTGGGGCAGGGGATGAGGGGAAGCACAGATCACCTCTCAGCCACTGTGAGTGAGAAAGGCTGTGCTTCCCAGCTTGGCTCATTTCTGATGAGTGCACAAGGCATGTTGTGAGTGAGCCCCTGGTTGTCTTTCTCTTGTGTAACAGGATGCAGCACTTGATGTCCTGGCATAGCACATACACTGCATTTTTATTTCCCTCCATTGTTATGCATTGAGAATGTTATCCTGGCATATTCATTGCATTATGCTTATTTCTTGGTCTGCTCACAAAAATTCATCCTTCCACACCTTTTTCTTCTTGGTGTTCATTTCAGTAATCAGCATTTAGTAGAAGAATTTTAAGTTGCTTTTGCATTTGTCAACACTGAATTGCATCTTCTGTCCCACCACCTGTTACAAAGCTCTGCTTCCCTTTGAAGGATTGTCTAGTGCATTGTATTTTAATTATTTTTAAGAAAATGTGGTTGCTCTTAGACTTAGCAAGATTTGTTTCCTTTATATCTTCTCAGTTTTCAAGACCTTTTGTTAAGAATTCTCTACTAGACTTTTTCCATTCCTTAGACATATTCTATATAAAAATGTTGAATTCACTCCTGGTTATTACCTTTTTTTTTGTTCTTTAACAGCTATCTATTGCTATTGTAAATTCCTGATCTACATGTTTGAATCTAATTTTGTTTGGCATTACAACTCATATATCAGTACAGAAGAGCTCCTTGATCTCCAAAATACCTACTTTTTCATTTTTATATGCTAATGCATGTAATATAGCTCTGCCCTGTGATACTGTAGTGGTTTTTAATTAAGCAATCCTTAATTCTTATTCTTTGAGCAGCTTAGCCATCTTGTTCTCAAACTTGTTCAATATTCTTAGTTTTTACATTGTGTAGGCCTTTGACATCCTTCTCAAACTGGCAGTGCTGTACCTGCTGTGTTCTCTGCTCCAGCTCAGTTTCTGATGTCTCTTGAGTTTGTCTTTATTTCTGCTACTATTTAAAAAAAAAAGGTGGATTCCATTAATATGATACCTAATATTTTCTGAAAGTGTTAGCATCTGCTGGCTTTGCTGTTTCCCTGTCTCTCTGCTAAGGGAGAAGAAACATTTGAACAAGTCGTTGAAGTTAGTGATTGCAGTTGTCACATTCCTTGATCATGGTATTGTTTCCTTATGATTAAATTCATTGACTTGCTCATGCCTGTCAAATATATGAATTTACAAACCCTGCATTTCTTGGCCTTCTGATACAAAACCTAATTTGGAAGCTGGAGTCCCTACTGGATGTATTTTCCACAATATTTAACCTGATTTACTTGTGATGTGGAACAATCTCGTGCTGTTCCTTGCATGTTTGACCTGTCATTTAGAACTGCTGTATCACCAGCACAAACAAAATCTGATATTGACTCTTAGACCATGAAATATTTCTGTTGTTCCAATCTACAATTTCTTCTTCTAATGAAGCAATGGCAGTAACAAACCAGAAAAGAGATTGCATTCTCAGTTTGACACCAGCAGCTGTATCAGACTCTTTGCTTAAGTTTGCATTTTCTTTAACCAGCAAAGCCATACCTTGAAATACAGTTAGGTAAATTTAATTATTTTTGCCTGCTTCCTGTAATATTTCAAGATATGCGAAAATGAATCACAATGGGGGTTATCATCTGCTTTCCTAAAATCTATAAATTTATAATGGGTAGATATTGCTTTATTGCATTACACAATTTCTTACACTCTGTTCACATCATAAGTCCTTTTATTTCTTTCATTTTGACTTGAAAAGCTCTGCGCAGCTTGAATTGTTTTATTTAAATCTTAAAGTTTTGCCTTCATCAGAGTTATCATTATTTCTTTGTTCCCATAAAGAAGTTTGAATTGTTATCAGCTTGATTGACACCACCCATTTTGGGTGACAGATGGACATGTGCAAACACAGTCCCATCCAGGGAATCCTGGTTGGGATTGGATACAGCTGAAAAAGCAGCAAAACTGCAGGGCCATGAAGTCCTGAGTGCTGCAGGATAGAGATCCCAGCCACTCTTTACAGCTGCCATGAACTTAATGTGAAATAATGTTCAGATGTCTTAAAGGAAAAATAGGAGCTCCATATGTGCAGCCTCTATAGAAAGGTAATTTCTGCAGAGTAGAGAGAAGAAGAAATGCATTTTTACCATAGGGAACCTTTTCTGGACAATGCCATACAAAAAAACCTGCAAGGAATTTTGCAGTCTGCAGAGTGGAATTCTCTTTCATGAGAGCACAGGCCCTGGAATGGGGAACTCAGATTGCACACTGGGAAAGGAGGGAGCCAAGCAAACATTGTTAATCCTCATCAGAAACATGCAGCCATGAGCAAGTAAAACAATGAAGGCATGTGTGCTATTCATAGTTTGCCCCATTGATGCAGTTTTTGCATTCAGTTATCAAGAAAATTTATTTTACTATCCAATTCGTTTTTATTTTACGTCTAGTGAAGTTTTGTAATATTAATTACCAACATAAAAACAAAGATGCAGTGCACTGAAACAAATGGATGCTTTTTTACACTTAGATTAAAACATTACTTTTAATTGTTTACAGTGAAATCTCCTTGCTGTCATGCTGGTCTTAACAGGGTTATAAACTTTTAAGTTCTTAGAAGGAAACACAGAAGTATATTATCTTCTAGCCATGGTGTAATCCACCATTAATTACCCAAATATTGCTGCATTTATACTGTATCATGTACTTATCAAACATCTACATGACTCCTTAACTATTTCCAAAACAAGAGCCATTATTTACCCACTGTGAAAATAGCCTTGTGTTAGTGGTATTAGAAATCATTAGCTCTATTAAGTCTGTTATCAGCTCTGCTAGCAGCTGGAAATATCCTGCAGCTCAGGAGGGCTCCAAAATGTTCCCCACTCATTATATTCTAGATCACTTTGTTTTCTTGTACACTGGAAACAGATTATAATCACATTCAGCCACGGGCAAAAATAGAAGCTGACAACAGTGGTAGGAAAAAAAAGATTTATGAAACTTTTCATTGCTTGGGGCAGTGTTTTGAACACGATAGCAGTGTTGTCCCTTAGATAGTGAACAGTTCAGCTATGTCTTTCTATCATCTTGGTGTTCCATGTCTCAAAATGACAATTATCACACCATAAATACAGCCCAGAGCATTACAGATGTCTATAAGCAGAATCCATATTAATTGGTAATGCATAAAAAAAGAGATGGCTAAGTTTGTTAGCTTAGGAAATAAGTCTGGGTTTTTACAAGTATAGAATAGCACATAGAAATATTAATTTTGCCTTTTCATTGGTTGCTTTGAATAGGATTGACTCAAAAACAAATGGTATCTGAAGTGTTTGGGGTTCAAAGGATTCCTTTATTAGTCTTTTCTCCTTTGAGTGAGGCTGGGCCTCCAAACAGAACGTGTTAAGTAGCAGAATTTAAATTATTTCTTTAACTTGCCTTAAGATCATGGGTTTGGGGTTTTTCTTTTCCTTAACAGAAACATTGTTTGCAAAAACTGTTCCTTCTTGAGAAAGAAATAGAATTTAATTTTGCAGAAGCTATAGTGGTGAAAGAATAAGGATGTCTCCATGCAAGTATCTTTTACAGGTGCAGAGCTGTGGACTCCCTATTTTCTAGGCTGCTTGAAATAATACTGGAGTTGAAGAAGGATTTATCTTAGGAGCTTGCAGTCATGTCTCTGAAGTAGGAAACAAGATGGTACTGCTGGGCTGAGGGAAGGGTTTGTGTAACACAAACTGCTCACATCTAACACTAATCAGAAAGGATTTGTGTCTGTAAGTAATTACAGATACAAATAAGATAAGTCTCATAGATAAGTCTGCAATGTCTGAGCTGGCTCTGTGTGATCCAGCTCCCTAGGTGTGCCCAAAGTGGGAAGCAGAGCTCATCCTGCTCAATTCTGCATTCCTCCTGCCCATGCACTTCCCTTGTCCTGTCCTTCTCAGCTCTCCTGGTTGTTTCCCTCTCTTTTTTACTCTGAATCTTGCCTAAAGAAAAATGCAACTGTCATGGAGCTTTGCACCATTTTATTTCCTTCTTTCCCACCTCTCCTCGTCTGCCCTGGTGGTTGTGTCCCTTTGTAGCACCTCTGAGGAAGGTGCAGCCAGTGGATCCTGTACACTCCTCTCCTCTCCCCAGCCACACTCCTGCTGACTCCTCTTCCCTCCTGTGCTGGTTCTGGGCTGACAGGGCTCTGCCTGCCCCAGCAGCCCAGTCTGGCCCCACCAAGAGCCCCAGGCAGGGTTTTTGCTTCACCTGCTCATCATTTGTTCCTCTTTTTGAACATCAGTGTTGTCCTGTGTGTAGGTGTATGTCCAGATACCTCTGTGTACCAAACACATTTTAATGTGAAATGTATAAATCCCATTACTTCAGAAATTCTATTTTAGCTATGCTCTCCTTCTTGCTGATCACCTGGGGTAAATTAGTGTAGGTCCAAATCAAACTGAAGCTGTAACTCTCCCTGTTGTTCATGTGAAGAGCTGAAATCTGCTTCACTTGAGTTTGTCTGAGCATCATCTGAAGTATTTATAACCAAGGCTCTAAAAATGTTACAAAGATAGTAGCATGCCATTTCTCTTTATGCAAAACCCACTTTGCTATGACATATCTGGAGCAGAGAAAAGGCTAACATGCTTATTTTGCCAGCTAACCTAAGTGAACAAATAGGTACAGAAAGATTGAAGTGGGAATTGTTATATTTTATGTGATCAATCAGGTTTTGAAGCAGGCTGAGAGTAATTTGGTGTTGTGCAGGGATGTCAGAATTCCTGCCAGTTTTGCAAGATGCTTGACTCTTTGAAAGAATGGAAGTAACAATTTTAAGCAGAATTATTTGATTAGGCGTCAACCTGTTGTCTTTCTGCTTTCAGCTGTAAAGATACTTCACACACATGGGGAAATACAGGAAAGAGAATGGCATTAGGGAGGAAAATTACCAATTTTTTATCTAACTTGGAAATAAGTTTGTCCAAAATTAAGATGGAGCATCTGATTTTGTGTTTCTATGTCACAAAAAAAGTTATAGACCTTGATGGTGCTTGAAAAAATTCCTCCAACATCTAGAACAAGGCGTGCCAGTGAGTGGGGATTTCATATTTCAGCAGATGCTACAGAAATGTTTGGGCTTTTTTTTTTTTTTTGCTGTAGACATATTTTAAGGATACTATCTTTACAAAACACAGGTCACTGTGTATTTCAGCAATGGAATCATAAGAGGACCTTTGTGTTTCTGTGGGTGAGAGCTGATTTATCTGTATTTTTTTGTTTGACTGAGTGTTTAAGGTGGATGATCTTGGAGGATGGATTGTAAGAGGTGAGGAGCCAAGGGGCAAATCTGAACTATTGATGGCAGGACAGGGAAAGAATTAAAAAAACCACAAAAGCAAATCAGGAGAAAAAACCACAAGCTTAAAACAAAATAAATCCTAAAAGTAGTAGCTATGAGTGGTAGAGGGATGAGAAGGAAAGGAGCAATGGTATTTCATGAAGAGTTTTCAGGACCTCTTAGAGCTCTGGCCCTGCTCCAGCCTGCTGTTCCTTTGCATGTGGTGACACAACTTTATAAAAAACATTGCACCAAAGTGCTGTGTGTTCCCTTTCTCACTCCCTTTGCTTCTCTTCTCCACCTCTGAAAGACTTTGTGTGTCTCGAACAGGATAGTTCATTTTTAGCACTGTTCCACCACAGCCTCAGAGGTGGAATTTCCCTTCCTGCCCTGGGGGGTGGTTGCTCACTGTGCAGATGGACATTGCTCATGTTCAGCACACCCTGCACATTCCTGCCCTGCTGGGGAAGCCCCAGGGTGTGCTGACCCAGTGCCCCTTTGGGCTCTCCAGCTTTGCTGTTTGATGAGCAGGGGATGTGAGGCAGGGGCACAGGGTGACTCAGTGACCCCAACACCATCCTCTCCACTGGACTCTGTGCTCAGCTGCTGGCTCGTTTGGTACAAAGAACAACCTTCCTTGAGTTTGAAGTTAATTTCTTTGTAGTCTGGAGCGTGAGCACAAAGTGGCTGAGGCAGCTTCCGTGTCATGTGGTGGCTCCAAAGAAAGCACAATGAAGTCACCTCAGCCCTGTGCCAGGAGCAGGGGGAGTGAGGCTGGCACCAGCCCCATGCTGCTACCCAGAGTGCTCCACCTTGCTCTTCACATCAGCCTGTCTTTGTCACTTGCTCCTAAATTTGACTCAGAGGCTGCTTTAGCAGCAGGTTCCCTCTGTTCAGAGGGTATTTTGCTGCCAAAACATACTTTTAATGAGAAGACCAGCTGTTCTCCCTCAGGACCGAGCTTCCACTTGCTCCTTAGTTTGCTTCTTAATTGTCTTATCACTGATGAATAATTTAATAATTTCTCTTCAGTATTTCATAAATTTAGAGTCTCAGTTAATAAAAATATAATGTACAGCAACAGAGAGTTGGTTCTCTTCCCTTCCAGTCGTGGCACAGCTTGTCATATTTCCCTGAGCAGTATCAAACAATATGCAGCTAAATTGAAATACTGAAACCAGATCAAGATGTCTATCAGCATCCTACACTGATGTGCAGTTTGGGGTTTATTCCAGACTATTTTATGATGCAGAAAATCTGCATAGATCAGTCTTCAAGCTTTAAGGATGACTGGCTTGCATGCCCTGTAGAGAGTAGTTTTTGCTCTTGTATCTCTCTTAAAATATACTCATTTCAAGCTAACTTGACATTAGCTTGAAAATCTAAACCTGCCCCATGGGTGGGACTTGTGTTATACATCAAATGGAAAAATCTCTGATCAGCTGTGTGATGTTGGTTTGGGGGTTTTTGGTGTTGTTTTTCAACAGGTGTAAGAGATCTGGCAGAATACTGCATTTCTAAATCTTCATCCAGTGGAGAAGTTTCCTCATCTGTTTCTGATTACTGAGAGGTGTAATTGAAATATTCTGCATTTAAAAAAACAAACAAACACCCAAACCAAACCTGTTTGAAACAATAGTTAAGTATGGGACACTTTCTGTTAGCACTGGAATTCATTTTCATGTGTTTTAGTTTATTGTGACTGGAGAAACATGTCAGATGCTGGAAGAAGAAAAAGATCTGGGTGAAACTGATGGACCAGGTTCTGGTCACACAATTCCCTGTGAGTTCTCTGCTGTTTCAGTTTGTAACATAAAATTCCCATAACATCCTTTCCTCACTGGGTTTGTTTGTGAAGCACATGAACACACAGCAGATCCTGTAGAGAACACAAGGTGTTGTCACTGTTGTTACATTCTGGTTGTTGGTATTGGTCATTTCCATGTGTGTCGTTGACTGCAATCACTTTTGAGGCAAAAACTCCACAGTCAACGTTGCCACAGTACAACATGGTTTGGTTTAAGGTCCCTTTCTCTACCATGTTTAACTGTCCAGTTCAATGTCTCCTCTGCCCTCCCATGTTTGTGAACATTTCTTTCAGGTGCATTCATTTGAAATGAAATCTTTTCCATATAGGCATCATATTTTTTTAGAACTGTGCAAGAAAACCCTATTTTTTAAGAATTATATTAAAAAATGGTACCTCTTTCTGATCCAGGTGTCATGTGCATGCAGCCATATTCTGATAACCTTCTGAAAGTGCAGTTTGTTATTGAAATGAGTTCCTCCCTTAGTGAAATTGAGTTGATAAATGAGTGTAAATTAAAATCTTTCACACATAACAGACAAAAAGAATTACTGAAAATTAGTGGATATCTTAAGTTTGTTTTTTTAAATTTATACAGTAACTTTTGTTGGTGTGGAGTCACAGCTACCCAACAGCAATAATTTAATCAGATAACTTTATTTTTTAAAGTAATTTGATTTTCGTTCATTCCATGATAAGTATTGTCACCTAGTAAGTATCCCACTACCGAAAACCATAGTTATCTGTAATTTACTGGTAAAAATATAACAAAAACAGCTTTCACTATCAACACTACACCTGTTTAGGGGAAAAGAAGTCCTCTCTGCTTTGGAATTTCTTAAGCTTGACAACACATCTGTTCCTAAATGTTCCTCTGACATTGTGGTTCATAGAAGGTCTGTGAAGAAAAGTCTTGATGTATTAAGCATGTCTCTATGGAAGATTTAACACAGTTTTCTTGCATATTAATTTAGAAATAGGAAGATTGTGCGCTGTCATTCTGTATCCTAGTTGTGATATCAAATTAAAATAATGTTATTAGATTTTTCAAATATAGAATTGCAATTTAATATCTGCTGTATTAGAAGTGGTGACAGATTAATGCAAATGGGCTCATTCTTCTAGTGGGCTCCTGAGAGGTGGAAACAACAATGAGGAGCCAAAACTTGGGGAGGGGGAGATTCTTGTTCCAGGTCTGTCAGATTAAATCTGATCCAAATTTGCTGCCCACACTGTCCAAACGTTATCTGGACAGACCAGGGTCAGTGAGCTTCTGCTCTCATCTGCTGATAGCTCCTTGCTGATCTGCCTGTGGCCTTTGCACGTATCACTCATAATTGTCATTTCTCTGTGGGAGAAGCTTCTCTAAGAGCTCTTAGGATGCTTTGATTTTGTGTCTTTGTCCCCTCTCCTCTTCTGACTCTTTCCTTGCCCCATATATCAAAGAAGTCAAATTGTCTGAGTAGTTGCAGAATGCTCATCTTTCCTCCTTTGCCATGATTTCACAAGCCAACTTCAGCGTCAAAAACTTTTCTTCCTTGGTCCGTGGGTTTGCTGAAATTCAGCTTTCATATTATGGCTTTACCTGTCCTGAACCTTTTCTGTCCAAGGAATTCCTGCAATCTACGCTTAGGGTAAAGCAGAGATTTCAGGCACAGGTTTTGTTTGGTTCACACCATTAGAAAAAGCTGCTAGCAATTTTTGCAGAATCACAGAGGTTTTACCCAATTCGATATCTTGATTTTTAACAACTCTCTAGTCTCCTATGTCTTTAGTTGGATAAAATATTGTGGTCATCCTCTTTTCCCATTTTTAAATTCTTCTTTAGTGTTGCCACTGTCATGATTATCAATACAGCATGGCACTTGAGAAGTGTATGGCACTTGTGGGCTGTTTCCTTTCTGCTGTGCTATAGAGTGAATGTTTTTTTCACTTTCTTTTCACAGTGTTAAACACCACTTAGTTCTGTGGCAGCCTCAGACATTCTGAAGGAAGGAACAGTATATAATGCAATTATGATAGCTGCTTTTTGCACCTTAAGTAGGAAGTGGAATCTGTTTCCTCCTTTCTCAATTAATACCATATTTCTGTGGCTTTTACTTTGCTTTGCTGGGCTCAGAAAAATAAAACGATGGCCTTGAGATGAGCCAGGTCTGTGGAGCTGTGCTGGTGTGAGGAGCTGGGGTGAGGCTGTGCTGCCAGAAATGTGTTCAGGGCAGTGATGGGTAGGGCTGTGCTGGTCCCTCTCCCCTCCACACTGCTGAAAGGCATTGCAGTTCCCTGCCTCCTGTTTGTTCTGGTGATGTGGGAGCACTCCAGTGGTTGGGACCTGCCAGGATGGTTACACAGCCACTTCAGGCTGGGAATTGGATTGCCTTCCCATGCTGGAGAGGGGAGAGCAGGGCAGATGTGGAGTGGCAGCCCAGAGCACACTGCGCTGCATTCTGCTGTGGGACACAGGCTGGGGAGCTGGGCAGGGGGGCAGCAGCAGCACAGCCCCAGGAAATGAGAAGTGATGGGAAGTGATGGTGTTTCCTGTTTCACTAATTGTAAGCAATTAGATGGGTCTTATTTAATTTTATTTTTAAATGGAAAAGATCCATAGCCTATCAATGCAGGACAGCTCCCAGCCAGGGAATAATGTGCTCTGACTCCATGATTCAGAAGACTGAACAATTGCTTTATTAATATTATTATTAATATAATATTATTTATATATACTATATACTATATTACATTAAGTTATATTACATACTATACTATACTATACACTATACTATACTATATACTATACTATACTATACTATACTACTAAAGTACTAAAGGAAAACCTGTGACCCCTTACCAGGCAGTCAAAACACAGCTGTGACCAAATTGGTCAGCCAGTCCAAACAACCATCAGCAGAGTCCAATTAACAAATCACTCTTCACTAAACAATCTCCATAACACATTCCACATGTGCCAAACAGGAGCAGCAAGTAGAGATAAGAATCGTTTTCTCTCTCTGAGCTTTCTCTCTGCTTTCCCCAGGAAAAATCCTGGGAGAGAGAATTATGTGTCCCTCTGTTCCAAGAGTTTGTGAATACCACAATAGCCTTGTTCTGAGAGTCTCTTCAAGCTCCTGTAATAGAGAATTGCATGGAGGTTTAATGTCTTGGTAAGGATTGAGTCTCTGCAAGATGTTAGTAATGCTATTTAGAGAAGACAACTCTTGATTTTTCTACCTAGACAAAGTTTTCAGTGGGCTGTTCCCTTTCTGCTGTGCTGCAGAGTGAGTTTCTAGCTTGCAGGAGATTTTTCCATGGTAAATGCAGTGGTAGGGAAGTATTTGCTGCAGTGCTCCTGAGAGAATTGCTGGCCATCACAAGCTCCATGGATGCCTCATCTGAGTGATCAATTGTGTGAGGCTTTTCATACAGCACTTTACAATTAATTAAAAAATAATTACAATTAATTTACTTTATAATAAAATGCTTTTCTGTATTTTATTCATTGACCCATGGTTTCACCTGAGTAACAGAATCTTTTACTTGTAGTAGCTGAAGATAACATCTCTGGTACCTTGACAAGTCAGGAAACTTAAACAGGACTTCTTATCTGACTGGTTTGTGACTTTCATTCTTTAGTCCAATAACAGCCAATAAAGAATTCAAATGAAATCTCACTGCCTGTGAAAGAAATGCCAGTCATGTAGTATTGCAGCTTGCAGTACCCTGGAGGCAGACAAATCCTTGTTTCTGTCTTGTACTTCCTTGTGTCTTGCCTGCTTTTAAAAAGAGAAATAACCCATTGAAAAGCCTGATCCAGGGCAACAGGTACATTGCATTATATTTGCTTTTCTTTACTCTAGAATTATGCAACATTCCTCTTACTTTTCCCATATATTCCACACAAATTATTTTTGCCTGTTGTACATGTAGAGAAACAGATGGTCCAGGTAGTAAATAACTGGCTTCCCAGGAGCTATGAAATTGAATTCTCCCAGGTAGCTCCTCCAGGAACCCTCTGTTTGCTGGTATATGTCAGTGAGCCTTCATGTTAATGATGCTTATATATCAGTGTTTATTTCCATCAGTTGATTATCCGTTGGTTCAGCCCTAAAAGTAAAACTGTTTTTAATTAATATTTTCATGCTTTTTGAGGGCCAAAGGGGTTATGTTGTAAGTAATTTGGGGAAAAAATTGGTTAAACCCTGAAAACCCACTGAAGAACATTGTTGCAAGATGGAACTTGTTGGGTTTTTTTCCTTTTAGACAAGAAAAATATTATATTTTTGTTGATCCTGCTGTTGAACTGAAAAAAAAAATGTAGATTGGTGTGCATTATGGTTAATTGTCCTAAGGCGGTAGTATAAGATGGAATAAGAAAAAAAAATTCAGAAGTTGAAAAATTTAGTGCTGCTGGGAAGAGATAATACTGCCTCAGAAACAGAGGAATTACGTGTTGCTGAAAGCCTGGTTCAATATATTTCATTTCATTCGTAGTTCAGCTGCCAAACTTCTCAGTGGTGCAACTTGACCTTACAGATCCTTCAAACAGCAGAAAGATTCCAAATCATTACTCTGCTGATAGACCATTCCTTCTCTCAAAGAGCTGCAGCACCTAGAAGCTGATTTATTAAAAATGCTGTTTCCCAGTAGATCTTCTTTCTGACATAATTACTTTAGAAATTTATTTTGAGAGACTCTTTCTGGTATAAGTTTTTAGGAGGTTGGGATTAACAGAAAAAGTGTTTTGGATGCTGTGTAATACTTTCTGTGACACTTGTGGAATAATCAAGGTCGTGCATTGCATTAAACCACTTGTGGCTGGCATTTCTTTTGCCCCTTGGAAACCAAGAGAGTTCCAGCTCAGTGGGTGATGCAAGATCCCCAGTGCTGCTGTAACAGCTTCAGGGATGACTTTCTATTGCACCTGGGACTCACAATCAATTGGAAATTATAGCACAGTCATTCTTATTTCACCATGACAATTTTCGGGGTCCCCCATAGGCCAGTCAGAGAAGCAGCAGCTTTCAGGCCATAATTCTATCAGGAAAATGCCACCAGGTTCCACTGCTGGCCTGAATATGTTCAGAAATTGCTGTCTGTTGTTCAGAAAAATCTGTGTCTTCATTTTCACTTTGGTGTGATTCCCAGTGCTTCAAATTGTTTGAGCTCAGGCAAGAATTTGTCTGAGTCTTTAGACAGGGTCCAGCTCTTTCCTATTCTGCAGAGCCAAGCCTAGAGAACAACATTTACCTTTCTGCACTAAAATGTTCCATAGTCATGATGACAGTAATAATGAGCTTCATTGCTTAGAAACAGAACTGCCTGCTTTTCTTTTTAGCTCTTCTTACTTCAGTGCCTTCTTCAAACAATAGTGTGAACAGTGCTCATGTACCTGAGCTGAAGAAGATAAATACATCCTTAAACTCTCTGAAATATATTTCATGTTTATATCAGTGTTTGGAAACTAAATTAAAAGATAGATTGAAAAAGATATGGGATTATTCTTTTTCAATTAGAAAGAAGACAACTTCAACTTCTCTTTCAAAATTTGAAATAGTGTGTCTACCTTTTCATATATGTGTAACATACACATATATACAATGTAAAGTACCAGAGGACATTGAGTCTGCATAAACATTATTATTGAAGTGATTTGCCACTGACCAGACATGATTTCATGCAGCCCATGCACCTCAGGCAGTGTGATAATGAATATTTAAGTGATGCATTTCAACAAATATAATTAGTACATGGTGTCTCAGGGAATACTGTCTTGTAGAGCAGTGAGTTTGAACCTTTTTGCAGGTGACCCTCACTTGAGAGAAGTGGTTATGGGACTGTAATCCCTTAGGTTTGACTCCTGCTGAAGGGTCCAGTTTTGCTTTAGCTTGTATGACTGTGCACACTGGATTTTGTGGGCCAGCAATGGGGTATTTTTACTTTGGCATTTTTTTTTTGTTTGGTTTGGGGTTTTGTGTTTGTTTTTGTTTATTTTTTTGTCAGAGCAACATTTAATTTTGTACTGTGATATTGTGCTGAGGCCATGGCTGCAATGCACTGGCAGACACTGATAAGTGACTTACTGTTTCATATCACACATTTACTGAATTTTCAGTTTGAAATGTACAGTCTGGGATGACAGCCAGTCATTCAACCTATTCTTGCCTCAAAGAGTGTAAAAAAAAAACAGGCAGACAAAAGAAGGAACACCTGGCACATGTCTTGGGTTTCAAACAACAAGAGAGAGGGGTAATGGTATCCATGGTTAGGAGTGAGATAACTTTCTTCTGTACAGCATGTGTTGAAAACATTTTCAAAACATTGAGATGCCATTTAGGAAGGGCTTAGCAGAAAACAATGTAGAGAATGAAGCAAACAAAGAGGAGAAGTGGAGCAGAGGCAGCACAAAGCCCAGCCTGTGACCCTGCCGAGGTCCCCAGGGCTGGGGCTGGGCACAGCAGCTCCTGTGGCACTGCCACCCTCTGCTCTCCCTGGCTCAGAGCAAGGGGAGCTGCCTTGGGAGATGGATTTGGCTTGGAAGGTGGCCCTGTGGCTCTGTGAAACAGCCCTTGCTCACTGGGATGGCATCATGTGGATTCCTTGGGAAAACAGTGTGGCAGAGGGATTTGAATAAAGAGCCAGCAGTGCTGCAGACAAGGTTTCTAATGCTGCCTGACAAGGGTTGTCTGTGGGCTTTTTAATGATTTTCTTTCAATTCATCAGCTACAGTTCTGGGTTTTGGTTTTTTGGGTTTTTTCTTTTTTTTTTTTTCTTTTTTTTTTTTTCTTTTGTTTGTTTGGTATTTGCATTGTTTAAAGCATAAGGAAATAGCTGTGTCATTGTTCATTTCAGAAAAATAATACGTGTTTGGGATTTCCCTTTCAGTTCTTTTGTGAAAAGGAAGGATGAGGAGGTGTAATGGCTCTTTAGCGTTTAATAATGTCACAGAGGATAATTTGGCACAACTAAGATACCATCTCCATTACTTTTTGAGGTAGTATTGACAAGGAACTGGGATGCAGGGAAGCAATTGCTTTGCTGAGATTAAGGATGCTGCCTTTCCTGCTTTGTATTTCATTTGTGAGGTGGGAATCAACTTGTTCTCCTCAGATCATTTTGTTGCTTGGATTTAGTGCATGAGTTGGGTGTACCAAAGCCTGGGAAGAGCTATGAAAAGCTATTTGATCATGTTAAAGCAGATCTGAATTTTCTTTTGTATTCTAGTCAACATTTGGATTATAAAAAGCCCAGCAGTGGTGTTTGGGAGTGTGTGCTCAGGAGCTCTCAGCCATCTCAGATGTGCCTGTAACTTTGGGACATCCAGGGGCTCTGTGTGACCCCTGGGGCTGCTAGGCTGTGCCACAACAGCACTGCTACCCTACTTTGTTTAAATGTTTCACCAGGTAAAAGAATGAACTGAGCAAATTTTATTTATTTTATTTTATTTTAGTATTTTTGTTCTGATTAAACCCTACTAAGTCAATCGGGTAGCTTATGATTGCTTCAAAGCTACCCAGATCAGACTTTGTGTTCTCAGATTACTTAATTACAATGCAATTTACCCTCACTCAACTTCTAATTTGCAACGAGTGTTGCTGATATTCTTGACTGCAGAAAGATCTCTTGAAGAATGACATGTTGATTATGTGGACACCAGGCCGTGATTTTTTGGAAATGCTCAGCACAATCAATGTGTACTAAAATTGATTGGAATTAGATATGTTGTCTGTTTGTGAATTTAAATGAGAAATTTGAAAATATTTAAAAGCCTAAGTGTGGAGAGTACCAGTATTTCAAGTTTCCAGGTCTTTGATTTTCTCTATGGTTTTAAAAGACCTTTCCTTAAATTCTAAATGTTTGAGTTTGTGTAGTCTATCCAGGTGAAATGACTAATTCACCTAATAATTGAGCAAAGGCATCATTTCCTCAGTATTGTCCCCCAGACCAATACTGGCTACTGCTATATCTAAAATAAAATCCATTTCCTGATGTAAAACGCCAGATGTGCTCCATCAAAACAATCATTGTGTTTAAGCTTCCAAATCAAGGGCAATTTCCAGGGGCCAGAGTGTGTCATGCCATGGGATCCATGGGGCCAATCCCTTTGGATCCTTTATTATGGGACACGTGATTTCCTCCTCTGGACTTCAGAGCTCAGCAGATTTGCTGGTAAAATTTTAATTCAGGCAAAGATGCTCATAGAGAAGTACTCAGATACTCAGATGTGGATCCAGTTTTATATCCCTGGCAAGTTGAACAGTGTTGTCTCCTGCTTTTGATTCATTTGAACAGGTTTATGAAGAGGCAGCACATTAAGCTTTTATCTCTCTCATATATACACAAGTGTGTGCATGTCCCTAGTTAGTACTTTTTATATATATAAGCTTTTATACATTTTAATAGAAGCTATATAATATTTATATGATGTTAATATTGGTGTTTGTTTATTTTTCTGTATTAAATGCTACATTTGTCTTGCACCAGGTTTCAGAGTTTTTGCAGCTGCAATGTGTGTTCAGTTACCTCTGCACAGCTCATTTTGCAAAGTATCT
This sequence comes from Ammodramus savannarum pratensis, assembly GCA_020466415.1. Taxonomy (NCBI): domain Eukaryota; kingdom Metazoa; phylum Chordata; class Aves; order Passeriformes; family Passerellidae; genus Ammodramus; species Ammodramus savannarum. The sequence goes on along the minus strand of JAHXMQ010006307.1, from coordinate 3,971,732 downwards.
TACATTTACTGTGTGGGAGCTGAATCTTGAGGCAGATTAAATAATCTGTGGTAATTTGATTTCAGCTCTTTTTTAGTCTTACAGAAATGCTGTTCATTCTCATTGATGTGCACTTGGCTCACTTTTAAGAGCAGCCTCCATGGTATTGTGGTGACAAGATTCAGAATCTTTATTTAACTGGTGCTACTGTGGCTCTCAGAGCAAAGCTGTTTTGTTTATGTGGGAATGACTTTTTGGTACTTATCCTTGAGAAGGAAAAGCTGCATCTAAAGTAAGTTGAGAAAACATGATGCACATGAATCTTGTGAAGTAACTATTAACACAAGGGCACATATTTGTATTTTATCACTCATAAATATTCACTTATTGAAATCCAAGCATGCTTTGTTTAAAGTCAGAACACAGACTTGGAGAGTAATTCCACTTAAGCTTCTGTGCGTGTGGATATTGTCCAAACACATTTTCTTCCTGCTGTGTCTTGCTCTGCATGCTGTTGTGGAATGGCACAGGACTTAGTACAGATTATTGATTTGATGTTCTTGGAGGTCCAAACGGGGGTTTTAAACATCAAACTTTATTGGCTAAACAGTCTCTTTTATGCTTAGATAAGACATAGCCAAGGATAGTGAGGAGAGCTGCACATATGATGGCCTTAAAATTTAGGATGTGTTCATAAAAGGTGACTTTGTATTTCAAGCAGCTGACATTCCCACAGGGTGCACGTTCTGGCAACAGACATTCCAAAAAGATAAAGAAACTGCTGTGTAGATTTAAGGCAACACGGGGAGGATGCAGAATTTATTATAATTCATTTTTAAAAGTTTCTTATCAGAGGAGAAGTTATACTTGCCTTGTGTAAGCCCCAGGACACCTGGCTCTGTTCCTCAGCAGCCCGCGCTCCCGTCAGAAATGCTGCACACGAGCAGCCTCTCCCCAAACCCTGTGGCTGTGCTGCTGTTGGGAGAGGCTCTTTCCCTGCCTCTCCCTGCCCTGGAGAGCAGTGCCAGCACAGAGCTGCCCCTGGGCTGCTCTACAACCCTGGGCTCAGGCTGGGAAATGTTCCGAGATCCTCGAGTCTGACCCTGAGCCCAGCCCTGGCAGGTCACCCCAGCCATGTCCCCAAGGGCTGCTGCAGCTCAGGGCTCCATGCTGGAAAAACATCCTCCTGCTGCTCTGGGGTTTGGATGTCACTTTGTGTCTATTTTGGTTTTTTTTTTAATAAATATTGGCCTTCATTAACTTACAGTAATTACTCAGTTCAGCAGCTTTTCTAGACTTCTTTGTTTCATGTGACAAAGATCAGTCTTGCTGCAAATGATGTTTTGTGATGTTTTCTTTTTATTACTTGATTCATTAAGTACAATGAAGTACTTTGCTTCAGTTTCTAAAAACAAACATGCATCATTAGAATTATCACTTCTCTAGTATTACTGATTAATGTTCACTAGAAAACAACTTGATACAATGTCTAAAGCATACAGTTCATTATAGTGTTTGTTTTCTTTATTCTCTTTTGCTGTTTTGCTGGTTTTATTAGACATAAATTATTGTAATGTGTGGAATTGCACATGAACTTATTTACCAGTCTACATTTATGTTTAGAAAAGTGACAATGTTAGAATGACACCTGCTTATCAGATTTTCTTTTCATGTGCTGTTATTTTAATGCATTTGCCTTAATGATCAGAAAAAACTATTTTCATTATCAATGCAAACATATCAGTACTCAAAGAATGAGAAAAGTTTATATCCTTCTTTATCCCTAAAAATATCATCTGTCATTTTTCAATGAAAGAGTCTGAAAGAATTGCATAATTTCCAGATCTTGCTGTGTGTTTGTGGCATTACTAAATAGAAAAACACAGGCCAAATCCTGATCACATGGAATAACATGAAAGATACCATCACTGCCTTGCTGCTCTCCTTTCATATTTGGAGTTTAATCTTCTTGTGCTGGCACAAATCCTGTTCATTTGAAGCTGATTGGTAAAATACAGTGAATGAAAGAAGATTGATTTCTCTGATTAAGTTTTATAGGGGCCTAAAGACCATATTCTCAAAGGCTATTTTTAATCCATTAAAGCTCATCTGCTCAAAGTCCTTGATAGAAACAGAGGGGGCAAATTTCCTCCTGGTAGATGTAGGGAATGGTCCAGCTGCTGACCTGGCTGCTCCACTGAGGAGACTTTCTCCAGGGAGAATCCATGAAGAAATTTATTTTAAAATTTAAATAGAGTCCTTGTCAACATGCCGGCTGTGCAGGCTGGAAGCACTGTTTTGTGTTGCTGATCTCCAATAATCCCTGCTCTGATTTGCCCACCCTTTGATGCCCACAGGTCCAAGAGGCACAGTCTCTTTTCCCAGGCAGTGGCCCCTTGAAAATGCCGAGGAGAGCGGTGCCGCCGCACACATTTGTGATTTGTTTCTCTTTTCTGTTTTAGGCCCTTCAAACCATCACAGCCAATCAACGCTGAGGCCGCCTCTCCCTCCTCCTCACAACCATTCCCTGTCCCATCACCATTCCTCTGCCAACTCCCTCAACAGGAACTCGCTCACCAACCGCCGCAACCAGATCCACGCGCCCGCGCCGGCGCCCAACGACCTGGCCACCACGCCCGAGTCCGTGCAGCTCCAGGACAGCTGGGTGCTCAACAGCAACGTGCCCCTCGAGACCAGGTGGGTGCTCGGGGCATGCACTTTCTCTCTGAACATGATCCTTCCACCCAGGGTTTTTCTCCTGGGAAGCTGAAAGGCAGCGAGAAAAGGAAAACAATACTTATCTCATTTGCTTCTCCTGTGTTGTGCTCCTGTGGAATGTGTTTGGGGGTTGTTTACCCAAGGTGATGTTTCATTGGATTCTGGGGTGAGTTGTTTTCACTCATTGTCAAATTAGGGCTAAGGTGTGTCAGGACTCTGGAAAGAGTCACAAGTTTTCATTATTATCTTTTTTAGCATTTAGTAAGTATCCTTTCTGTATTCTTTAGTATAGTAGTATAGTAGAGTATTCTACACAGTATAGTAATATAGTACAGTATTCTGTATAGTGTTCCGTATTCTTTACTATAGTATAGTATTCTTTAATATAATATAATATAGTATAGTAAAGTATTATATTTATAATAAAATACAAATGAATTAGCCTTCTGACACCATGGACTCAGATGCATTGCTCTTCCCTGCCACAGGGCTTGCCGTGCATCGACAATGGGTGGTGGGGATGGACACCCTGGGAGATGCCACTGGTGGTCCTCCAAAGCACACAGAGAGCAGACTTGGTTTGCTGGGAGTTGTTTTTGGTGTCCACTGTGTCAGGCGTGGTTTTTCTGACACAGCATGGGGAGTGAGTGCCATTAGAACAGCCAGCAGCCCCAATCTGCTTTGCACTGGAAGGTTCACAGTGAATAACTCTGCTCACATCCCATTTTAAAGCCTTTTATTGACTTGGACCTTCCTTGCATACACAACTCATGCTATTAATACAGCATATTTATATCACAGGCTCAGGGACAACTTAGAATTCGTATTGGCTGTGCTGCTGAAAAATTACACATTTTGCCTTTCCTGAAGCAACAAACAGAGGCTCACTTGACATTATGCATTTTGGGAGACTTTGAGAAACAATCTGAGATTCATGACTGACAGTACTATAATTTTAATTTATACCTCATCCAGCATGCAAGTTCATTTTAATCTCTTCTGTACATGTTAACAGCTTGGTGCCTGTGGGGCAAACAGCAGCATATAAATGAAAAGGTGCAGCACTTAGGCCTGACAGAGAAATAAATAAATAAATGCCTGACACGCTGCTGGTCTAAATATTCTGGTTTGTTGTCATTTGGGGTATGGAATGTCAAACATATTTAACTTGCACTTTAAATAGCAGAGTTGGCAGAGCTGATCTCCCAGAATTTAAAATTAGCCATTGTGGCGCTGAATAAAGTGCTTGGAAGAGCAGGGTGGTGTTGCTTGCCCAGAGAGTGACAAAGACAGGAGCAGGTGGAGGAGCTGGGCTGCTGGGAGCACTGGCTCCTGCCAGGGTTTCGGCTGCTTGGTTGCACAACAGCTTCTGGGATGATGTGTTTGGTTTGCAGCCTCCCCGGGCTTCCATGCGGCTCTGCTGGGTCACACCTAGGGGAGTTACACCCCCAGCCCAGCCCCTAAACCCTTGATTAAAGACTGCTCCTCTGCTTTGGAGCTCTGAGGGGAGCTGGGGCTGGAGCTGACAGCACCCAGGCTGGTGTTACTCAGGGG
>JAHXMQ010006307.1:3950490-3967381 GCA_020466415.1 Ammodramus savannarum pratensis | reverse complement strand
TAGAACTTAATTTGGACATCCTGAATTTGTTATTTATTGGTAAGAATTACAAGGTAGAAGTGTTGGTCCTTTTCAGCCAGATTAGTTCTTGCAGTGTGGTTCATTGCCCAGTGTTAGTACCTACTTTTAATTCTGGTGTGGAGTGGCCATGTGCTGTGCCTGGTCTGCCTCTTCCTGCATGAAATTGTTCTTGGGTACAACAATACATTAAATATATCATTTCTGAAGGCTCAAGACTGTCCCAATTTACCAATCACTTTACCTGGAGGGAATTCCTTGGTATATTCACAAAAGGATTCTTTGCCATCTGAGCCACAGCAGTGGCCATTTGTCTGGCTGGGATTTTTTACTGTCTGATTTTGTACCTATTCCCAGCCAGAAGTGACTGTGAATGCCTTTACTGACTTTGGTTCTTCTCTTTTTTTCTTATCCTGCAGCCTCTGGGAGTGTGTGTGTACATGACAAAGGTTACTTTGTGAATACTGTTATTTTTGGAGCTTGCAGGATGCCCGACAGTTAATTGGAGCTTTCTGGAAGACAGGTTTGTCACAGGCAAGCATTAAGCTATTAGAAAATGTCCTGGCAGAATTGCTGTCTTCCAAAACTATTCCAGAGCTGCTTCAGGATCGATTTTAGTTCTTCTCTGAAATTACACACCTGACAGGGCTTGATGACAAGTTTCATCACAAGAATATTAACTCAAAAATGACTGAAACTGATGCTTGTGAAATCACTGAGACTTTCAGAATTAGCCTGTAATTCTTCCCCCTTAAAACTGGTGTTTCATATACATTGATACCAATATACACAAAAAAAAAAAAAAAATTTTGGTAACTTTTTGCTTCAGCATTTACTTTAAAGCTTTAGCTTGTTGCAGAACATTGACCCCTCTCAGGCTGCCCCTTCACAGTGCATGACTCTAATTTTTTTATCTTGTTACTGTTTATTAATCTCAGTAGAGGAGCGCTCAGGAGGCAAAACCAGCACTGACAGCACCTGCTTTATCAAGAGAGGGTTTCATAACTCTCACTTTTCATCTTTCAGTTACCTTCCGTAGATTCTGCTCTCTACTGACAATGATGTGCAAGTGGTCACGTTAGTGATTATGAAACAAAAGGTGGCACCTGAGCTGTCTGAAGGGAATGCTTTGTGTCAGCACTACAAAACTCAGATCACAATTTAGATTCCAGATGTCTCTTTATCTAACAGTACCGAGTGCTGAAATCATTGAATAATACAACACACGTCTGCATGTTGGTTTTTTTTCTTTTTTTTTTCTTTTTTTTTTTTCTGGTAAGAATATTTTAACCTTCCTTTTGTTCCTTTGCTGTCTTAGACAGTTTGGGCTAAATTCAGACTGTTTGGAGACATTCCATTTTCCAAATATATCCTTTCTCTGTTTCTTGCTTCAGTATTGATTGGAGGATGTTAATCACATTTGGTTTATTTTCTTTGTGACATAAAGGAAGCTTTTACTGCTTGCACATGTTTTCATGTGGCCTTTTCAGGACTCTGTGCCCAAATCGTTGTGGATCCTTTGTGGTGCTGTATTTGTTACATAATCACATTTATCTGTATTGCAGCAGCTCATTGCTTCCAGTGGAGTTCTGAGTTTGCAATATGCCTGTGCAGAGTTCCTAATTGCTCTTATTTAGAGTTGTAGAATGGTTTGGGTTGGAAAGAGCTTAAGGATCACCATGGGCAAGGACCCTTCCACTGGTTCAAGCTCCTCAAAGCCCTGGCTAACCTGGCCTGGAACATTTCCAGTGGTGTGTGCTTGATTTTAGGGAGGTTGTTCCTGGTTCAGGTAAACAAACAGGGGCTGTGCCTTCCTTTCCCTGCTTTATGGCTGCATCAGGCTGCCAGGCTGGCTACATAATCACTCTGTTTTCTTTGAAATAAGGGTCTGTAATGGAAGGGTTGAAATATCTCTAAGTAAGGACACAGTAATGCATGGCTGTAGCATTTTTATGGTGCTATTTTTATGGTTCATTTCTGCAGTATTTAGCTGCTTTACCTTTAGGCTCAGAGCTGCTGTTTAATGCTCTTTAACTTTTATTGTCCTCTTGCAGTGTGTTTCAAAGCATCTCCTCCTCCTCCTAACAAAGTGCTGGTTTCCACCTTCTCCAGTTGAGAGGTGTTCCTTTATTGCTGCTTTAATCATTGCTTTCCAGGGGGATGTGTGGTGAAAATGCTGCCTTTGAACATCCCAGGGTGGGTCTCCTTCCCTCCTGACAGCCAGAGGGGCAGAGCTCTGCTTTAAAGCTGGGAATGCTCTGAGGGCACAGGGAGAAGGGGATGGCTTTGCAGGGAGGCTCCTGTGGCTGCTCACACAGCAGGAATCCCCTGGGATGGGAGCCCCAATGGGCACTGGGATCACTGGTGAGGGAGGAGAGCAGAGGAGCTTCCATGGATGGATGTTTCACTGAGATTGCCTGGTTTATTAATGCCTCTTTCAGTACTTTATATTGATGTAAAAATAATTGTTACCATTATAACTAATAATACTTAATTCAGGAGAAAAAAAAAGGGTAGAATTAAATAGAAATTACTCTTATTCTTCAGTTCTCGTAATTAGCCTCGTAATTTGAAATATTTTCAGTCCAAATCTTTCAGTTGCAAAGATAATTTTATATCTATGTCTATAATTTCTTTGTGCTTGCTCACAAGGATGTGATGCTAGGCTTTAAGGAATACTGTAACATCCTGATGTTTCCTCTGTGATTCAGGAGAAAGGATGATGGCCATCCTTGTGGTGATTATGAAATATATTTCTTTAGATCTTGTGGGCTGTAGTATGAGACCTCTGGACCAAATCTGAGGCCATTCATGCCAAGTTCAGTTTAAAGATTGGGAAATCCAAAAATTTAACCTGAAAAGAATTGCTATGAACCTTAAAAGAACTCTTCAAAATATCTGCCTTTTCCTGGGGTTCAAGCTGCATTTATTACATTGCCAGTCTGATTCCAGCACAGTCACTCAGGTGAGTCTGAGGACAGCAGTGAGAGCAGGAGGGATGGAGCAGCAATGTGAGCTGACCCCAGTGTGCACCATGCAGAGCTTGAACTCAAAATCGTGGGGTAGCACAGCTGGGAAACATCTGCACCCAGTGCTCCAGCCCATTGCAGTGCAGAATGGACACAGTGCACTGAGCCTCTGGCAGTCGGGGCAAAAAAGGCAAGAATAGGGCACTGAGGAGAGGGATTTAACAGTGGGGGAAAGCAATAGTAATTTTTTTAAGAAATAAATTAGATATCTGACATGCCCTTAATACCACATTCACATTTTGTACCACGTTGGGGTGTCAAGATCAGCTGCAGAACTTCTGAACTGAATATGTAAACTTGAAGTTTCTGAGTGTGTTGAAGTTCCAAGCTACAACTGCTCTCTGCAATTGTCTGCCTATTTTCAATGATGTCTCAATATTTTGATATCTTTGTACATGATGCAAAATGTTCTGGAACAGAACAGTGAAACAAAATTTCCCTTCCTTTTGTTAATGTGATTTCCTAGGATATATTGGGCATAACAAACAACTACTTGGAGCAGAGTCCTCACTCTAATTTTGCTGTGTCTTTTGTGACTTTCTCTTACCATTTACTTGCAGCTACAGGTTCACATGCTAGAGCAGGTTGTTCCTCTGAGACTGAAGGCTGGGGCAAGGACTGACTCCTTCATTCTCTTGTTCTGCAGGTGAAGGTTGCAGAAAGGTTGTGGGGACTTTGCAAATAATTGAAATCTGCATAGATGGATTCTGGGCCTGTCTAAAAATCAAAAGCACTTTAAAGAGTCAAGGAAAGCACAGTCAGAAGCATCTCCAAGGACTTTAAACACATTTGGGCCATGCACTTGGAGGATTGCAAAGGCATTGGAAAAAGGTCATTTTTAGCAGGCTACTGGAGTAGCATTTTCATAACAAATACAGGCATGAATAGGAGGGAGAAAAGGGGGAAGGGAACACTACAAAAGCAGGATACATAATGATGATTCAGAAAATCGATCTGGATGTACTCCCACTCACGTACACATAAGCTCAGAGAAGTTTTTACTGATTGCAGATAATTGCATGTTTTCATGATCTTGTCGTTTGCATTTTTAACTTGTGGGTTGTGCAGAGTGAACAGGCAATGTGAGTGACTGCACAGGAATAGACAGGCATGTTTAGGGTCTTTATGAAGAAAAGTCTAGAATTATGTGACTTTAGTTCCTCTTTATTTAAGCTTATGTGTTGACTGATAAATTTCTCTGAGTTTTATTATTCTGTTCTATGACTTATAGAATTGAAGTAGCACTGTTAGTACTCTTTCTTTTTTCTTGTTAAATGAGTAGTTGAATGACGAGATAGTGGAGAGCTTCCATGTATGCCTTTTAAAATAGAAGTGTTTTGAAATTATGTTCATTAATTGATGTAGAAAGTTAAAACTGCATGGACCCATTGAAATGCAAAACACTGTTATCATAATCCTCACCACTGGAATAACAAATGGAGGCATTATTGCACTTGGCACTATGCAACAACTACTCAGAACCTATGGCAAAAAAAGACAAAAGGTTTTCTGCTTAAGAAGAGAAAGTTCCTGTAGCTGAGTTGATTCAGAACTCCTAAATGTTCCTGGATCTGCTGACTGATCCTGCTATCATTTAATGCACATACACATGCAAAGACCCTGATTTTTTGTGTTTGTGGTGTAGCTGTGCCTGTTAATCTTTGCTAGGCATTAACCAGCAGTTTGATTGCTCTGTTCCTGGGGAATAAACAGTAGTGCAAGAAGGAGATTCATCAATTCAAAGGGCAAAGCTGGCTATTGACTGGCCAACTCCCACAAAAGCTGAGTAGAATTCAGGCAGACAGGCTGAATGGGTGGGCTCACACCTCTTGCAGAGTACCTGGAATCTTTTAGACCACACAGCCACCAGTCAGGAAGGTGATGGGTGGCCCTGGAGCTGCTCAGCTGCCATGTGCACATTCCCCTTCTAGATTTTATACCTTTCCAAGCTGGTGTTCTCCAACTCAAACTCCTGAGCTGCTCATGATCCCCACTTCAGCAGTGTATATATTTTGTTTAGATATATCTCTCTGTATTCTCCACCTCACCTTTCTCCAGCCTCTCAGCTCTATCACAGCCTCTGAGCACCTGGGGCAGGGCAGGGCTGTGGGGACAATCCAGAGCCCCCAGAGGATGCTCCAGGGGTCAGCTCACAGTGGGGTTAGGGAGAAGAGAAGTTGATAGAAGTGTATCCAAGAGGATCTCAGCTTGCAGATGAAGAGCAGGTGTCCTGTGGAGAGGTGCCCACACAGAGCCATCACTCCGTGCAGCTGTTCTGCCTCTGTGCCTTTGTGAGCAATGCCTGCTGGCTTTTGTTTCATGAAATGACAGATCAAGGTGCCCAAAGGTTGGCACCTGCCTTTCTGTCCAGCACCCTGCCCGGCTGTCAGGCACTGTTCAATTACCGTGCTTCACATGTCCAGCTGTGCCTTTGTTGGAGGTGGCAGTGGTGACAAGCCAGCCTGGTGCTCTCAGCAGCCTGTGACACTGCTCTGCTCTCTGCTGTCTTTAGAATACTTTGCCTGGGGTGTGGAGAAGCCAGCCTTAAGGAATCAGCAAGGGTTTTAGGGAGCTGGAGCTGCTCTGGGTGCTGGGGGTGCTGCAGGGGTCAGGAGGGGGCAGTGGGTACAGGTGTGGCAGCAGTGATACTGAGCTGCTCATCCTGAATTACTCTTCAGTGTACTAAATTCCTTTTTTCCCTATTACTCTTTCTTATTTTCTGTATGGGTATCTGCAGCAGGCTGAAAATCACTGAAATGGTATCATGAGAACTGTCCTCTGTTTCCACAGGCATTTATTTGGGTGTGGGGTGCACAACACAACACACAGGTATGGAAAATGGTCATTGGGTTTATACACGTGTATTTGAAACAGCTTTCCACTGAAAAATCTGTCTTGCTGAGTTTAGTCTGTGGATTTGACATGATTGAGACAATTTCTTGTAACTGTACAATTTAAACACAAATAGATAACACTTGTTAGGCTTTATTGATGGCTTTAGAGTTCTAGGGTAGAAACTTCTGTGCAGTTTTACCACATCAGCCCTCAGCTGTGGAAATGTGGCTGATGGTCCCATGTTTTCTGCAAAAAACCTGAGAGAATACACAAATAAATCTGATTTGGGGGAAAACTGAGACACAGGTAACCAAAGCTTGCACCAGTCTACCCCTCAGAGTTCATTTTTTATAACAGGCATAAGAACAGCTCATGGTTTTCTTCAGACTTGGTTTCTTTTTGTTTGGAAGCCAGAAATGTTCCATAAAACATCACTGTCTGAATTTGGCAGCCACTTTGAGGCTTCCACTGACATAAAATGACTCATGGCTACTTTTTTGGAAGACTTTGAAAACTGCAGAAGGTTTTTTTTTTTTAAATCACAGTGAAAGCCAGTATATTATGTTCTATATCCCATTGTTTTCTGCTAAGAATAAATGTCCAATAAAATGATAGACAGATGTGATTTTACCACAGCTTGAAGATATTTTTAAGTCCTAGAACTACTTAATTGAGCTGTTACCATTCTCTTGACCTGTAGCTTTTCTATTTATTAATTACTATTAAAAACCCTGTAAAATATAAAAAAGACAATTTAGCATTACAGTTCTCTCTATGACTTTTTTTCCCTTTTTTTCATACAGAATAAGTTTAGGACAGTATGAGGAGGGAAAAAAGCAATTTATGTTAGAAAATGTCTTTTTCTTCCTTTCTATTACAGTTTTTCATCACAAAACCAATTTTTTTTTTCTCCACTCATTCTTGCAGTGTGCTGCCATGACAATCTGTCCAGAAAGGAGGGAGGGAAAAGCTGATTGTTCTCTCAAAGAATATGGAAGTTAATACAGTCTCTGTCAGACCACTGTTCCCTGAACACCAGAGGTCCTTTTGACCTGTGGGGAAGCAGCACATGCCAGGGAGAGCTCTGAATTAATGAAGAAAGCAAAATAGAGCTTTTGCCATTTGCCATTAGTACACACAGCAGTGCTCAAATGTCCCCTGGAAAGCTCAACTTGCCCAGATGTCACCTTTGGGGTGACCCCACAGCAGCAGGGCTGGAAACAGAGAGGGGGTAAATCCTGGATAATCCTGAATCCTGGAGAATCCTGAATTCTGCAGCCAGAGCCTGGGAGAGGAGAGCAGAGCACAGACTGAGCTGCAAGGTTAATTTCTCTTCTCTTGGCAGCACCCAAGCTCCTTCCACAGCTTCTCAAGGTCACTGAAATAACAGAATCATCATAGGCTGGCAATTGTATTTTGTGAAATTTTCAGTGTGGAATTGTCTTATTGATCCACAGAAATAAGGAGACTGGGCTGAGACATAGCAAATTTATTCCGATGTTTTCAAAATAGAAAATTAGTCCCAGTCTGATTCAAATTGCTAATGCTTAATTGTGAGGTAGAAAATGTGTTTTTCTTCATTTGTTTAATAGGTGAACAGGTAAGACAGAGAATACAATTTTTTAATTCTTATATGGAGTGTATTTGAAATTAAGTGAACTGGTACAAATCAGATCATTTCTTTTCATAAGCAGGCATTGTAAAATGCTGCCAGCCTTACCACTGTGAGGCTGTAATTAATGTTGATAAATGCTCATGTTCTCTCTGTGCAGCTTCAGCCCACAGACAATTGGTTGTACCAGAGCATGTCAAATCTCACATAAAAATATGGCTATAGATCATTGGCTTTAGGGATAGAGTTGAGACAAGTCAATTTATTTCCATTACCAGCTGAATCTAGATTTAAAACTCTGGGGGTCCAAGTGTTTTGTCCATTATGTTCCCAGCCTTTCTGGTGTGCTTTGCTGTGATTTAGGGTTCATCTGCTAACCTGGCCCCCAGCTTTGGAATGCACTGCCAGTTTTCCAAAGTGCCTTGGGGGACATTTAACACATCTTCAGTTAAATGTCTTTTTTAACTTTTGAAGGCAGAACTTGTGTACTTTCAGGTGGTGTGATGTCTGATAGCTGCCACTTTGTCAGGTGTCCTCATATTGAGACAATGAACATTCAGCTTTTGAAATGCATGGGTAGGACAAAATGTGACAAAATTCAGGGCTTATCCAATGACATTCTTTCTTTTTTGCTTTGAGAAAGGCATCTTCTCCTTTTCAGTCAGCTTTTTCTTCTTCTACCAAGTCCTGATTAGTTTTAACAATATCATAGAGATCCTGTTTGCATGGATAAGTGTTTTGGTTTTCTTTATATACTTTATGTATCTCAAAGTGGATCACAGTGGAGCTGCTTTTTTGTTCTACTTTTTTTGTCTTCTCACATGCAACAGGATATGATTGACATGTTCTATTAAAGCATATCTGGATATTCATTAATTCAACTTTAATGGGAGCAGAGTTTCATTATATATCTGAGTTTACTTTAACAATGCTTTATATTAAAATTTCTGTTGGTGCTGTAGCTGCCTTCTCAGCTAAAGAGGACATAAAATTCCTGGGTTTAAAGGCATTTCAGATAAAGACAGTTCCAAGGACTGTAATTTCGGGTTTGGTTCTGAAAGATCTGCTTTGGGGCAGGGAAAGGGTGAGAACTGTCTGTTGTAGACCCTTCTGTCCAAACCTGAGAGGGTCATTCCTGCCATGAGGATTCAGAGGAGGAGGAGTCCTGGGATGAGGCAGAATTAACCTGGATGAGAGAGGAGCTTTCCTGCCTGCCTTTGTCTCACTGGGTCTCTCTCCCTTCTGGCTCCCCCTTGCTCCTCATGCTCTGTGTCATTTCAGTCCCTGGATCCAACCATGGAAGTGATCTTGTGTTCCCAACACTTGGGAGCAGCTGGAAAGGACCAAACCTGCTTCTGCTGACCAATTAATCAGACAGAAGGAGCAGAAGAGTTAATAGATCTGGTGTGGCACAACCAGCCCCACAACATCGTTTTCTCATCAGTGACTTTAATTGTTCTGTTGCAAAGTAAAGAACCATTTAAAATGAAGGATTCAGGACGTCAGGTTTTCTTTGTTTCTTGCTTTCTTTTAGCTGAAAGATGTTTTTCATAATTTAAAAGGCTGCTAATTTTAAGGGGAAGTCTTTTAGCATTTACCCTTATTGCTTTTTGAATAGATCACCTATGATGTGCAGAAAAGGATTCTAACCTCTAATGTCCCTCACCGATAAAGAAAAAAGAAGAGTGGCTTTATTTGTTAAAAACCCCCAATGTTTCTATGAAGTAACTGGTTAGAATTAATCTGAGTTTGATTACATATCTGAAGCCTCCAAAGCACAAAGAACAAGTTATAACAGTGAACAGATACTGCCACTGGTTTTGTCTATTTTCTACAGCAAACTAGGTTTTGGTCACTGTTGAAAGGGATGTACAAGGCCACTTGAAGTTTAAAAATCAATAACAAAGTCAAAGTGATTTTTCATGTTCATTAATAGAGTTTATAATTTATTTGTTAAAAAAACCCAAAAAACAAAAAACACATTTTCGGAGGTTTTCTCCAAATGGAAACGTTTAATCAGAAATCTGGAGAGCCTTCCTTTTACTGTCTTTTACCTGTATGCAAGTTCTGTGCAATCTCTTATGCTCTGGGTTTTATTTTGAAACAAAAATTTCCAAAAAATGCCTTTAAAATCCCTTTTGGTATTCTGTAGAATAGGTATACACTAATCTATGCTTGACAGTAGGCACATTCATGATGGTGGGCTGGAAAGCAGACTTAGGAAACACATTTCAGCCTCCAACTTCCAAATTGTTGTTGTCAGTGAGTGACATGGATTATAAAGCTCTAACAGGTGGTTTGAGAGTGACATGCTGGATTGTATCTGAATAAAAATGTTCAACATATTTTGCATTGGAAGTCAGACCTGGGTTATTTTAGGCTGTGATTTTGATTTTGGAGATTACTGAGTGTCTTCATTCTGCTTGATTCCAAGAAGCACTTGTTTTTCAGAGCCGTGAAGGGAGAGGGGATGGAGCAAGTCTTCAGAGCTCTCTGTCTTAAACCCAGTGACTTTCTGTAAGACCACAGCCTTTATTCAGTGCTTCTCTTTTTATTGTTTACTGGGAGCTGTTTGTAGTCAGTTCTTCCTGACTGTGAGAAATTAATGTCAAGAAATCAGTCTTCCAGTTTGTTTTCTCCATTTCCTCTGTCTGGAATATGTTGACAGCATTTTCTGAGATTAATTTGAGCGTATTCTATTATTTTCTTCCTAACCAATGTATGGGCAGCTGAAATCCTGGTTTTATCTGCTGACTCCTGTGCTGTTGGTAATTAGCTGTTCAAACCAAACCTGTGTACTGTTAAAGCACAAAATCATGGTTAATTCTATTTCTGGCAAGATCTTTTCCTACAGGACTATGGGTTTTGCTCAGTATGTTCTCAGTGGTTTTGCTGGGAGCTTTTGCCAAGAGTGTAAATGAGACTCAGTGTGGTTTTCTTAAGACATTTTTTGAGTGGTGGATTCCACAGGGAACTCCCAGACATGGGTCATGCTGGTGTTTTAGCTGGTATGTGGTCAAGTGGCATCTAATTACAGAAAAGATTAAGAGAGATGTCCTGACACTGTATTTTAGTGCTAGTTGTTAAGATCTGGTAGCAAAAATAAAAGGGAGAATTTTCATTTCTCTATTTCTTTTACAAAATCCTTTTTGGCTGAATTTACCAGGCTGTGACAGCTGGAATGGTACAGGAGTAGGAGATGTTCTCTCTTAACTACAGGAGTTGCCATTTTCAACTCTGTTCCATTTTATGTTTTTCAGGCATTTCTTGTTTAAGACATCTTCTGGAACTACTCCACTGTTCAGCAGTTCTTCCCCTGGTTACCCGCTGACCTCAGGAACAGTTTACACTCCACCTCCCAGGCTGTTACCCAGAAATACATTCTCCAGGAATGCATTCAAGCTGAAAAAGCCCTCCAAGTACTGCAGCTGGAAATGTGCTGCTTTATCTGCAATTGCTGCTGCAGTCCTGCTTGCCATCTTGCTAGCATATTTCATAGGTAAGGCTGTGTTTCCTCTCTCCAATCACAAAATGAAAGTTCAGCAGATGAAAGGATGGTCAGTGTGCTTCAAAAATGTGTGTTCACAGTGAGCAAAGAATATTATTATTCCATATACTGATTAATGAGGGAAAATCAAATGTTCCAGTCACGTTCACTGTTGTAAGAGCAGTGGAAGCAAGAAATTGATTCAGGATTCTCAACGTGCAGTGTTAACTTTAGGTGTCAGATAGGCACATCTCATAAATGGTCCAAACAGAGGGATTTAATGGCTTTTTGATGTAGTGCCATATGTTTAAAAAGTATTTAGAAAAAACATGTGATAGGTGGTGAATTCATATAAGTAGCAGAAGCCAGTGGCATTTGAAATCAAATATTACCATTGCATTCTGCCTTTAGATAAAAAAAAACAAAATTATTTTGATTACTAGTTCTCAGTCTATATTGGTCTGTGTGCCTAAATCCTGATGGTGTTACATTTGAATCATAAGGTGGTTCCATTTTGCATGCAATTCTTTTCCATATTCCACTCATCCTTAGCATTTTGTAAGGAAAAATATAGAAACCCTGAATGTTGTGTTTATTTCCCATGATTCATATGTGAGTAGTGGCCACACTTGGTTCTAATCCTTTCTGTGTTTTTTGTGATGTTTGCAACATGCTGCTGAGATTTTGTCTTTCTTAATTTAATTAATTTCATTAATTTCTGGCTCCTCCCCCCTCCCCTGGTCTCTCTCATTCTCTGTTGTTGCAGAGGTCTTTTTTTAGGTGTCTGCACAAACTGCCAGTGTATTTTGTACGTTTTAAAGTGCCTTTAACAATATGCTGATGACACTGAAGTGCTGCACACTCTTTAGGCTCTTTGAGCAAATGGCAAAATTATGGTAGCTGTAGCTTGATAGTATTTTCTGTTAATACTTTCCAGACCTATTCTTTGTGGGATTTATTTCCTCTCTGAAACTATTCTCACATAAAGCACTCAAAAGATCTATAAAGATGTGCTGAATTTTCTCTCTTTTTTCTTTTTTTTTTTTTTTCTGATCCTATATAACCTGACTCGTCAGGATCGACACCATTTTCTAAGAAAACCCCATTTTTCATACTAATGAGCTTCCATATATGATGAATTTATATAATAATAGGAGAGAACTGGCTGCCTATCCCTGCTGTCTGTTTAGTCCAGACCTACATCCCAGCACAGAGTACTACACATCTAACCATCTTTCTGTATTTCCCCTGTAGAAAGCCTCAGAAGAATAACAAGCTTAGTTTGGTGTATAAATGAAAAGATTGGAAAGCACATAATTCATTGAAGTTGACAGTTATCATACAGCAGCTCCCTGTTAGAGTGATTATGCACATGGGAAATGATATACTGCAAGTTGAACATTTTAATCATGTGCATAACTTTGAAGTGATGGATTATGAAATGTGGTTTTTCCTTGGTATTTAGTTTGCTGTAATCTTAAGCAAAGATTTGCAATGTGGTTATTGCTTTTTACACTTTCATTTTTAAGACAAGAGAGAATGTAAGGCAATGTATTGACTCTTAATAATTGATGAATGATCTATCATTTCAAGGAACGACATAACTGATCCATTTTGACAGAAGTTTTTGAGGTCTTCTTTCCAGCTGAAAGAATGATGAGCACAATAGAGCTGGTAGTGAACACAACAAAGAAGGGTTTAGGAGAGAGTGTTAGCTCAAGGTTTAAATAATGAGAAGTTACCTGACAAGCTTCATGCCATACATAGGAAAGAATAAGTACATGTCACAACCAGAAAATAGCTGAAATTAATCCTATGAATAAACTTGATAGATCCACTTTGATCATAATTTAAAGTGATGGAAGAGAGAGAAAAGAAAAAAACAAAAAAGCAGTGGTGTAGCCTTAGATGCATGAGATGAAAAGAAAGGTAAAAGTGAAGTGCTTTTGGTAGGCCATTTATTAAATTAATTCCTTCACTCTCAGCAAAAAATCATACAATTCATTGCACATGACAAAGAGCAGGAGTAAGACCATCAGCTATAAACTAACCCTTGCTGTCCTCCAACAGTGAGACTTAAGGTGCTAAATCATCTCCTGATTGGAAAAAAGGAAAGGCTCTGAAGGTGCTGCTATTGTATTTCTGCCTTACATGTCCACAAAGAAAATTTCTTGCTCTCAACCATAGCAGAGGTTCCATCACTGGGGTTACATTAGCTAAAAGTAAGAGTTATGGGAAAATTCAGCAAAATTTGCAGCCAATGGGTTCTGCTCCTTAGGTTTGTCAGGGTATCTGTGGGAATGGGATTGTGTCAATGCTGGTCCAGACTCTTGCAGGACCAAATGCAAAAGGCAGTGATGGCAAATATGGGGTAAATTATAGTCAAAGAGTACTTTGAAGTTCTTATACTCCTCAGGATTTCTAAATTAATTGTCTTATCATAAAAGAGATGGGAGAATTGATATGGGTGGATCATTGAAAAAATGATGTCCACAGGTTTAAACAGGGGGTTTTGAGATTACAAAAGATTATGGCTGGCATGAAAAAAAAATATAATGAGGGTGATTTAAAGAGAGAAGCAAAAAAAATATCATAACTGATTGAAAAGAAAAAATATCTTAAAAATTATTAGGCATTCCCATTGCTTTTCCTCCAACACACAACCAAAAATACAATGAATGAAATGAAAAGGCAGTATGTTTAATGCTCTAAAAATAAATTCATAGTGCATAAATAACCTTTGAAACTTTTTGCCACACTACATAATTGATGTTAAATAAAGACACTACTGAGATTTTAAGTTAAACATTTGTCAAAATAATGGCAATATGCCTTGTTAGAAGGTAACTTAGGGTTTTATTTTCTTTTTTAAGTTGCATATAGATTGATGGTTTATATCATAATATGTCATCAAAGTCTGGCTATTTAGGTAGATTCTTCCTTTTGAGGCCAATCAGTACCACTATTATCTGAAATTTTCTAAATATCCCTCTGCAAATTACCCTGACTCATGTCTGGGAGCAGATTCTGCAGGGGTGCAGTGTGCTGGGGCACCCACTGGTGCAGAATGGGCTGGGCTCTGTGTGCAGACGTTTTCCTTCTCAGACAAACTGGTCTGTGTCTGAGTTCCTTGGCACTGGCAGGGTTTCTGCAGAAACTTTAACACAGATCAAATTCACCAGGTTGAAAATAAAGCAGGTGACTTTGGTCTTCTTGTTAAAGGACTAGAGAGGAAAAAAGTGCAGATGGGTGTGTGAAAGAGCACTTTAGGATGTTTCTATGGCCAATTGTTGTACTGTTTTTAATAGGAGAGAATAGGAAAAAAGTCACTTCAATTGACTTTTCCATTACATGGCATACACAGGCCTGGCTGCACATTTAAAGCCAGGTTTGTCACTGCTCCCTGTTTCCTCAATAGCCAGATGTGAACAAAATTCAGAGTATTCTATGCTAGTATTGCCCAGCCTTCTGGTAAACTCCAGTATGCAGGATGGAAATGAAATTGTCCCATTCCTCCCTGAGACTCCAGCACCATTTCACAGAGCCCAGGAGTAATTCCTATTATCCAGGGGTGACATATGAAGAATGTAGAACCAGCCATTCAAATTAGGACATCCTGAAGATATTGGGCTGCTGGTAAAACCCAGTTACAAGAAAGTAATTTATAAAGTGTCAAAAGGAAAGCATATAGCACACATATTGTCTTTGTCAGAGTGTTCACTTCAGAGGTTAAGGGAGTGATGAAAGCATTTGTCATGTTAAATTAGTTTTTAGCTCTTTTGATTCATGCCAAAGTTGGAGGAGAAAAATATGAAAAAGAAGAAAGAAGGAGCGTAAGAAGAGTCACCTTGTATTTTTCACAAAGTAATTGCTGCCAAACATAAATACCACATTTTTGTAAGCCCCTATGCTGCTCTGATTTCTGCCAATCTATCTTTGAGCATCAAAGAACATCTGACCATCAACATGTCAGTACATTAAAAATATGGTAATTTAAATATTTAGACTTTCCTGTAGGGAAAAAAACCAAAACGCTGGACTGTTATTTCCTGTGGAAATTAAAAGCTATGATGGGTTTAAAGATGTTTCACTTGAAAATAGTGTCTTGATACTCACATTGAAACTTATAGATATTGATGCTATTTTTATCTGCTATCATATACAAGAAGATACAAGAAAAATTAAAGAAAAATGACTTAGACTATGAGAGCAGCAAGCTTGCACCACACCTTTAGTGCCTGTGTTGCACATGAAAGTATTATTAGTCATTTATTCCTCACTGTTATTTGACCTTAAAGACACATGAGGTTTAAGATAAATTTCAGGTTTCTGCATAAACTTGAAA
Organism: Ammodramus savannarum pratensis; assembly: GCA_020466415.1. Classification (NCBI taxonomy): domain Eukaryota; kingdom Metazoa; phylum Chordata; class Aves; order Passeriformes; family Passerellidae; genus Ammodramus; species Ammodramus savannarum. Next base: position 3,952,055 of record JAHXMQ010006307.1, on the reverse strand, counting down.
TAATATATTCAGGGCCACAGAAAGGACTGAATTGCCAAAGGGTCTGGCAGTTAATTAAGCAAATGAAAATGCCCTTCTTTTAAAATTTGAAATAAGAACCTGAAAAATAGTTATTCACAGACCATAAGATACAAGGAAATAAATGGTTAATTTATGTAGTTTTTCCTCTTGTACTACAGAAGTTTTCCTTTGTTTGTGTAAGAGTCAGACAAAACAAATCTACAAGGATTTCTGACTTGGAAGTAGAAGTCTCTGCATCAAATATCTGTACATGGTAAAATTTGCACAAAATTTTATCCTTCAGGTGTTGATATCAACTTATTTTCTTCCCTCAAATGAGTCAGTTTGTAAGAGCTTGGATGAAGTCTGTTGTTCATTCATGTTTGTAAGTTCTTCCACACCTAATTCAGGTTGTCTTTTTGACTCTGATTCCATAGATGAGGATTCATCAAAATAGGTTGCTGTAGTGCCTATCTAATGCACCTTTTTTTGTTTTTTCTCGCTCTCTGAGTTGTACTTTACAAACAGCAGCTTCCATTTCATTTGATTTTTTATCTTGCATTTGTATATTACTTGTGCAGTCAGAAAACCACAGCCTTTGTCTTGTCCAGACTTCACTGAAATCTAATTTGCTAGACATTTTGGAAAGCCAGACTGAAAAAGGGGGAATCATGCAAGGCTGGAACCTCTGAGAGGCAGAGGGCATCTGGCTGCCAATCACTGCGATCAGATTCACTTGAAATCAATGTAAACCAAGGGAATGCTGCATCTTGCAAGATTAGCTGATGACAGAAGGTTCTGTTCTTAAATTTGCATTGAAAATAGGTGTCAGTTAGGGGCAATAATTAAATTTTAGAATATGCCTGTCATATTTTAAATGTCACACATTCAGTGATTCTTATTGACTGCTATCAGTCAATCTGAGTGAGAAAAGCGTGGTAGTAGCTCAATGAGCTTGTCTGATGCTACCTCTGAGGAGTTTTAGGAAAAACAATCTGGCTTTATTCCATAAAAAAGCAGGTGCTAGGATTGGGAATTTTGGTGCCTGTGTCCAGGAAATTCAGATGTGGCCTTTTAGCCTAGCAAGTGTCCCTTCCCTGATCCACAGTCCAAAGGTGTGAGATTCATTATGTTACCAGGACATTACAACTGGTAATATTCATTATGTTACCAGTTCTCCTGGAGACAAGCTGCTCCAGCTGCACTTTGTGCTTAATGTTAAAACAGGAGCACTGACATGAAATTCCTTGGCTATGGTTTTCCTGGGCTTTTCCTGAGTCAAAAGCTAAAGCTTGATCCATAGATCTGTTCCAGGAAAAGCCAATGTAGTACTGATCTGCCTAGCAGAGATTTTTGGGAGAAGAAGAGGAGGATTTCAGTGTGGAGGGGCAGGCTCACAGCCTGGGCAGTTCTGTCTGTGGGACATTTTCATACCATGGAATTCAGCAATTCAAACTGGAGTGAGCCCAGTGTTCCCATGACTCCCAAAGTGCTGTCATGTGCTCAGCTTAGTGTGGGAATCTACAAAATGAGAGGGTTTTGGGAAAGCTGCAAAAGGCAGGCCT
>JAHXMQ010006307.1:3924604-3940448 GCA_020466415.1 Ammodramus savannarum pratensis | reverse complement strand
TAGCTTTGGGTGGTACCAAATCAGTTAAAGTCTTCCTCTGGTCTCTCAGGATGCAGGACTTGCTCCCCAGGCACAACCTTGTTTATCCAGTTTTATCTCAGGACCCCTAGCTGTTGTCTGCTGGGGCAAGGTGTTGCTCTTCAGGCTGTTTGCTGGGAAATTCTGCTTCTCGTGGAAGTGCAACTGTTGCTGCATCATTTTTCTTTGTAAGCTGAGCAGAGGGGAAGCAGGAATCAGCGCTGCCCAGCTCTGAGCTGGTTCTGCTGAGGGGAACAAAGCCCCTGGCTTTCAGTGAATTCTTACTGCTGCCAGAATATCAGGTGTGACACCCTTGGCCCACACTCAGTGTTAAGTCACTTTTTACTATTGTTTTAGCTGAGGTATATCCTTTATAAGTACAAAGCAGCAATTTTTTCAGAGTAGGAGTGAAACTGGACAACTTGAGGAACCATTCAGTGCTATTCCTATTCTGAGAATACACAGCCAATATCAGGTTCTGGGACCATCAGTCCAGTGTCTTTTATTAGCAGAATGGTCAACTTAAAAAAATAAAAAGAGTTAAAGTGCAATCTAACGTGGCAGAAGGCATAAAAATAATAAAATATTTTACATTAATGCTCCGGTCTGAAGGGAAGAAGACAAGCTTTATTCTGTTTTCTGTACAATTTGATGAAAAGTTCACAGAACAAGGACAGAGAACCATGTGTTATTTCTGTTCTCTGGTTTTCTTTTCAGATTCCAACCCCCTAGTAAAGTTTTCAAATTACTCTGTTTGAACAGTAATCTGCTTTTCCCCACCTTTGGTTTACTCATCTATCTTCCAATGCTGATACTCCACACTCCTCCTTTCAGTGCTGTCAGGTGTAGGAGTGGTTGTGCTTTGTGTTTGTGCTACTGTTAGTGATGATAACGTGTTTTCCATTTAAGAATCTGCAGGAATCTTCATTCTGATTCCAAGGAAAGCAATTTGTACGTTACTACTGGGGAAAAAAAAATAGAACTTGAGAAAGAAAGATAAAATATAATGAGATATGAGTGTTAGCAGTACCTGTTTGAGTGTGATGTCGACAACTCTCTCAACACCCCCAAATTGCCTTTAAAATTTTTAATAGTTTTTTTTCTGGAGAAGAAGCGAGTATTTTGATCTTGACAATACAATTGTGATTTCCTCCAAACCTGATACAGATTAAGCTGAGGAGACATTGCGGAAGTGCTTTAAATCACTTCTGTTTCCCTGATGCAGATTAATAAAACTAGATTTATTTTTCTTGATCGCTAGTGTTTGTAGAACTTTATTCCGTTTCTTGATAGCTTTTTATTATTTGATTTCTCTGTGGAATTAGTGTAAAAATTACATGTTTCCTTGTTGATGTGTATGAATGGAAACACAGCTGGGTATGTCTTATTTTAGTGTTTTGAAGATTGCTCTTTAAGTGCTCGTGTTCTGGTGCCACAGCAAAGTTATGGAGTGAATTGTGCTGCTGAAAAATTCAATAGCTTCAATCTACAGCATTTGTGTGCCTCTGCCTGAGCCTTTCTGCCAGTAGGTCGCATGTGCAAAGATAGTCAGAGTCCTCCTCCTTCTTCTCTTTCCTCATCCTCTCCCCAGGTTCCATAAATTCTGTCAGTTGTCACCACAGCAGGTGTCTTATGGCAGATATAGTCCCCAAAAATGTGAATGAAGTAGCACATAATTTAATGATTGATTTACAAAGCGAGCGCTGAAGGGAAAAATGCTTCTCCCTCTGATACCAGCAGGCAAGCACTAAATCATCAACCCTCACAAAGGTGTAGTGCAGCCATCCACAAGGAGAATTTAAGGCAAGCTGAGGTAAGCAGCATGCTGTGGCTTGCAGCTGGGAGCTGATGGAGCAGAGCCAGCTTCTGTGCCTGAGCAATCCCAGGGTCTGGGGCAGGACCACATTCATTCATCCCTGCCCTCCCCAGCACGCTGGGTGTGCATCTCTGCCACTGTCCTTCATGGTGCTTGTGCCAAGAGAACTGGTTACTAATGGCAAATTTATATGATTCTTCTAGAAAAACAGGATTTTCATGCTTTGTTTTGTAACTTTCTGCCACCTCAGTCTCCAGGGTGCCAGTGCACCTGGGCCATGCTGCTGGGGCCACTGAGAGCTGTTCAGATTTTTGGCTGCAGCATTTGTCAGTGTTTCTGATGAACCCAATATGAGGACAGTTAACAGGAGCCATTGCTAAAATCGTGTTTTGCATCTGCTGCATTGATATTTACATTTGCTGAACATTTGCACTGCTTCCCAAGTTTATTTGATGGGGTTTGGTCACATTCCTGGAGTGGCAGGGCCCATGTGTTTCCCATTTTTTGGGGAACAGGCAGCTTTGGCAGGGCTTCAGGCAGGGCAGAGAAACCCACGCTGTGCCAGTGCTTTGCCAAGCAGGGGCTGAGCAGCAGGGCAGTAACCCTGAGTTACAAGTGCAGGGGTTACCCCAGATTTCTTACTTCAGTCTCGTAGCAATTGGACACAGCCCTGTGACCCTGCTGTCCTTGTGTCCCACAGCTGGCCGTGGCTGTGCCTTCCTGGGCAGGGCTGAGCTGCTGCTTGCCTTCTCATGGCAAAACTGCAGGCTGCTCTAGTGTAAACCAGTTTTCCACACAGTATTAAGGATTGATTGCCATCTAACACATGGCCAGGGCTGGTGCAGACCAGCTCCTGTGGTTTTCTTACATCCCCTTTGCATTTTCCTATGGGGAATTAAGTTTCCTTTCCCCATCCTGCAGTGCAGCACCATTCTTGGCTCACACAGGATCATTAAGGTTGGAAAAGATCTCTAAAATCCTTGAGTCCAACCCTAGCCCAGCATTGCCATGTCCCCACTAAAGCAAGTCCAAACAAACTTGGTTATGCCCCATTTTGGCAAGGAAGGAACTCTATGGTTTTCAGCCCAATTCTCACAGTACCACTGGGAATAATAGGAAGCTCCAGTTAAAATTATCTTTTAAATCACATATATTTTTTTCAGGTTAAAATGAAGCATTTATTTGACCACTGAGTTTCATTTATTTTCAAGCATCTTTATGAGTGGAGATAAAAAGCAGACTTTGATGAACATGGACTCATTAATATAAGAGGGTATATTAGGAAACCCAGAAACAAACATCTAGCAGGTTGAAGCCACTTAATGCCATTCTAGCAAGCAGAGGCAAAAGAGCAAATTCCCCATCCATCAGTTTTCCACAGCCTTGGACCCTGTAAATATGCCTGATGGACAGGTACAAGCTGCAGGTGCTGTGTGTGTGCAGGGCTCTGTGGGCAGGGCTGCTCCCAGGGCATGAAGCTGGTGCTGGAAGTGCCACAGGGCACGTCCTTCCCTGCAGCTCAGGGCAGTGAAATCACTGGAAACCATGGAATGTGTGACCATGGAATACTTCAGCCATTTAGGGATACTTTTCTTTTGGTATCTCCTGTAATGAAACCTTAATATCCTTGCCATTGAATTTACATGACAGATCTAGCAAATAGCCTAGAAAATGCTGCCATTAATAAAGGAATCCCATAAGGACTGGGTGCAGATACAGGGAAATGTGTGTTATGGCACCATTCAGCAAAATTTATTCTTGCAATTATGGCCCTCAATGCTGGCACACCTATTCTTAAAAGTCAAGTCTGCATTTGTAGACTTCAGAGGTTTGTTTCCAGCATTCTCATATTGCAAAGGTTGCTAAGTTGCTAAGATACAGGCAGAAAGGTAAGTTTATTTAATACATTTTGTTGAATAAATTTTATAAAATATGACTGTGATCTGTGGTTCACTAGGTTACATCTGAGGCTATGCTCAAGTGGAATTGTCATGAAAAATAGTATGGACTTGATTCATGATTGCATTATTCCTCTTCCACACTGATATAGCTACATTGAAAATAATTGACTCAAACCAATGGGGCATGAAAAAGATGCAGGGATGAATTTGGCTCTGTTTCTCGAAATGAAATATGTGCCATTTTCTGTTCAGCATTTGCTGTGCCTTAAGAAAAATCATAAGGCAAATTACATCAAATCACACTATTAAAGGAAGCATTTTCTTGTTCTGTACAGTAGAACAGACCTGAAACATTTATGTGTTCAGAATTTTCTCAAAAGCATACTTCTTATCCTTGCCCTGTATTTAAAAATTGATAACCAAGGGGAAAAGCTGTTGAGGTATAAAAACAGGGAATTTTTTTTATTGTAATTGTGTCATCATCTGCTAAAACATAATTGAACTCAAGGTTTGCATTTGCAAATGACCTTGACTAAAGTTTTGCAATTCAAAGAATTCATGCAATGACTTGGACTGCCTGGAATTTCAGAATCCCTTTATGGGGCAAAACCTATGTTACGCTCCTGGTGAGGACCCTGTGTTTGAGAAAGAAGCTCTTTCTGCCTGTCATGGGATGATTTTATACTCTGTTTACAGAGAAATTCAGTAGAGGAAAGCAGTTCAGCGAGAGGCTGGATGATCTTAGGAGTCTTGTTCTCACCTGTGGCTTGAAGAACCAGCTTGTAAACTCTGTGGGGGTACCTGGTTTGTTTGTGGGGGTATTCTGGAACCAGCAGCCCTTTGTTGTCCACAGCTCTGGGAATAACCTTGACTCCACTGCTTTCTGCATGTGGAGACTGGTTTATGTCAGGGGGATGACATTGCTGGGTTTGTGGGTGCTGCATCTTCCAAGCACTGAAATAGTCCCTACAAGGGCAGAGATGGGGCACATGTGTCTGGGCACAGAATTCCCTGGCTCACACCACTGTGCTGCCTTGGAAAGAATAAATTATGTATTTCTGCCTGTCAGTCCCCTTTGCTCCCTCCTGTCTTCTTTCTCCCTGAAGGGAGGCTGCAGGCTTAGATTGTCTCCTTGATTCAAGTTTTTAAACTTTATTGGAAATTTCTGAATGCAAGAGGAGGGAAAAGAATGAGAGAATGATTAGGTACCTTTAAGGGCCTGAAGGTGAAAATCCTCATTCTTAATTTCTCACCTTTAAGCCACTATCCATTTGCTTCTTGAGTCAATGTTTTCCCAGTAGCATTAGTGACAAAAGCAGCTCATGTGTGGATGTCCCCTTGTGTTCCTTGGGTCCCATCCCAGGGGTGCTCACCAGATGTGGATCACATGCTGCCTTGGGACAGGGACTGTTCCCTGCACATCTCAAATACAATCACAAGGTGATTGCAATATATGTTGTTCTTTACAGTTTATTCTTTACAGTTTATTCTTTAGGGATTTTTTTCAAGGCACAAATCATTGCCTTGTGATTGCTATTCAGGGTAAGCTGCCTGGCTGTATCTGACAGTGCCCTTCCCCAGATTCCCCTTTTCTGTCTCCAGCTCCCTCACCAAGCTGCATGTTCCTGTGAATGTACTCTGGTAGGACAACAGAAGGAGGAGAAGATAAAAAAAATAATTTATCTCTTTAAGAACACTGATCCCCAGGTAGGCTAGTTCCTTGTACAAATACCATGGGTGCTGTTAAAGCCCACGGGCAGGAGAAGGAGGCCCTGGATATCTGCTCCTGCCAGGGCTGTCTCTGCAGACACAGGACAAGGAAAGGACAGAAGGACCACAACCACCTCCACAGAGTTCTTGCTTCTTTCTTTCAGAGTTCTTGCTGCTTTCTGCAGCCCACTGTGAACAAGAAGGCTTTGGCTGTCAGGCTCTCCTTCCTCTGCCTGAGGCTCTGGCCCCTGGTTCCATACCCAGCCAGGTACTTGTCCCAGTAGTTTTTCAGCTTGTACCTGTCCATCAGACATATTTGCAGGGCCCGTGGCTGTGGAAAACTGATGGATAGGGAATTTGCTCTTTTGCTTCTGCTTGCTGGAAGAAGAATTGGATGGCATTAAGTGGCTTCAACCTGCTTGATGTTTGTTCCTGGGTTTCCTAATACACCCTCTTATTAATGAGTCCATGTTCATCAAAGTCTGCTTTTTATCGCCATTCATATAGATGCTTGAAAATAAATGAAACTCAGGGGTCAAATAAATGCTTCATTTTAACCTAAAAAATATATATACATGATTTAAAAAATAATTTTAACTGGATCTTCCCATTATTCCCAGTGGTTTTGTGAGAATTGGGCTGAAAGCCATACAGTTCCTTCCTTGCCAAAATGGGGCATAACCAAGTTTGTTTAGCAGGCTTTTCATGAGAGTCAGTCTTTACACTGAAAGCTCCTGTCCTGTCACCTGTTTTTAAATGCTTCAAATGTAGGAAGCCTGCTGCAGGTGGTATCAGTAGTTTTACTGATCTGAGGCCTTGGGCAAATTCATTTGAATTGCTTTGAAACTGCATATTCAAAATTCAATAAAATAAGAGGGTCTGATGGTGCAGCTGCAGCATATCCCCTCCAGCTGGGTTAGCTGACATGTTTCAAGGCCCTGGACTAGCAAAGCCTGGGTGTGATGTACAGATTATACAGATAGCTGCCAGGGAAGAGGTTTTGGCAGGCTGGGTACAGCAATACCCCCTGCCAGAAGACTTGGGAGTGAGTTACAGTGGATTTCATGCTACGTGGCATCTTTTGCTGCCTTTCCTGGACAGGAATTTGTTGGTGCAACAGTGGCAGCAGGCCAGGGGGAGGGGACTGCCTCAAGGGTAAAGGGATGGAATGCAGGAAAAAGAATAAACCCAAAAAGCTCCAGTTGTTTTGAAAGTGACTGGCTATCCTGAATGCCTTGGTCTGGCTCCAAAATGAGCTGTTCTGTGGGCGGGTTTCGTTAAATTGCATTCAGAAATCATATTTGCCCTTGGGCAGATACCCTTGCTTTTATGCACAGTAGGCAAGTCACATGCACTAAAATGGAATTCACATGGTGCTTTAGTCAAAAAGCTAATGTCAGTCATCATACCTTTTATGCATATCCAGTCCCTTGGTTCTTTATGCCCATTTAAATATGCAGAAGTGCTTTTTATTATTACGCTGCCTGTAAAGTATGGAGATAGAGATATATAGGCCATGTAATTTATTGCAGTGTAGACTCTTCTCTGCATATGTATTCATCACATAAATTAAAGTCATGGGCATAAAACATTTTGGTCGGTGGGTTCTGATTTTTCTCCGATTTCTGCTGTTAGACAGTGGAAATAATTCCTTTATGTGCCGTGCATCCACGCTTTCCAAATGACTCCTTCAGCAGCAGTACAGGGCTTATCTTTGTAGCATTGTAATGCTGGTATCCTCGTGAGCATCACAGTGCTGGCACAACCAGCACAGGGCCCAAAGGTGAGACAATCAGAGAATACACACAGGGACATTATTGGAGCACCAGCTCGTTGGACTGCACAGTATGTCCCTCGTTATTGAAAGGGCTACCATGAAATTTAATTTAGGATTTTACAGACACATTTTGAATTGGAAATCTCTGTAATAACTTTCCCTTTGCTCAGCCTTTTAACTGTGAAATTCAGTTGGGGAGTTTTGAAGCAGCAGGTAGTGTCTCAGCACTCTAGAGGGATTTCGCCAGGATTCAGCTAAAGTGCTTGCAAGTGTCATTTCCATATTTAACTAATTTCAGTTTTTAATTAGCTCCATGTGAAAAATGAGAGTTCACGCTGAGCTAAGCTGTCAGCACAGAGGCTTGTTTCCTTTCTAGCCTCTCAGGACAATTACTGCAGCATCCCCTGGTTTTTTCAATGAGAGTGCTCAGCCACTGCACGCTCCGTCCCTCCATTGTTCCCTGCCAGGAGCCAGGGAGTGTGTTGTGTCTAGCTTGCTAAAATGGAGAAGATAACTTCTGACAGTATTTCAGATGTGAAATTGGCTCAGCAAAGGTTCAAAAGAACTCCAGAGGTCTGGCTCTGAACCATGCAGCAGCACAGAGTGCTCAGAGCTCCCTGGCACTGTGCAGGCGGTGCCATTGTTGGGGCAGTGTCTGATCCCTCCAGCTCCATCCCTGGCCAGCACAGAGGGACAGCAGCTTTTCCTGCTCCTTCCTGGGCTTTCTGCAGCCCTCTGTGAGCAGAGCAGTGTCCCAGAGGCTGGGGGGAGAAAAGAGTTGCCTTTGTGTAAAATTCCACCTTATAGGATAGGCATGGAAATTTGGTAATTCTGCATCTCGCCTCTAAACTTCCCTGTGAGGACCTGAATGCAAATGTTAAAATAGTTCTTGAGAGCTAAGCGAGAGGTGCAGTTCATGTAAACTCTGCAAAGCCATGGGATGTGAACAGATTTCTGAAACAATTGTATTAACCGATAGCAATCCTGAGTTACATTTACATGCCAGTCACATAATGCCATTGTAATTTTTGAAAGAATTCAGTCATTACATTTTTTAAATTATATTTAAATGGGAAAATTGGTGTAGCTGTTACCTCAGGGTTGGTTTCGAGTTGTTTGTGTTTTTTAAACCTGTCCTATAAGGTGAGATTTTTAAAGATTTATGAATATGAAATGTTGTATGAAATTATCTTAATTTACATTTTTGTTTATATCCTAGCAAAATAGAGGTTGTGTGTATTTTATTCTTCACTAATTAGCATGGACTGCCATTTCCAGTAGGCAGAAGCAGATTTTCTCTATTAGATCATAAAAACAAATGCATCTTTTTCATATCAGGATGGATGAGGGAAAAAAAAAAAATCTCAGCTGTGGTAGTTCTTGTGCTCCTAATGTTCATAGTGCTGTGAAAGAAGAAGGTAAAAACATTGCAGAAACTTGTCAGGTACAGTGACACTGAGGAGTTCCTAGTCATTTTCCTTTTGAGATGCTGAGGAGCTGCTTTGATACTTGCTTTCAAGCTGAAACAAATTTTTGAAAAGAAAAAAAAAAGGTAAATAAATTTCATAGTGAAAAGTGAAGCTGAAATTCTAGATAGATTTTCAATATAGTTCAACTTTTGGGGTTTCTTTAAAATATAGTATTTACTGTTTCATCCATCAAAGAAAAAAAGAAAGATATATAATCCTGGTTTGATTGCCAGCCAACTGGGTGCAACAGACATAAAGAAGAACTTGAGTATTAGCAATGAAGTACCAGTGTGTAATGCTAGCTAACATATATATTTATTAATTTTTGCCCCTTGTAGTGTGAGTGATCTTCTCTTTGAAGGATAATTCCTGGTTATTTTATTGCTATTACTAAGTAAAGCTGTTCCATATATTATGATTGTATTAATCATTTAACATAACTCAGTTATGCCTTACAAAGTGCATGTAATTGAAGGCAAAGGTTTCTGAGGGTGTGTAATCTAGCTTGTATTTTATCCCATGATGCTTTAATTAGTTGTATACAGTGATGCATGTGCTAATGCATTACAGCTCATGTCCAATTCACCCTGCAGGTCAAACCACTGAGTTTTTTATGGGATGCCTTGCTGTTGTCTGTAGAAAACATTGGTTTTTTTCAGGCACTGTTATGATACTTGCATCTCAAATACTTGAAATAGAGCAGTTCTGAAGGGGAGCTGTCCCCCCTGAAGTCAGTGATGGTTTTGATCTTGGTTACAATGGGCCTTGATTTTACCCAGCCCTAAATGGGCTGATGAGGAGCATCCTGCACTGCTGGCCCCAGACAGTGCAGAGGCTCCTGCAGCATTTCCTATGCAGGACAGAAAGCTTCATTAAATTGATCAGGTATCAGATGCTCTGTGCATTAAACTGGCATCATTTTTCTGTTGTGGACAGCAGCTCCATCTGCAGCAGTCATTTCTGCAATCTCTGCAGTGGTTAGTTTTGGTATACTAAGAAGATCAAATTGAGCCAGCCTTAAAACCCCATCTTCTAAAAGGCAATTTGAGACATAAGAGATAAAGAAAATTAATACAAATATTAATATTTAATTTTATATTTGATGTTCCTTAGATTAATCAGGATGTAGGTGTCCAAATTAAATAAAAATGTTTTTCATTATTAATGGTGCACAGTGCTTGGAGTGGACTTAGACTGTGGTGTGCTGTCGTGGTGTCTCTTGGGATTTCAGAGGCTCAGGCAAGCTCCTGTTCCTGTATTGGCTGATTAAATTGTGTAACAGATGTTTTGGTGATGCAACTCATAATCATATATGAGCACACACACACAGAGGAATTCCTTGTGAAATGTCTATTGCTGCAGTCTGAAAACTCACAGCTCTGGCACTTCAAAATAAGGCAGGGATCTGAAATTAAAATCCTGGCACCATGAAACCCTTCACTGACTTCTCGTGTGCTTCCATATTGGTGTGATCACACAGAAATCCTGTCCTCACTTGCAGCTTGCATTCCTTAGCAGCTCTGCAGTTCTAGAGGAGAAGGCACAGATGCAGGAAGGCCAGCTTTTAGTCTCTGAAAGCTATAAAATTTTGCTCTACAGCTTTTTTTTCCTTTTTCCTTTGAAGGCAACATGAGCAAACTTTAGAATAAGACAGGTAAAATGCTGGAAACAGTTATAGTAAACCCATTATGGGAAATGATTAACAGGAATCATGTAAGGACAATGGAAAAAAATTCTCAAAAATGTAACTAAAGTCCAATTTGATAATTGTTTATTTCTTTCAAAATTGCCACTACAAGAACAACCCACGCAAAAGAATATGAGTTACAAGGCTGTAACTGATTGACTATGTAAGATACTTATCAAATTTGTACATTTTATTTTCATAGGTTTCTATTCTGGCTCCATAGGAATCTAAATCACAATACATTAATAATGGCAGCCTTTCAAGGCTTACAGAAAGTCTCAATCTGCTTAGATGCTAAATATAATCTGTACCTTCATGTCAGTATCAAGATATGATTGAGGCTAGGTTTATATATACACCTTTTGAAGCACATTGTGAAAGAAATATAAACAGCTTATAGTGTTGAAAATGAATTAGAGGCTTTGGGAGAAGAAATCATATTCGCTTTTCATCTTTGGATTTATTTCCTTTTTGTAATGAACTTTCAACTCCAATAATTACTTTGCGTAGAGAGTAAAACCTTAAACGTTATCATTCATGCAGTGTTTTAAATTGTGATTTTATCAGGTGATCACATTAGGCTATTCTGTATCACTTCTATTAAAGGAAGAATATACTTTATGATTAGAAATTACCCTTTTTTTGTACCGAGGACAGAAATTTGGCCACTGAGTAATGCAGTTTCACTTCATTCAGTGTATGCGAAGGAGTAATAAAGCTGAAAACTGTTTTCTTAGCAGTGTGGCTAACAGAGTTGAGTCAAGGTCTGAATGCTTTGGAACAGTGAGATTATTAAAGTCTTGTTCAACATGTTTGTAGAAATTAGGGCAGTTGCAGTTTCAGAAGATGAACGTAGCTGAATAAATGTTTGACGTGATATCCCTTAGGTTTATGATCAGTATTAAAAGTAAAGCAGTTATTTTAATTCTTGTAAGTTCAGGCCTCAGTGATTTTCAAGAGTATTTGTGTCTATATTCCTTGAAACACCAGTTTCAAGTCTCATCTAGGTTCTTCCTCCTCTTGGAAACAGAATAAAGACAAGCTGGGTACTTTGTTCATGATAATGGTGTCTTTTAGGTGTGAAATTAAAATTGGATTCAATTTGCTTTGTATTAACACTGAATGCTCACAATTGCTCAAAAATAGAGCAAAATTGAGTTAAGAGCATCCCTTTCTGCTCTTCTAAGCCTGTTTCAAAAGTGGCAGTGTTTTGGCAAGGCTGGTAAAGTGGATATTGTCTAATGTGATCTGGGATCCTCCAGGCTGAAAGATGCTGTATTGGGTAAATAAAAATATATACACTTTTCTTATTAGTTACAGTCATCTAGTTCAGATGCAAGACCAAAAAGATTGCAGCCTTGACTCCTGAAATTGCCATAAGAAGTGAGTTCACGTTACACAGTCTCAGGAACTGATTAATCGTGTGCCAGTTCTCTGCACTCTGTACAATCTAAAGCCTGTCATGAGAATAAATGAGCAGTGCACTGTATTCTGCTTCTCTTTTAAGGTCTTTGTCATGAGATTCCAGATTCTGAAGGCAGCACGCAATACTGTTACCCTTCTCGTGACAAAAAGATTGCTCAAAGTGGCACAAAAATCAAAACATTTCAGTAAAGAGGAGTGAGAGAAGCAAAGTGGAGGCCTGAGCCAGGGATCCTTCCAATCCCATCACAGTGGGGACTGGGAACAAACACCCACCCAAGGTACAGCTCGTGTTCCTGGGCTGGAACCCTGCTAGCCCAGCTTTATCCTGGGATTTGGGCACATCTTCCACTTCTCCCTGCCCCCAAAGGAGCTGCAAGTGTGTGTAAGCTTTTCAACTATTTTTGGAAGTAGAAAAACTGAAGATGGAAATAGAGGAATGAACTTTCAATGCATTGCATGGCAGATAAGCACACAAATCACATTACTCCTAATGGGATTTGTGGGTATATCTTTCATGCTGTGCTTTGAAAATCCATTCCATTCAGTTTATTGACGTGCACAGGGAAATAAATCAGTCAGCTTGGAGGGGGGTGATCAATTTGAAAAAAAAAACCCAAACTTTTTTTGGGTCCCCCTATTTCTTCTGTGTGAATGCAGTGACAGTGAAGCATCTTACAGCCCTTCTTCCATCTCCTTTTAAATCTTAAATAACATTTATTCAAGAGAAAGCAATTAATTCCTAGCAGAAGTTTTCCTGCTGCTGACAATAATACACTCACTCATAGATCCTTTCTGGTATTTCTATAAAACATTTCTTGGGCTGGATGCTTTAGAGCAAACATATTGTTCTAAGCAGTTTATTGTCTAAAAGAGTTCACATGCTGAGGGTGAAATTATGCCCAAGGATTTCCTTCTTATGTTTAAGATAATGTCAAGTCAGCTCTGCTTTCCCTCCTGTTTTCCAATGGTTCCTGCATTTCCCTGGTGAGCAGAGGGAGCACAGCTGACACTGGGCTCATCACTCTTCCACAGCAAGGACTGTCCAAAGCTGAGGGTCTGCCTCCCTTCCTTTGGCTCATGTCCCACAAATTTGGGTGCTGGAATTCCCATTTCCCATGTCTGTGTTTATGGGAATGATCTGGGTGAGAGAAGCCCAGAGCTGGGTTCTCCCTGCAGCAGTGAGGAGGCCAGAGGGAATGGCAGCCTGAGATCCCTTACACTGATTTTTTATGAACAATCCTCACAGCTTTCCTCCTGAAGCCAGAAAACACACTTTCTGTTTCAAAAGTTACAAAATGTTGCTGTTGTTGTTGTTTTTTTTTAAGTATAAAACTACTGCAGATGTCAGGCACAATTAACAAGAGTATAAACCTGTGACTGGGTAACATAGAGAAGCTTGTACATGGGTAACAATATGAGCTTAATTCAATTGATAGAGAAGTGGGAAAAAAACATGCAACAAGATATAAAAATACACAGCAGTGCCATTATAGTTAATGGAATTTTCCATTTTCAGCATTGTAAACTGCAAAAAGTGACTCTGAGAAGTGAGAGGTCTTGTTCAGTGTTATGGGCAGGATAAATAACACAGCAAAATGGTTCTTTATTGTGCTCTCTGGGTGCAATACAGGCAAGCCTATTGTTTTAATGAAAATAGTGGTATTTTCTTATTATCTGTAAATTCTGTAATTGAAGTTGTGGATTTTGATAATGCTTTATATGGAGTTCCCAAATGAACTTTTAATTTAGATTTATTACAAAAACGTAGTGCATAGCAAGTAGCATACTGATGATTAAGATGAATTGCTGAGAATGAATGACCTTGAAAGTAAGCCATCTATTTGTTGTTGAGTTTCAATGGTCACAGTCAATAAGCAGGAATTTTTGCATACATTCCACAAAATAAGTATTAAATTTACATCAAATCATCTATTTTTGAAATGCTACTTTAACCTTGCCTACAAACAATTGAGTGGTCACAAGTAGAAGAGGCAATATAATCAAGAATGCATCCAAATGTTTTATATGAGCTCTGTAGGATTCTAAGTCATTAATATTAAAACACAGGTTCATAAATACCCTAAGTACTGGTAGTCCAAAGAATGATGCAATTTTTTTTAGCTGATCTTTGATCTCTGCTGTCAACCCTGTAAAAGTTAAATCCTTATCTGCTGTGACCCTGAGATCTCCAACAAAATATTTTGAAAATGCATCTCTCATAATTATAACTGACTCTGCTGTGCTATTAATTAGAGTATTTCCCATTGTACTGATGAACAGCTACACTGGGTTGTGACACCTGCACAAAAGTTGTGGCATATCAGCAATTGCCATTTACGTACTGCATTCTCTGCCCAAAATCACGCTGCTTCTAGGAAATGCTTTATGGCATAAAAATCCCAGGGTTTGCCTGAGTCATACCAAACACTCCCTAGATTGCCAGGCCTGGATGGGTAGGCATTGATAATGCTGCATCAGCTTGTATCAAACACTTCCAGAAACACTGGGACTGCTGGATACACTCCAGAGTGCTGTGTATGTGTAGCAGAAGCTGTGTTGGGTTAGATATAAGTCAAGTTATCCATTTGTGTCCAGCACCCAAAAATGGTTAGCTTGTTAGAAGGACAAATCATGTATGTACTTTGCCCTACTCATTCTCCAACTTCTGCTCGTTCTGAGTCTTTTCTGAGAGGAGGAACAATAGCATAACAATACTCCTTGCTTTGTTTGCACTTCCCATAATGATTCGATGTTTGGCTTACTTGAGATTATGATCTAGCCCAAAATTTTCCTTGATATTTTATATTAGTCAGCTCAGAAGTAATTATTTTACATTTTCTTTATTTATTATTATTATTGTTTATCATTATTTACATTTTCCTTGATATTTGATATTAGTCAGCTCAGAATTCATTATTTTACATGTGGAGTTAAAATTACTCCTGTCCAGCATACTTTTATTTTACATGTTTGAACTTCATCTGCCAATTTCTGGCCCAGTTGCTCAGTTATTTTATGTCCTTGTGCAGTTCTCAGTCAGGTCTCTTCTTGAATAATGCATTATAAGCAGCCGACTGTGCCCCCTTCCCTGCATGGCCTGTTTTCCATTTGGAATTCTATCATAGCTAGGATAGGTTTGGACTTTTTAAAGTAGTACTTTAGACATTCCTGTAGATAATATAACAAAAGTGGCAGATGTCCACCCAGCAAGCCATGTGGCTTTTGTTTTGTTTTGGAGAAAGGCGTGGGAATGCGATCAATTTCTGTGACATCTCTTGGATACCCTCAGGAGAACTCTGGCATCCTTGTCACAGTCACATGAGGTATTCAAAGAAGAATAGAAAGTTCTGACACTTCTGAATTTTAGGAGAGACGTCATTGTTCCTCTAGCAAGGAGAGGTGCTACTTGCTCACGTTGTTTATTTTAAGACTGCTTCTTTTAAGTAACAAGACTCATGTTCTTTGATAATGATATTTCAAGCACTTTAATATATGTTTAGCAGGTGGATTGCAGGTTAGAGCTCCTGGAGATACTGTCCCTTTCTGCCAATAGTAGAATATAAAAGGGCATAAATATAAATGTGAGCTCTCTTTGACACACCTTCCTTAGCCCTTGTCAAGGACCCCTATCCCATCCCAGCTTCCTCCTGACAGGGCTTGTACTGTTCCTGCTGCAAACGTGGCTGCAGGCTGGCCAACAAAACTATTGAGCAGAAGGTGGTGCCAGTCTCTTTAAATCATCTGTGATTTATTGAATTCCTTGTCTGGCATACGTGTTGCCATGTCCAGTTTTTGTGGGAGAGGACTTTTACAGGCTGTCCCCAAAAGGAACATGTGCAGTGCTGCCCATGCGACAGAGCCTCCCTGTCCTCTGCTCAGTGCCTGTTCATTGTAAGGTACATTAGCAAGGTATGGATCTCAACTGAGATTTAGTTCAGCAAATTCTGATCATTTGTGTGTTTGGGAACTGTGTTTCAAGCTCTTCAGATATGAGGAGCTGGGAAAGGCCTCTTACTTCCCTTGTCACAGTGACCGAGAGCC
>JAHXMQ010006307.1:3873335-3919342 GCA_020466415.1 Ammodramus savannarum pratensis | reverse complement strand
CCCACCTAACCACCCCAAAACCCCACCTAACCACCCCAAACGCTGCCAGACTGCCCCAAAATGCAACCAGGCCACCAGAAAACACCCCAAAAAGCCACCAAACTACTACCAACAGCCCCCAAACGTCACCAAACGTAAAAATCACCCCAAAATGCCACCAAATCACCCCAAAACACTGCCAAACAGCCCCACAATACAACCCAAAATGCTGCCCAACTGCCCCAAAACACCATCAAACCCCAATAAGTCCCCCCAAAAGGCTGCCAAACAGCCCCAAAACTCCATCAAACCCCCACAGATTGCCCTAAAATGCTGCCAAATCACCCCAAAATGCCACCCATCATTTCCTTCCCATGGCTCTCAGCCCCATGGTCACACCAAATCCTGCAGGTTCTGGTTTATCACCAGTGAAGTTGTGCTGCCGAGGACACTGGGGAGGTGCTCTCAGAAATGTGCTGTGTTTGCTACATGCTCCTTTTCCAGGCATAGCTTAGAGATCCCAAAGAAAGAGGAGGCTGAGGGAGCTGGGGCTGCTCAGCTTGCAGAGGTGACTGAGAGAGGAACCTCATGAGTTGTGTGAATATCTGCAGGGAGAGCTCAGAGCATGGACCAGCCTCTCACAGTGTTCCCAGCCAGCAGAACAGGAGGCAGCAGGCAGGAACTGGTGCTCAAGAAGCTCCACCTGAACATGAGGCAGAACTCCTGTGCAGTGACCAAGCACTGGATCATACTGACCCATTCTCCCTCAATTGGTACATCCCAGAACCTTCAGGACACAATCCTGTGCTCTGGGATGACCCTGCTGGAGCAGGGAGGTTGGACCACATTGACCCACTGTGATCCTTTCCAGCCTGATCCATTCTGGGATTCTGTGAAAAGCTTTAGTCGAAGCAAGCATTGTCGTGCTTGAGAGAATTCAAGAACTGGCTTGCAGCCAGGACCACATCCCTGGTTCTTCTTTCTCAGTGAATTCTAATAGCAAACACCAAGGACAGCAGAATTTGACCCATGGTAAATGGTCTGTCGTGTGATATTAATGTGAGAAATTAGACAACAAATGGTTTCTTTTTCTCTTAAAGAAAAACTGTGTTCCAGAGGAGGATGACAAAGACATGGCAGGGGAAAGAAAAAATAATTAAAACCTAGAACCAGAAACACTCTATTAAACTGAGAAAACCTGTGATAAAAACACAGAGAAGTTATATGTCACAAAAAGGATTTTAATCATTTAAGTTGAATGTTTTTTACAGGTGAGGTTCAGGGGTTTTCTTTGCTACATCACAGTGAGGTCTTCTCTGGTTATTATAAAAATTATGGGGAGAAGGCAGAACAGAATGTTACAATCAGACAAAGCACCTCCCACACTTTAGTGGGCTGGGATGGTGGATGGCATGACAGGAACAGAAGTCTGAGCATTTGATTTTTGTCAGCTGAAATGTCTCTGAATTCTGTTCAGAGGCTGAGCACTGCCTTGCGCTCAGGACCTGTGGCTCACGTTAAACTTGGTAATTGCCAAAGCAAGTGTTGGAAGCAAATGCTGACACAGGATACTTGTATTGGGAAAACAATCAGTTAAAATAGGCTTGGGGAAGGAAACTGAGTTGTTCTTTTGTGAACTTGATCATTTAATGGATTTGCTTCTTTTTTTTCAATAAATGCTGCTGCACCTCAGCTTCTCCATGTTTTCCATGGAGGATCTAGTTTTTACCTCCTCCTTGTCATGAAATCCTACATCCCGATAGTGCCAAAAAACTGAAAATTTTTAGACAAGCGTTCATTGGTTTGGCTTTCATCTCTGGCTGGCTGTAGGTGAAAGTGCATGAGCAGCACATCCCTCAGTGCAAGGCAGAAGGTTTTCACTGCTGCTGAACTGCCTCCAGGTTGGGCACAGGTGAGAGACCCTGTGGTTTTGGGCAGGAACCTGAGGAGCTCAGGTCGGCAATTATGGTCATTTAGCAGACAACTGCAGGGCTTTCACACCTTTCCCAATTCCCTCCCTGCAGCTTTCTGTTGCCATCTCTGTGCAAATATAGGGCAGCAGGACTGCAGAATTGGAATGGGCTCATCTGCCTGGGGCACTTCAGTGCAAATCCTGGCAGTTTATGCCAGCCCCACTCTAATTAGCTTTGCACATTTGAAGAGGCTGAGATGCTGTTTTGGGAGTGGTAACCTCCTGTAGAGGAGACAAGGAGACAGAGCTGCTGGTTATGTCTTAAATTGCTGCAGTTAGCTTTCCTCAGAGCATGTTGGAAAAGTTTGCTTGTTCTCCTGACATTTTGTAGAAGGTTGCTGAAATGCTGATGGGGTGGGGGAATGAGGAAGAGCAATATTTAGGCAAGTAATCTTCCACAGTGGAATAAAATGAATGACAGGTTTGGGTGAACACAAGGAATATCGAGAAGACAAATTCCTAGAGCAGGGAAGGGTGAAAAGTTTTTCTACCTCACCTTTCTTTTAATGTCCAAGTTAAAATTGCTATCCCAGCAGTTTTTAGGAAAAAGCCTCTGACAGCTTTTAACACAACAACCATTTCAGGGCTCTGGCTGTGGAGAGTGACCTTTCTATAATTGACACAACTCAGGATGAAGCCATTCTTTTCAAAACACGGGTCTCCCAAAGAAACCTTTAACCCCTGCTCTGAGAAGGGCCACTTAAACACAAGCTGTGCCTACTCAGCAAGCAAAGCATTTTAAAGTAGAGCAATTTGAAAGGAGGAAAAAAAAATAAAGCAGGTATTCAATTTGATCTGCCTGTTCCTTATTAAGAGACTAAATTCTGGTAGGAAATAATAAAACTGCAATTTAAGGGGAATGTAAATTACTTTATTACTGCATTTTCCTATCTGAATGAAAACAAAATTCACTATTAAGATAACACAGTTTCAGGTTTTTTGTAATTACACACTACATCTCACTAATGGTGGGTATGTCTGAAAGGAGGAGGAAAGTGCAATGGGCAGAAAAATCCCCAGTGCTGCTTTAAAACTGCAAGTGAAGTCCACCATGCTGTGAAAGTTGTGTTCAAGTAGGGATTTAAATTAGAAGACAAAAATTCCTTTCTTAATACAGATCATAAGGCAGTAACCCTTCATAGTGCATAAAAGCTCAAAAATTGAAACTGCCTTGGAATTTCTATGGGGATGAGATTGATTATAATGACATTAAAAAACTTTCTGAGAGTAAAGCCCATTTATCTCTTATGTTGCGTAAGGATAATGTTAGAATTTGTGTGTAATAAATCTAAATTAAGGAGGAAAGTGGGGGAAAAGGAAAGAGGCATGTTTGGGAATAATTATTTCTTCAAAAAGCAGTGAAATAGATGACCTTGTGGGATTTATCTGTATCTAAATTCTATTCATCTATGCCAAAAGTTTTCTAGATTTAAAATTATGTGGTGGGCTAGACATACATTTCCATAAAATCTGTGACCATGTTTCTAATTGACAGAATACACCTACACTAACCCCAGCTGAAAACTCATGTAAAGAATGCTTTGGCGTCAACTTTTTTGTTTAGTACATATTGTCTTTGATGTGCTCACAAATCTAGCAAATTCTATAGTAATTCAAAATTGACTTAGTACTTTTTATCTTGATTGTTTGCTATAATAATGCTCTAGAAGGCTGAAAAACACAGGAAGAGATTGTGTTCTCTGATTCTAGAACCTCCCATTTTAAAAGACACCAAAAGTAATTGTGGACAGTTGTAGAAAGATCACTTTGGGTACAATAAATACACTGACTATTTGGAATAAAGTTGATATTAATTTGTGTTTTGATATTTACATAATCCAGGGTTTGCTTCTCTTTAGATGAACCAACCTGATCCAAGCTCATGCTCAGTTTGAGGTATTTCACAAAGTCTACCACATTGTATGTGGATTTCAGAAAGACTTTTTTTGCAAAAATATTGCAGTTATTAAATATTAAAGCACTGAAGTGTCATGAAAAATACTTGTTTCCAGATAGCAAATTCAGAATTGCAAATATAATGTCAATAATGAAATGAAGAAAGTTTAATTAGCTGTTAAATTTGGCACCATCTCACTTGCTTGAGCTGTGAGAGAGAGGAAAACCAGATTTCTCCTGATGTAGCAGAAATTGTCCTTGGATGGATGTGGGGAGCTGAGCTCAGCAGTCATTGTGGAGCTGTTCAGGTTGTCTCCAGCTCTCTCCAAACGATGCTGAGAGCTCTGCCAGATGCTGCAGCTGCGAGTCACATTTTGGGCTGCACACAAATTGTTTCCTAATAGTTCAGATATTTTATTAGCAGTGCAGCACACAGGCAGTGCTAAAGGAGTGGCAGGATTCTGAGAGGGGAGGATCAGCCATCCTGCCAGAGGGATGAGCTGGGGCTCAGATGCCAGCAGAGCAGCTCCTGAGTCACTGCCTGAGGCAGCAGCGCTGCCCCCGACTGTGCTCCTGCTGAAACCCACCCAGCACACCGTGCAAGGATGGCAGCAGCTGCAGGGAGCTCTCTGTCGCCTTGTAAAAGACAAACTCATCCCTCATTAACAATGTAAACAACATGAATCTCCCGGTTCTGCTATTTCCTGTCAGACGCTTCGAAACAGACGATCAGAATGTGATAGCAGTCAGTGTGTTTTAAATGTCACTTCTCTTACCTTCCTTCAGTTTAATCAAGACAAGCCATCATTTTCCAGGTGGATTAATCTTATCAAGTATTTATGTGGCTAATGTAATGTAGATCTTAATTAACACGTTAGCAAGCAGAACTATTATATGGAGGCTATGAAGGCTAGCAGATGTGGTCTTCTGAAAATACACCAGACTTAAGGGCTGTCTCAGAAAAGCAAAGGATTTGGCTAAATTCTACAGAAGAGGAGTTTTGGATTTCTGGGTGTGTTAATGGTGATAGCATGAGTTGCTCTGTTCAAAGTTAGGTGATGAAGTTTGGTAAATGTAGGGGGATGGGATATAAGAAAATAAAGATAGTGTAGAAAGTAATCTTGTCCATAAGGAGTTGAAGCTGGGCCAATTATCAAAGATTAGGAACAGGCCTGGCTTTAACAGGCCACAGCTGTAAGCAATGAGAAGAAGATGCCATAAAAGAGTGGGGTGGCTGGGTAAGATGGGAACTAGAGTCAGTTTGTGAAGAAGAAAGAGTCAGTGCTCTGAGGAAATGCCCATGAGAAACACCAAGAAGTTGTGGAACTTTTGTGGTAAGGAGACGACAGCATGGAACCCCTGCAATAAGATGACAACAGGTATAAGCCATGTCCAAGGTTCCTATTTCCAGAAGTGCTTAGTTCTCAGTAAGGCACCAAAGAGATGAACAATCACAGATGATTGTTATCCTCATTTAGAAATCCATACTAGTATGTACTTGCTCTTTGTGAAATGCAGTGAACCTACAGAGCTTAATTTTATTTTGGTTATAATTTGCTTTTGATTCTGAAAGCAATGGCTCTTGTGAAGCCACGCTCTCATGAATGTGAAGATATGCCTAAATTTTTAGGTGTATCAGGTGTGTCATATTTTAGTCAAAGCAAACTGCTTCATTTCCCTGCAGATTGGTTGGCTGCAGCTGAGCCAGAGCTGGGGTTTTATGTAGACACTGTCTTTGAAGATGTTCTTTCCTCTTGCCACTATAGACATTTAGGATGCTGACCAGACAACCACAGGGTTTGGGTTTGTACTAGAATCTATTTTTCAGGACTTCTGGAAGCTCATACACTCAGAAGCTTCCTTCCTCCTCCTTCCCAAAGCAGAGATCATTGGTGCCTCAGCATCTTGAGTGTGACTGAAGTTCAAATGTGCCACAGCAGCTCCTGCAGACAAACTCTCATTGCCTGACTTTTTAGCTCATTGCAGCTGAGGGAATTTGTTTTGCAGTAGCAGTCAATCTATTGTACACATTCCAGAGATAATCTGTTCTCACCTGAGTCCTAGGGCACTTAGGTGATAGTAGATAATTTGAAGTGTAAGTTCATACAGGGAGTTGTCAGTATGGTAACAGTGCATAGCACTGATTTTTCCACTGAAGATATTTGTATGGAAAAGGCATTTTCTACTTTATTTTATTTGCCTTACTGGAACAATAAGACATGTCTGGCCATATAAGTAGCAAATTTACTTAAGGAAAAAAGTTAAACTATCGTGCAGAACCATAGTAATTCTCACACGGTCTCTTTTGGCAAAAAGTCAGTGGAGTCTATTTTTATATTGAATGGTTTCCTTTACACAGCTGTACCATAAATTTCTTCAGAATTCCAAGTCATCTGTGAAAATCCCTGGCTATATAAAAAGAACAGCAGAAAAATAAGCTAGATAAAAAGATAAGGTGAACTATGTCTGTAGCAGTGACTTATAAGAAATATAGAATTACAGGAAAAGAAGGTAAAGAGAATTTAACCAACCCTGGTGATATTTATTCCTTGTATTTAATTTGAGTTTGTCCACATTAGCTTGGTAGTTTATTTCAGATCCACTGGAATGGTTATTCTGCTAGATATTTTTCAAGAGTGCCATCAAGATGCAATTTGCAGTCATCCCCATGATAGAGGCACACAGCCACAGCACTGGAGTTAATTGCTGTTTAAATGTGATGTCTGTAGTGTGACACTGCTGGTAGCCAGATTTCATTTTTATTTTTAATTTTAGCTACAGTGTAGGATACTGTAGTTATAAATAATCAAGTATATCTGGTTGCAGTGTAAATACAGCTCTGCCTCCATGGCTGACACTGCTTGACATCAGTTAAATTAAAGGCTGACTGGGCATGTCCCATCCTCTGCCACCTTGAATCTGACCTCCAGCTCACAGATGAGACCTGCTGACAACTTAGCAGGGGGAGTTTGCATTGCTGTTGTCATGGATTGCCTGTCTGATAGCTTCAAAGGCAAATACACTTGAATGCTAAAAACAGTCTTTTCAAATGTATATGCCAAAATAGTAATTCAGCTGGGTAAATAAAACAGCAGTTTAAATGAATAAGTGTTATTTAGTTGATGAATATATGTTTGACTGAGTGATTGAAATGTCTCCCCTGGGTAAGATGAAGAAGTATGCTTTTAAAACTCTTTTGTAGATGTTTATAGAGAGAAAATGACAGGGGGAAAAAAAATCAAGTATCTATGGGGTTATGAGATAAACATAGAACTTTACAACAGTCACCCACAACAGAGAGAATGATCTTGGGATTCATTTGTTCACAGCAGCCTGAGTAGTTTGGGTTGGTCTTTCTTCACAGATTTGTCAGTTTGTCACATCTGTACCTTCACTTAAATGCAGTTGATGCTCTTTGAATGTGATCTGCAGTGGTCCAGCAAATGGAAAAGCTTCTAAAAATAGCTGGAGGGGAGTGAGTCAGGTGGCAAGATACATCCTCTGCATTAGGAGGTGAGGACTGAAGGGAGCTATAAAAAGTTGGAGTCTCTAGTGACAGGCTTTGCCAGGGAAGCTGTTAGTGCAGAAAAAGGCTCTGCAAATACCAAAGTTAGGATGATGGTCTGCTTCTCAGGTTTAAGAAAAAATCAACTTTAGCCTGTTAACTGAGGTAGATTCAGTGGGCATATCTACTTTGCATTCCTCTCTGTATTTATATCCTGAGAGGAAACAGTATGAAGAGGCCAGTACTGAGACACCTCCTGCAATATTTATATTTACTGCTCTGCCTTCCTCATCTTCAAGGTGAGAACTGTTAATAATTCTGTCATTGTTAATAATTCTGTTTTACAAGTAGGCATCTGAGAGCAGCAGGATCATGACCAACCCAGGTGCAGTGGCAGTATCAGAGCAAGGAGCAGAACCAGGATGCTGTCACTGGTTTTGTGTCTCATACCAACAAGGGTAACTCAGCAGGAATTTATGGGAGCATGATTCAATAATGCATAATCTTTAGAGTTTATTGACATCTTGTGGGACTTAAAACTTTATAAGTTGTTAGCTGAGCCTGCAAATATGAAACCTAGATTTTAGTATAACTTGAAGCGTTTCTGAATTTTGTTATTACAGCATTGTAATGTAGCTCCATAAAAACAGGATGCCATGATTTAAATTCTTACAAGCAAAAGGAAAGGATCCTTTCATCATGCCAGAGGTGAGGCAGCAGCTGTTCCTTGCAGATGTGGCACAGGCTGGGTATAGAGCACTCTGAAATATTTTGAAGCACTACAGAGATACAGACTGAAAAGAGTCACCCATCTGCCCCGTTCTTTGCTGCAGGTTAAATATATCTCAGTCACTTCTGAGAGCTGATCATCTAACCTGCTCTGAAAATCCTCTGCTGGGGTGACCCCCTGTCACAATTCCCTTCCCAGGGAGATTTTCCTAAGATGTTCCAGCAGGAGAACTAGAAACCAGGTCATTTGTGTTGTAGAACAAAATAAAAGTGTATTTGTGGGGAGATGCTTCCAAGGACAATATCAAGCCAAACAGAATCATTTCAGCGTTAGATAAACCTGAATCAAGTCTCTGGGCTCAGTAATAACTGCAAATTCAATTGTCTTATCTGCAGTTTTCACCAATTTTTATTTCACCATGATAACTTCAACCTTCTGATGAGAAATTCAAAGGAATTGTCTTCTAGTAATTTTTGGAGGAAAGTCTGACATCCAATATATTTTTTTACCTTTGCATGCTGAAGTAGTATGAATGTAACTCTGGTTTTCCTGATGGCTGAAATTTTGTTATTTTAGCTTAATTGATATATTTGAGGATCCTTGAGTCCTGAAAAATGCCCTTTCCCACAGAAAAATACAAAGCAGAATTGTGGATATCCAAAAGGAAACTGAGGGTAAATTCATCTGGAAATACTAAAACTTTATCCTCCTTTAGAATTAAATTTATTTTACAGTTCTATTCTATTCTACATTTTACATCTTTACAGTTCTAGAGAATATATACATAATTAGCAAAAGCCATTGACAGTTTTGGAGTTTCTTTAACAGCCAGTGAAACTATAACTGCCAACAGAGACTATTGTGGCCTCTGTGCATTTGCTGCACTGGATAATAATAATAATTCCTGGAAATAGCTTTTTCTTTGGCTGGTTGGCTATGGATATCTTGCTCCTGAAGAAGAAGGTTCTTTACAGTGTGTCAAGGAGCCTTTTGCAGATTAGATACAGTTGATGTTCATTAAAGAACTCTTCCAAAGAAATTATTTACAGCCCACTTTTAAATATTGAAAAAAATACTCATTATTTATTACCATATGTTGGAATTGTGAAATAAATGTAATGTTCTCAAAGGAGGTGAAGGTGCCTGAAGTCTTTTGCTGACTTCCCAGCTCTGCCAGTGATATTGTACCATGCCACAGGTGATTTTTGGTGTGTGCTCTGCCCCTGGTTTTCCTCTCTCCATGTAGGTGGGTAAGAACTAATTTAAATTCTAGCGAGGTGGTGCCTGCCTTGACTGAGATAGGAACCTTGAGACATCCTCTGTTGCAGTAATCCATTAGAAATGAAATCCTGTGGTTTCCATGAAGCAGGATGTGTTTGGATCTGGTTGCTCTCTGTGGTTCTAAGGGCTGGACACTCAGCCATTTCTCCTTTCTTTGCAGCCTCTTGTTGCAGCTTCTCCTGCCTTCCCTTTCTTTGGCAGTGATTTTATTGTAGACCCATTAACATAGAAAATGAAAAAACAAACAAGTTGCCAAAAACTGTGGAGCAGTTGGTATTCAGAGCATTCTTTTACCATTTCAAAACACTGCCAACATAGTATCTGTTTCATTATGTACAAGTGTAAGTGCTGCTAACATAGATAATTTAGAATCTATAATTGAAACCGTGCTTTTGCTGCTCTCTCAATTAAAGATAGTCAAGACAGAAAAGCTGTTATGTACTTACCTGCTGGAATTATATGTTGTTCTTTGCCATCCCATTACATTCATACAATGCTGGGATGTGTTTCAAAAATAACTTGCCCTTTATTGAAAATAGCATTACACCACCACAGCAAAACTCCTATGAAGCAAACAGAAAAACCCCCATGAAGTAAACACTTTTTACAAATGCTGTCAGGTTTTATCAGAGATATCACTACCATCCAGTCTATGGTAATAGTGGTATTAGTGATACCTTTAAATTTCTGTGATTGTAAACAGATATTTTCTGTGGTTGTCTGGGTTATTATAGTGTCTTTATAAGAATTTTTAAATGGATTTCTCACCATGTTGTTTGGGAATACAGAACACAAAACCAAGCATTGCTGCATATTGTAGCTTAAAAACACTGCTAACTCCATGTTCTGCACTCCATGTTTAAAATATGTGTAGCCTCAGAACCTGTTCAGTTGAGAACAGAAGGGATTTGCACCATATTTTAAGAGTTGACTATTTCATGGGCTGGAAGCCAGAGCACTCAACCAGAAAGGCCTTGTATCTTGTCTTCAATAATGCATGCTGAAAAACCAACAAATGATGGATTTTAACTAACCAGAGCACAAGGGAAGAAGACTTGTAGATAGACCCTGCTTCAGGCAGAGAAAGCTTCAAAGGCACTGCACTGAGCTGTGCTAACTCTCTTTCAAGGAGAAGATGCACATTAGAGTACAGACACTGTCCTCTAAACCCTTTTGTGTGCATTTCATTTCTTCTGTCAACTCTCTGTTCTGTGACCTAGTCTGTTGCACTACTTCAGTGAAGAAAACAGTGGTAATAAAAATTTGCAATCAGTTCATTTACATTGAAGTTACCCTTCAGTTCACCTTTCTGGCAATTTTTGATATCCCAGTTGTGTACAACATGCACCTGAAAAGCGCACAGAGATATTCACATGTGTTTAATTGACTCTGCTGTTGCTGTTTGATCAGTGAGGAGCAATCACAGAATTAAAGGGTTTGAGGGACAAGAAGATTGCTGATGCTCCATGGAAAAAAAAAAAAAAAAGGTTTGCAGAGATTTTGCTTTAAATATAAGGGCCAAATTCTTACATCCTGATTGGAACAGCAGGCATATTGCATCAGAGTGAGTTACAGTTTGATTTAAGAGGTGTCACTGCCACAGATGTTAATCTTGAATGAATAAAACTACCTGTATTAAAACCAGTTGTCTCATTTGATTTATGTTTGCTTTTGTTTTACAGGACCATGGGTCACTAGGAATAGCAGCATAGATAGTGGAGAAACAGAAGTTGGCCACAGGGTCACCCAGGAGGTGCCCCCAGGAGTTTTCTGGAGGTCTCAGATCCATATCAGCCAGCCACAGTTCCTGAAGTTCAACATATCCTTAGGGAAGGATGCTCTTTTTGGTGTTTATATAAGAAGAGGACTCCCACCATCACATGCCCAGGTACTTTATCAATGTGTTTGATGGCTTTGAATGTCAGAATGCAAAACTTATGTCATCTTTGTTAGGTTTATGTTGGAGTTTACAGAATTCAAGTTTTGGGATTTCCTGAATTCCTTCATTTGCCGTATTTGAATGAACCACCCTCATTTTAACGTTTTTAGATTGTTAAATGCTTCAGCAATACATTTATAAAATAAGTAATTATGTCCTTGCCATTCAAATGAGGTTTTAATTCTCTGGTATAATCTTGGAACAAATGGGGATAAAACCATCCAGTTATCTATGAGACAAAACTGATGAGTTAAGGACCAAAACCTTTGATAAGACTTGCGAGTAAAGGAGTGAAGAGGTTGAGTTGGGTTTATTACCTCTGCTTCTAAGAATTTGTGCAGAAGGAGCTTTGGCTGTGCAAAATTCATCATTTCTGTAGTAAGCTGTTTTGCTATGTTCTGTGAGTGACTGCATGGGTGTGTTTGAGTGGTAACAAATCAGGATCAGCAGTGCCCAGCCCAAGGAGGGGAGGACGTGGTCAGTTTTCCATGTTAGCATATGGTGTCCTGAAATTTGATACAAAGACTGAAAAAACTGGGAAAATGAAGAGAGTTGCTGACTGATTTTCAGTCATTTCCAGCCATCCAGGCAGCACAAAAAATATATCTTCAGAGAATGTCTTCCAGAGTGGGAGCCTTTCTTCAGAATGTTTTGATTTTGGCTGTAAGGCTTCATTCAATATGCTGTCTTGAGGGTGAAATTCTGTCTGTGGATCTTCAGCTGTTGCAGTGAGGTCATGGCATAATTCATTGCACATGTCTCATTTAATTCAGAATTTTAGTGCTCACTTCCCCTATTCCATCATGAATAAAATGGGAATTTATTTAAGGAAAACAAACAAAAGTATAAATCATTAAATTAAAATTACTTAGGGCAACCAAAGCTCTGAAGCAATCATCAAAGTTGGCTATAAATGCAGGTTAATTTTAATTTTTTGACTAAGACATGAGGGAGATATGCCTGTATCTTTTACAAGAAATCCAGTTGGAAGTAGTTGGTAGTACAAAATATTTTCTTTTAATTCAGGATGAACTTTATTTTGCAGTAGGATCAGATGTATTTGTTCTAGGTTTCATTATGATGTTCTCATCTGAGAGGGCTGTGATCAGGCAGAGGTTTTCTTTTTTTCCTTTGACTCCACCTCACATGGATAGAATAGAAATTTTGTGACCTTTCTGTTAAATTAAATAATGAGAAATCTCATCTGTATTTCCTGTTGATTCCTCCTCAGGGTACCTGCTTTCCAGTCTTCTGAGGAAGCAGATCTGAACCTCTTCATAAGTGGGGTTAATGAAACACACTGTGTATAAACTGGTATAGATCTGGTCTGAATCTGCAATGTGAACCAGCATAAACTTCCCACATTCAGGCAGGGTCTCGGTGCTTGTTAATAGGGTGCTACAGCTTGAGGTTCCATGGCAGTTTTGCCCAGCAATCAAAATTCAGTCAAGCTGCTTCCAAGAGAAATTATTTTAGAATCAGAAATGCAAGCTGTTACCGACCTGAGTTAGTGAAAAGAAGCCTTGTTCTGACAGAAAGGAGCACAATACTTTTGTATGAATGAAAACAGTCTGAAGTTGACACCAGACGATATTTTAAAATTGAAATTTAAAATCCTTGTTTCTGTAGGTTAGGGACATGAGCTCTAAAGCAGTGAACAGCTTGACAGTTCATCACTGATCAGTGCTCATATGTCAAGCTGAGTAAAATCCTTTGTGGGAACAAGTCAATAATCAGCAAATTAGGTACATGATTAACCTGAGACAACAAGATGCAGTTCCTGTCTGAGAGCCCTGCTGAGATTTAACCTTCTCAGTATTACTGTTTAGCAAATATTCCAAGTGCCTGGTTTAGTCAGTCAAACTGATGTAGCTGTAAACTTGTCTGGATGCAGCCTGTGTGCTGTGTGCGTGGGGAGGGGAGCTCTGAGGAGAGGCAAAAATGCAGTTTTGAGTGGCAAGCAGAGTACAAACAGGAGTGCAGTGCTTTTGGGCAAAATCCCTCCAACCGGCGTACTGCTATGCAGAAATCCTATGCAGAAATAACAAAATGCACATTGCAGGCTTGAGTGATCAATAGGAATTTAGCACAAGAGAGTCGTATTAATAGAATTGATAATGTATAGAAAATGAGCTGTAAATATCAAATAATGCATGAAGTGACTCTGCAGAGCTTACAGGAGATGTTGTGTTGCTACATGCTGGTAGCACGTTCCAAATGATGCATGAAATGAGGTAACCTGAGAGGAACTTCCCTGGAATGTCTGGAGAAGGCAATGTGTGGGGCTGTATTGTTTTCATTTCCAGCAGCGTGATTTGTACTTATAAATGTTTCATGTCAAAATGAAAACTCTTTTCATTCAGACCAGGAAATGGCTTTATTTGAAAAAAATAAAGAGCTTTAAGAGCAGGGGAACATCAGTGTTCCCTTGGTTTTTAGCAGGTGCTCAAACACTTTTAGGTGCTCTGAGCAGCTCAAGTTGCCTGGTGGCCACAGGGCTGGCCTGAACTGGCTGGATTGTGGAAATCCAAATGTGGGAACAAACCGCTTGGTTGGCTGCCATCGTGGGTGTCAGATGTTTCATGGCTGTGTTTTAATGAATAATTACCAACTGGATTTTATGAAGAACTAATTTTAGAGCACTTTGCAAACAAGTTTCCCTGCCATATGTTTTCCTGGCTGCTTAGATCCTACAGGGCTTTGGCATGAAGGCGAATGCTGGCCGCCACCCCAGGCGTGCTCCCCCTCTCCTGTTGAATATGCATCCCTCATTGAGACAAGAGCTCCAGGAGATCATTCTTTTCAATTCCTAATCTCAAAAACTCCTAGGCTTTTTGTGGAGGTATGCAAATTGTTTCAAATCCAGGAAAATCCCTGAAGATTATGGCGGCTCTCTGCATTTCCAGCCCTGAGCCCTGCGAGCTCCCTCAGCTCCACAGTGGTCGCCAGTGGTTCCTTTCCTCTGTGTGTGGCTGGGCTCGGTGCCTTTGTGCAGTGCTGGAGTCACAGCCGTAGGTGTGAAGCTCCCAAACTGTTCTGCTGGCTCCCCATGGTTACCAGAAAAATGAAAGCCTTTATTAGCCCATGAATAAAATGCATCAGAGGGTAGAGAGCCCTGAATGGAGAAATTATAAAAACAAATTGCTCAGAAAGAACTTAGCATGAGATTTTTAGGTTTGTAAATAAAAGTAAGCAGTAGGATTTCAGTATGCTGGGTAGTAAAAATAAACAAACTCACCGAGAGAGAGAATTTGGAATTTGTTTAGCAGTGTAGGCTGGCAAGTCAGTTGCTTATATTGGGCTTTAATCATAGTAAGTACTCCCTGCTGCAAAATTGAACTCTGATGATGTAGTCATTTGGGATTTCTGCTGCATGTTGTTCCTGAGCTGTTTTAGCCATTTTTGTGACTTTCAGTATGAAGCCATGAACTATAAAGGATCATTAAAAAAGAAAACAAAAAAGCCAAAAGTCAGTGAAACTTCCAAATTACTGCAGTGATTTAATTTGGTTTGACATGTCCATTCCCTAATTCATGTGATTTAGTGGCCTCTTCCTTAGCAGTTGTGTGTGTGTGTGTTAGATTAAGGATACCACAGTTGCTTTTTAATGATCATGAAATTACTTGCCTCCTTTTCCTAGATGGGTTTTCTAATCTATTCATATATGCCAATAAGTAGCTTTAAAGCAAGAGTGATATCTTCAGCACAACATTATGTAAAAGTAATTAATCATGCAAGGGTGGTAAATCAGAAAATCAACAGGGCTATGAAAAGCAAAATGATAATTCAGCCAAGCATGTGAAGAAATCTTATCTGCTTCTGAGTTCCTAATGTCTTCTTGGTGACCCTTCAGTCAGGGATTTTTGATTTTGGGGCACAAATACCTCATCCTTACTGACATATTAAGATTAATGCATCCAATGAACCACCAGCAGATACATTAACTTCCTTCTTTCTTTTTTTTTTTTCATCAGTCCTGAGAAATCCAAAGAGGGATAAAAATGTATTATTGTTTTCTATATCACTTTGCACCAGTACTTCAGCATTCAGAGTTATCCAGATTCAATCATTTTGCTTTTGCCTGGCCATTAAATTATTTGTCCTGGTTTGATTAGAGAGAGGCAATGCCCCTTTTAACTGTCCCAAAGTTAAAATCACCGTGCCAAGGGATCTGCTCTCACCAGGTCACACCCCCTCATCATGAAAAGAGATTCTGCAGCTAAAACTACTTCAAGCAGCTCCAGGCTGAAAACTCTTCCCCTTCGATCTGGCCAACTGCTGAGCCTTCCCTGCTATATGAGGTAGAATCAGCATCAAACAGGGGGAGGCAGAGGAACCTGCCAGCACAAGCAGAGAGGAACAGCGTGTTGCCAGTGAGAAATGTCAGCTTTTATTGCTGCTTCCCCAGTTGACCCTTTGTGAACAATTGTTCTGAAGAGCACAATTTCTTTTTCCCAAGATGTTGCCCAAGTAATAACATTTCCCAAGGAGGTGATGAGTCTGTCCTTAACCTCTGACTGTTAGACAATGGCTTTTAGCAATCTTCCCAAATGCCATTGATTTCAGAGATGGATATATGTGTGTTTGGTACCTCACATATGCTGAAAGTTACTGGCATGCCAGAGTTCTCTACATCTCTGGCATGCTTTGCCTGAATTTTACTAATTTATCTGATTTACCTTTTCCCATTTAAATCATATATGGAAAAGGCTCAAGTGGATGGCAATCTGATATTGAGTGAAACTTTTTATTCCACTTCTCTTACTTTGTCCCTCATTTAAGAGCATAGAATCATAGATAGAGTACATAATGCACTCACTGTGATGATAGCTCTCAACATTAGTAGATTTGGGCTCAAATTCCTCCCTGCCATGGATTTCCTTTGTGTTGGTGTCAGTTCCACAGTTCACCAGGAAGACAATAGTTCTGGCAGACATTTCCCTTCGTTGTGATGCTGGTACATAAGAGGTTTTCAGCTGGAAAGGTGAGGTTCTACAGCCCAGTTTTGGGTAAATGTGATGGCACTAGAGTGTTAAATTTGTCTGTCTTCCACTAATAGGGAGAATCTTCATTATTTTATCACAAATTGTGAATAATTTACTAGGGCTCCCAGTTCCTGAGTGGAATACAGTGTGAAAGACAGTCTGTGTCCTCCTCTGGATGTTTATTCCATTTAGGAGCAAGGTTACAGTTTTCTGTTTAAACTGAAAGTAGGAGAAGGTAGATGTTTTCTCCTAGTTGTTGTGGGCACAGCCTGGAAATGCAGAGGGAAATGTAATGAAGCTACTGGCAAGAAAGCACATACTATTACTGTATTTTATTGAACACATGCATCTTTCTTTAGACGTGTCTATCTATCTCTATCTACTCCTACACAGATAAATGTGTCTAAAACAAGATGTGTTTTCATAGGGGACTTGTTATACAGCTATCAAAAGATTAGATATATTGGTTTTGGTGTTTCTTAAGGGCTTCCCTTAGATAGGGACCATGAGATCTACTCAGTTGAGCTTGAGAGCTCCAGAATCACAGACATTAATGACAGAAACAAAGCCTATTAGGACAGCTCTCCCAGCTGCTTTGTTATGCAGAGTTATTCCCTGTTGTAGACTAACCAATATTTCTTCCAGTCTTGCTTAATTGTGGCATCTCCATTGGGAGGCTATTTACTGAGTTTAATAGATGGGAAGCTTATCTGACATTCATCTTAAATTTCTTTCTTTCTTTTTTTAGTTTCATGCCATTAATGGTGCCATCGCTCTTATGTTCTAAATAATCACTTGCTCTGTTTGATCCCTTTTCCAAAGATTAATGCAATGTTCTACCTTCTTTGGAAGCCATCCAAACAGAAATTCTCAGTTTTCCTTAATATATGTTCAATTCCCTTATTTGTGTTATTCCTTTCCATGCTCCCTCTGGTTTTTGTATCACACTTGCCCTGATTGTTCCTCATACAACCTCAGGTAAGCAACTTTTACTCTGTGATGTAAAACTTGTGCAGTGTACTTTTTATCTGGTCATGAGTTACTTTAGACAATCACATTTCCTGTCTGTGCTATACCTGTTTCACATTCTGGGGGCTCCATTCAGCAATATGTTTGGAGTTACACCTCAGATATCTGTTCCTGTTTCAAAAAGAATTTATTGCAGCAATTGCTTAGAAAAGGGTGTGAGTCTCCTGAGTCTCTGAAAGCTGTGTAGGAACCTAAAATTAATGGGTCAAATAATAGATTTCAAATTGTTTCTCAAAAACCATCCTGTCAATTTGTACATTTTATGATCACCTGTGCAGATGAAAGATGCATAATTCTAGGTCACTGTTCAAGAAAGAATAAAAGAATAAAATGAAATGAGAATAAAAGAATAAAAAGAATGAATAAAAGAGAATAAAAGAATAAAAAGAATGAAAGAATAAAATGTCTTTGTGTTCCATGGTCAGCTAGTAAATGTTAGTTTCCCATTTCTTCCAGAACACCATTATATAACAAGTTAGAGGAGAAAATGAGAGTCAGATTTTTGAGCTGACCCATTCCGTATTCAGGTCTGTTTGGGGTTTTGTTTGTGTTCTCCTTTTTTTCCCCCTCGTTTTGCCTTTCCCCCTGCAGTACGATTTCATGGAGCGCTTGGATGGCAAGGAGAAGTGGAGCGTGGTGGAGTCGCCGCGGGAGCGCCGCAGCGTGCAGACCCTGGTGCAGAACGAGGCCGTGTTCGTGCAGTACCTGGACGTGGGCTTGTGGCACCTGGCCTTCTACAACGATGGCAAGGACAAGGAGGTGGTCTCCTTCAGCACAGTCGTTTTGGGTAGGTGCTCTCACCAGCTGGGCACTTTTCCTCTCGGTTTATACCCTCCCTTACGCAAAGTTGGAATATTTTCCTGCACTCCTTCCTGTTTGTCCTTATGTGATGCTGTGCATTTTTTTCTCAACCCTGCTCTGGCAAAGAGTCAGTAATGGAGTGTGCTGACTTTAATTCACTAATTTTTCTCTTAATATTTTAGCATTCCCATAGATCTCGAGTTTACTTTTGGAAAACAAGGCTCAGAAAATTCAGTGTGGTTTGAAGCATTCCCCAGCTAATATTCCTCTCCCTTATCTCTGTCATTTTGATACTTTTTATTTGCTTCTCTGAAGATGCTTCTTTACACCCAGGTGGAATAGTATCCAACAGGAGAGCTGTTTAATCTTGGTGGAAAGACAGCTCAAGAAAATGATACCTGCAAATGAGATTATTGTTTGCAGCCATCCTAGAGATTAATTGAGCCAGTTAATTAGCTGTATGTTGCTTTACAGCTTACCACTCACCTAGCAGTGAGTCATCTCCTCAACGTGGTGGAAGAACATCCAGCTGCAGTTTTGTTAGAATAGGATTACCTTCAGTTGAGAATCAAACTGAGTCTAAATTCTCCAAGCTTTATTAGATTTGTTGTCCTTTGAAGCTCTTAATGAACTTTGCTGACTATCTTTTCACAGAGGTGTAACAAATTCTGAGGGATCCTTTGTGATATTCTGTCCTGGCTGGTGAAGTCTGAAATGGCACTGTGTTGTATAAATCTGTAATTCTTCTTACTTCAGGGAAGCTGTAAAAAGTCAAAATGAGGGTTTAGATTTGGTGAAAAATAGTCAGAGGTGTTTTCTAGTCTTGCCTTATTAATAATATGTAACTTAGGGTTTTTTTCTTTTTACATTAGTATGGCATTAATTTTGTTGGCCTAAGTCCCAAAGGGAGTAGGTGAATAATCAACACTGTCATTAATTACAAACATAATTGTTGCTGTTACCCTGAATTAAGATGAAAAAATATTTTCTGTGAATGTTAAAAAATTAGTATATATATGTAGTGGTTCCACAAACTATCAATTACACAAAAAGCTTTTGCATCACTTCTCTAAATTCCTCCCCTGCCAAACCATGACATTATATAATTTTCCCCCATATTTTCCATAGAAGGCTTTTTCCACTTCTCTAAAAACAACAATATTTGCGCTCAGGTCTTGTTATGCCCCTGTTGTGCTTAGAAAACCTTAGGATATTATAAGCTGCCCTTTACAGGGTTGCCAGGTCAAGGCTATTGCTTTCAAGAGCATCAAAGGTGTAATAGCCAGGTAGGCTGCTTGATAGAGCAATGATAGTGATTGAAATGAAATCTGGAGAAAAATATAGTGTTTTATCTGGTTCTACACACCTTGTATCAGATGCTTCATAATGAAAGGCTCTGAGACAGCTGAACATCTCTCTGGTGTGGAAGAGGAGGAAGAATAACAGAAATTATGTTAACTCCTAGACAATACTAAATTCACCATGATTTTGAATACAGAAAAAATGCTTTTGTGTGCCATGAAGCAAAATAATGAATAAATCTATAAACAAGCTTCTCCATGAGACAAATTGATATCTTTGAGCATTACATTTCAATTTTTTCATTCCATTGTTTATATGACTCATTTCAAGAGCCCAAGCTAATGACATCTCTTTAAAAATTTGCTTTAGATGTTTTGTGTTTGGTGTCCTGTAACTGTGAAATTAGATTTAAAGTTCTACTTGAATCCTTTTCTTCTTTGCAGTTTTATTTGACAAATAAAAATACTCTCCATAGTTCTGCTAGTTCCAAATCCAAATTCTCTTTTCTGTGTTGGACAGCAGCTTGATTTGGTGCCTGGGGCTGTCAGAACCATTTAGTTTGGAACCACAGGTCCCACAACAACAGGGAGTGATAGTGAAGAGTAATATTCCAATTAGATTTTTGTTCCAATAATTCACTGTTGAAAATATGTTCTGCTGAAATCCAACAGCTTTCAAATTAAAATAATTTTAAGAATTGATTTCAAAAATGGAGTTTTATCTTTAGATTGTTTTTATGCAGAGTAGAGTGTGCTTTATCCAAATGATAACAGAAATTGTGGAAAATAAGTATTTTGGTGCGGCTGAAATGTTACCAGGCTTATGTGTCTACTCTTCTCATGTTATTGAGGTCATCAACATTTCAGTCAGTCACTCAAACTCTGATATTAAACTTTGTCCTGTGTTTTTACAGAACTCTTCTTCATCCTCTTGCACAGCCACCTGCATCTTTTAATTCATTTCGTTAAAGACCGAGTAGATTTGCCAGAGCAAAAGAGCTCCTCTTTTCATGTTCAACAGATACTTTTGTCAGCTTAATTAATGAGGCTTTAAATGCCTGTAGAAGGAAAAGCAGACACGTCCTTGGGATGATCAGTTTCCCAAGGTAGGGTGGTTGAACAAGGACAGTCTCATTGCAAAAGGCCGTGTTGATTTTCCTGAGGAAGCATTCTGTTTGCTGCACAACATAAACTCAGCATGGCTGCAGCAGTCTCAAGAGGTCCTGCCTGTTTTTGGAACAGAGGATTTGAGCACCATCAGAAGACTTTGGTTTCTAATAAAGCCCAGAACTTAATATGTGACTTTAGTGTGTGGCACTAGATCCCTACACATACTCATGCATTCTGCCTCACCTGAACCTTGTGTTGCTAATATGGTTAGGGGTTGCACTTCTAAGTATTGAGGACAAATTAAAATGAAGAAAAAAATAAGCGAAATATCTGTAGCCTGAGTAGGCACCAACCAATTAATGTGCTTGTGATGCTTTAATTTCAGACTCGGTGCAAGACTGCCCACGTCATTGCCATGGGAATGGCGAGTGTGTCTCAGGTGTCTGCCACTGTTTTCCAGGATTTCATGGAGCAGACTGTGCTAAAGGTATCATTTTCCCTATATTTACAAATACCCACAGTGTGTGTCTGTCATCTATTGATCTACAGTGCCTGCTGGCTAGCATGGGGCTGAGCTGGATTGAAATAGAACAATTTGCTTTTTTTATTCTTAGGTCTTGAGGAAGTATTGCCACATTTCCAATGAGCTTGCATAGCTACAGCCTTTTTTTGTGGCAAAGGTAGTAGACAGAAATGGCAGAAAATATTTATTTTCTGGAAAAGTGGATGAATTATCAATGCTTTCTGATAATCATTAGCTGATGTGCAAGAAAAGACTGATTGTCTTCATTGACAGACTCTAGTACTCTCTGGCTTGTCTGAGCCTTACTTTTAGTACAAAGCATCTTTCTTGCATATAAAATTACTCTTTGACCAAAGGAACTTTGCCTTTTGTAGAAAAATAGGTAGGACCTGATAAAATCTTAAAATAAACATTTTGTGATATGTCAATTGTAAATTTTAACAACTAAAACTGGGAAAATACACTGCTATCACGGATTAAGTAGAAATCTAAATGACATCTATGGATTGGCAGTATGTGTTCATTAAGTTTTTCTGAGAGTTTTGGATAGCAGTGGTAGGGAAAGGATTCACAAAGAAGGAACTCTTTATTTTGTACAGCCAGTAGCAGATGTGTTGTTTAAATTCAGTGGTTTGGTTGTATTCCCCTCTGCTCCTGAGCACACTCAGAACATTTTACAGTTTGCTCCCTTCTTAGTTTGTGTGAGATTTAGGCACACTATCAATATCATGCTTACAATTATTTTTTTACAGGGTTTTTAGGGTTCCAAGGGGGAAAGCCTGGTGTTTGAAAGCTTTTTAAGATAACTTGAAGGGCCTTAGAAATTTGCTCATTTCTTCTTAGATTCCTGATGCAGAGAGTTCATTGTGCCCCAGCTCCTCGGTCACTGCTGTGGCACATCCATGTGTCTATGCCATACTCCTTGAGTAGCTGCTATAGTTGTACTGGAGTGAGTAATTTCTGGGTTTTGTCTCCACACTTGGCTCTTGAAGGTGCCCCAGTACAAAAAAACAAAAAAAAAAACAAAAAAAAAGGAGAAATAGAGACCCCAAGGGCCTTGAAAAGCTAAGACTGCTATTTCAGCATTCACCCTGCTCATTTTACAGAACATTCAAATAGTTGTTTGATTACCTGAGAAATTAAGACAGCTGGTAAATCTGGAGAGGAGATATCTGTATTGCACAAAGTGAATGGTGTGATAATGTGAGCTATAAATACAGACTGACAGCTCTGTGCTTTTCTGTGGTGTTAACCTGTGAAAGTATGCATGCAGTGACTGTGTGCCTCACTGCCACCCTTCACACATACATGGCCATTATATCAACTCATTTGCATTTTGAGTTGTGCAGCAATCCTGCATTGTCTACTGAACCTCTGTGTAGCACTGTGTGCTGTGTTAGTGCTGGAAAATACTTGGTTCAGGCTGTGACAGATAAATAGCTTTTGAATAGGATGCTTGTCAAACTATTTGTCAGGCTTCTCCTGCCCCTCAGTGCATTCCCTCTGCTTCCTGCTTTGTCCTTTCTGTGTTGTCTCTTTCCCCTCAAAAGCAGAAATGGTTTCATGGAAGCTTCCTTCAACTCTGGTACTGTTTTCTTGTCAGACATGATGGTATTTCTAAAGAACAAAGAGGCCTGAAAAACTGCACAAGATGAGAACATGGGTGTGTTGACAGAACTCATGTTTCTGTGCTGGAACAGCTGCACAGTGTTACCCTGAGAGCTGGGTGCAAGGGCTTTTTGCCTCACCTCTTTCATGCCTGTTCCCACAGCCACAGGCTTTTCTGCTTACTTGAATGCTCTTCATATGTGAGAGCAGTTTCAGAACACAGAAATCAAAATTGGAATTCTGTGCAGGGTAAAACACAGTAAAATGAGATAGACAATTACATCTTTTACATCATATTATACATATGAACACATGTTTAATGTACATCTCCCATAATGTTAAATTTATATTTGACCTGTCACAAGTATGGAAGGATAATGGTTTTTGTTCAATTTGATTTTGTCAATTATTATTTCCTTAGCAATGCATCTTTCAATATCTCATTTCTCCACCATAAAATGAGTCAAGACTCAAATGTGGAGAAAATGTGAGCAAGCTCCTCAGATGGCTTTTAGAACTTGGTCCATGCAGTAACAGCAGTCTGTGAGCTTCCCTTTGTGTGAAGCCCAAGTGTGACAGGTATGAAACACAATCCTTCATCCCAGGGCTGGTCCTGAGGCCATCAGAGGCAGTGAGACATCAGGGGAGTCTGCAAACCATTTGCAGGCAGTGCACAGGGACCCCTCCATCCACGTGGTTCTAAAAGATAAAAATGAAGCACAGCTGTGAGACACAGCACAGATTTGACTTCAGATCCATTAGCTTCAAGAAAACATTATGAAAATTATTGGAAAGAGATGAACTTTTGGCCCAACCCACAGGGTGTAACACACTTTCATACCCTGATTGAAATTGAACAAACTTCACCCTCTCAAACACTCCTGCCAAACCCTGTGTGGGGTATTTCTCATTCTCATTCTGTGGAAATAGCTTATTATCTGGTCTTCAGTATCAGCAGATTTACTCCATTCTTGCTTAGGCAAAATTCCCTTTGGAGTTTATCCTTATTAAGGTTAAAGAATTTCATCTAACATACAAAAAAGGTAATGATACATTTTGATCTCATGTGGATAAGATATGGCATACAAAGAAAAAGAAAATCTGATAATCAAAAGATAATTCCATGCAGAGATGTGTCCTGATAAAGCAAGTGTGTACAGTTAAAGCCAGTGGAAGATTTGCTGTGAATTGAACTGCACTGTGAGTAACCTCTTGTCCACAGTTATGTGTAGGAGCTATTGGTGAAAAGTGATTCTCTGGCCAAGGATCAATTAAAGAATCAGACATGCAGCTGTGATTATTGTAATTTTTTGGTGTTTTGCACCTTTTTCTATTCATCTCTATTTTTC
Organism: Ammodramus savannarum pratensis; assembly: GCA_020466415.1. Taxonomy (NCBI): domain Eukaryota; kingdom Metazoa; phylum Chordata; class Aves; order Passeriformes; family Passerellidae; genus Ammodramus; species Ammodramus savannarum. The sequence goes on along the minus strand of JAHXMQ010006307.1, from coordinate 3,895,334 downwards.
TGTAAGCTCTGTGATAAAACCACTGAAGTACATCAAGAAGTGCTTGCTTAGAATTGTTGCTGTTTATGTCTGATCCTAGTTTGGATTTTCAAGGTCTGTGGTGAATCTGCAGCAGGCATCCTTCAGCATGTCCTGCCTTTCACCATTGGGAATGGAGTTCAGTGCTACAATGAGTTGAGTTCTAGAAGGGACTCAGACATGGCTATAATTTCATTTCATCTCATAAGATATTTGAAGGGCATGCAACTCTTCCACTCCTTTAACAAAACCACTTCCAAAGACTCTGTCAAATACGGTTTTGCAACTGTGAGCAGAGCCTCCTTTAATTTTGCATTTTAAAATACTTGGATTTGCATCATAAGCATCTTTAGCTAATCTGAAAAGGTGAACAGTGCACCATCACATAGGATTTCTACATTGATATGATGAGCATAGCCTGCTAAGAGATGGTGTCCAATTTGTGAAAGAAGGACAAAAATGGAGTCAAGTAGCTTATGTCAACTGCCATGAAGTTGCCATTTAGCAGATACTTCTAGTTGATTATGCAATGTAATAAGAAACATGTTTAATATTTTAATCTAAATGAAATTAAGGCTTTTGGATTTTTTTTAAACCAGAAATTTGTGCAATGTTTGATCAGTTGACTTTTTAATCTGATTTTAAGAACTCTAATTATTCAGATTTATGTTATTCGCGATTTCTTTTCCTGTTCTCCTTGTGTGGGTTTTTCATTATTTTATTTTCATTCTGTTTGTTTTTGGCTTACTGGCAAAGGACGGCGCCACTTTAATAAGTATAAAAAGAAGGGTAGGTTTTTTTAAATTTCTTTTTATTTCTTTTGCAACATCTATTTAGTTTGAAATAGTTACAAAGCTGTAACGTGTAGTCTCTTTCTCTTTAAATTTATTCTAATGGATTTGCTGTTTGCACCACAGTTAGAATTCCTACCATTGCCATTTTCTTTGTTATGTGTGGGCTATTAATCTCTATATTTAAAAAAATGTAAAAAACTGTCAATTATTAGGTAAGTAAGGTGTAATTACTAGAAGTAGGAACTCTTGCATTTTTGTAGTTGTTATCTAATTTCAGTTTGAGACTCATCTTGCTCTGAGGCTTTTCAGAGGCTTCTTGCTTTGACAGTAGTGCATAAAGTCATGTTTTCACATCCATGGAACGCACTGCTTGAAACTGCTGTCTTTGTGCTGTGTCCAGAATGCTCCCAGTGGCATACAATGTTCTGGGGGTGATTGCAATGGGGACAACATTGAATTTCGGGGTGCATCCTGCAGAATAACTCAGAACCTGGTTCATTGCTGTGGAGCACATGGCCCACAGGAATGAATGATGTCCAGCTGCTGATCTGTAGGGGTGTACATCTCTCTGTGTGACTCAGGGAAACACTATTTGTCGTTGGAACTTGGGCTGAAGTTTTAGGAACTGGAAACAGCTTAAGCAGACAGAGGCTGCCTGGACTCTGGAGGAAAAGGTGAGGGGATGCTGAATCCCCTTTTCCCTCTGCCTGCCCTGCACATGGCCATGGCCTCACAGAGGAGATGGGAGCTGAGGTGGGGCAGCACTTTGGGCCTCCCATGGCACAGTCAAACTGGGGAAAGGGTCTTGAACTATTCAAGAGGCTCCCTGCAAATGCAAGAACAGGATCAGAGAAATGAGGGAGGGTGGATCAAACATGGTGATGCCATCACCAGATGGGTTTGCAAAGCAAAGCTGGAAAGGAGAAGTGTAAAAAATGGCAGGTTGGTGGCATTATTACAATGTTGTCCTGAGCCATAAGTTAAAGGTGACCTGTTGTGGTTAATCCTTTACACACAAAGCAAACAAATAAAAGCAGCACCTGACTCCAGGGATGTACCACCTCAATACAAGTTTAAAGGGAATTAATGGGAACCAATTGACAGATATGAAGGTACAGGGAAAAATTGTGAAAATGCAGTGTTATAAACACACCAGCAGTGTGACTGTCATCTTGGGGGAACACTGTGGTAAAGGCAGTTTTAAAGAGGGGTGATGGGGCAGACAAGTCTTTGTGGATTATGGAGGGAAATGGGGCCTTCAGAGCAGAGACTGAGCACAGGAAACAGCTCAAAAAAAAAAAAAAAAGGCAGTTCAAAAATTTCACTTTCAAAAGCATCCTATCCTAACTTCTAGAAGGGTTGAAGTCAGAATTCAAGCAGTGAGCAGTGTGGGCTGAAGGGGATCTGTAAATGAAGTTAGAGCATGAAGTTCATGTTCCATAAGATAAAAGACCTGAAACAAGACTGGGAAAGAAGAGGCACACAGCTGAAGGTTAGATTACTAGATTAGCAATGTAATTAGTGAAGCAGTGTTGCATATAAACATGACTGAAGAAGACTGAATTTATCAATGTGGAGAAAAAGGTGTTTATTTAATGTAGATTTTATTTACTGGAAGCCAGGGCAGAATTCTGACCTAGAGATGCAATGCAGAAAAAAGTCCATAAAAACTTTGTCAAAGCCTGAATGTGAGGCGAGAAAAAAGTAAAAAAAAAAATAATCCAGACTGTGAACCTTAAGGAAAAGTAGAATAATTGTATTTTCCACTTTGATAGAGCAAGAATGCAGGGTAGGTCTGAGAAGTGAGATAGAGAAAAAAAAGGTAAATCAAAGAAGAAATAACTGTTGGTAAGCATTTTAGATGTTCATAATCATAGCATGTATCATCTTACACTGTACTGTTGAAGGAAGAAAAAAAGTGTGCTTTTCTCTGGAAATGCTGCATTCCTGACTTGTCACCCACACACATCTCACATCCTTTCTTGCAGTTGACAGAATCCAGCATGTTCAGCTTCTCTCTTTGTATCTCTCTCTGGGTGGGTTTGTTTTTGGGTTTAGTGTATTTATGTGTGTATGTGTGCCAACTTGTGTGCGTGCTGCAGCAGCAGCACAGCCCTGGCTTGTCACTCAAATCTTCCCTCACAGTGGGTGGAAGCATCATTTTGATACTTGAACAGACAAGGCTGCCTTTGGCAGTGTTCCCCACCAGCAGTTCCCACCTCTCTGACTCAGTACCTTAAAGTGCCTTTCTTATAAATTTTCTTCTTGTTTTCCCAGTCTCACATTTTATTAGCAGGCTATTTTCATTTCTTGCTAACTGGTCATGTCCTTGGTTGCCTTCCAGGTTTTTATGTACAGGGCAGTGATTGCCTACCTGCCCTTGTTTTTCTTGGTTTTACAGAACTGCCTTACACTCTAAAAAGGAGCTTGTGCCATTAACTCTGGCTAATATTAATTACAGAATAAATAAATAGACATGCAGCCTATTTTGGCAATGACTGACAGGCATTGCTGTCTATCAGCTGCTAGCTGGCCTGCATGAGATGAGATAGTAGCTTTGATCCAGTGTCAGGCAGACAAGGAGAGCCAACACAAAATCCATCACTGCAACTCTTTCTAATTGGCAATTTAAGCAGGAGCCAGGGGCTGGAGGGGTCACAGGCTGAATTCTTTCAGATTGTGAGTGCTTATGGCTCCAGAAGGGGCTCAGGGCAACAGGAGCCATCGTGTCTGGTCTGAGCTCCCTCATCAATCCTCAGGGATCCTCCTGGAGACTGGAAATAAGAACAGGGGGCTGGATGGAGGGGCTGGGCTCTGGAATTCTACAGCAGATAGCTTGTTAAATTTGTTACAACACAAGGCATTTAACACATAACATTTCAGTGCTGCCTAGGGATGTGTACCTGTCCCTCCAGTGCAGTGCAGATTGAACAGGAGGGTTAGCAGTGCTCAGATTGCTCCTTTGTCTGCACCAGGCTGGAAGTGGTGCTCATACCCTCTGCATTCTCTGTAAGAGAGTATTTGCAAAGTTGAAATAGCACCCAGGAGCTGCTTGTAGCATTGAGAATACTTGAGGAAATGTACTTTAGGAATATAGGTTTCAACATGCAAGATATTAATTTCACATTGTTCTTAAAGTTTCTACAGCTTCTGATTATTCCAGCATTGAATTTAGGGTTGTAAAGAATTTATCTGCAGAAGATCTTGTCCTGAATCGTTTAAAGTGGAATTCCCCTGTTGTTTAGAAGTACATCCTCTGATGTACTTCTAGTTGAACCTCTACAGGGAAACAAAAGTGCTTTAAATTTTTTAAAGAAATCTGTTTAGTGTTGTTAAATACACCTAATAGTTGCATCTCATGTAGCAATTTATTAGCATGTTTTCTTTATTTAACCACCAGCAAACATACAGGCAAATTTCTCCATGTGAATTACATTGTCCTTTCATGTATATCTGAGTTCATGCTGCAGCCTATGAACTTGAAATTATGCATGATTCCTTTTCCCAAAGAGCTTGTAGGGTAGTGGTGCAGCTAAAAAGGCAGATTTATTTTGCAGGAGGAAGTTTCAGACAAAGCTGAAAGGATTAAGAAAAAAAATAATGGGGAATACTGAGGAATTCAGTAATGGAGGAAGAAGAAAATAATTGACAGAAGTCACTGATGCCAGTGATGGACAAAACATGATAGGTGAAAAGTGGACCTGTAAGGAATTATAATTCTCTGATTTCAGCAAACATTCAGGTATTTTGGTGTGATCATTCTCTACCCCACCTGAACAAACTCAGGGACTCAAGAGAGCCACAGGCAGTAAGTACTGCAGCTGAGCTGGAACCAAATTTTATTGGCTTAGTATTATAAGAAAGTTTGCTTTGCTTATGTTCAAGATAGAAAGCACATGGAAACACAGCAAAATGTTATTAATGGATTTTTCTTTAACAGCATTATGTAATATTTTCATACTTAATAGAACCTGGGTACATTCATTTGATCTCTCACAGCTGCCTTTGAAGACTGCTGTGTTATCAGTTACTTCTCTTTCTTCCCTTCTTAAACATGTGCAGCACAAACACATCTATTTGCACAAATACCTTCTGTTTCAATGGAGTTCCAGTAGGGAGAATATTTCAGAAGGTTCTGAGTGCAGCAAGGAAGTGGACATCCATATAAATACATGCAGGACAAAAACCATTGTGCAGCTTAGTTCTGGCAACCCAAAACCCTTTTTTTTCCTTCATAATACTTCCATTGGTGGCCAAGAATTTCTCTGCTCCCACTCAGCTCTGCTGAGCTGAATTGTGCTCACTGTGCTGTATGCCTTGTAATTTGTTTTTGTGCTTGATTGGTTAGCTTATCTAATTGTATGGCAATCTACATTTTGGTTTTATTTTGCTTTGTCTCCCAGGAATTGTACTGGTGTTTGTTTATTTCATTAGGTTCTAAGGGTTCATTCTGGCAGTTGTGTTGGGATCTTCTTGGAGTCCTTGTGATGTTGGTAAATGTCATTGAAGTGACTATGATAAAGTAGTATTGTGAATCACATTATAGAAATACAGCTGTTGTCAGACATCCTTAGACATTTGCCGTCCCTGAATAACAGAAACAGCCCTGAATCACAGCCTCAGATTTCAGCATGCATGACTTTTTTCACACCTACACTATATCTGGATTCAAAACTGTAATTTAGATATTTTCTATATTTAGTTCTTACTTCAGTAAGATTAAATTCAGTGAACTGTCATCCCCATTCTCTTTCTCAAACAAACAAAAAAATCTCTAATTCAAATGTAGAAAAATGTTTAAATATCTGCAGCTAATGTGGAACTGTGCAGTTAAACATGTTATGATTTAACTTTTCTGGTAGATTTAACAAGGCAAATAATAGTCACTGAAATGAAACCAAACCAGCCTGCATTTTAAATATCCTGAATGCTGCAGGCTGTGGGTGCAGTTCTGCATCTATTGCACTGCTGTTTAGCCAGAGCTGAGCCACTACCACAGGAGCAAGAATTTTTACACCATTCACTGGCAGTGGTGTAAAACTTACCAAAAATATTTGAAGAAATATTTCACTTTTTTTTGGTTGTTCCTTTTTCTAGAAGCATGAGTGACTTTGAGCAGTTAGTGCTTTTCTGTTGTGGATCACAACACTTATGTTTGGAAGGGTATTTCTGGTATTTGATGTTTGTCCTTACTGCTGCTGTTTGTGAGCATCATCTCTTTGACTCCTCACTGACTCTTTCCACTGAGGTAGCAACTGAACACTCTGAAATAGTTTAGTTCTGCCTTCCTCCACAGTTTTCCTGGTGATGAAGTTATCAAAACATAGGAATGAATATCTACATGGCTGTCTATGACAGTAGCTGATTTCAACATCTGCTGGTTCCCATCTGTTGGTAGGAAGTAAAACTTGTTTCTCTGCGTGGTCTTGTAGCAACTTCACTGCTTTTCTCTAAAGCAGGAATTTCACAGCTCTGATTCTGTGTTACTCACAGAAAAAGAGTTGGTTTGGTTGCTTTGGGTTTTTTCCTTCCTTTTCAAAGGCATAAAATAAGTGGCAAAATGATCAGTCTCATTCTTCTGTGGTAAGTCAGAACCAGAGCAAGGGAACTTCCATTTCCTTGAATGCATTGATGCATGTGAAAAAGAGATTGAACTGTGCTGCACTTTAAGGGTGCAGCAGAGAGGCAGGACCTGATCTGGATTGGCTGCAAATCACTTTCTGCACTGTGGGGAACAGCACCCTTCCCTTAGCACAGGCAGAGCTTCGGCCAGGGTGGAGAAAGAAACAACCTGGCTGACCAAGAGCTGAATCCAGAATGTACTGAGAGAACCAAGTCCTGGCACAGCTAGCTGATGTACCAAGCATCAGTACACTCAAATGCCCTCTTTTTTCTCCATCTCCAATTTGTAGTTTGTTTTATGCCACTTGAAATTCTTTTTATTTATGTGCAGCTGTGCCTTCTCCAGTGAGACAGAACAGTGATCTCTTTCCCTCCCCTGGAGAACTCCAGTATCTCCCTCTAAGATCTTTGTTGGTGGTTAGTGAGATTGTCTAAGTTCATCTTCACAAAAGCAGTAATGAGGCTTCAGTCCTCTCAATCCACAATTAAAATAGTTCTGAGATATTTGATATTGGCTTAGTTTTGATTTCCTTATTCTTATGGACTGCATTGTTGTTACTGCAAATATTACAGGGGTTAAATAATTAAGCAAAATTTACTTGTAGCAACTGAGCAACCTCAAAGAGACTGTTTGAAAAAAATGTTGCATTTCTGGAAATTGGTTCTAGCGTGGGAAGACACATTTGTATTTCTTGCATAGATTTTTTGTAACAGTTGTTAAGCTGAGCAATTATCTAATGGAAACAGGTACTTTGTACAATGGTAGAGGAGGGAACAGAAAGTGTTTTCTTTTTGATGGATAGGCTCACACTGAAGGCATGAGAAAAAAATATGACCTTTGTGATAAATTTGGGCCAAAGCAAAAGTTTGCTGAGTGTTCAGAAGAATGTAAATATTAATTGTGAAGTTAATGCTGTCCAGTCACTTCTATAAAAATCATCCCATTTTTTTTCTAGAACAGCTTAAGTAGTTATCGATTGAGAACTTCTATAACTCCCAAAATGGAGGCATCCCCATATCTCTACAGGTATTTTAAATGAATTGAATTAATCATAGGCTTAAAAGTCTCTAGTGATCTTCGTTAAGTTTCCTGGGTTTAATTAAAACATCTGTGCAGTTTTAATTTATCGATTCATCCAACTCATATGTCATGTTTTTAACACACCCCAGCATGCTCTGCATCATTTTTAACCCGATTTCCACTTAACTAAAGCAATTAAATTCACCCCAGATTAATTAAAGCATCCATACTTTAGTGCTTAAGTCAGCGTGTGCTGCTTTCCCCAAATGGTTTCTGAATGTCAGAGATTTGACACACCTGATGGGTTTTTTGTCCTTCTGGAAATTCTTCTGTGGGTTTCCTCCTTGCTTGCTAATGTGCAGCAAGGCAGAGCTTGGTGGAGCTGGTGTTGGGCACCTGAGGAAGGGAGAGCAGAGCTTGAGTGCTGGGAGAGAATTTCCTTCCTGATGCTGACCTGGTGCCAGCCAGGGCAGAGCAGCACTGCTGTTGAACCATTGAAATTAATTCTGTGCTCTGCAGTCAAGGCATCTCATGGAGCCACTGCTGAACCACCTCATGGCAGGGACAGTTGTTCACAGTTGTGCATTCCCCTGCTTCTGGGTGAATTTCTAGATGATTTCTGCTTGGAAGAGCACAAGCTCTTAGAGCAACCTAAAAAAGACTTTGTAGATCTTTCTAATTGTTGCTGTTCTTAAGAAGATTTCAGCCTGATGGGAGTTAGTGAATTTAGTGATCTCTGAAGAGCAACCAGACTAGTCAAACACCATTCTTCCTGACTGTGCAAATAGCACATTTGTGGGGCACAAAGAGCAGCTGAGAGAGCACAGTCCTGGATTCATTGAGTTTGCCATTCCAGAATGATTTTCTTGGGCATGATTTTGCCAGGCTGGAGCAGCTTCTCCCAAGGCAAGTAGTATAAAATTAATGTAAACTAGTAAAAGAAAAACAATATAAACCATGAAATGGTCTTAGAAGTTATTTCAGATTTCCATATCCACAAATAAACTTGAGTAAAAACTAATAAGTTTGCAGACAAGTAGTGAAATGTGCAGCCAACCGATTGAAATAAGTTTAAACAGAAAATATGAAGGGAAGTGTTGTCAAGCAAAACCATTGTATTTTCAGATTACAGGTAATAGATTTATGTCTTCTAATTTTTAGAAATGTCTGTGGGCAAATACTTGGTGTAACAAGGGATATGAGAATTAAGGGCAAATATTTGGTGTAATATGGGTTGTATAATAAAGCAAGGAATGTCTCAATGCTTTTTTGTTTATAATATTTATGCAAAGTCTGGGGCCAACATTTTGAATCAAGTAGACAGCAATTAATTTTTTTAATAACTGGGCAGATTTTCTAAAATGCACATGCTTTTGATTCCTTTGGGTATAGTAATTTTGTTGATTTTAGACCATTTAGATTAAAATTGTTCATACATAAATAGGTATGACTTCATTTTAAGAGAACAAGAACTTGATTGTAGCTTTTGCAGTGAATCTAAAATTATTTGGGGGTTTGGTTGACAGCTGTAGGATTCAACTCTTGCATGAGTAAAACAGATCTTCACCTGCTTACTTATTAATCTAATTTGTCCATTGAATATAAATTAATATGTGTAGTCTAAATGCTGCATATGCCTCACCAGCAAAAGAGAAAAAAGAGAAAAATGCCAGTGCAGTGTGACTCTGCTCTCATCTATCACATTAGGAACCAGGCAGTTGTACACAACATTTGTCTTGGCTCTTTCCTCTATTTCTGCTCCAGTTTGGAGCTGACCTGGAGTGCATTTATAGGCTTCAGATTAGACTGTCAAAAACTGGAATCCATCTTCTTTATATGTTGGCAAAATTGTGCATAATCTCTCAGCAGTAGCAGCCTAATCTCTGCTAAAAGGAAGTCCAAGTGTGAGGTATTACAGAGCTGAATTAATTATCCCCCAGAGGAACTGCACCCAGAAGGGTCCCTGGCAGAGCTCAGTGCTAAGAAGTTTGACCTACATCTGTCTTCAATTCAATTCCTGGTGGTCAGTGAAAAAAAGGACAACCTCAGTTCCATTATGCAAGTGTGCTTGCATTATCCACTCCTTTATAGAACAAGGAATTTGTGCAATTCCATGTCCAAAGAGCATAGCAAGGCTGCCCAAATCAGTTCAGTGAAATTTGTGACTGAAATTTACTTCCTCCTCCTAAACAGGAGCACCTACAGATAAAAATAAATATTTTTCTTAGGTGTGGCAAAATTCTGTACAGTTCAACAAGGACTGAACATATCTTACATTGGAGTATAAATTGTGTCTCTTCAGAATGCTTTTTTTCTGAATGTGTTTATTTGTTTAGAGGGAAGTAAAGCTGTAATGGCTGAGACCAAAATTCCATTTCACCCAGAATTTTAGCTATGATGGTGACATACAGCAGATAGCTGAGGAGAGTAAAAGTTTTATTTGCCTTTGTTGCTTCTCCATTAAATTATTCTGGTTCCAGAGGCAGTGTGTGCTGGGACTTTCTACAACAGACCAAGCCTCTTTGTGTTCAGTAGTCTTTGCAGATTTTCATTCTATGAATTTGTTGAAATTCTATGATCAATCACAGAATGTTCTTCTATGAGTTTTAACTTGTCAATTAATCTTGTTAAAATTGTTTGATGGAACAGTCAGCAGTGCTCAGGCACTGCAGATAATTCCCAAGTGCTCTTTTGGTTCAGTCTTAAGGTCATACTTGAACCTTCAGTCCTGATTTTCCATACTATTTACATGGTGAAAAAACAACCAAACTCATCTTCTATGCACTCCAGCTTGTGGTAAGAAAAATGTGGTTTCGATGCAAGATTGGGGCTTGCAAGCATTATGGATACAACCATTCTGGCCCTTACCCAAATACCAACCCATGGTGCAGTTTTGTCATGGGCATCTCACCACAAAATTCTGTGATACACACATTAAAAAATTAGATGGGACTAGAAATTATATTCTTCCTCTGCCATGTTTTAAAATTTACATTTGAATGAAAAGCTGAGCTGCTTGTAAAATAAGAAGAATATAAGGGCATTGCTTTTGACCTGGTCCAGGACAGGGAAGCTTTGTAGATGCAAATTCAAAAACCCTTCCAGTCTGCATATATTTGTGCCCAGAGACCCAAATAATTTTCAAGAAAAATATACCAATTTGTCTATTTTACGAGGAGGAACTGAAAAAATTCTGCAGTAGAGAACAGCCTAGATCCCAGTGGTACAGGACTCTCTCTGCACCAGGGTAATGTTTGCTCTACAGCAAGAGAAACCAAGCCAGAGCTTTGCCTTCCCATCCTGTTTGGAGCTTCAAGTAGCAGGGAAAGCCTCTCAGCCCAGCAGCTGTGTAACTAATCCAGCTCTTCATCAGCCTCTGAGTGTTTGTCTCCTCAGATATCCTTTCCTGGTTTCTTGCCATGCTTTAGAAGAACTCTGGTGAGTATGTGTGTGTGGACACTGGAGGGGGTGCAAGGAGTGTGTGCACAGGCTGCAGCTGGGACACAAAAGCTGGTGGCTTTTGGTGCCAGAATCTTTGGGCATTAGTCCCTGGCCATCTCTGCTCCTCATCTGCACAACAGCCTGCTGCCAAACCACCTTTCCTCATGCATCAGGGAGTATGGACACCAAAATATCCTTTAGAGAGAGAACTTCTAGAGGGATGCTTGGCTTGTCTTTCCTGCTCCATTGATGTTCTCAAATATGTGCAGCCCACAGGACTCAGGGGTCTGCAGTGTCTGTTCATCAGCTGAGCCCCATGTTAAAAATTTCGTCTGATTTTGTTCAAATACCAGTAAAGGGCATCATCCCATAACCAAGGAACATTAAAGGTTAATAGCTGTTGTGCTCATCCAGACCTCACTCAGGACATAAACCTTTGGGCCTAAGTTGCCTGAGTGTTGCCTTAACTACTCCTGAAGATCTCTGTCCACTTTTTGCCAGTGCTGGTGTAAGATATGCAATCTATCTCCACAGAAATGAGATGGAGCTTGGTTGTTCCTTTACATAAATCACGTTCTTCCACATTGCTTCAACAGACTTTGAGCAGTCAGTTCTGTCCTGGACCAGGAGCTGCCCACTTCCCATGGGGAAACACAGAAGTCCTAGATAACAAGAAATCCAGAATATTACTGGAGAGTTTGCACTGAAGCTGAAGCTGCCAGGATGTAAAATGAGGGTGGACGGGTTTTGGTCTCATCCTGCAGCAATATGATCTAGGAAATAGGCATAGCAGAACTCTTTTTAGGCTGCCTGCTCCTGTTCTCTATAGAAAAGCAGCTTGATTCTCTCTCCTCCTCACACAGGACAGACTATAAACCCATAGCAAAAACAGTCATGAAGAGCTATTCATTACAGCAGTGACAAGCCAGCTTCTTGTAATAACCTAGACCTTCTTGAATTCTTGCTTACATGTTTCTCCTGCAATCTTAGTGACATGGCAGTCTTGGAAATGCTAAAATCTGTCCCAGAATCTGTCATTTTTTTTATTCTCAAAGTGATATTCCTATAGTTTGCAGAATAACTCCAGCAGAGGGTTGTAGATAAAACTCAGGCTTTACGTTGCAAGCGCCTTAATCTTAACTGTATCCACTCATCCCTAAGGTTAAGTGACAGATTCTCTTGTTTGTCCAGAGTCAGTTGTGGTGTCACTGGCACTGTGGCTGCCCTGGCAGACCCCTGAAGGCAGATTGCTGTTCAGCTCACAGACAAGCTGCACAAGGACTGAATAGATCCATGAACCACAGCCAGACCTTTGACCTGACAGATACATGAAGAGAGGAATGAAAAGCTGTAACATGGCTTTCAGCTTTTCTTAAATTCCTGAAGCACCATAGCAAAGTTAGGGAGCACTAAAAAAACTGCTGTGGGAGCTCTTCAGCCCAAGACCCAGCACCATCCAGTAACCTTTCATCTGCAATGCCAGGCTCTGGTACCCCAGAAGCTGAACCATGCACGTCCAGGTCAAAAGCAGGAGATAAGAATGGTTTTCCCACAGACAAGTTCCAAATATCAGATACCCATCACCTTTAGCTGGACTGCAGTTACCCATTGCTTAATGAGACTTGGGGACAAAGCAAGCAGAGAAGTGATCTTACAGCAGGTGTCTGGCACAGAATTATAGGTACAGACCACTCTAGCTAGGTCTAGACTGGTCATAGTTGAGTGGCTTGGATGTTTTTGTCATTTTGGTTTTGTTTTATTTATTTTTAAAATGGATTATTTCTGCTTAGTCCCTCCTTCAAGGTAGTGTGCTGTTTAAATAGAGTTATTGTCTTTATTTGAGTTTTCATGCTAGAGGAGAGGTTTGCAGAATAGAAATCTTTTCAGGAATTGATTCACATGTTGGTCTGTAAAACAGAAAAACAACAGCTGTTCCTCACTTGTATCCAGCTTGTGAGTCAGCTTTAAGTTTTTGTCCTTATAACTGCTTGAACAAATGGGGTTTCTCCAAAGAAGCTGCCTAATACCTATTAGATTGTCCAAAGAAACTGCCCCCAGATTCATTTAGCCTTCCTGGGACCTGTTCTTCCCATGCAGCTTTTATCACAGTGTGGTGAGGAGCTGGGTGGGCTCAGCAAGTGTGTCCTAGTGCAGCTGGGGAATGCACACTGAGAAACCATCAGCAATGACAGCCTGAGTCTCTGCAGTGCCGTGGGAACATGGAGAGGATTTGCATCCAGCAATCTTTGCTTCCTTCTGTGGTGGACTTCACCAAAGGGACTGCAGGCTTAACCACCACACACAGAGCCTTGTCCTAGAGAGATTTTTTTGTGTTAAAGTGAGTTCCAATTAAAAGACCGGGGTCTGTACAGTGTTTCAGGGTGTGCAAGATGACACCAAGAAACTTGACACTCATGATTACTCCAGGTCTTCAGGACAGGCTGCCTTCTGATCACTTGCCCCAAATCCTCTACACTGTGCAAAGAGAGCAGGACAGGAATTATTACCTTCCTTATACAGATTTGAGAAAATGTATCAGTGTCAGGCCAAAACAAGCCTTTAAATTGCAGTGAAGTGGAGAGTTATGGACAAAGAAATTGTGCCCCCAGATCTTCATAGCCAAAAAGGGGAATTGGTGCCAGGTTGATCCCTTTCCTTCTGGCTCCCCTGGTGACTTGCAGGAGCTGCACACCTGATCAGAAAGGCTGTGCTGGGAGCTGAGCCAGGCTCCTCAGGGGAACATGCAGCCACAAGGAATAGTCATGCAGCATTCAAGTTGCTGTTAGTTCAGTGTGTGGTACATCGTGGAAAGCTGTTTGGTGCTGAGGTGCAAAAAAGATGTAGGATAGACTGTCCTGGACTGCAGTGTGGAGAGAATTTCTCTGTGTGGTATTTCAATACAGCTGGCTCAGTAAACTTAGGTCAGAAACCAACAGAAATTCAGCATCAGCTTTGTCAGTGAACTCAGTAAAGCACTTGTGAACATATACCACATCTGAAATGAAAATGTTGCTTGTTGCAGCAGACCTCTTGCTAGGGTAGAAATGAGCCAAGACACAGACTCTCATTTAAAGCATGAAAAGGGTCCCAGATTATTCTCCTTTACCGTTCAGCCATCCTGCCTATGACCACAGCAAGCTCCTGCTGTTGCTGCTCTGACAGCCCCTGGCTGCTCCTGCTGGAACGTGCCTGCAGCGTTTCCCTGCTGCCTCTGACCACAGAGGCTCCACTGTGGCTGCAGCAGACAGCAGCAGCTCCAGCTCCATCAGACCCACACAGATCTGCAGCAGCAGCATCTCTCTTCCTTGTTTTGCTCTTCTTTCTGTCTCTCTGGATCTTCCCTTCTTCCTCAGGGCTCCTCTGCCCCCAGGCTCTCCCTGACCAGCCAGCCCACCCCCTTTTCTTTATTAGTCACAGCTGTGACCCATTGAGGGCAAGGCTGTTCTTTTTCTCTGGTAATTAGTACAACTGTGAATTACCAGGGTGAGGTCACTTGTAATCCCTTCTGCTACACCTACAGTTGCTGATGGAAATTATATTTTGTTCAAATTTCTGTTCATTTTTGCATAAGAAAGCATCTGGACAAAACTTATAGTAAGAGAGAACACCAGGAATGAAGTAGAATGAAGTCCTCTTGCTACCAACAGATGAATAATATAGATCTAAGACACAGGAGCAGTAGCAAACCCCAAACTTCAGCATACTGACTTTGAAATTGTTCTATTGTAGAAGAAAAATAGGCCAAAAAACATTATACATATTATATGACATGCAGCCCATTAATCTGTAGTTTTATTTGAAATAATTCTCAGCACTCTAAATTTTAGCTAACTTTTCAGGTTGAAAATCTGAATTTTATTTTTTCTGATCAATTTTTTCACCTATCAAATAAGAAAATTCACCAAAAAATCTGTCCTGAAATGTGTTTTTGCAGCAGATCAATGGGACAGCTAAGATTAATAAGGATTGCAGGGCTGAACAATGGAGAAGTTGGATAACTGGACCATTGCACATTTCTTTGTAGGAAATCAATTACTTGGGTTCTTCTTGATCATTGGGGTTAAAGGGATAATAGAAGCCAAGAAGGCATTAGGACCTTTTAATGATTAATAGTAGCTTTTGAGTGTATTTTTGGCACTGTAACACCGGGTGTTCATTTCTAATTACTTTGAAGAGGGAAAAGACAGGGAAATACTTTTCTGTCTTTATCAAACTGCATCAGAGAGAAGAGCACAAAAGTGCTCCAAGCTTTCCTTAAAGACTCACTTCATTACTCCCATTTTCTGTTATTTCTCTGGGTTTTTTTCCATTTCTCTGGCCAGTGACCACACAGCCAGGCTTTGACAGGCCCAGAGGTTCACAGATTGCCATGTTCCCAAGGGAGACATGAGCACACAGCAGTGAATATGACTCAGGGAAACATTTATATGCACCTGGGTTTTAATTAACCACTTGTTTCTTTCCATTGCTCTGCATATGTACAACATCTGATTCCTGGCACCCAAGACCTACTGACTACTTTTATTATTCATAGCTTCACTTTATTTGCATAAATGAATATTTGCTGAGAATGTCTTACCCCCTTAATAACACAGTAGTGAGGGGTGAGAGTTAATGGTGCTTTCCTGGCAGTGCACACAGGGTAAAAGCTGTCACTGGGATTCAGGGAAACAGGCCTCAGCAGGGATAGTGGTGCCAAGGTGCATTTGTAGTAGCTGAAAGCTTGTGCCGCTCTTGTGTTCAGGATTCTTACTGAAAAGCAAAGGGTCTAAAAAAGTTTGGGGACATTACATTAAAGAAGTGTTATGGTACAAGAAAGATGCCATATAATGAGCTGTTGGGAGAACTGAATGTTTTGTGTTCTATCTGTGAAAATTGGATGTTACCTAGAGATACAAAGCAGAGCAATGTCAAACTCAAATCTGTTCACATTACCCCATTAGTTATCCCAAACATTATCAGTATTCTCCAAAGAATAGGAGTTGTATTCTCAGAATGCCCAGCACAGATGTGCTTTATTAAATAGCAATCAAATGATTTGTTTGGGAAATGAAGAACTGAGCCACTACGAATTATCTCAATTTTTTTCCCCAGTAACTGAACATATTTGAGTGTAAGTGTGTGATAGTGGATTTTTAGTGCACTTTTACACAACTACATGCATGACCCTGTGTGTTGTTCTTCTTTCCTTCCGTTTTCCAGCTGCCTGCCCCGTCCTGTGCAGTGGCAATGGTCAGTACTCCAAAGGCACCTGCTTGTGCTACAGTGGCTGGAAAGGTGCAGAATGTGATGTGCCCATCAGCCAGTGCATTGACCCCTCCTGTGGAGGACATGGCTCCTGCATCGAGGGCAACTGTGTCTGCTCCGTGGGCTACAAAGGAGAAAACTGTGAGGAAGGTAGGATGTTCATTTTCTCTGTTGTTAGTTTGTTTTCTGGGTTTGGGAGTTATTTAATGGCTAGGGAAAAAGGAAAGAATGCAATAAAAATCTAAGCATAAAACTGGTGTAGCAGGTAAAAGAGGGTAAAAACGTAGTCCACCACAGTTTTACTGATCTGTCAGAGTTCAGACCAAACTTCAGGCCTTCTGTATACATTGCTTTGCAGTATTAAGAGTTTCTGCCACAAGTAAACCTGAATAATTCCTTTGTTGAAGAGCAAAGAAAAATCTTTTCTTATGGATTATGTTTGCCGAACAATTTAGATGTGAAACGCAGAGGAAAAAGGAGCCGTGGTAGACAAAATTGTATAGCTTCAACTTCACACAAAGCACATATCAATCACTATTAAGACAGAAACTGATGAAAAATATTTGAAAGACTTGGATATCCATGCTACTTACAGACTTAATGAGGGGCAAATTGCTCCTGTTGGCTGCAATCATATGGGATTAAGGAAAGGTAGATGACATACATGAACAATAACTGTCCTTTAAATGCAGAAAAGCTTTTCAGATTCAAAGTGTCCAATTCCTTGAGTATGTAGAATGAACAAATTTTTTAAAATAACCCATGCAAAATGTGGTCATAGATTAAGCTCAATAATGGCTGTTTTCTGTTAGAATGCACAATGTAAATTGGACTGCTTTTCTTTTTAAAATATATTATTGTGCTTCAGGGTTCATTAATCCTCCAAACAAAGAAGGAGCTTGAGTACTGAGGTGATAGGGCTAGGATATCATGCTGTTAGGGCTGAGGAGTCTCTCTGGACTATTCTCAATGGATTGCAGTATTGATACTGTGTGTGTCAATTTTCATTTTACCCTATAGTGAACAGCTATCTCTCCCATCAGAAGAGAAAGAGAAGAAAACTGTAGATAAACAAAATCCTAAGGGTTTTATTGTCATCACCTTTAGGACAAGATCTGGCATTAGTCTGAGTGAACTTGTAGTTAAAGGAAAAAAAAACAAACAAATCAAGGATCCTCACTGGTGGAACTGCAATTGTTTTCTCAGTTCATTCCTGTCACCTTCTTCCACTAAATCCTCTCAACACTGGTTGTTAAAGCTTTTCTCCAGAATTCAGTTGAAGCCGAGTTTTTGTGTTGTTTTTAATGGGTTATGTTTTAAACTATATCCAGAAAATGCTGTAATATCTTTTTTTTTGCCCTTAGAATTTATAGTTCTCAGTTCACCCTGAGTGTGTGATACTAGGAGATTTTCAAAAATTATCTGAAATGCCTTGCTTTAACTATCATTCTCATGAAAATCAAAGATGGAAAAGACTGTCTTTGACATGCTCTGCAGCACCTAATCTATTTCCCAGGACTGCAGAACTTCCCTTTCTGGTACTAACTGCAATTGTTTGCTTGGTCTCATTAAGTTTTATATTTTCATTGTATTTTCTGTTGTTATATAAATGCTTGTGTTATTAGAGAGATTATGGCACATAGCCTACAATGATCTTTGTTTCATTTAATTCAGGAAATTTTACCTTGCAAGCCATTCCTCCCTCACTTGGATTGTAATTTCCAGGTACTTGCATGGAATCCTCTCTCTGCTTTCAGTTCTCTAGAATGGCTGTGGTCTGTCTGGGCCATGGATCCCCATGGATCTATCTGCCTTGCATCCCCAAACTCCTGTAAGAGAAATAGGCTCCTGTAGTGTTAATTCCATCTTATCCTCAGGTAAACGTTTGGAATGGTGAAGCAGAGCCATCAGCAGCTCCAGAGAAGTTTCTAGAAAAAGCCAGTGCAGGCCTTTGGGCAAAGGTATTGGGTTAACTCCAGCCAAAACTGGGAGCACAACAAATCTGTCAGTCACCAGAGCTTTTTGGGAGGTGAAGGGCTATGTGAGATGAAAGGATATACATTATTTAATCAACACTTTGCTTGGAAGGATAAGTTTCTTCCTAAAAAGATAAATGAATTACAAAGGCAGGAGGTATTGATTGCAAACTTGGAAGGGGCCAATAACACGACAAGAAAGGTTAAGGCACCCTTTTGCATATATGATTGGGCAATAAATAAGTCAATGAATTAATTTGTAAATAAATAAAAATCAACCACCATGTTTCTACTCTAACATTCAATTTCTTTTGTACATATTTCTCACATTAATTTGAGTGCTATGGGAGAAAAGGGTACAGTATGAAGTGATGTCTTTCTAATTAATCATCTAGTCTTAGTTAAAGTTTTTGCATTAATAGAAATTTTACACTTTTAATGGTAGAATGATAGAAAATAATATTTCTGTATTTCTATATAATATATGAAATCTCCTCTATTGATTTGAACTTCCAAAAGGAATGGCAAAGGTTGATTCATTTGCCATTTTCCAACTAGGATATTGAATTAGAATAAGTGGGTCAGCAATTTTTTTTTTCTTCCCAATAGCTTTTTATTTCTGATATTTATCATGGTTATATTGTTCAAACAATTTACATGAAATGAAAGTGACACCAAAATCAATATTTTTGATGCACAATTTTTGCAGCATAAACACTGTTTTTCTATTAACAAATTTGCACAGAAGATGAAGTGGGGTATTTGTCAGGCTTCATTCAGTCTACTTTGGGGGGGGACACAAGTGAAATTGCCAAATTAGGTTAAGTTAAGGGTGGTTTTCTTGTCACTTTCCTGGTTGAGTCATTTTTCAATGACATTTAACTTCATAAGTGTAATTCATGGCTCTTTGGGGACTTCATGGTACATATTGTTTGAAAAACTCCTTGACCTCCTTTTTGTCCTTAAGGATATAAATTGCTTTCAGTACCTTTTTTTGTCAAATCTACAGAGGGCCCAACACTAAATGAGCTCTAATGTTCTGAGCTGCCAGGGGGCTGTGAGTTCCAAGCCTAACACACTTGCTAAGGTGCATTCTCCTTTGTTTAAACACCAAAGAGGGTCTGTGGATAAATCCTGATTAAATACCATTGTAAACCCTGCTACACCTCAGGGCCAGAACCTCTGCAACACAAGTCAGTGCAGTTCTGTTGCAGGTAATCACATTATGCTAATTTCAGCAGCGAGGATCTGGCCTGAGATGATAACTCTGAGTATGTATTAAAATAGAACAAGATTGGAGCTCAGAGTAAAAACTCTCCTCAGTTTAAACTTTGAAAGCTGCTACTTAGCTAGATGATATAACAAAACAGCTGTAAAGCACATTTGTCTGGAACAAAGGACAAAGGTGTTTAGTGTGTTATCCTGTAAAACAAGGGAAATTGGGGGCTTAGGGCATTGATAGGCTCATTCTGTAGAAATAAATCAAGGCTGCATGAGCACTGTAATTCAGGATAGAGGGAAGACAGTTAATTTATGTAGCAGAAGGTGGTGTTTTTCATATGCTCCACATTCCTTTCATTAGTGCTTTCATTTGAGAAGGAAGATGATACATTCCTGACAAGGAGAGTACATTATGAGTTATCATTATCTCCTAAAGTTAGCTGTCCTATAACGATGTTATACACGAACTACCCTTCTACATTTTCTGCTAAAATATATATCCTAAAAAAACCCAGAACAGACCAAATGTGGGAGGAAAGTAACCTTCATCTTTAAAGTAGATTGACCTAACTTTTTGTGTACTTTACTTCTTTATTCAATCAGACTGTTTTATCACAGCTCTGTGTCCTTTGAGTTCAACAGCATTTGTACAAAAGATGCATTGTAAACTTCAGATAGGTTATAACTGGCTAAGCACAAAGAAGGAGTAACAATACAGGACAAGTACTCTGTGTAATTTAAAACAGCTTATGAATTTATCAACTTTGAGATGAACCACAAACCAGTCTTGGTTTACCTATAAATATGAAATTGCATTATATTTTCATGTCCAATTAACTCGGCTTTAAATCTGAAAGAAAAAAAGGAAGAGCAAACCCAAAATGATGGCCAATGTCATCATTAAAATGAAAATCTTGTAAGAAATTTTACAGTCATTTCTTCCTGTACTACTGTATTCTGAATTCTATACTATTGTATTCTGATAACTCATTTTATTGCATCTCTAAATGCACCTGTCTCAATCTTCTGCCTGTATCTAATCTATACACTTGCTTCAAATGTTCTACAACTAAATAAAATAGTTTGACAGGGCTCTATGTTTATAGAAAAGTTGAGATTTGAAAGATCAAGTATTGTTCACATCAGGTGGAGTCAAAATGTCTCTGCCTTAATTTAGAAGGATCAGTTTGGAAAAGATGAGAGATAAATCACTTTCATTATAAACTCAGATCTTCCTGGAGCAGCAAGAGAGAATGCAAATCATTCTTGGTCCTGCTGTTGTGAGCTAATATATACCAGCCATGAGATGAATTCCAGTTATTTAAGACATGAATTTGACCTTGACCTTCAATTCCACAGCAAAAGGTACTCGGTAAAGCCTCCACGTGGGTATTGGCAGTAAAGCACAGTATTGTTATACAGATTCATTATATAAGATAAAAATTTGGTACAGACTCATTATATAAGATAAAAATTTGGAAACTCATAATGTTACTGATAAAGTTCGTTTGAAAGACAGCTTGTAACATTCCTTTATAGGACTGAAATAGCAACTGAAATTCCATTCCATCATTTTCCATCATAATTATTTTCACTTTGTTGTTTCTGGATTGAAATCCGTATTTTTTCTGGTTTTACTTCTTTAAGAGAAACAATCTCCTGGTTTAGAATATGTGTTGAAGTAACCAGGGCTCTCAGTTTCACAGCTCAGCTACTAATGGACCATGGATCAGACATTCAGAAGTGCCTGAATGATTAAGAGTCTAAATGAAGCTGAAAGCCACTGACATTGTGACTTCTGTGTACTTGAAGTGGCTGTCCTAATGTTCAAACAGTGCTCTAACATTTTAATAGTAATAATAGCAGTTTTTATAAAGATACTCTAAATAAAAAGTCCTTTAAAACTGCAAATTATTAACTTATTTTGTACTTGAAATACAGTACATGAGTCATTGGAGCTTCAATGTGTTTCGGAAGAAATGTCTCCAGGTTTATGTGTGGAACTCTGACTATATATATATAAAAGTGCTATTTTTAAGTCTTCATGCTTCTCCACCACAGCGTTCCTGCAGTAAACTGTCATTGCACAGTCAAACCCTGTTTGATTTATTTAATATAAAATGTAAATTACTCACTTCCCCATTCTCAGACCAGGTATTAATATGACTTGGACAGCTCCCTCTATTTATCACGCTGTCCAGACTTTCCAGAGCACATTTTCCACACTCTCCCTGGTGCGAAGTGACCCCTCTGCACCCATTTTGTGTTTCCCCCTGCAGTGGACTGCGTGGACCCGACGTGCTCCAGCCACGGGGTGTGTGTGAACGGGGAGTGCCTGTGCAGCCCGGGCTGGGGCGGCGCGAGCTGCGAGCTGCCGCGCGCGCAGTGCCCCGAGCAGTGCAGCGGCCACGGCTCCTACCTGCCCGACACGGGGCTCTGCACCTGCGACCCCAACTGGATGGGCCCCGACTGCTCCGTCGGTAAGATCCCACTCTGACAATGGCACAGGGACAGCAGGGAGGCAGTGCTGAAAAAGAGCAAAGAGGGCTTTATTCGAGAGAACCGCACGGTTTTTATAGAGTGATGAGATACATTCTGTTTGATTGGCTAACTAACAAAAACACCTTCCTCATACACCCTCCTTGAGAAGAACAGAAAG